>JARQOD010000002.1:572713232-572781138 GCA_033576555.1 Oophaga sylvatica
AAAAGGAGAAAATGGACCTCAAAATTTGTTATTCATTTTCTCCTGAGCATGTGGATACCCCATATGAGGAAAACTGTTTGGGCCATGCGAGGGCTCGGAAGGGAAGGAGCACAGTTTGACTTTTAGAACTCAAAATGAGCTGGAAACAAGAACAGGCCCCATGTAATGTTTGCAGAGCCCCTGATGTGCCTGAACAGTAGAAATACCACCCTCCACACCCCCAAGTGACCCTAATTTGGAAACTAGACCCAAGAAGGAATTTATTTGTGTTGCGAGTATCTTCAGCCCCCAGGTGCTTTACAGAATTGTATAATAATTGAGCTGTAAAAATAAAGAAAATGGTCCTTACAATTTGTCCTGAGTATATGTGGTGGAAAACTATCGGGGCGCACGACAGGGCTCGGAAGGGAAGGAGCGCTATATAGCAGACGACATTTCCCATTTGAAGAGCCCCTGATGTACCTAAACAGTGGAAACCTCCCACAAGTGACTATTTTGGAAACTACACACCTCAAGGAGAAATGCGGTTTTGTTTTAGCACCAAATTTTTCATTTTCTAAGGCAACAGGAGAAGATGGACCTCAAAATTTGTTACGCAATGTCTCCGGAGTACGACAGTGCCTCATATGTGATCAAAAACGACTTTTTAGGCACAGAAGGGATGGAGCACCATATCAGTTCAGATTTGCTGGTGCCACGTCACAATGGAACGCCTTTGAGGAGTCAAGACAGCAGTACCCCCATTTTATAAACTACACCTCTTAATGAAATCATCTAGGGATACAGTGATCATACTGACTCCACATGTTTCAGAAAATTTTATACCACTGAGGGGTGAAAAACAAACCAACATTTTTACCACTATAATGTTGTTTTAGCCCCAGATTATACATTTTCACAGAAATAGGTAAAAATGACATCATTTGTTACACAATTTCTCATGAATGAGGCTATACCCCATATGTGGCTGTACTCTACCGATGGGCCACACGGTGCAATTTGGGGGGACGGAGTGCTATTTGACTCTCAGGATACATTTTTGTAGAATATGTTGCAGACTCCATATACAGGTCCTTCTCAAAAAAATTAGCATTTAGTGCTAAATTTCATTATTTACCATAATGTAATATTCTGTCCTCATGCACGTTAGCAGGGTGTGCGATGAGACATGTAGCTAAACCCCCTGTCTTCTTTAAGAAAGAGAGGCTGTAAAACTGTAACCTTTTATTGATTGCAGATGTGACAGGAAAGGGTAAAACTATAGAATGCAATAATAAGAGCATTTCAGAATATATAACTGTACAGAGCATGAAACACAAATAGTTTACAATATACAGAATACACAAACTGATTATTACCTACTTAGTACAACAAACGTACTGATAAACACAGGATTATAAACACAGATAGTGCTTACCGACTATGCTTAGAGCAGGCTGTTTAAGAAACATGAAGAACACCAGTGATGTAGTTTCTCTTAAGGCACATGGAGGAATAATGGCTGCTGTCCTCCTTCAGTGTGATAAACAAGACCATAATGCAACAGGAACAATCCCACAATGCTCTTGGAATTTCCCACAAGACATCACAAATTAAACTAGAATCTATGCATCAAAGAGTCAGCAGGTGGCGCTGTTACCTTACAACATAAAATGTATGAAAGACCAATACATTCAAAGATTGCAATGTCTATAACAATTGGAGACATAAAAACGATGACTATACTTTCTAGACAGCAATTATATGGCTGGACAGAACATGTAATGATTACAATTAAACTTTCATATATTTTAGATTCATTACACACCAAATGAAATTTGTCAGGTCTTTTATTGTTTTAATACTGATGATTTTGGCATACAACTCCTGATAACCCAAAAAACCTGTCTCAAAAAATTAACATATTTCAACCGTCCAATAAAATAAAAGTGTTTTTTCAAAAAACAAAAAACCATCAAATAATAATGTTCAGTTATGCACTCAATACTTGGTCGGGAATCCTTTTGCAGAAATGACTGCTTCAATGCGGCGTGGCATGGAGGCAATCAGCCTGTGACACTGCTGAGCTGTTATGGAGGCCCAGGATGCTTGATAGCGGCCTTAAGCTCATCCAGAGTGTTGGGTCTTGCGTCTCTCAACTTTCTCTTCACAATATCCCACAGATTCTCTATGGGGTTCAGGTCAGGAGAGTTGGCAGGCCAATTGAGCACAGTAATACCATGGTCAGTAAACCATTTACCAGTGGTTTTGGCATGTGAGCAGGTGCCAGGTCGTGCTGAAAAATGAAATCTTCATCTCCATAAAGCATTTCAGCCGATGGAAGCATGAAGTGCTCCAAAATCTCCTGATAGCTAGCTGCATTGACCCTGCCCTTGATGAAACACAGTGGACCAACACCAGCAGCTGACATGGCACCCCACACCATCACTGACTGTGGGTACTTGACACTGGACTTCAGGCATTTTGGCATTTCCTTCTCCCCAGTCTTCCTCCAGACTCTGGCACCTTGATTTCCGAATGACATGCAAAATTTGCTTTCATCAGAAAAAAGTACTTGGGACCACTTAGCAACAGTCCAGTGCTGCTTCTCTGTAGCCCAGGTCAGGCGCTTCTGCCGCTGTTTATGGTTCAAAAGTGGCTTTACCTGGGGAATGCCGCACCTGTAGCCCATTTCCTGCACACGCCTGTGCACGGTGGCTCTGGATGTTTCTACACCAGACTCAGTCCACTGCTTCCTCCAAGGTCTGGAATCGGTCCTTCTCCACAATCTTCCTCAGGGTCCGGTCACCTCTTCTCGTTGTACAGCGTTTTCTGCCACATTGTTTCCTTCCAACAGACTTCCCATTGAGGTGCCTTGATACAGCACTCTGGGAACAGCCTATTTGTTGAGAAATTTCTTTCTGGGTCTTACCCTCTTGCTTGAGGGTGTCAATGATGGCCTTCTTGACATCAGTCAGGTCGCTAGTCTTACCCATGATGGGGGTTTTGAGTAATGAACCAGGCAGGGAGTTTTTAAAAGCCTCAGGAATCTTTTGCATGTGTTTAGAGTTAATTAGTTGATTCAGAAGATTAGGGTAATAGGTCGTTTAGAGAACTTTTCTTGATATGTTAATTTTTTGAGACAGGTTTTTTGGGTTATCAGGAGTTGTATGCCAAAATCATCAGTATTAAAACAATAAAAGACCTGACAAATTTCAGTTGGTGTGTAATGAATCTAAAATATATGAAAGTTTAATTGTAATCATTACATTATGGTAAATAATGAAATTTAGCACTATATACTAATTTTTTGAGAAGGACCTGTACAGAGCCCCTAAGTGCCTGAAGAGCAGACTACCCCTCAATTGACCAAAATTTTGAAATTGCAACCCTCTTGAAAATTACGTACAGGTGGAGTGATTTTTAAACCCTTCATGACCTTGGGTTTTTCATTTTTTTAGTTTTTTCTTTTTTTGCTCCGTCTTCCCAGAGCCATAACTTTTCATTTTTTATTTTAGATGGCCATGTGAGGGCTTGTTTTTTGCGGGACAAGGTGCACTTTTGAACGACACCATTGGTTTTACCATTTCTTGTACTGGAAAATGGAAAACAAAAATCAATGTGCAGTGAAATTGCAAAAAAGTGCAATGCAACAATTTTTTTTTTTTTTACCACCATGTCCACTAAACGCTAAAAGTGACCTGACTTTATGATTTCCCAGGACATTATGAGTTTGCAGATACCAAACATGTATAGGTTCTTTTTTTATTTAAGTGCTGAAGAAAAAAAATTCCGTAGCGTCTCCATTTTTGGGGGTTCTGAGGCTGGGTGAGTGCTTCGTTTTTGCTAGCCGTGCTGATGTTTTCATACCATTATGGATAGAGTCGATGTTTAGATCACCTGTTATTGCAATGTTGCAGCGACCAAAAATCTTAATTCTGGAGTTTTGAATTTTTTTTTCCTTGGTACACTGTTTACTGATTAATTATTTTTATAGATTGGTAGATAGTGTGTTTCTGAATGCGGCGATACCAAATGTATATTTTTTTATTGTTTTATTTTGAATGGGGCAAAAGGGGGGAGATGTTAACTTTTATATTTTAAAACTTTTTTTGTACTTTTCACTGGCTTCAATAGTCTCATGGGAGATTTGAAGCAGCGATCATACGATCGCCAGTGCTAGCTAAAATGATCACCTGCTATGAGTGCCAACCACATGGGTCTCCTGAAAACATTGGGTTGTCATGCCAACCCTTCAGCGACCCGTGGTCTTGTGACACAGACACCGATGGGCGGGATTAGTGACATACTTACAGCGCAGCCATGTTAAATGCTGCTGTCGGAGATTGACTGCGACATTTAACATGTTAACAGCTGCGGGTGGATCGCAATTCCACCCGTGGCTGTTAGAGGCACATGACAGCTGATGAGATCAGCTGTCATGTACAGGATGCCGCCTCAGCACTGGAGCCTGCATGGAATGCTGGGATATGACCTATGACATAACTATACTTCATAGCTTGTGAAGGGGTTAATCCATGGGTGTTTTCCAAACACAAGCAACAATATAAGTTGTTAAAGTGAACCAGTCATCAGGATTTTGCCAAGTAAACTACACACTGTCAGGTTGGCACTGTTACACTGATTAACCCCTTCATGACCCAGACTATTTTGACCTTAATGACCTGGTCATTTTTTGCAATTCTGACCAGTGTCCCTTTATGAGGTAATAACTCATGAACGCTTAAACGGATTCTAGCGATTCTGAGACTGTTTTTTCGTGACATATTGGATTTCATGTTAGTGGTAAATTTAGGTTAATAATTTTTGCGTTTGTTAAAAATTTTAAATTTGGCGAAAATTTTGCAATTTTCAAATTTTTAATTTTTATTCTGTTAAACCAGAGAGTTATGTGACACAAAATAGTTAATAAATAACATTTTCAACATGTCTACTTTACATCAGCACAATTTTGGAAACAATTTTTTTTTGTCAGGAACTTATAAGGGTTAAAAGTTGACCAGCGATTTCTCATTTTTACAACAAAATTAACAAAACCATTTTTTTTTTTAGGGACCATCTCACATTTAGGCTAAGTGCACACGTTCAGGAATGTGTGCAGAATTTTCCTGAGCAAAACCGGACTTTTTTCGCGGTAAAAACGCATGTTTTTTTGTGCGGATTTTGCGAGTTTTTTCCCTGAACTTTCTAGGTCAATAATATAGCGGGAAAAAAAGCTAGAATTACGCGAAATTAATGAACATGTTGCTTCTTTTTCCGCAATGCGTTTTTTTCATGGAAAAAAACGCATCATGTGCACAAAAATTGCGGAATTCATTCTAAATAGGATGCTTTATTCATGCGTTTTTTGCTGCAAAAAAACGCAAATAATCCTGAACGTGTGCACTTAGCCTTAAAGTCAGTTTGAGGGGTGTATATGGCTGAAAATAGCCAAAAGTGACACCATTCTAAAAACTGCACCCCTTAAGCTAATCAAAACTACATTCAAGAAGTTTATTAACCCTTCAGGTGCTTCACAGGAGATGAAGCAACATGGAAGGAAAAAATTAACATATAACTTTTTAGTGACAAAAATGATCTTTTACAATTTTTTTATTTTTACAAGGGTAAAAGGAGAAAATGGACAGATAAAGTTGTTTTGCAATTTCTCCTGAGTACACCGATATGTGGGGGAAAACTACTGTTTGGGCGCACGGCAGGGCTCGGAAGGAGAGCCACTTGACTTTTTCAAACCAAAATTGGCTGGAATTAAGATTGGACGCCATGTTGCGTTTTGGAGAACCCCTGATGTGCCTAAACAGGGACATTTTGGAAACTGGACCCCCTAAGGAATTTATCTAGATCTGTGAGCACTTTGAACCCCCAAGTGTTTCACCAAAGTTTATAATGCCTGGGTGTGAAAAAAAAATTTTTTCCACAAAAATGATTTTTTAGTCCTAATTTTTGATTTTTCCCAAGGAAATTGGACCCCAAAAGTTGTCCAATTGGTCCTGAGTACGCTGATACCCCATATGTGGGAGGAAAAACTGGGCACACGGCAGGGCTCGGAAAGGAAGTAATGACGTTTTGGAATGCAGACTTTGATGGGTGTCATGTTCAGTTTGCAGAGCCCCTGATGTGCCTAAACAGTGGAAACCCCCCACAAGTGACCCCATTTGGGAAACTATACCCCCTAAGGAACTTATCTAGATCTGTGGTGAGCACTTTGAACCCCCAAGTGCTTCACACAAGTTTATAATGTAGAGCCGTAAAATTTAAATAATTTTTTTCACAAAAATGATCTTTTCACCTGAATTTTTATTTTCCCAAGGGTAACAAGACACCAAAAGTTATTGTGCAATTTGTCCTGAGTACGCTGATACCCCATATGTGGGGGTAAACCACTGTTTGGGTGCATGGCAGAGCTTGGAAGGGAAGGAGCGGCGTTTGACTTTTTCATCGCAGAATTGGCTGGACGCCATGTCGTATTTGGAGAGCTCCTGATGTGCCTAAACAGTGGAAACCCCCCACAAATGACACTATTTTGGATACTAGACCCCTCAAGGAACTTATCTAGATGTGTGGCGAGAAATTTGATCCCCCAGGTGTTTCACTAAAGTTTATAACGCCCGAGCGTGAAAATGAATAAAAAATCATTTTTCTACAAACATGATCTTTTAGTCCCCAATTTTTTATTTTCACAAGGGTAACAGGAGAAATTTGACCCCAAAAGTTGTTGTCCAGTTTGTCCTGAGTACGCTGATACCCATATGTGGGGGGAACCACTGTTTTGGCATATGTCTGGGCTCGGAAGGGAAGTAGTGACGTTTTGAAATGCAGACTTTGATGAAATGGTCTGCAGGCGTCATGTTGCGTTTGCAGAGCACCTGATGTGCCTAAACAGTAGAAACCCCACATCCTGAGTATGCTGATACCCCATATGTGGGGGTAAACCACTGTTTGGGCGCATGGCAGAGCTTGGAAGGGAAGGAGCGCAGTTTGACTTTTTCAACACAGAATTGGCTGGACGCTATGTCGCATTTGGAGAGCCCCTGATGTGCCTAAACAGTGGAAACCCCCACAAATGACCCCATTTTTGAAACTAGACCCCCAAGGAGCTTATCTAGATGTGTGGTGAGCACTTTGAACCCCAAGTGCTTTAACAGAAGTTTATAACGCAGAGCCGTGAAAATAAAAAATCATTTGTTTTCCACAAAAAATTTTTTTTAGCCCCCAATTTTTTATTTTCCCAAGGGTAACAGGAGAAATTAGACCCCCAAAGTTGTGCAATTTTTCCTGAGTACGCTGATGCCTCATGTTGGGGTAAACCACTTTTTGGGCACACGTCGGGGCTTGTAAGGGAGGGAGCACCGTTTGAATTTTTAAATCAAAATTGGCAGGAATCAATGGCACCATGTCACGTTTGGGAAGCCCCTGATGTGCCTAAACAGTGGAAACCCCTCAATTCTAATTCCAACCATAACCCCAACACACCCCTAACCCTAATCCCAACCCTAACCACAGCCTAACCCTAATCCCAACCCTAACGGAAAAATAAAAATGAATATATTCTTTTTATTTCAATATTTTTCCCTACCTATGGGGGTGATAAGGGGGGGGGGGGGTTATTTACTATTTTTTTATTTTGATCACTGTGATAGTCTATCACAGTGATCAAAAGGTACCTGGAATGAATTAATGAATCTGCCTGCTGGCAGATTCGGCGGGCACACAGCACATGCGCCTGCCGTTTTGGAAGATGGCGGCGCCAATGGCGGAAGACGGAGGGACACCGGGACTCGGGAGGTATCAGGAGAGGGGCATCAGAAGGCAGGGGGAAGCGGAGGGCGAGCAAATACAGATGTTGTCAGTCGGTGGCAGATCGCCCCGTCAGTCGTGGGGGGGGGGGGGAGGCAGATTGTGGTCTCCAGCAATGGCAGATATTGCAGCATCAGCCATGGCTGGATTGTACTATTTCATCAAGTTTCATTGGTGAAATATTACAATTGCTCTGATTGGCTATTTCACTTTCAACAGCCAATCAGAGCGATCGTAGCCATGGGGGGGGGGGGGCAAAGCCACCCCCCGGGTGAAGTATAAGTCCTCCTGTACCTGTGGGTCAGGTGACCTTTCAGTGACCCCGGTCACACGTCCCGCAGGTACGCGATCTCCCCATGACGCCACATAGGCGTCACAGGTCAGGAAGGCACCGACTTTCATGACGCCTACGTGGCGTCACAGGTCGGGAAGGGGTTAAAATTATACCTTGGATGAAATCCGTCTTGTGATTGTTGTTTAATCTTTGTTTTCAGTTACTGAGATTCTCATGCTGCGGGGCTTTGGCTCATTGTCATCCTTGTGGGCTTAAATGACACATCACTGAACCTTCAGTGATCTGCCTCCTATTTTAAATATTGCGCTTGCACAGTTAATATTATGGCGCCATTTTGCTGTAGTTACATTTTTTGTATTATGTGCCAAATAATGCAATGTAATAGATTTTATATAGGCTGAGGGCTCTCATCTTTTAGAATATACATTCTACTAAACACAATATTGCCATTTTTGTGTGTGGTTCTACCATAAACCCATAGCAGCCTGCCCGCTGTCTTGGGGTGTTATTTGACTCAGATCTTACCTTCATGCCTTATATCCGCTCTATCATTCGCTAACTCATGATATCATAAAAAAGATCTGTAGAATTCAAAGTTTTCTTACCTTTGACTTTGCAAAAATTCTTGCTGCTGTTTTTATTCATTCTTGTCTGGAATGCTTCAACTCTCTACTAATTGATCTCCCCTCTTGATCCTGAATGCAGCAACTGGCATCATATTTCTATCCAGCAGTTACACCAATGCCTCCACTATGTGCCAGTCATTGCATTGGTTGCCCATCCGCTACAGAGTATAATATAAAATTATCATTCAAAACCACAAAGCTCCTCATAGTTCTGCGCTGCCCTACATCTCCTCCCTCATCTTCTAATCTCCATCTACCATTCCACCCTCACTCTCAACCCAGCAAATGAGGCAAGACTAACTTCTCATGGCACAGTAAAGGAAATGCCATATCACAATGCCATATCTGCACATGATGTTTCATCTGCTACCTTGGATCTAATCCTTATAAACAGGGAGGAAATGGTTGAGGGGTAAGAGTGGCTGGGACCCTAGGAGGTAGTGACCATGCTATTTTAGAATTTTGGATAACAAGAGGAGGAAGACCTGTGAAGACTCAGAAGTCAAGGTTAGATTTCAGAAAGGCAGATTTTAAGGGACTCAGAAAGAGAATTGGAGGGATCCAATGGCTGGATATCCTTAAGGACAAAAATGTCCAGGAAGGATGGGAAATCTTGAAAAATGAGATTCTCAAAGCACAATCGTTAACAATTCCGAAAAGAGGGAAGAATGGGAAGCATGTAAGGAAACCAGGATGGATGAACACAGAACTTAAACACATGCTAAAAAGGAAGAAAGAAATGTTTATCAAATGGAAAGAGGGAGGCATATCTAAAGAAGAATATAATGCCGTCTGCAGAACCTGCAGGGCATAAATCAGATTATCTAAAGCTGACAATGAATTAAGGCTTGCAAGAGACGTCAAAAGCAACAAAAAAGGATTTTGGGGATACGTCAAAAGTAAAAGAAAAGTCAAAGATGCTATAGGATTTTTACAGGATGAAAATGATGAAATGGTAAGACAGGATGTTGATAAGGCTGAACTTTTAAATTCCTATTTTGCATCGGTTTTCTCTCAGAAAGGAAATGTAACATCAACTGATCTTCACTGTCCAATTAAAGGAATAGAAGAATCCAGGATATCTATAAACAGAAAGACAGTGAGGAAACACTTAGCTAACCTAAATGAATTCAAGTCTCCAGGTCCAGATGAATTACACCCCAGAGTGCTGAAGTAGATAGCAGAAGAAATTCTTGAACCACTGTCCATAATCTTTGAAAATTCTTGGAGAACAGGAGAAGTCCCAGAAGACTGGAGAAGAGCAAATGTTGTTCCTATCTTCAAAAAGGGGAAGAAGGTGGACCCAAGGAACTACAGGCCGGTGAGTCTGACTTCTATACCAGGAAAGATCTTTGAACAAATTATTAAAGAACATGTAAGTACCTGGATAAGAATGAAGTGATTAAACAGAGTCAGCATGGGTTTGTAACTAATAAGTCATGTCAGACTAACTTAATTTCCTTCTATGACAGAATCACTGACTGGGTGGATCAGGGAAATGCTGTAGATATAGTATATCTTGACTTCAGCAAAGCATTTGACAAAGTATCTCACACAATCCTTATTGAAAAAATGACTAAGTATGGAATGGACAAGGCAACTGTTAGGTGGATTCATAACTGGCTTAGTGATCGGACCCAAAGAGTGGTCGTAAATGGCTGCACATCCAGGTGGAAGAATGTCTCAAGTGGGGTACCACAAGGCTCTGTTTTGGGCCCTGTATTGTTCAACATCTTTATCAATGATTTAGATGAAGGAATTTAGGGTAAACTGATCAAATTTGCTGATGACACAAAGCTAGGAGGGGTAGCTAATACTAGAGGAAGAGAGAGAGGATTCAAAAAGATATAAATAAACTGGAGCAGTGGGCAGCAACTAACAGAATGGTTTTTAACAGGGAAAAATGCAAAGTACTACATCTGGGCAATAAAAATGAAAAAAGCATATACAAAATGGGAGGAATAGGGCTAAGTAACAGCACATGTGAATAAGACTTGGGTATACTAATAGATCACAGACTGAACATGAGTCAACAGTGTGATGCAGCAGCAAAAAAGGCAAATACAATTCTAGGATGTATCAACAGAAGCAGTCTAGATCACGTGAGGTTATTATTGCCCTCTACTCCTCTTTGGTCAGACCTCATCTGGAATACTGTGTCCAGTTTTGAGCACCACATTTTAAAAAAGACATTAACAAACTGGAGCAAGTTCAAAGAAGAGCCACCAGAATGGTGACCGGTCTGCAAACCATGTCCTATGAGGAACAGTTTCAGGATTTGAGAATGTTTAGCTTGCAAAAAAGAAGACTGAGAGGAGACTTAATAGCTGTCTACAAATATCTCAAGGGCTGTCACATTGTAGAAGGATCATCTTTATTCTCATTTGCACTAGGAAAGACTACAAGCAATGGGATGAAACTGAATGGGAGGAGACACATTAGATATTAGAAAAAACTTTTTGACAGTTAGGGTGATCAATGAGTGGAACAGGCTGCCACGAGAGGTGGTGAGTTCTCCTTCAATGGAAGTCTTCAAACAGAGGCTGGACAGACATCTGTCTGGGATGATTTAGAGAATCCTGATTTGAGCAGGGGGTTGGACCAGATGGCCCAGGAGGTCCCTTCCAACTCTACCATTCTATGCTGACTTGCAGAACAGTGTGAACTATAAAAATTAAATTGGCACATCTACTTTAGGTTAAATTGAACTTTTATTGTTAATCCATTAAAATGTTACTTCTGTTGTCTCAGTATACACATCTAAAATTTCTGGTGTTTATTCCGCTCTTAGTCATAGAGATAGGATGAATATGATAAGACTAACATCCTCTATAATTCGAACCTCCCATTCCAGTCTTCAGGACTTCACTTGTACCAGTTCTGCACTACCCTGAAAAATCAGTTTTAGGCTATGTGCACACGTTGAGGATTTTTCGCTTTTTTTTAGCGTTTTTCCGCTGCATAAACGCTGAAAAAACGCATGCATTAAGCATACTATTAGTAGAATGCATTCCGCAATTTTTTGTGCACATGCTGCGTTTTTTTCCGTGAAAAAAACGCAGCACGTTCATTCTTTTTCTGGAATCGCAGCGATTCCGCGGCCATAGGAATACATTGAACCACTTATTTCTGCATGTGGCTATGCCCACCATGTGCAAAGTGAGCGGTTCATGTGCGGATGGTACCCAGGGCCTGGAGGAGAGTAGACTCTCCTCCAGGCCCTGGGTACCATATCCATATTAAAAAAAAAATAGTGATATTGTCACCTTCCAGCGGCCCCCGCAGCCTTCCCGCCTCTCAGCGACGCTCCTGGCCAATCCCGTTTCCAGGCGTGCTTAGCGACAATGACCCCAAATGACGTAGCGGTCTCACGTGATGCTACGTCATCTGGGGTCATTGTCGCTAAGGATGCCTGGGAACGGGATTGTCCGGGAGCATCGCGAGGACCAGGAAGGCTGCGGGGGCCGCCAGAAGGTGAGAATATCACGATTTATTATTTTTTATTATTTTTTAACATTAGATCTTTTTATTATTGATGCGGCATAGGCAGCATCTATAGTAAAAAGTTGGTCACGCTTGTCAAACACTATGTTTGACTCGTGTGACCAACCTGTCAATCAGTTTTCCAAGCGATGCTACAGATCGCTTGGAAAACGCTAGCATTCTGCAAGCTAATTACGCTTGCAAAACGCTAGTTTCTGGCGGGAGTACGAATACCAATAAAATGCATAATTCCAGCGGCAGGTAATACGTGTGCACATAGCCTTAAGTGTATTCAAAAGCATTTCTTTAGACTAACCTACACTTCACTAAATAACTATTCCTTGCTCTCCTTTCCTACCATTATCTGAGAATCTGGTACCTCCCATCATGTTTCCACACCCTCCATGAACTCAGAAAGCTTTTGAGCAGGGCCCTCACTTTTCTTGGTATGTGATAAATTAGGTTTTCCTCTGTAAAGTCTTATCTTGTTTGATCATGTCTCCTGGAATATGCAAACGCTATAGAAATAAAAAATGATCATGAAAAAAATAAAGCAATTTTATAGTCTTAAGAATATATATATTTTTTTTAAATTTACAACTCTTATGCAGAACTGTATGTTTTATGGTAGCAGGCTACAATTTAGTCTGATGTCATAGTGTCATTCATCTGTCTCTTACTTTTTGCTAACCTTCCAAATGTTTGTTAGCAAGTATTAGATTACATATGGGACAAGTATGACTGAAGAACCAGACAACTCAGGGTTTGTGTTCTGTGTGCATAAGAGCCTTAGGGAGGAGTCAGACGACTGTGTAACTGGCAGTTGGCGCTCCTGACCAGAGCAGGACAGCATGAATTTCTATGCAGCGATCACACTCGTGTAGGGAGAGCCAACGGCCGGTCAGAGCATTGCGATTCTTGTCCAAGTTATACAGCCATCTAAGGGTATGTGCACACGTTGTGGATTGGGCTGTGGAATTTCCTGAGCGGATTCTGCATCTTTTGGCAGAAAATGCATGTAAAAATCCACCTGTTTTTTTGCGGATTGTTCTGCGTTTTTTGCCCTGCGGATTTCACTTATTCAATGGGTGTAGAAACGCAGCGGATCCGCAAAAAGATTTGACATGCTGCGGAAAATAAACCGCTGCGGATTCAGTGCAGAATTTTCTGCAGCATGTGCACAGCAATTCTTTTTTCCCATTGGATAACATTGGTGAAACACTTGTGGATCTGCGGAAAATCCGCTGCAGATCCGCAACGTGTGCACATAGCTAGTTGCCATACACCAATAAAGAACATGACATAAAAGTATAAAACTGCTGTCAATAAATTAAAGGGAGAAACAAGAAAGGTTTTTATTTTCACATTTAATGTTTTCACCACTTTACTTCAAATCTACATTTTACAAAGTGACCATCAAGTGTCTCATATGACCATTATCTTAAGATATGGCCTTTCAGGTCTTCAGCTCCATCCATTGATTTTGTTGATAGTAAACTGTCTCAGACATCCTTGATGAAATGCTTCATTTGGAGCTTATTTGGAGCCACTTCAGAAAGAGAAAAAAAAGAAAAAGATTCCATACCATCTCTTAAAATTTGGAATTCCAATATACAGTCTTTCACAGCAAGTTACTTCATTGAAGTTAAAACTTCCCATAAGCTTAAAAACCCAAAAAAACAGAAATAAAAACATTTTAGTCTCCTATTACAATCCAGCTCATTTTGGATAAAAATATTATTCTAAAAGATAAATTACAATAACTTTAACAATTAATAGACCATTACAAATACCTCTGTCTTCCCCTCAAAACAATAATTATTGGATTCATACAAGGCTAGTCCATCAAAATGTCTTGATCTAGGTGAAAGCAAATCTTCTGTTTTATTGTAATGTTTACATATAAAAGTTGGAAGGAACATTCAAGTTTTAAAGTCTGCACACTGAACCTAAAAATAATTTGGAGTGAAACAAGCTGAGCTGTAAACTCCAGGAGGTAGAGGCCATCAGTTTGTATGTACATATACACAGAAAATTCAGTGTTTTTAAAGAAATAAAAATGGGAGAAAAAAAATTATACTGTGACATTTCAACACGTCCACATCCAACATCTCATCCCTAAGTACAGATTATGATTAGAGATCATCCCTAGATTGGGTTCTAGCTTTTTTTTTTTTTTCTGTCCTTCCTCATGTTGGAACTGTCCAGTGCAAGGTGGGGAGAAAAAAAAAAAAAAAAAAAAAAAAAAATCACAAAAACAATTAAAATGTGCCAGCTAGCGCACCTTTATACAGCGGGACATGTAAAGGACCTTTACAAAGAAGCCCATCAATGGAATTATTTACATAGATGAATAATGACGCATGCCCGTGACTGAAAAGGTAAGAAAGAAAGGAAGTCTAAGAAAAATAGATTAAATATATATTTTATATATTTATATAGGGAAAGGTACCCAAGTGTACCATCCCCTCTAGTCACAGATGCACTCATTCTAACCACAAACCTTCTGTCTTCACTGTATCAAAATAGCAACACGCTCCTCTTAGCACAGTGCTGCAAAGAAGCCATCAAGTGTCGGAGACTGGACACCGGGTGACATCACCGTCCTGTGGTCAGCTCCTGTTTTTGGGAAGTACTTCATGATTGGTCTCCAGACAATGTCTGTATTCTTCCTTGCAATTGCTTGTATCAACATACAATGAGGTTTTAGGAATGGCTCAGTATAAAAATGCTTTGCACAGTCTCTTTCATTAAAATATAAATAGAACAAAATACTTAAACTTAAAAGCAACCTCTAAGAATAACAAAAAAAAAAATCATTTATTATTTCACAATTTGGTGCAATTGTCAATTTGTTCTGAGCCTTAAAACTGCTTTAAATTACTAAAAAATAACCAATGTGGGTTTAAATTATCTCAAAATACAACCACTTACTTTGTCGGAGTGAGTCACTAGAACGCCATTTTGTTTTAAATATTATATAGATTTTACATTTAGTGGTTGATAAGTTAAATCTTAATTAAGAAAATATTACAAGCATGATCAAGCTTCAAGATTGCAATCCCCAGACTCCAGTGGAAAGCTACAGGACACCTTCAGTAGTAAGTCTTCCAAACTATTCCCAAACCAGTGGAGATGGAGGCATCTCAGATGGCTGAGCAACAGTGGAACTGCAATGGTTAAAGAGAGCACAAAAGTTAAACGATAATGACCATAGTCTTAGACGTGCAAGTATTATCAAAATTACCAGAATGATTATTACTTAAAGAAATTAGATTTATGAAATTTGACCTAAAAACCCCTTTAAAAACCTTTACATTGGAGTGCATCCAGCCATACTGACTGACACCCGTCTTGTTACCTGGTGATCAGAGACCAAGTCCCATGCCCGCAAGTGACATCACTTACAGGGGCAGATTGGGTCTCTGCCGGGGTTTTCCCCCTTTACAATGCGCACTGATCGTACACTCTTGCTGGCTCGTCATGTTTCATCACGGCCAGCAAGGGAGCGCACTGTCACTGTGCATTACAGAGAAACTTGCACAGTGACAAGATCCTACTGAGCATCCATCAGCATTAACTGACACATGCTCAGTAGAGCAGGGACTAGCCCAGCTCCTGAAATAGAGGTCACTAATGACGCTTTGTTGCGGGGTGGGAGCAGAGGCTGCGGCAGCGATGGCAGCTCCTGCCCCTTGCCGACGTCTCATTTGAGTATCCCAGCATGCACTGCAGATTGTCAATCAAAGCTTCATACAGGGAGTAGGTAATAAATAAAACAGTGTAGCGAGGGAACGATAGGGACTTTTTAATTAAAGTTCATCATTAAAGTGATTAGATTATTACATTAAATATACAGACATTTAGGATTAAAATAAATGTTCATTTCAGACCACCCCTGAAACTGCCACCACTGTCACTCCAAGAGGCGTGCCTGTTCCCCAGTAACAAGGAAGTAAGGAGACTGTGGAGCTTTGTGCTGCTCAAGACACAGTTTGAGAATAACCTCTTAAGGGTTGTTTTCAGGGAAACCAAGGCACCTAGGCCAACCTGTGGAAAAACAAGCTCTACAGTATGATCCCTTCTCCATGGAACATTACTTTTGGCACAATGCAGCCAGGCAGGCAACGCTCTTTTGAAATACGTCAAACCCAGACTAGAGTATCAGGGGGATATCCACCACTCCGTGGGATGCTTGGTGATATAAGACTTGCATGCCGCTGCTCTGCCATGGAAACCCATGCCATGAAGCTCCCGGGTGCACTGCTTTTTGGGCCGGTGGTAATGTCAGAGGCTTTGACTCCCAGTATGGAGTCAGAAGTACCTTGGTGACTTATGCACTATGTGTCTCAGTACTCTGTGACCTCGCTCTGTAACCTTATGTGGTCTCCACTTTTTAGTGGAGTCGCTGTGGTTCTTAAACACTTCCCTCCTAAATATTCCACAATCGCCTATGAGTGGTATTATTGAAGTGGGAGAAATCTAATCCAATTACAGGATCGTGTTCGTATTGGTGACATCTATAGAAAGCCGTTCTGTTCTGACACAAATATTAGTAAAAGCGGACGGCATGTAGAGGGGCTGGACATTATACACATGGCGCAAAGGGACTGAATGAAAAATCTGAATTTAACGAGTAAGATACAAGTCCTAATACTTCTGTCCATACAGTGTATATGCTTATTACAGGCCATCAATGAGCGACCAGTGTGTCTGATATTCAATAGCCCATACTCCGCAAAGCAGCCCATGCAACCTCACCTAAATAAAGCTATTAATGTGAAATCCCATCAATTATTCACTTTACTCATCGATTCACTTTATACTGGTGTTTAACTGTCGCATTTTGTGTGGAATTGCACATTGCACAACATTTTGTAACACCAGCTCTGACAATTTTCTGAAAAGTGAGTGCAGCTTAGCAGAAGAGGAGTAGCCTACAACAGCTTAACGGATTCACTGTCCAACTGTGAAAATGCCAAAAAGTGCAGTAAATTGTAAAAGAAATGTATTCCAGCTTATGACTGGAGAATATTTTCTGACACCGGCAGCCTGAAAGATGGGCCAGATTAATTAAATGGCGAGCACCTCTTAATGAATTTGACGGACCTTACTCCTTTTGGTCAAGACAGGAGTAGGAAATGATGGTCTCTTGGAATTTTTCCCTTTACGTGGGGTACGGGCCCCTCAGATAACGAGGATGGATAGCACAATGTCAGATATAAATAAGCAGGAGCCTTACTGATCGAGTACACATACCTTATAAAGCTTTTAAAAGCAGCAGACTGAGGGTTAATGCAGAGAGGCACCCTGTTCCCTTTTTGCTGCTCCAAAATGAACTGATGGATGATTTCTGCACAAAAAAAAAAGGATAGAAGCAAAAAAGAAAAATAATGTTACAATGAACTTATTGTGATTGTCATTAATATTAGCTACATAAGCATTCTGCATCTTTGTGGCAAACTCTTAATAATGTATTTCTGATTTTGCCTTAAAGAAGCCCTCCTCCTCCCATCAAAATTTGTATCACCTTAATATACTGCAGTCACCATATCATACAGCACTGTGTACGGTACTTACAATTGCTCATTTTGCCTTTCTACCCAGGTAATTCTTCTGTTCTCCTTTAGGTGTACATGTGATTAAAACTGACTAGCGGAATCCTTCTAAGCTCAATGTAGAAACAGGAGGTCAATTTTCCCTGTATGACTCATAAGTCACTGAAGAAGTCCCTGGTAGGGGGAGGAGGAAGCAACTGGGTCAGGAGTTGGAGAGGGAAATAAATGCAGGGACAAGAAACTTCCTGCTTCTACATAGAGTAGAGAGAAAAATTAGCTGGGTAGAAAGGCAAAATGAGCAATTGTATGTACACAATAAATTGCAGTCATCATATTATATAGCACCTGAGACCATGCATTTGTGGGATTGGTTTTCATCCATGGAGGAGGCTCTCTCACAATTTCACCCAAGAACCCTGCCATGAATAAAGACTGGGATCTAAACATCCTCAAGCGCAATTTCTCTCAACGATTCAGGATCAATTTGGTAATGGACAATACGTTCTTCAGAATGATGGAGACCATGTCGCAAGGCAAAAGTGATAACCAAGTGGCTCGGTGAACAAAAACATTTAAAAATTTTGGTCTATGGCAAGGAAACCCCCCAGACCTCAATTCAATTGGGAACCTGTGGTCAATTCTCAAAAAGCAGATGGACAAACAAAAATGCAGAAATTGTGATGCACTTCAAGCACTGATTAGGCAAGAATGGGTTGTGATCAGTCAGAATTTGGCCCAGAAGAGGATATCCAGCTGCCAGGGTGAAGGACAGAAGTCTTGAAACACTATAATATTCAAATATTCAATCTATGCAAAAACTTGATGCATTTGCCAATAACAGTATAAAATCTTATTAAATGTTTATAATTGTACTTCAGTAACCATAGAAATAAATTCTAAATAAATTCTAAAGATCTGATAATATTATAATATAAGTTGGACACACCTCATTTAAAGATTTTTCTGTATTTTCATGACTATGAAAATTGTACATTCACACTGAAGGCATCAAAACTATGAATTAACACATGTGGAATTATGCATTACACTTAACAAAAAAGTGTGAAACAACTGAAATTATGTCTTATATTCTAGGTTCTTCAAAGTAGCCACCTTTTGCTTTGATGACTGCTTTGCACGCTCCACTCTTGGCATTCTCTTGATGAGCTTCAAGAGGTAGTCACCGAAATGGTCTTCCAACAATCTTGAAGGAGTTCCCAGAGATGCTTAGCACTTGTTGGCCCTTTTGCCTTCACTGTGCGGTCCAGCTCACACCAAACCATCTCGATTGGGTTCAGGTCTGGTGACTATGGAGGCCAGGTCATCTGGCGTAGCACCCCATCACTCTCCTTCTTGGTTAAATAGCCCTTACACAGCCTGGAGGTGTGCTTGGGGTCAATGTCCTGTTGAAAAATAAATGATGGTCCAACTAAACGCAAACCGGATGGAATAGCATGCTGCTGCAAGATGCTGTGGTAGCCATGCTTGTTCATTATGCCTTCAATTTTGAATAAATCCCCAACAGTGTCACCAGCAAAGCACCCCAACACCATCACACCACCTCCTCCATGCTCACAGTGGGAACCAGGCATGTAGATTCCATCCGGTCAACTTTTTCTGCATCGCACAAAGACAAAGTGGTTGGAACCAAAGATCTCAAATTTGGACTCATCAGACCAAAGCACAGATTTCCACTGGTCTAATGTCCATTCCTTGTGTTCTTTAGCCCAAACAAGTCTCTTCTGCTTGTTGCCTGTCCTTAGCAGTGGTTTCCTAGCAGCTATTTTACCATGAAGGCCTGCTGCACAAAGTCTCCTCTTAACAGTTGTTGTAGAGATGTGTCTGCTGCTAGAACTCTGTGTGGCATTGACCTGGTCTCTAATCTGAGCTGCTGTAAACCTGCGATTTCTGAGGCTGGTGACTCGGATAAACTTATCCTCAGAAGCAGAGGTGACTCTTGGTCTTCCTTTCCTGGGGCGGTCCTCATGTCAGCCAGTTTCTTTGTAGCCCTTGATGGTTTTGCAACTGCACTTGGGGACACTTTCAAAGTTTTCCCAATTTTTCAGACTGACTGACCTTCATTTCTTAAAGTAATGATGGCCACTCGTTTTTCTTTACTTAGCTGCTTTTTTCTTGCCATAATACAAATTATGACAGTCTATTCAGTAGGACTATCAGCTGTGTATCCACCAGACTTCTGCACAACACAACTGATGGTCCCAACCCCATTTATAAGGCCAGAAATCCCACTTATTGAACCTGACAGGGCACACCTGTGAAGTGAAAACCATTTCCGGTGACTACCTCTTGAAGCTCATCAAGAGAATGCCAAGAGTGTGCAAAGCAGTAATCAAAGCAAAAGGTGGCTACTTTGAAGAACCTAGAATATAATAATTTCAGTTGTTACACTTTTTTGTTAAGTATATAATTCCACATGTGTTAATATAGTTTTGATGCCTTCAGTGTGAATTTACAATTTTCAGTCATGAAAATACAGAAAAATCTTTAAATGAAGTATGTCCAAACTTTTGGTCTGTACTGTTTTCTGTTTTCTTTATGACATTTCTGTTGGTGAGCAGTGTCGGAATGGCACTCCTTAGGGTAAAGACTTTTAGTTTCCTTCATGCCCATTTGCGATGTGCATATACCTCATTTCTATTTCTCATTAGCTTCCTTTTATTCCTAACACATGAAAGTTACCTGAACGGATGGAAACCACCGACGTCTGGATTACAGCCTCATCCGGTCTGTCGTCTTACGTGGTCAATTTGCACCCATTTATATAAAAGCACACTACTCTTAACTAGAAATGAAGCTGCACTGACTCCTATTCTCAGATCTTCCTGCACTCTATACCTCAGGTGCTTAGATAATTTACTTAATGGATCTTACAATTCATGAATTATCCTTCTCACTGCACCTGCATGTTACAGATAAGTGACTGCACATTACTCTGTTTTGATCCGTTCCCGCAGTTCGGTAGCATTGCTATTGCTGCTTCTTCGTTGGATGTTACATGCATTTGTGGAATGCCTTCTTTGGGGTCATGCACCATTGTGCCTAGCCGTAGTAGCCATATGTGGTTGGCAAAGTATTAATTGCTTTTATATGTTTATATAGTGATAAAATCCTACACAAAAAATGGTATATTCGACCATTACAGGTGTGCGCACGTGTTTGTGTGTTGCCTATTGTACATATACAAGTGATAAACTCTGGCACATATGTAGCATCCTGCGGTGGATTTTGACCAGTGTTGCGTCGGACTAGCATAGTCGGCAGAGATATTCTTACCTTGAGAAACTAAAGAACTGAAACCTGATTATGTCAATGGGATCTATCAGGGATTCATTGGTTTCTGTCTGAAAACAGATTCAAAGCAACAGTCATTGCTCTATTAAAGGGGTTGTCTGGTAGAAATTGATAGTCTGCAGTCACTGTGCGCGGCGAGGATTCGCCAGTTTAGAAACAGGCCCGGAGGGTATGTATGGGTTATACATACTCCAACCAGTAGGAGTGGCCTCGCTCCATTCACTTGTATTGAGCCTAGTGACGCAGCCGGCTTGTGTACGGAGCGAGGCCGTGCCCACTGGCCGGGAGTATGTATAACTCATACATACCCTCTGGTTTCAGATCTGAAATCTGCAAATCCCTGCAGCGCACTGAGTGACTGCAGACTCATCGATTTGGATCGGACAACCCCTTTAATAGTTAAAGCCATAACTATGTGAACAAATTTTTATCTGGAGATGGATCTCATCTTATCATTTGAAAAATATTAGGCAGAGCTTAAGAAAAAAAAAAAAAAAGTTCTGCTGAAAAGGTTTATACTATTCCAGGCGATATGCCAAGATATTCTTATTAGAGAGGATCCAACAACTGGGATCTCCATCCATGCCCCAAACAGAGCAGTGCAGCACATTTTAATCAGTCCATATTACATTTCCTAGCCAGGTGGGTGCCGAAAGGTGCAGATATGGTTTATCCAGCCCACCCCTTGATCCAAGCGTATTTCCACTCTACAGAAGACACCACTTACCTTTCACCTGCCGTACAGAACTAAGGTTCTTTTCAAAAGTGTCATCGAATTTTGGATTTGTGATTGGCTCAAAGTCACTGGTGTAGACCCTGCCCGTAGAGGTGGAGAAACAGCATTTGCACATGCAGGTGTGATATCGCAGACGTCCTTCATCCAGGTAAGGGTGAGCCAATGCATCTTTAGCAGATATCCGTTTGGACTGTAGCAAATAAAGATGTGCAGGATTAATTCTTTACTGGTGTTAAAAAACCAAAAACAATCTGACTTCCAGGAGCGACCACATATTTTTTTTAAGGGGTTTAAAAAGCTGTTTCCCCTTCTGAAATCTCCATCAGCCAAATAGCGGTAATACAACAAAGGGTTGAGTTTGCCAGAACGGGAGCCATTCTTATACTGCAGCTCTTCCTTCAGTCCCAAATGGGGTGTCCCTAAGTGATGTGCAGATGCTCCATTAGGGTATATGGACAGGGGACTAGAATTTTGCATCACACTTTGGTCTACTAAACTAGTGTAATAAAGTCTCTGCATAGTTGAATGACATAGTCCTCGGATGTGCTTTGGGTAAAGCAGCCGTGGGCTGAGACTAAACATGGAATAGGCTGTACCACCTCCTCTACCATAAGGGTATTTAGTAAGTAACAGGGATAAGTGACTGGTCACCTAATAAATGCCATGTATAGTCCTATTCACGTTATTCCATGACGGCAACATCCAGGGAGTAAGCAAAGCATATTATTCTAATGTATAGCAGAAAATGTCCACATTTTATAAATTCCAAGACAGGAGACTGTTCACTAGAGCCCTTCTAGGACCTTTCACATAGCAGTTGAGCAATTTATTGAGTCTATGGTGGTACAACTAGAAGCATCTCATACATCAATTCGTAACAAAGTCCAAACCAGAGACTAATAGGCTTCCTAAGAGCATGCGTGCTCCACTGGTATAGTGAAGTTAAAGTGAAAGATTCCTAATAACAGACATACAGTGAGTGAAATAGGTATTAAACACATCACTAATTTAAGTAAATATATTTCTAAAGGTGCTCTTGACATGAAATTCTCACCTAACAACCCATCCAATCCACACAGGAAATCAACTTATAGATTGCCATAAATTAAGTTGTGTGCAATAATGAGAAATGGCACAGGTAAAAAGTATCGAACACGCTTACTAAAATGTAATACTTTGTGCAAAAGCCTTTGTTGCCGATGACGGCTTCAAGACGCCAACTGTATGGAGAAACTAGTCAATGAATTGCTCAGGTGCGATTTTGGTCCATTTTTCCACACAAACACTCTTCAAGTCCTGAAGGTCCCGTTGGCTTCAGTGAACTCTGAGCTTTAGTTCCTTTCATATATTTTCTATCGGATACAGGTCTGGTGATTGGCTCGGCCATTCTAGCAACTTTATTTTGTTTCTCTGAAACCAATTGAGTTTCATAGAATGGTAGAGTTGGAAGGGACCTCCAGGGTCATCATGTCCAAACCCCTGCTCAATGCAGGATTCACTAAACCATCTCAGACAGATGTCTGTCCAGCCTCTGTTTGAAGACTTCCATTGAATGAGAACTCACCATCTTTCATGGCAGCCTGTTCCTCTCATTGATCACCCTCACTGTCAAAGTTTTTTCTAATATCTAATCTGTATCTTCTCCCTTTCAGTTTCATCCCATTGCTTCTCATGTTTCCATGTGCAAATAAGAATAAGGATGACCCCTCTACACTGTGACAGCCCTTCAGATATTTGTAGACAGCTATTAAGTCTCCATTTAGCCTTTTTTGCAAGCTAAACATTCCCAGATCCTTTAACCATTCTTAGTCTGGCATGTTTGTTACAAACACATGCTGGCTCTAGTTAATTACTGTATTATTATCCAAGTACTTACCTACATGCAATTTAATAATTTATTCAAAGATCTGTCCTGGTATAGAAGTAAGGCTCACTGGCTTGTAGTTTCTTGGCTCCATCTTCTTTCCTTTTTTGAAGATAGCGACATTTGCCCTTCTCCAATCTTCTGGGACTTTTACTGTTCTCCAGGATTTATTTCAAAGATTTTGGCTAGTGCTTCTGCATTTTCCTCTGCTAACTCTTTCAGTACCCTAGGAAGTAATGTATTTGGGCCAGGAGATTTACATTCATGTAAATTAGCTAAGTGTATCCTCACTATCTCTCTGTTTATAGACAGTGTGGATTCTTTTATTCCTTTGATGGCACCGTGAAGATCAGTTGATGTTACAATTGCTTTCTTAGAGAACACAGATGCAAAATAGGAATTTAAAAGTTTGTCCTTCTCAAGAACGTTTTTGACCACTTCACCCTTTTTATCATGTAAAAATCCTATATTATCTTTGACTTTTCTTTTGTTGTTTTTGACATACCTCCAAAATCCTTTTTTTCTTTTGTACTGCTTTTGCTCTCAGTGCAAGCCTCACTTCATTACTGGCTTTAGCTCTTCTTTCATTGGCTGTGTGTTTGGGATCATTGTCTTGCTGAAATGTTGACCCTCGTTTCACCTTCATCCTCCTGGTAGATGGCAGCAGATTTTTATCAAGAATCTCTCCGTACATTTGTCCATTCATCCTTCAATTATATGAAGCTTTCCAGGGCCGTATGCTGAAAAACAGCCCCACATAATGATGCCCCCACTTCCAAACTTCACTGTTGGTATGGTGTTTTGGGGTGATATGCATTACCTTTTGGCCTTCAAACATGGTGTATAGACTCGCAAGTATGAGGACCTTTGACACAGATTGTGAGCTTGCGTATTATGGCCAAAATATTGACCAATATACATTATATTTTTTGCAAGTTAAATTTTTATTCAGGGTGCAGCCAAGCCCATCAATACTGGCCTTGTATACTAGGGTGTATGTCCTCATGGGGTGCACGTAGATAGATTAGGCGGGCTGTCTAGCACTAATAGTATGAGCGTCACTAATAGGCTTTAAGCCTAGTGACCTGTGTGTGACCAGCACCTTATACAAGCCTATTTTGTGTGCAATTTTAATACTAGGCAATCGCCCCAACCATGAATTGGTGGGTTGTGAGTGGTTGTCTCATCAGTATTTTGCATATGTGTTGCCTTCATCTTTATTACCGTATATACTCGTGTATAATCCGACCCGTGTATAAGCAGACCCCCCTAATTTTGCCACAAAAAACTGGGAAAAATTATTGACTCGTGTATAAGCCGGGTGTATAAACTGCCCTCCTGCTCTGTGTAGCCCCCATCCAGCTCTGTGCTCCCCCATTCTCCTCTGTACTCCCCCCCTCCGTCCTCCGCTGTGCTCCCCCATTCCTTCTCCGTCCTCCTGTGCCCTCTGTCCTGCTCTGTGCTCCTCTGTGCCCTCCATCCTCTCCTGTCCTGCTCCACGCTTCCCCCGTCCACCGATCTCCCCCCCGTCCTCCACGCTTCCCCTGTCCACCGATCTCCCCCCCCCCCTCCTGCTCCATGCTTCCCCGGTCCAGCTCCAGCTTCCCCAGTCCACCGATCTCCCCCCCCCCCCTCCTGCTTCATGCTTCCCCGTCCTGCTCCAGCTTCCCCCGTCCTCCTCTATGCTTCCCCGTCCACCGTTCTCCCCCCCCCCTGCTCCTTGTCCTCTCCTCCATCATACTCACCCCTCCCCGTGCCATCGCTGAGTGTCCCTGCAATCCTGCGTTCTCCCCGTCATCTTGCAGCTCTCCAGCACTGAGCGGTGATGTAATACCGCTCATTAAGGTCATGAATATGGAGGCCACGCCCATGGGAGTGGCGTCGCGTCCATATTACATGACCCTAATGAGCGGGTATTACATCACCGCTCAGCGCTGGAGAGCTGCAAGAAGACGGGGAGAACGCAGGATTGCAGGGACACTCAGCGATGGCACGGGGAGGGGTGAGTATGATCCCAGCCACCGGCTCCTGCCGCGGCACCCCCTCCCCCGCTGGTTTCTGCCCTATGACTCGTGTATAAGCCGAGGGGGCATTTTCAGCACGAAAAAAGGTGCTGAAAATCTCGGCTTATACACGAGTATATACGGTAAGTAGATTTGCTGCATCCTGATGCATTAGTTCTGTGACCTCGGCAGGTAAATACTGTTGCTCTTTTTTTTGTGTTAATTAATAAATGGTGTGTATTATGGCATCCAAAGAGTTCAATTTTGGTCTCATCTGACCAGGCTATATTCTCCCCGTATTTCACAGGCTTGTCTAAATGTTGTTGAGCAAACTTTAAACGTACTTAAACATGCTTTTTATTCAGCAATGGAGTTTAGCGTGATGAGTGTGCATAAAAGGCCATGTAGGTTGAGTGCATTACTTATGGTGTTCCTTGAAACAATTGTACCTGTTGATTCCAGGTCTTTGTGTAGCTCTACACAAGTGGTTTTTGGCTCTTTGATAACTCCACTGATAATTCTTTTCACTCCTCTGTCTGAAATCTTGTGGGGAGCACCTGATTGTAGCCCGTTTAAGGTGAAATTATGTTCTTTGCACTTCCAGATTATAGCCCCAAAAGTGCTCACTGGAACCTTCAGTAGTTTAGAAATTATTCTGTAACCAATGCAATCAGTATGTTTTTCAACAATAAGGTTGTGAATATCTTGAGACTGCTCTCTGGATTTGCCCATGAGATGTTTCTTATGTCGCAAGTTGAACCAGCTGAAATTATTTTTCACTAAGTGGCAGAATTTTTTTCAAATTACTGACAGATTTCAGCTGCTATGATGATTTTCCATGGCTATTTGCACCTCTTTCTTCATGTGTTCAATACATTTTCCCTGTGTTATTTCTCATTATTGCACACAACTTAATTTATGGACCTCTATAGTTAGATTTCTTTGCCCGTGTGGATTTGATGGGTTGTTACAGACATCTGGTGAGAATTTCATGCCAACTGCACCTTTAAAAATATATTTACTTATAAAACTGGTTACGTACTTCACCTGCTGTATATAAATAAACCCCGGTCTCTATCACATTGGAACTTCAATGGATGATTAATAAACAGATAACATGTTCACTAGAGCTAACATTAATAGCACAAACCACAAGGGGGCACTCAATCCACACAAAACCAGCATTACATAATGAGAATTAAGCCCTTCATGCTGTGGCCCCATTTAATACAAAAATTAAGAGCGTGCACATAGGAGGAAAGCACAGGCTGTTATATAGGGAACAATTCCTAGCTTGTGTTTCTTAGATTCTCCTAACTGAACTAATGGTTAGCCATTTACATTGCATGGAGGATAATGCACATGACCCTTGTACACCGGGCTGAGCGTTGCTTTACATAGCACAGGGACATCAGAGAATACACCGGTGCTCTACTACTCCAGTGACCGGCGGCACACAATTTCTACCATTTTATGCGTCAATACAGCAGTCTATTTCTATAGGTAAACTATCTGTAAGCAAGAGCAGCTTCACGGCACCATAAAAGCTATATACTAATGTCCAGGGTTTCACTAAACTGGGCTTTCAGATGTTCTCCAGTCATTTGGTGTAAATTTTCAGAAATATCTAATTACAAAAGCCAGAGATGCAAAAATCCATTAGTGGCTGGCGCCGTCATCCTCTCCTCCTTAAAGAGGCCCTGTCACTTAGCCAAAAGTGGCCAATTTTGCTCTTAATTTATTCCCAACACCTCCCTGAGTATATGGTCTTTTATAGTAATTACCAAAGGGGTGGTGCTCAGAGTTTATCAATGCAGAATATCCTAAAGACACCCCCTAAAGAGTCCAGAGCCTCGCTGGAAAAAAAAAATCTAAACTAGCGGAAAATAAAAAAGCCCATATCCCGGGATCCATATGGCCGAATTGAAAACAAAAGACTGAATACTCAGGGGACCAGCAGGAATAAAATTAGAGAAAAAACTACCCACTTTTGACCCAGTAACCAGTCCACTTTAAAAGTGGGTATGACATTTACGATTTTTAGAAAAGTCAACTTTGTGACAAAGAATTCTTAGTAAGCTAAAATCTGGATTTTTTAAATTATTTTTTAACAGAAATTTTTTTTTACAAATAAACACTAACACCATATCTGGGGATTCAGTAGAACAATGCAATATACTGTTTCTAGATCGAACTTCTGCCTGAATTAATAATCACATCACTGTTTCTTATTGTTGTCAGGTCCCCTCCTGTAGTTTTGTGAGATGGTCTATTCCACAAGGATGCAGTCAATTTGGTAAAGAAGTGACCTGTGTGCTCTGGAGCAAATCACTGCACACAGATAATAGAGGGGTTCAGACAACACTAAAACATTTAGTGTCACTACTAAATATTTGTCTCATTTCGGTCATTAGAGTGCATGGCAACAAAAGTTTATCTGCAGCATAGTTTTCTACACAAGTCCCACTCTGAAATAGATCTTAGATGAAATAGAGAAAATTTTAGGCTATAAAGTAGTGCATGCCAAAGGTAAGAGTCCATGAGGCGGTCCCAGCCTCCTACTGGTAATGCAGTTCCCCGATATTACAAGGCAGCCCCAGTGCCATCCGGCACATGCATAGGCTGCGGCTTCTCCTGTTGTACGCCGCATATGGCAGATGCCACCGGAGCTGCCAGGTAGTCAGAACTCTTTATGGCTCAATCGGAGACGGCAATAGCCCCCTTTCTTTACAGATAGTGCCTCTTACATTATAAAAGGTCTCCAATTTTGAAGGGGAGCAGGTTTATAATGCTTTCGTCATTATGCAGAACACTACATAGCTGTGTTTAGGGATGGTATACTTGACATTACATTACGACCATGCATCAATTCAAAAAGCGCATAAAGCGACCACTACAAGCCGATCAATGATCTGTAGTGAGCTGCAAAAATACTTACTGGATCAAAGACCAACATCCTGCAGAGCAGATGAACAGCTTCATGAGTGGCCTGGCTGGACAGTGTATACAAGACAGGAAGAGATGGCTGCAAGAACAAAAGCAAAACACAAGAGATGTAACATGTCTGACTAGTGCAGGAAAAGTGCTGAGTTGCCTCTGAGCCCTGGAGTTATGCAAGCAGACTGAAATTACCAATTTGGGTGATAGATGCCTGGAGTCAGCCAGCGCTGCAGTTCTGTCTGCTCAGTTTAATGTCAGCCCAGCACAGTATCACACTGAGGATCTTGCCACTTGGAAGGAAATTTGCCCTTGAAAAGAACTACTTTTACTTTAGGTAATATTTACACTGCGGAGACTACAGTAAGATTGGGTCAATGACTAGCACTGATTTTTTGGACAGGGTGGGCTGTCAGCACTTTGTGCCCTGGTGACACATGGCTGGTACATAGCTGCCAGCATATTTGCTGAACCCACTTAATCAGAGTCTGCAGTGTGACAATTCCCACACAGTATACAGACTGCTGGAACAATGTCACCACTAGAACGTGGTGAGAATTAGAAAAACGTGCCTGCTATCCGGGGCTATGGAGTTGGAGTCGGAGTCCATTTTGTTGGAGTCAGAGTCAGTATAAAATGGACAGACTCCTAAAATAAATAATACATTGGGTACAGTAGTACAATGTGATGTAAATTTAAATTTTTTCATAAGAATCTGAGAAAGTCCTGAAATGTCATAAATGTCTGTTCTGTTCCTGATCTAAGGATCTTCTCTTAGTGGAGATGAATCTGTGCTGCTCTTTATGTACATGCTCAGTAGTGACCAGTGCTGTGGAGTCATAGATGAGATGAATCTGTGCTTCACTTTATGTACATGCTCAGTAGTGACCAGTGCTGTGGGGTCATAGATGAGATGAATCTGTGCTGCACTTTATGTACATGCTCAGTAGTGATCAGTGCTGTGGGGTCATAGATGAGATGAATCTGTGCTGCACTTTATACACATGCTCAGTAGTGACCAGTGCTGTGGAGTCATAGATGAGATGAATCTGTGCTTCACTTTATGTACATGCTCAGTAGTGACCAGTGCTGTGGGGTCATAGATGAGATGAATCTGTGCTGCACTTTATGTACATGCTCAGTAGTGACCAGTGCTGTGGGGTCATAGATGAGATGAATCTGTGCTGCACTTTATGTACATGCTCAGTAGTGATCAGTGCTGTGGGGTCATAGATGAGATGAATCTGTGCTGCACTTTATGTACATGCTCAGTAGTGATCAGTGCTGTGGGGTCGTAGATTAGATGAATCTGTGCTGCACTTTATGTACATGCTCAGTAGTGACCAGTGCTGTGGGGTCATAGATGAGATGAATCTGTGCTGCATTTTATGTACATGCTCAGTAGTGACCAGTGCTGTGGAGTCATAGATGAGATGAATCTGTGCTGCACTTTATGTACATGCTCAGTAGTGATCAGTGCTGTGGGGTCATAGATGAGATGAATCTGTGCTGCACTTTATGCACATGCTCAGTAGTGACCAGTGCTGTGGAGTCATAGATGAGATGAATCTGTGCTGCACTTTATGTACATTCTCAGTAGTGACCAGTGCTGTGGGGTCATAGATGAGATGAATCTGTGCTGCACTTTATGTACATGCTCAGTAGTGACCAGTGCTGTGGGTCGTAGATGAGATGAATCTGTGCTGCACTTTATATACATGCTCAGTAGTGACCAGTGCTGTGTGGTCATAGATGAGATGAATCTGTGCTGCACTTTATGTACATGCTCAGTAGTGACCAGTGCTATGGGGTCATAGATGAGATGAATCTGTGCTGCACTTTATGTACATGCTCAGTAGTGACAAGTGCTGTGGGGCGTAGATGAGATGAATCTGTGCTGCACTTTACGTACATGCTCAGTAGTGACCAGTGCTGTGGAGTCATAGATGAGATGAATCTGTGCTGCACTTTATGTACATGCTCAGTAGTGACCAGTGCTGTGGGGTCATAGATGAGATGAATCTGTGCTGCACTTTCTGTACATGCTCAGTAGTGACCAGTGCTGTGTGGTCATAGATGAGATGAATCTGTGCTGCACTTTATGTACATGCTCAGTAGTGATCAGTGCTATGGGGTCATAGATGAGATGAATCTGTGCTGCACTTTCTGTACATGCTCAGTAGTGACCAGTGCTATGGGGTCATAGATGAGATGAATCTGTGCTGCACTTTATGTACATGCTCAGTAGTGACCAGTGCTGTGGGGTCATAGGTGAGATGAATCTGTGCTGCACTTTCTGTACATGCTCAGTAGTGACCAGTGCTGTGGAGTCATAGATGAGATGAATCTGTGCTGCACTTTATGTACATGCTCAGTAGTGATCAGTGCTGTGGGGTTATAGATGAGATGAATCTGTGCTGCACTTTCTGTACATGCTCAGTAGTGACCAGTGCTGTGGGGTCATAGATGAGATGAATCTGTGCTGCACTTTATGTACATGCTCAGTAGTGATCAGTGCTGTGGGGTTATAGATGAGATGAATCTGTGCTGCACTTTATGTACATGCTCAGTAGTGATCAGTGCTGTGGGGTCATAGATGAGATGAATCTGTGCTGCACTTTCTGTACATGCTCAGTAGTGACCAGTGCTATGGGGTCATAGATGAGATGAATCTGTGCTGCACTTTACGTACATGCTCAGTAGTGACCAGTGCTGTGGGGTCGTAAATGAGATGAATCTGTGCTGCACTTTATGTATATGCTCAGTAGTGACCAGTGCTGTGGGGTCAGGGAAATTGAAGAGTCAGAGGTTGGGCTAACTGACCCCACAGTCCTGCTGCTTACTTCCAGAAATATCATCACACCTGCCTACAGGTTGTGCCTGGTACTGCAGCTTAGCTCAATTAACATGAATGGGATGAAGCTGTGAAACCACACAAAACATGCAGAGAACTGTGCTGCTGGCTTTATGGACAACCCCTTTATAACAGTGTTCCAGCTAAGCTGGAGCTGAGCAGGGCCAGTGATCTCACGTCTACTAATACCTGCTGAGGTGCATGCACAGTCAGAAGGTATTGTGCACCTGTCCTGGAATCTGGCTCTGCTCTACATCAGGAGCAGAGGACAGCCGGTGACCGTGTCTACAGATACCTGGTCGTTAGCTAATCGGCGGGTTTCACCTAACAGTCCTAGAGTATCGCAAATGGACGATACCTTCTGACTGCGCATGTGACTCAGCTGATGTGATGTCAGAGCCCCGCTCACCTCCTAATGCCGGTCTAAATACACCAAAAAACTAATTTAGAGTTTAAAAAATTGATTTTTCATGAAGCCACCTGCCACCAGTAGCTGAAGAAAGACGTACAAGATAACAATTGTGCAGTAGATGAGCTTTCCTGACTGGCACTTTAGGAGGCCGTTTTGTAGGTTTGTTCCCTCCATCTGTTTTATAAGGTTATATAATGTAACAATGTATAGGAGCAAGAAGAAGACGGCCTTTTAGAAATGAAAACCAACTTTCCTCTACGTGGATAGTCTCAACCATAATTCAAAACCAATGTAATAAAAGAACTCAGCCGATATGTGAAAGTACAAGCAGTGTGTAGAGGAGCACAGGCTGCACTTTATCTAGCCACTGATTGCCAGAGCCAGGAGGAAATGATGAGTGGTTTGTGATGGGAGAGAAATGACAGCTCAAATCTCAGCTCGTCATTCCGCATTCTCAGTCCAACATAAGAGAGTTGGCAAGTTAAAAAGAAAAACTCCAGCAGGGGAACACAATGTTCCCCGCTGGTATGAACGACTCTCTAATGGTCGAAAGATATTACATATACAGTCACAGACTCACGCCAATATATAGTCTCAACATTAAGAGTCTGATCTATCCGTCTATGAGGGGAAAATAAATAAAAATATCCGGAGTGTAAAGTATACAAGTGACAGAGCCTTGAGAATGGAGGGTTTGCATAGCGGTATATTTCCCCTTGAATGTTACATATTTCTGCAGCTCACAGTGATTTACAGGACAGCTCAAGTGCACTGGATGTACGACGTGACTTCAATGGAGTTGTGGAAATGTATAGCTGTCTGTTTACAGCCGTCCCACTAATGTTTCATTCTACCAGTTTTTAATACTTCCACCACTTCCCTCAGTATATAACAATCCTTGAGCAAAAGAGATAGATCTCCCTGTCCATGTGAAATATCACTGACTACAGTCGTGGCCAAGTATTTTGAGACTGACACAAATTTTGTTTTTCCCAAAGTTTGCTGCTTCAGTGTTTGTAGATCTGTAAGTCAGATGTTTCTATGAAGTTCAATTATCAGCATTCCAGAAGTTTTAAAACTTTTATTGATCAATACATCAAGTTTGTGCAAAGACTCAATATTTACAGTGTTGACTTATTTTTCAGAACTTCTACAGTTCTCCCTGGCAGCTGGATATCAGCTTCTGGGCCAAATCCGGACTGATAGCTGAACATTGTAGCCTAATCAGTGCTTGAAGTGATTGTCCATCTACTTTCAAAATTGACACTAGTTTCCAATGTGTTTTTTTTGTGAAAAAAAAAAAAAAATCTGCGTCATACTCTACCAGCAATAAATTATATTTTGGTAATTTTTTTTTTTTTTTTTTACATTTGGAGCATGTCAATTCTTTCAGTGTTTTTCACACATTCAGATTAATGCAACAAAAAAGTAAAAGTGCAGCAGTGTGAGCAGTGTTAGGTAGCAGGCGAGGCAATGGGCCGCAGCAGGGACAGGGGGAGATGATGTGTGATCTTTTAATGTCTCTTTGTAAGAATAGCCGTGCATCAAACCAGCAAAGAAAACAAAAAAGTGTAGAAACCAAGACAAAGGAAGCATAAAGAAAAAACAGGACTATTTCAATTATTTCAAGATTTTCTTTTTAAAACTCCCTTATTATTGGAAAAATAAGAACACAGATTTGGTATTGCCACGTCGAACAACCCAAACCATAAAAAACTCTTCACCTAGATTTTGCAGTGAACACCACAAAAAAGCCAGAATCCATAAAGGACCCAAACTATAAAATGAGGACGCTATTTACTACACCAAGTAAACGACATAAAAATAAACAAATCTAGAATTGCTGTTTTATGACCACTAAAAAATTTTAATTAAAAAAAAATACTCAAAAATGTCTCATTAACCCCAAAATGACACCAATACTACAGTTCATCATGCAAAAACAAGTCCTAGAAAAATAAGTGTTAGGCTACTTTCACACTTGCGTTTTTTTGCGCTGCGTTTCGAGCGCACATGAAGCGCATTAAAAAAACGCATGCAAACGCTTGTAAACGCTGCAATATTTAGTCGCATCAGCATGCGCATTTCGACAAAAAAACGCAGCGTTTGTCTGCGATTTCATGCGTTTTTGCATGCGTTTGCGTTTTTTTTGGCGCATGCGTTTTCTACTTGTCACATTATCATATCTGCCTCCATCATCTCTGCCTCCATCAGCTGTCTCTTCCTCCATCATCTCTGGCTCCATCATCTCTGGCTCCATCATCTCTGGCTCCATCATCTCTGGCTCCATCATCTCTGGTCTCACCTGCTCCACCCTCTTGGCTCCATCATCTCTGGCTCCATCATCTGTCTCCATCATCTCTGCCTCCATCATCTCTGGCTCCATTATTTACAGAAAAATCGTCGTGCGTGCAAAAGCGAGGACGAGCGCAAAGCCATGCGCACGCCAGCTCCCCCATAGACTGCAATGTTATTTTTTGCGCATAGCATGCGCACACGTGCGCACGCGTTTTTTTAAAGCGGTTGGGCGGAAAAAAAAATGCAACATGTAGCGTCTGGCGCGTATGGGCGCACACCGGGAAAATGCGCAGCGCACGACAAACGCACATGAACGCGTGCAAGCGCTAGACCCTGCGCCCGCCATGTTAAAGATAGGGGAACATTGCGCATGCGTCCGATAGCGCAAGATGCGCTGCGCAAAAAAACGCAAGTGTGAAAGTAGCCTTACAGGTTTCTTGTTTAAAAAAAAAAATAAAAAAAATAAATAGTTGACTACACATTTAATATCATTGTGTCTGTAACAGCTCCAACTATAAAATGAGTGTAGTTTCCAGATTGGTATCACTTCTGGGGAGGGAAGTTCGTTCTATGAACACCTCAGGGGCTCTGCAAATGCAATATGGCTAATGAAAATCAATGCAGCACAATTTACATTGATTTCTTGGGGAAAACTTATAACTTGAGAATCTATTGTTGCTCTTGTTTAATGTATTAGTTCTTAAAGGGAAACTCGAAAACGCCATTTACCTGCAGATATGGGGTTAATCTGCAGATTATTAGCATTCTGAAGTCGTACGGCCACCACACTGAGAGCCCCGCTGCCAGGAGGAAAATAACTCTTTCCTTCCCATGAGCCTTGGGCTATCAGTCATAGATGCGCGGGTTCAGTCAGCGCTTAGTAGTTCGTTAGCGGCAGCTGTAACTGCACCCTGGTAGTAACTTGACAACCAGCTCAGCAGTGAATCAGTACAGAGCCAGCTGTGAGTCAGTGCTGGAAAATGGTTACAGCTGCTGCTCACCATTTCCTGAGCGGTGACTGTAACCATGTAGCGGTGACAAAGCTGGAACCTATCGGGAGGGTTAAAGTTCATTTCCTCCTGGCAGTGGGGCTCTCAGCGCTTTGATCGCACAGCTTTAGAATGCTATTAACCTGCAGAATAACCCCATATATGAGGGTCAATAGCCTTTTTTTCGCCTTTACTAAAGAAAAAGTAAAGAACCTGATGAGATCAGTGTAGAGAGCTGTTGGCATCTCTGTAGGACACATCTCGCTGCTTTGCCTCCCTGGTTTTCTATTTTAAATCAGTGATGCAGTGATTCCCTGATGATCTGGTTGACCATTTATTTATTTTCCTGGCTTATATAGACCATGGATGGATGAGGCATACATCGTAATGCTAGCAACTTCTACAATAAAGAGGGAAACAGAAATGTAGACTTCCCATTCCTACATCTGATAGTCGCGGTCTGCGGCACCGGCCATCAAAGAGGCTTTTAATAAAACTGCGTAATCCGGTGTTCACAATACATTTTGTACTGTTCATCCTAATATAGATTGTGTTACATATTTTGCATTACTATAGCTATACTGTCATTATCATCATTCAGGGGCAGAGGACGCCCACATCACTATTGTCCGTCAAGCACACCAAAATAAATAAAATGGATTCTTAGAGCCAAGTTCTCACGTCACACATGTGCACAAGTGCAGGACTTTTACATGGAGGTAATTTTCTGATAGTATGCCAATTTATGGAGAATAATCCAGTGCAATAGACAACTGGGATAGTCACATTTTTCCTTGGTACGGAGTTGCCATCCTCACGAGATAAATGAGCGCTCTACTTTCCATCAGGCTCTATTTCACTCGTCTACATTAGAAGGGAGGCACTCCTGTAACAGAGGCAGGCACAGTATAAGTGACAGCTTGGCAAACACAGGGAGCAATCATGTCCCCGATGTCACATCAAGTCAAAGGATTCTGCCGTCGTGACATCCCAACTGACTGCATGTTAGAGATGTGGAGGCGTTCCAGGAATCTGCAGTGGAGCGTGCCCTTTGGCTCAAAAACAGAGAAAAGGCAACCCTGCACAAAGATCACGACATCAATAGACAACCGGCTCTATACAAAAGAGGCATTTTCTGTTTTCTTATTAGACTTGAGTCTCCTGCAGTACGTGACACTGTTCTACAAGTGGGACAATTTACCACTGGGTTTGTCCCAAGTCACAGTTAATGGGGTTTCCACATGCTGTAAAAAATTGCCCATACAAAAACCACAAATATCCTATTAAATCTCCATCCTTGTAGCACTGTGTATCCGTACTCTGTTTAGCTGGTTGAGGCAGCTCATCATGGACCTCAGCTGTCTCGTGCCTTACAACGCGGAGACCAGTGACTTGCGGCTGCAACTATGGGAGGTTTAAGTGGTCTCCACTTCCGCCAGGTAAAGCGAAGACTATCAGAGAGGACTGGGGACACAGCAGGGAATAAATGGGCAAGTATACCACTGTTTGCTTCAGTTATTTTCACCAATATTGACGTCTGTGGGAATGTTTTTAAAGAACATAAACATTTTTGACTATCATTCATATTAATTGGTGAAATACTTATCAAAACTGGTACAAATTAATAGCTGATGAAACAAGATTATTTCAATGCGTTAGAGATCCCATTGAAAACGTATGATGAACCCAAGAGGATGCTATGAGCATCGCCTCCGTTTCTCAACTGCATCAGGTCAGATAAATCTAGATATGGCAACGTACGCGTTGAGGACAGGGGTTATCACCCTGCTTTCCCAGGATTCAGACTATCAATATGCCAGTGTGCACTATGAGGGAAGCGGCGTAACTCTGCAGCTCAGCTATAATACGGGAATGGAGGCACACATCTAGCGGATCAGCATATCGGGCTGGATTGATCAGTCATGAATTATACTCCCCTTTCTCCCGGCTGTCGGTTTTATGAGCTGGTAATATTGCAGAGCAGCCATAACGCTCCACTTCAATTTGGAGGTATAATAAACCTTTTTTTCTTTTCATTGGCTTCAATAATCTCCTAAAGTAACGGACCAATCCTGCGCGCCTGGAAAAACTAACTGGTTTATTGAATTTCTACATTCTTGTGCTTACTGATTAAATTGTCGGCATCGCTCTCCTGGACGACGCGTTTCCTGCTCTAATGGCTTCACTGAACCTCTCCCTTCACCAAGGGTTTCTCCTGCAGCTCGGAAGCCTTTCAGCACTGACAGATGGGAACCGTGGCTTAAGGGTTAGTAATACTCAGATTTTCTTTGCCTTCTGGGAAATGGATTTCTCTTATTTTCTTTCCTCCCTGTAACTATGCTTTTGTTTGCAGAGTGACCCATGCTTGGCTTATGACAAGGCTTCTGGTTACATGGCAGGGATATTGTGGTTTGGGCTTGGTGCCAAACTAATGCCCTGCATTATCTGTCCTGTCGGGGAATTAATGGAATCAGATCACAATAAATGAAAGTGACAGCAGGATGCATTCCACAGTAAAGCACAACTGGGTCAGCAGAAAACACCGCCATAATAACGCTCGTGCACCCGTGAACACAAGACCACCCTCTTAACAAATCCAGGTTTTCGTTAAGGAGAAAACACTGTTACACATATACAAATAGCAAACGCCAATTTCTTGGCAACCGCTTCCCTAATGCAACAATGAATTTACCCCTTTGCGACCAAAAGCCACTTGTGTCAACCCATCTGGAGCGTTTTTCTGACCAGATCCGGGATGTATGAAATCGGAGTTATTCTTCTGAACGCAAAAGCAGCCAATATGGGAATCGAGATGCAAAGTACTTTGAAGTCACTGAGTGAAAAAGCGTCTAAAAAGCCTGAATGATGGAGGAGCGTCTAACAGAAGCCATTAGCCGGCTCACTATGTAAATAAACAGCCCTGACCCAGCTATGGCATAATCTGCTTTTTAACATCTGGAGAGAGAACAAATTAATACTACGGGGAAAAAAGATAAAAAAACATGGATGTCAGCATTTACAATTATGCGTCACATGCTACTGAATGAACCCTTACTACGCAGATATTACAGATCATCTATGAGAAGTGATGTATACATCTATTTCGGTGTCATAACTGGAAATTTTGAAGGGTTGAAGGCACAGAATGAGTATTTACAGCAGATGAGCGACGTGCTGTGCAGAAGACTGTGCTCTCATGACCGTCAGTCACATCTGGCCTGCAGCGACTGTCATATCTGTGTCCCGCATCCACTGATCTGATGACATACATGTCCCCAACGTAGCTGTGCCGAGGATTAAAGGCAGCAAAACTACACCTAATAGCCACTGCGCCAGTATTCGACAGCTGCCCGGCCAGGCCGCCATATGTTCGCCTCTGATGCAATTTGTTGTGCACATTGCCCGTAATCAGGTTCACTATAATACTTGGTCATAGATTTTTATTTTTTATGCTCTGCTAATATACAAAGGAAGAGAAATGTAAGAAGAATAGTACATTTCTATAAATCCTCCGTCTATAGAAGTGCAGATCTCTCGGGATAGTAGTAGATAATATCTTGAGGAGAGATGGACAGTTTCTGGACAGAAATTACCTTTTCTGTATGCAAGAGCATCTCCTATACCCAATGTCCAGGTTAGGCTTACACATGATGGAGATTTAGGAGTACGGCTACTCCAGTTTTCTGGAATAATTCCATCAAGAAGAAGAAGGTTTTTACCAAACACTGTATATTCAGGCCCCTGATGTACAGATTTATGCCTTTTTACTGGTAAGGAATATGGGGTGGTGAGCATTCAGCAGCGTCAGCATTACATGGGCTTTAGGGTGGACATTTTGCTTCTCAGAGCCTCCTGAGCAGTCCTATAATTTACTCCGAACTAGTCCAAGGATTTTACCGTTAAAGGCAACCTGTCAGCACATATTACCTATGGAAGTAATGATGTGGCTGTATACCTACTTGTTCCTCAATAGAAATACCTTTTTTTTTGTAGATATCCAACCTCAAATCATGGTCACAGTGCACAGAGATTGTCAATGAATTTGGATGGCTTATTCCAAGTGCACGGACACGCCCCAATGCACTTATAGCCTGATTTGCATATGGCTTTTACACTAAACTTACTGAAGATGTGAATACCCTCAAATTAAAGCTAAGAGTCTGCACAATAAGACCATATCGAATATATAACTGTATCTGTAATATGTTTTGGTAAACAGATAAAATGGCAAAACGAGTGTCGCTGTCCAAATGTTTCTGAACCTAACTGTACTTATTAACCTGCGACTCCCTGAAATAAACAATTCATCTCTACAGGTCATTTCGACATGTACATTTAATAGAGACAAGACCCATGCTCGAGACATCCTTAGCCAGAGCAGGAGCAACAGTCCATCTTTGCATTTGTGCACAGAAGAGGGGCCCACATACTGTCCTTACATAGGAGCACTCTGTTGTCACACTGTTCCTTTGCCAGATAAACGTCTTTTTGTCTTTGTGCCTGTATGACAATTTTGGCCCAGATGGTGAGGACATTTTCGACACATTCTGTAACGTGTAAGGTGAGTGGTAATGATAGGGCTAAAGACTTGAGACAAGAGTAGCTGCACTTATTTTGGCCCCGGCCATAACGCGCTTCTTTGGACATCAAGACCGAATCAAATGTTTTGTTACAAAGCAAAGTACATTGGGTGCCAATCTGAGGTGCCTGCTATGGGATTTCACTGATATGTATTACTCATTGTAATTTTCTGCTGTAATATCTTTGAGAACTTGGTGATAAAGAAAATAAGTTGCAGTGGTAATTTTTTTCTTTATTTCATAGCCACATTAACTCAAGCCTTTTTTAGAAAATATGGATATGCACTGATGGTTGAGCGCTACAAATATATGGGGGTTCACCTTGACAGCAAACTTGATTGGAGGTGTCATACAGAGAAGGTTCACAAGAAGGGAATGAGCAGACTGTACTTTCTGCGGAAGCTCAGGTCGTTCAATGTGTGCAGCAAAATGCTGGAAATGTTCTACCAGTCCGTTGTAGCAAGCGCCATCTTTTTTGCCATTATTTGCTGGGGCAGTAGTGTGCGAGTAGCTGACGCTAATAAACTCAACAAACTTATCAAGAAGGCAAGCGTGGCTGTTGGCCTCCATCTTGACTCTTTTGAGGAAGTAGTGGAGGATAGGATTCAAAAGAAGTGCAGGGCTATAAGGAACAATAACACACACCCACTATTCGAGCTGTTCTTGAAGCAGAAGAGCACATTCAGCAGCTGTCTAATCCTTCCAAGGTGCAAGAAGGAGAAATTCAGGAAATTGTTTGTGTCTACCGCTATGGGGATGTATAACAATTCACTAAGGGTGAAAGATGACTACGACCTAGGACTGGCGCACTAATGGAAATTATTAGAGATTTGTGTACCTTTGTTTGTTACGTATTGTGGTTAGTCATGTGCAAATCTGTGTCTAGTAATTACTCTATGTAATGCTGTTTGTAATGGTTTGTTTGTAATGCTGTTGTAACGCTGCTGTGATACCATAATTTCCCTCGGGATCAATAAAGTGTATCGTATCGTATTTCTAATCTAATCATTATTAATATTTTGGACAAAAAAAAGAAAGAAAAATCTGAGTTACCTGTTTATGAGGACCCCTGAGTATATGTGCCTTGGCGCCTTCACAAGCTGTCCTCATTGCTTCAAGTGACGGTGTTCCCAACAAGTCTGTGATTAAGTCCAACTGCAATCAAGGAAAACACGAGTCGTCATTAGTTTGTTAAGCGATTGGTACAGAAGAGTCAGAAAAAGAATCAACACAAAAAGTGAGGCACTTCAACGCCTGCCAACTACACAGATGCCTCACTCTCACGTAAAGGTTTCCAACTGATTAGACGTCACGTAGGAGTGTGTGATTATTGTCGAGTGCAGAGATTGCGTGAGATTTATAGCTGGTCTGTCACGATCTTTTATGAAGGTCAAATACTTGATTTGCCGGGTGACATCCGCTCATATAAACTCGCATTGGCCGGAGACATTAGAGGGCGAGGAAGAAGGAAGATCTCAGCGGTGATCACGATCCGCAAAAAAACGTGACTACTGCGTATAGATGCGTCATTATATAGAGGATCAGCGGTCGCTCCAGGTCACATATTTCGCTATCAACCCCCTGGGAAACTGTCCAATGCAAATTATTTTAGCTTGAACTGTTTATTTCCTACTCTTCTCCTTCCGTGAGTGAAGCTTTAACATCTCTCGACTGAACACTTGCCAACCGACACTAAAGAGAAATAATCAGTAGTGGTGGAGTCTGAGCTTTGGCGTGTGCAGCATGCACTGCATTCACCGTGTGGCGGACTTCATGTCTGACTTCAATGGTCCCGCTACATTCAGACAACATGGTTTCATTTGCTAGCTAATATGATAAATACACAATCTACAAATCACTAAGAATAAAAAATAGAAAATAGAAATAGTAGTAATATAATAAATATATTAGTAAAATAAAATAATAATGTTATGGCGGAGACAGTGACGCAGCGCTCATTTGGCGCCTGCCATCACAACACCACATCACAGCCCCGGGGAGAGAGTGCGGACACCGCGTTGGCACGAGAGGAGAGTATAGGCTTTATTATTTTATTGGGGCCGAACATTTAGCTTAAGAAGGGGTTGTCCTAGTAGTTTTCATGCACACATTCCCAGTGGTCGGTACTATTCTGTGCATGCAAATATAGCTGTCCATGACAAATAGGTCCGCCCGACTGGACTGCTATACATGCAAACACCATGGTTTAACAATGAATAAAATACAAGTGATACTGAATTTTTTTTTTTTTTTTACAACGAACTTGTATATCATTCTGCTCAGTTTCTTCTCTGTAAGATACGGCCCACAGATCGGACAGCGCAAATAACAGACAGGTTCCCTTTAAGCTAGATAACACACAAACAGCAAAATTTGCCAAGTATATGAGAATGGTACGCTTTAAGACATCATAGAGTGAAGAATATAGGGAAAAGCATTTGTTCTACGTGTCGAAATGAATCCCAAGACTGCCTCTATAAAATACAAAAGCTTCTCTATAAAAAGATCTCGGGCAGCATGTTACTAGGTGGAAGGTGTGCAGGATGAGTCACGGTGCAGGCAGCGCAGAGTTAAAGCGATCAGTAGGCAAATATACCTGTCAAGTAAAGAAAAGGGTATAATTCAACCTTTATCAGTAGGGGTTTGTGCACCTGGTCCTCGGAGCTTGCCAAAGGATTGTTGTGAATGCTGCAGCTGAAGTAGTAATCGGAACAAATTCTCCCCCGAGAACAGTAATTGCTACAAAACTGTTGGTGCGTCGTTGCTTAGGAGAAAGAGGCACCTGGGTATCATGCTCTTTTGAAGGGCTAAAGAAAATTAATAACATTTGCAAAGTAGAATTGCCTTATTCCTGCTTAGAGACCTTTTTATGCTCGGGCACTTCCAGTGCATCGATGTCACCTACTTACAAACTCAGATCGACACAGGATTGTTGCAAGAAAGCTCTGCGTTATGGAAAATATAGCAATTGTCACGCTAAATCTGTCAGGGAAAACCTCCAGCTCTGCTTATACTGGGGTCCAGAAAGCCACCCGTCGTAGTGAACACATTCTACATGTGAACGCTCAAAAACAGCAACACCTTATAGATTCCCTTTAATATAGTTTTTTATCGGTTAGATCAACCCTTCTAGGCCGTCTAAATGGCCATGCCGGTCATAGGAAGCTGAATAAAATGATATCTTGATGTCTGATCAGATGTCTTATTACAGAGAAATACAGTATTTTTTCATAAAAATAAGCTGTTAAGATCTATGTGCCAGACGCTGATCTATACGAGAATCTGCCTCCAGAGCTTACTTACATGTCAGTCATTACATGTCTCACAGGTAACGCCCCGTTTCAGTTAAAATAAGCAGATCCTCGGGGAGATCTATGTAGGGCCCATAGATCTTAACAGCTCATTTATATGTTGAAAACAACGTGGATTTTTCTGGAATAAGACATCGGATTGCAGATATAAAACGTATGATTTTATTCAGCTTCCTATGACCTACATGCCCATATAGACTGCTTAGATTCCCTGTAACTCCTGGAGGCTAGGGGCAAACAGAGCTACAGTTTCAAAGTAAAAGAGGACTTCAGTAAAAAGGCTTTTCTTAAAGGGAATCTGTCACCCCATTTTTGCCCTATGAGATAGGGCCACCACCATCAGGGGCTTATCTACAGCATTCTGTAATGTAGATAAGCCCCTGATGTCACCTGAAAGAGAAGAAAAATGAGTTATATTATACACACCCAGGGACGTTCTGCCGTCAGGTCCGGAGGGAGTTGCGGTCAAGTTCGGCGCCTCCCATCTTGTAGCGAAGCCGGCCTCTTCTTTCCGTTCCATCGCGGATCCTGCGCAGGCGCACTGCTCTGCCCTGGTGAGGGCAGAGCAGAGTACTGCAGTGCGCAGGTGCCGGGAAAGGTCAGAGAGGTCCGGCGCCTGCGCACTACAGTACTCTGCTCTGTCCTCACCAGGGCAGAGCAGTGCGCCTGCGCAGGAGCCGCGACGGGACGGAAAGAAGAGGCCGGCTTCGCTACAAGATGGAAGGCGCCGAACCGGACCACGACTCCCTCCCGGACCTGACGGCGGAACGCCCCTGGGTGAGTGTTTTATAACTCGTTTTTCTTCACTTTCAGGTAACATCGGGGGCTTATTTACAGCATTACAGAATGCTGTAGATAAGCCCCTGATGGCGGGGACCCTATCTCATAGGGCAAAAATGGGGTGACAGATTCCCTTTAAAAAAAAATAAAAAATTGAACAAAAACAACTTATGTCAGTCACATAATACACTTAAATGGTCCCGTACTTTCAGACAACTTGATCTCATTTAATTTGATAATGTGCTAAGCAGACAATCTGCAAATGTCTTACCCCTGGACAACAACTCTAAAGCACATGTCAAACTCTGGCCCTCAAGGTGAGTATATTTAGCCTGCGACACAGGGTGGGTCCCCATCCCCGCATCACACTTTGTTGAAAGCAATGATGGAGGAAGGAGTGTCAGGTGATGCTCCCTCTCCCATCATTACCCTCTGCGTCTGACGTCTCAGCGTGCCTGCTGTACCAAGATGTGCAGCGGATCAGAAAAGAACATTAAGAAAAAGGATCACAGGAAAACAGGAAGAGGTATTTATTTTAATGTGGGGGCAATTATACTGCATGGAGCACAATGTGGAGGCCATTATACTGCATGGAGCACTGTGTGGGGGCCATTATACTGCATGGAGCACTGTGTGGGGGCCATTATACTGTATGGAGCCCTATGTGGAGGCCATTATACTGCATGGAGCCCTATGTGGAGGTCATTATACTGCATGGAGCACTGTGTGGGGGCATTGTACTGTATGTAACACTGTGTGGGGGCCATTATACTGTATGGAGCACTGTGTGGGAGCCATTATACTGCATGGAACACTATGTGGGGGCCATACACACAAACACGGGGAGAACATACAAATTCCTTGCAGATGTTGTCCTTGGTGGGATTTGAACCCAGGACCCCAGCGCTGCAAGGCTGCAGTGCTATCCACTGACCAACCGTGGCGCCCAATATTTGATCAGCATCATACAGGGAACATAAGTACACGACCCAGGTAAAAACTGTCTGATAACATCCACTTGGACTGAACCCCAGGCTCCAAAAAAAAACAAACAAAAAAATTTAACAGTTGATTCATTAGATGCCGCAAAAGGGAGGAGGGATTTAAAATACAAAAAAAAAAAAGTCTTATTCCTCTCTGCAGCCACTATTACATCATGTGTCCACTTGAACGTGACAAATTTAGGAAATGTCCTCTCATTTGATGACAAGGATAACAGCAGAAGAGACGATTCTTTTCTACAGTTTGCATGTACAATAAAAGGTTTACTTTAATGTTATGAAAATTAGAGCAAAGTTGCCTGAATCCATATGTCTTGGCAGGAGCAAATGGCTATCAGTTAATGTCAGGGGGAAGAATCATTGGGCATGCTGAATATTAACATGTCTGATCCCTTCATATCAGCTGCTTTCCTTCTGTTGTGGTGGTGTAAGCCAATGTTCATACACGGCAACTGCAACAGCAGCTGCCAGAAGTGCAATATTGGTAAGTGGGAAGTCATCAATTAACACCACACCGCCTTTACACGTGCTTTGTGTGTGGTGTTCATGCATTTGTATGTTCTCCCCGTGTTTGCGTGGGTTTCCTCCGGGTTCTCCACATTCCAAAAACATACAGATAGGGAATCTAGATTGTGAGCTCCTTCGGGGACAGTGACGATAATGTGTGCAAACTGTAAAGCGCTGCGGAACATGTTAGCGCTATATAAAAATAAAGATTATTATTATTATTATTATTATTGTGGCTCTGTGTCTAGCCGTGGGTCCTCCAGACCTGGGGCTCAGTGTTTGATATCAATGGATAACATCTCCATGGCAAAAATACGTTGACTTCAATAAGGAGAAAAAAAAGGTGGCTAGAAAACATGATATCTTGATCAAACCAAAATGACATTAGATAAACCAATCAAATGTAGAAAATCAGCATTAATTAGTGTCAAGAGTAGAGCTAATTATCTGTTCTCACCGGAGCCTGGCCGATATAACAAGGCTGGTTACCAGTCTGCATGATACAGGCAGTCAGCTCATCAGCAGTCATTCAAGTGGTCCGAGGACGGATCGTTCCCAAGCTTTACACTGATGAATTAATTCGCTAATTCCTTCCTCTCCTTCAAAAATGTTTGAGGAGACTAATAAGTTACAGATCAAAAGTACTTGAGGAATTGTGCAAATGCCGTCTGAAATCTTTGATCTGGTTTCAAAGCTTCCTTTCCTTATATCCAAACAACGGCATGAGGAATCACAAGCGGAATAAATACTTTGCTATTTGATATGTTAGATGTTAGGTGAAGGCGAGACACCACCGAATAAGACTCTAATGAGCAGGTTTTGGAAATCTAATTATTTTTGATTTGTCAATTTCCTGACACCCTGTATACACGGCAGTCACACTTCAATAGGTAGAGAGGCTTGCTTTCATATCCATGACATGATAGTGATATTCTTGCTTAGTCATCTTGCATGTCAGGTCAGCGTCACTTCTGGGATGGTGGGAACGGTTTTGTAAGAAATATTTTTTACATTTTAGGAGTTAGAGACTTGATTTTCTGTAGATTACAGTTCAACAATATTACAGGTATAAAAAGAGGTAAAGTTTCTCCTTGCGGAGCGTGACAGGCCAGCTCTGGCATGCCAAGGTGAGGAGGCTTATTCGGCATGCAATGCTTCTATGGGACATTTAATATGCAAATTGCTTCTTCAGAGAGCTAAATCAGTTCTCATACTTTGCACTGATGAGGGGCATTATTCCGAAACATTGTGCCTGAAAATTGAGATTCTGATTAAGTTTTTATCTCAAGTCATATTGCAAGGCTCATTAAAGGGTCAAGTGACTTGTAGGATTACTGCTTCCAATACGTGGCACTATAGAGAAAGAAGTGCTGAAACCTGCAGTACATTTTTTTGGGATATTTCCCACAAACTGTCAGAATGAAAAATAAATAATATAACGCCTTTTTTTTTTCTTTTAAGCCTGCATAAAAAGATTGATTGTCTTACAGGGGTTTTTGCCTCTTAAGATATATGAATGTGTAAGGCTAGGTTCACATAGCGTTAACGGACTGCATTAACGCTAGTGTCATTTTGTGATCGCGTTATGCGATCACGCTAGCGCAGCGTCTCTATCTGAGCTAGCAGTGACGGACCACCGAACGCTGCAGACCGCGTCCGAGGGTCCGTCACAGAATGACGGCACATCGCTAACGCATGCCGATTTCGGCATGCGTTAGGATGCGCAACTGCTATTGCGGGCAATGGCGGCGTTAACGCATCCGTTACATAGCGTTAGTGCTGCTATGTGACGGATGCCGTCAGCGCATTGCCCGCAACACAATGTGAACCCAGCCTAACAAAGCTTGCTCGTAGATATAGGGGCATTTGACGTTTAACATTGACGTTACATTTTTGGAAGTCTCCAAAATTTCCCCCCCCCCCCCACACATAAAATCTAGATTTATAAAATCATTCTTGGAATTAAAAATTCTTGCTTACGTTTGTTATGACACAAACGCTTACAAAAGGTCATCATCAATACAGTTATGCAATGTAACACCTCATATCACGAGGGTACGTTCATAGAAGGTAGAACTGGTGCAAAAATGACAGCAATTGAAAAAACGCTTTTTGTACATCATGACAGGATCGGTTATTTAGCAGCCTCTGCGTGGCGTTTTAAAAATCCCTTAAACGGATGGAGGACACAAATTTCGGCAACAAACCTGCCACTAGAGATTCTAGATAACTGAAGAGACCATTTACACCATCAATGCATTTTTGTGACAAGAACAAAAGGTGACTGATGGCATGCTTCTGATGCGGTGTTCTGGTTCCTGCGGTTGACGCGCATTAGCAGTAGAGAAGTCATTTATGACAAATCCGCATCCCATAAATGTAAGCACAGACAAAATTGCAGATCAAGGAAGAAATAGATCGTCGTTTTGCCAGATTTGTCATTTTAGCTTATGACATGTTTTGCCAAAGATGGCAACCTATTACAAAGCAAAGCCAGCTCATAGAGGACTTGTAGCATTTTTTCATTTGTGCAAAAAAAAGTGAAAATACATTCACATTTATTGATTTTGGAGCGCAATATGAGAAATCTCTGCTTATAGCTCAATTGAGTGTTCTTCAGCGCTTCCTCTGGTGGCGTGCACTTTCACCACTCCCTCGCAGGCACAGTCAGTCAATCAATCACAGCTCTGCAATGTCTGCGACTGCTAAATCAGCTGCAGAGCTAAAATTGAAAACAGCGGCAGGATCAGGGGAGATCAGGGATTTTTACCAGGTATTTACAGAGAATGCGTCAGCAATATCTTGTTTCGTCAGCATCTGACCTTTTCTTCTGATGAGATTTCTGTGCACAGGGGCTGGACTGTGGGTAGGGTCTCCTCCTCCTGCTGCGGCCAGTCCGCCTGCCTCCGGTGACTCAACGACAGGTCAACGATTTTTCAGTGACCCGCCTCCTGTTTGAAATTTCGTGCCATTCTACAGGATCATCTTGCACCCATGTCTCACTTATTCTTCTCAGAAAATGTAGGACCCAATCAAAAGACTCCATGAATGTCCTGTTTGCCATTTAGTGCATCCCTTCAAGTTAGCGGATAAGAGATATTGGTGCAGCCTTCTCCATGACTTAATAGTGCGTTGGAGCCAACAGGTCCAGGCATTTCTTTTATAATAAAAGCTAGTAATATAGCTAGTTACCTTGTTTGCATTGATAATCCAATCTGGTTACTCTATATCCTTGAAGGGGAAGGAAAAAAACAAAACGGGAAACAAACAAATATGTCCAAATAAGAGTAACGGCGGCGATGATGATGGATTCAGTTTTACAGCCAGAGATAATTACAGTATCTTGTTTCTTGATGTAGTTATATAAGCCAACTTGCCAGATGCTTTCTTCCACCAACAGATGACATTGAGGTACTGACTGGAGGCCCTATAACCATTAGGCATATAACAGGACCTTACCACAAAACCCGGAAAAAAAAAGGAAACTATAAATGACCATATACAGAGTGGATACCCTGCAAAAATACATTGGCTATATATATATATATATATATATATATATATATATATATATATACAGTGCCTACAAGTAGTATTCAACCCCTGCAGATTTAGCTGGTTGACACATGTGGAATTAATTTGGCATTGTGACATTTGTACTGTAGATCAGCCTGGAAGTGGGAAATGCACTGCTGCAAAAATTTTTGTTTTAATTTTTTTTTTTTTTTTAAAAAACGTTAAAAGTTAATTCAGAGTGTCATTTATTATTCAACCCCTCAAACCACAAGAATTCTGTTTGGTCCCCCTAAAGTATTAAGAAGTAGTTCAGGCACCAAGAATAATGAGCTTCACATGTGTGGATTAATGATCTCTTTTGCCAGCCTTTTCTGACTATTTAAGACCCTCCCCAAACTTGTGAACAGCACCCATACATGGTCAACATGGGAAAGACAAAGGAGCATTCCAAGGCCATCAGAGACAAGATCGTGGAGGGTCACAAGGCTGGCAAGGGGTACAAAACCCTTTCCAAGGAGTTGGCCCTACCTGTCTCCACTGTTGGGAGCATCATCCGTAAGTGGAAGGCTTATGGAACTACTGTTAGCCTTCCACGGCCTGGACAGCCTTTGAAAGTTTCCTCCCGTGCCGAGGCCAGGCTTGTCCGAAGAGTCAAGGCTAACCCAAGGACAACAAGGAAGGAGCTCCGGGAAGATCTCATGGCAGTGGGGACATTGGTTTCAGTCAATACCATAAGTAACGTACTCCACCGCAATGGTCTCCGTTCCAGACGAGCCCGTAAGGTACCTTTACTTTCAAAGCGTCATGTCAAGGCTCATCTACAGTTTGCTCATGATCACTTGGAGGACTCTGAGACAGACTGGTTCAAGGTTCTATGGTCTGATGAGACCAAGATCGAGATCTTGGGTGCCAACCACACACGTGACGTTTGGAGACTGGATGGCACTGCATACGACCCCAAGAATACCATCCCTACAGTCAAGCATGGTGGTGGCAGCATCATGCTGTGGGGCTGTTTCTCAGCCAAGGGCCTGGCCATCTGGTCCGCATCCATGGGAGGATGGATAGCACGGCCTACATGGAGATTTTGGCCAAGAACCTCCGCTCCTCCATCAAGGATCTTAAGATGGGTCGTAATTTCATCTTCCAACAAGACAACGACCCAAAGCACACAGCCAAGAAAACCAAGGCCTGGTTCAAGAGGGAAAAAGTCAAGGTGTTGGAGTGCCTAGTCAGTCTCCTGACCTTAACCAAATTGAAAACTTGTGGAAGGAGCTCAAGATTAAAGTCCACATGAGACACCCAAAGAACCTAGATAACTTGGAGAAGATCTGCATGGAGGAGTGGGCCAAGATAACTCCACAGACCTGTGCCGGCCTGATCAGGTCTTATAAAAGACGATTATTAGCTGTAATTGCAAACAAGGGTTATTCAACGAAATATTAAACATAGGGGTTGTATAATAATTGACCCACACTTTTATGTTTAAAATTTATTAAAATTCAACTGAGCAACATAACTTTTTGGTTTGTAAGATTTATGCTTCTGTTAATAAATCCTACTCTCGTTTGCAGTTTGAAGGCTCTAACTTATTTGCATCTTATAAAACCAGCTAAATCTGCAGGGGGTTGAATACTACTTGTAGGCACTATATATATTATATATCTTACAGTAATAAAAGTTACCTGCTGTATTGGACTTTGCGCTTGAAATAATATTCTTCGCCCAAGCAGCTCTGCAAAGATGCAACCTACAGACCAGATGTCTATAGCATTAGTGTAATGACGACTCCCCATTAGGATTTCAGGAGCCCGGTAATACTGAGTGACAACTTCCTGAGTCATGTGCCGAGATTCATCAAGCTCTTCTACCCTTGCCAATCCAAAATCACAAATCTAGTAAGAGAGGGAAAAAAAAAAAAAAAAAAAAAAGATTATTTCACATAAATAACCAACAAATACGGTATACTGTATTATGAAGGATGCAGTCTGGCAGCAGGACAGAGAAAGGAGGCACTACAAGGTGCTACTGCAGTCTGATCACTCCATCAAGTGGTGGATTTACAAGAGTAAGGGCCTGTGCACACATTGCGGATTTGCCTGCGGATTTTTCCGCGCCGAAACCGCACCTCTTGGCAGAAACCGCAGGCGTGGTTTTGATGCGTTTTTTGGCGCGGTTTTGACGCGTTTTTTCTCATGCGGTTTTGTATGCGGTTTTTACAGCTAAATAAAGATATGTTGTTTAACAAAAAAAAAAAAAAAGATTTGTGATGTCATTTCTTGCCCAACCTCCTCTTTTACATTTGTCCAACCCACACTCCATTACACACACACAGATAGAGATAGGCCGGCGTCGCACTTGCGAGTGTGATGCGAGTAAGTCGCACGACTTTCTCGCATCAACACCTGGCACGGCTGCCCGCTCTCGGACCCGAGTGTGCGGCTGCATGTATTTCTATGCAGCCGCACATTCGGGTCCGAGAGTGGGCGGCCGTGCCGGGTGTTGATGCGAGAAAGTCGTGCGACTTAATCGCTTCACACTCGCAAGTGTGTCGCCGGCCATAGATAGATAATAGATACCAGTAGATAGATAGATATTAAAATGGTACATAAATAGTTAAAGACACACCGCGTACACATACACAAAATAACACAATAGTTAATAATAAAAAAAAAATATAGGAAAAAAAATGGCGTGGGCTCCCGCGCAATTTTCTGCACCAGAGGGGGAAAGCAGACAGCCGGGGCCAATATTTCTAGCCTGGGAAGGGGTTAATACCCATGGATCTTCCCAGGCTATGAATATCAGCCCGCAGCTAGCCTTCACTGGCTATTAAAATAGGGGGACCCCCCCCCCCAAAAAAAAATGACGTGGGGTCCCCCTATAATTTATAGCCAGACAGGCTAGGCAGACAGCTGCGGGCTGATATTCATAGCCTAGGAAGGGGTCATGGATATTGGCGCCCCCCCTGGCTAAAAATACCAGCACCCAGCCGCCCCAGAGTTGGCGCATCTGTACGATGCGCCAATTCCGGCACTTAGCCCCTCTCTTCCCACTCCCTGTAGCGGTGGGATATGGGGTAATAAGGGGTTAATATCACCTTGCTATTGTAAGGTGATATTAAGCCCGGTTAATAATAGAGAGGCGTCAATAAGACGCCTATCCATTATTAATCTTATATTAATAAAGGGTTAAAAAAAACAACACACGCATAAGAATAAATTATTTTAATGAATAAAAACACAACACGGTTTTCATATCTTTATTACACACTCAGATCCAAGCGACGCCCTTGATCTCCTGTAAAAAAAACGTAAAAAAAATAAAACAACCGTATACTCCCTGTCCGACGCAGTCCAATTAATAACGAGGGTCCCTCGACGGTCTCCCCTATAGAACGGTGACATCAGGTGATGCCACTGCTCTGTAGGGCCTCCCAGTGATGCACTGACAGGAGACAATGGCTCCTGCAGTGCAACACTGAGTTCATTCTCTCACTTTATGTCAATGCTGCGTGGGAATTTTCTCACCCACCATTGCCGTGAGAGAATGAACTGTAGTGACGTCATTCTCTCCCGGCGGCAGAGCGGTACACAGATGGATGGCGTCGGGGAAGAGGTGAGTATGTGCTCAATGTTATGTGTTGTATGTTACTGTATGTTATATGTTCTGTATGTCATTATATGTTCTGTATGTCATTATATGTTCTGTATGTCATGTAATTTTTTTTTTTTTTTACATTCAGCAGTGCACATTAGCCGGATGATGGGACTACTGCTGTCCCATCATTGGCTAATGTGTCAGTCACTGTCACTGTAGCAGGCATAGCCGGATGGGACTTGCAGTCCCATCCGACGATGCCTGCATACACGGAGACACGGACACAGCCCCGCACACCGCCGCACATACACAGCCCCGCACACCGATCGCGCACACAGACCCGCACACCGATCACGCAGACACCGGCACACAATCACCGCCCACACACACAGCGCCGCACACTATACACGCCCACGCACCGCCCACACACATAGCGCCGCACATTATTCACGCCCACGCACCGCCCACACACTTCCCTCCTCCCGAACTGCAGCGGATTCAGCCGCAGCAAACCCGCAGATCTTTTTTAGATCTGCGGTTTTGCTGCGGAAGTGCCCGACTCAATGCAAGTCAATGGGCGCCGAACCGCTGCAGTTCCGCACAAAGAATTGACATGCTGCGGAAAATAAAACGCGGCTAAACCGCGCGTTTTTTTCCGCAGCATGTGCACAGCAGACCTGCGGTTCCCATAGGGATTCATTGGCTGTGCACTGTGCTGCGGGTTGGATGCGTTTCCGCAGCGTTAAAAAACGCAGCGGAAAAGTATCTAAAACCGCAATGTGTGAACGGGGCCTAAGAAGCAGAGGCTCCCAAATCCAGGAAAAGCGGGAGAAGGCTTAGACAGAACTTGTCACCTTTAGTGTTGTGCCACCTTTTCCTGCCGATGTACCAATATAAAGTTGAGCGGTTTTCCAAAGTTACTACAACTTTATTCACTGCCTTCTGTTTTGTCATGGTGGCATATAATAAACATTAGGAAAGGTCAATACTTTATTAGGGGTGATCCTGCGCTAGACTTAGGAGGTCTTCCAGGATGCAATCCTGTCCATCAGTTACATGATCGCTGCAGTCAATCAGTGGCCTCGGAGGTCAGGTGACTGACAGTCAGTACATGACATCTAGTGCCAGTGGAGACCCCTGAAGTGAATTGGCAGGGAATATGTGATGGGTAAGTAACTCGTTTGTTATTTTATAACACTTTTCCCTCCACAAGCTTTGAAAACTTCCTGGAAACCGTCTAACATTTGGGCAGAGAGTAACATAAAATCAATATTCACATAAGACAATCATTCAGACGCTTACTGCTGCTGCAGTCTGATAATGAGTAAGTCATTACCCCCATTATAGGGGCTAGGGTGGCTAGATACATACTAATCATAAGCTGGGAGAAATATTCCTTTTTGATCTGATTAGCCGGCCTTATATTTTACATAGCCTTGTACACTGGAGATCACATGAGCCGCGTGTAATATTACAAGACCGGTAATTACATTTGCATTTGAATAATCTAAGAGGAAAATTACCTTGAGCACACAATTGCTATTCACGAGTAGATTCCCTGGTTTAATGTCTCGATGTAAAATGCCAGCTGAATGTAAATACTTCAGACCTAATGCCAAGAGAGGGGTAAAAAAGAGAAGAAATGCTAAAGTTTTGGCTTTGCACTTTGGGTTTCAGTAATGTAGACGCTCATTAATTACACAAAAGCCAGCGCTGTCCTATGATGAGGATTCATTTCACCGTGGTGACTGAAGCTGTGGGATGGCGCTGCTGTCACTTACCCTGCATCTATCACCGACCCCGATTAAATCTTTCTTCAGGGAAAGATGTGGTGGTGTCAGAAGCAGGGACTGTGGTGAAGGCCACTGAAGAGGAGGGCGGCAGGAATAGCTGTGGTCTTAACCCTTCTGAAACAGGACATCATCAGTGGATGGTGGTGACAGAAGCTGTGGTAACATACTGCAGCGCAGCCCCCTGATGATGGCCTGTTTTAGGAGGGGTGATAGAAGCTGCAGAGAAGTGACTGCAGCCCCAGCCTCCCAGAAAACATCACATTAAAAACAAGCACATATTGGCTTTGGCTGTGTAGGGAATTTTATAATGAAGCTAATCACAAAAGTGTCCAGGGCTGATAGATATTTATAAAGGGAAATATAGGTCCTCGACAACCCCCTGAAAGGATTGTCCATAAATACCAACTGCACTACCACCTATAGACCCTACATGGTATGCACGATGGCTTAGGACAGTGTGCCTGGATGGTGCCGCTAAAGGACACAATATTCCCCCCACAACAGTTGCCTTTAGGGGACAGTACCTCCGGTATCTGCCAGACTGCAGAGACGACTCTCAGCTAATGGCAATTCTAGTGTAATATAGGACATGGAAGTAGAAATGATGAGGGATTGAGGCAGCGCTGGAGTGTCATTGACAGTGGATTGGTGAGGTATTGCTTTTCATTTCATATTTTCTTTTCTGCCACTTTGAACCTTTTTTTTTTTAATGTGGTGTCTTGGTTGTATTTGTGAGATTCGTCAACTAAAATCAGTGCAGAATCAGAAAATTATACATGTGGGTCAGACAACCGTAGCTTAGTTTTCAAGTAAAATGTTGATTGGAACTAATGAACTTCTTATGTGCAGTATTACAGTCAGGCCTTGCTGTAAGGAGACATTGCGGCCACCGCTGTGATTTATTTCTAGCCTCCTCTAGTACGTCACTGAATAGTAATCGCTATAGCTCCCCAGTAACAGGTAATTATGACTCATTATAGCATGGCCGACTGGTTGTTCCAGATCACTCCCACATTCTCCTCCGTGGCAGGGATTCAGTTTCAATCCTCTAGTCTTCACTAGATTTTCGATCCTACCCTATAACTAAGCTGTGGTAACGCTGATAGTACCCGCTGCACCTCTCCGCCCATGGTGGGACGGTGTACTGGAAATAGTATAGAGCTTTAACTAGACGTTCACAGCAATGATTCACTCTGCATTATCCCATGCTGTATAATGAACTGGTTAATTTTATTTTCGCCATCTGCGCTGTGGGGAATCACTGTGAATATTGTATGCAGCAGATCTGCTGTTATGTAACAGGGAGCTGCCACTGGTGCAGGTGTCCACAGCGGGTAGGTGCAATGTCCCAGCATAGTCAACACACCGTCCTCATGAAATCCACATCAAGGTGAAAGGCGCGCAGGAGGACTGATGATGAACTTGACATACTGCTGATGAGAGTGCTACCGTATGTACTTTAACAGTGACACGTGGAATATATAGACCCTGCATTATGGGATCTGCCACTCCAGATAGTGTTTAAGAACCTGTATGTTTCCTTTTTAAAGGAGCCATGCCAGTTTTTGCTTAAATTGATATGATCTGTTTTACGACCATTTTTTTTTATGTTAAATTTACAGGTTTTATTTGAATGGGTTTATTTTTCCTAATAGGTCATCAATTTGAAACCCTTTGGTCTGCAATCTATCTTTTGGAAAGAAAAAAAAACGTCTGCACAACTTTTTCAGCTTTTTTTTTCAGTAAAAAACAAAAACAAAAACCAGCAGATAAACTCTACATCTTGTAAAACCCCTTTAATACTGATGGCAAGGCAAATTTTTGCAGACCCCTGGCAATCTACTGGTAACATATCAATTTGACAAATGGTTCACAGAAGACAACAATCCGAGAAGACCACACAGAATATCTTCAGGCGGCTGGCAAGAGTCCGGAACTTTGTATGGTTTCTATGATGATGTCCATTCAGCTCTATTATGGGGTCTGGGTGTTAAAGGTACAATATTGCCACCAGGATGGGGCCTAATTGTAGTATTACACAACAGCGAACAGGCAAACCAAATTTGGCAGTATCAAATATACGAGAATGTTTAACAAATAAAGTTTGGGTAAAATAGAATTGCACATGTTGAATTTCAACATGCCCAATCTTTTGTTCTCACTGGAGATTAGCCACCACTCCTCCACCTTTCAGAACACGTTACATTAAGATTGTATAGACACCCTAAAACCCTCCATACACAATAGACTATTGTCGGCTGAAGCTGCCAATATCGGCAGATGATTGACGGGGGAATTACGCATCAGGCATGTCAGATTTCAGACTGCTGATCCTTCTGTTCTCCCCGATACAAGCCGCAGGCGAATGCTCCTGTCTATAGGAGATATGGGAGAGATCACTGCAGGCCAAATGATCAGCTGAACTAATCATACGACCGACAGCCATCTAAGGTCTACGAGGGGTAAAGATTTGACTATTTCAGTTATTAAATGATGTCACAGAATACTGAGAAATTAAAGACTTACCTCTCAAAATCTGATACAAAAAAACCTTGACGTGATCGGAGCTGAGCGGCTGAGGGGAGACGATGATCTTATGAAGGTCACTCTGCATTAACTCGGTGACAACATATCTGATCAATCAGTTAAGGTGAACACAGGAGGAAACACGCATTTACCAGACATTTCATTATTCCCCATATTCCCCTTATATCGTTATCACGACTGCAGCTGAAAAGTCATGCACATTTATTTAGGTTACAAAACCACCACAAATTTCCTATTCATGTTTAGAGTCATGAAATCAGCTATTAGCAGGTTCTTTCTGTGCAATATCAGAGAAATATAGTGTAGTGGATGAGTCCCAGATTCCAGCAATGTGTCACTTATTAGGCTGCTTGCCGTTTCAGTAAATTCAGTGCTTTATCAGCACTTTATCGTCAGAGGACTAGTTGCCTTGTGCCTCCTGGTCCAAATTAATGAAAAGGGAATGTATTAGCAAAAACTGACAATAGTGTTTAAATCAGGCTTGTGTTTCACATGTATTTTTCTTTTTAATATTTCAATTTTCCATATAACCATCTATGTAGAAAAAATAAAGAGATCTTGCAAATTTCACACAGGCCACTAGGCTTTAAACTAAATGCACACTTCCTACTTAGTGGAACAGGCTTAGCAGATGTCTCATTGTCATCACAGACAGGATTACTATCAAAGGTAATGCCTTTATATACAGCAGATGACACAGGATTCGCCATTCACAAGAGGTGATGTTACTGCTCACCTCCTCCCTTCGCAAACAATGATGTTACTGCTCACCTCCTCCCTTCGCAAGAGATGACGTTACAGCTCACCTCCTCCCTTCGCAAGAGATGACGTTACAGCTCACCTCCTCCCTTCGCAAGAGATGACGTTACAGCTCACCTCCTCCCTTCCAAGAGATGACGTTACAGCTCACCTCCTCCCTTCACAAGAGATGACGTTACAGCTCACCTCCTCCCTTCGCAAGAGATGACGTTACAGCTCACCTCCTCCCTTCACAAGAGATGACGTTACAGCTCACCTCCTCCCTTCACAAGAGATGACGTTACAGCTCACCTCCTCCCTTCACAAGAGATGAGTTACAGCTCACCTCCTCCTCACAGAGATGACGTTACAGCTCACCTCCTCCCTTCACAAGAGATGACGTTACAGCTCACCTCCTCCCTTCACAAGAGATGACGTTACAGCTCACCTCCTCCCTTCACAAGAGATGACGTTACAGCTCACCTCCTCCCTTCACAAGAGATGACGTTACAGCTCACCTCCTCCCTTCACAAGAGATGACGTTACAGCTCACCTCCTCCCTTCACAAGAGATGACGTTACAGCTCACCTCCTCCCTTCACAAGAGATGACGTTACAGCTCACCTCCTCCCTTCACAAGAGATGACGTTACAGCTCACCTCCTCCCTTCACAGAGATGACGTTACAGCTCACCTCCTCCCTTCACAAGAGATGACGTTACAGCTCACCTCCTCCCTTCACAAGAGATGACGTTACAGCTCACCTCCTCCCTTCACAAGAGATGACGTTACAGCTCACCTCCTCCCTTCACAAGAGATGACGTTACAGCTCACCTCCTCCCTTCACAAGAGATGACGTTACAGCTCACCTCCTCCCTTCACAAGAGATGACGTTACAGCTCACCTCCTCCCTTCACAAGAGATGACGTTACAGCTCACCTCCTCCCTTCACAAGAGATGACGTTACAGCTCACCTCCTCCCTTCACAAGAGATGACTTACAGCTCACCCCTCCCTTCACAAGAGATGACGTTACAGCTCACCTCCTCCCTTCACAAGAGATGAGTTACAGCTCACCTCCTCCCTTCACAAGAGATGACGTTACAGCTCACCTCCTCCCTTCAAAGAGATGACGTTACAGCTCACCTCCTCCCTTCAAAGAGATGACGTTACAGCTCACCTCCTCCCTTCAAAGAGATGACGTTACAGCTCACCTCCTCCCTTCACAAGAGATGACGTTACAGCTCACCTCCTCCCTTACAAGAGATTAGTTACAGCTCACCTCCTCCCTTCACAAGATGATAGTTACAGCTCACCTCCTCCCTTCACAAGAGATGACGTTACAGCTCACCTCCTCCCTTCACAAGAGATAGTTACAGCTCACCTCCTCCCTTCACAAGAGATAATGTTACAGCTCACCTCCTCCCTTCACAAGAGATAATGTTACAGCTCACCTCCCTTCACAAGAGATGACGTTAAAAGCTCACCTCCTCCCTTCAAAAGAGATGACGTTACAGCTCACCTCCTCCCTTCAAAAGAGATGACGTTACAGCTCACCTCCTCCCTTCACAAGAGATGACGTTACAGCTCACCTCCTCCCTTCAAAGAGATGACGTTACAGCTCACCTCCTCCCTTCACAAGAGATGACGTTACAGCTCACCTCCTCCCTTCACAAGAGATTACGTTACAGCTCACCTCCTCCCTTCACAAGAGATGACGTTACAGCTCACCTCCTCCCTTCACAAGAGATGACGTACAGCTCACCTCCTCCCTTCACAAGAGATAATGTTACAGCTCACCTCCTCCCTTCACAAGAGAATGTTACAGCTCACCTCCTCCCTTCACAAGAGATGACGTTACAGCTCACCTCCTCCCTTCACAAGTTATTGTTACAGCTCACCTTCTCCCTTCACAAAGATGATGTTACAGCTCACCTCCTCCCCCTCCCTTCACAATGACCCTTGCCCACATCAGAGCTTGCTCAGATAATGTTTCTATAAAATTGCCATCTGAGTCAATCTACTGAGTCTAATACATAGTGGTCACTGCAAAAATTGCAAGATATTTTTGTAATTTTCTGCTGGCAAAGTCGCTTTATGCAAATTAAAAAATAAATAAATGCTCTACAAGGATCCTCATCTCAATGATTGCATGCTTCTTCATTTTAAAATATGTCTCTGTAGTATAAACCTAACATCCAAACCTCACATGTCAGAAGTTGCCATCAATAACACACGTGTAGTAGTGGAAGACAAATAAAATCCAGCAAAGGAAACAAGAAATAAATCTAAGACATTATGTTTGTCAGCAGTGAATACAGATATTTAAGAAAAAGAAATTCCTAAAAAGAGCAGGAAAAAATAATTACTACATCTGACAGACTAACATTACGGTGCGGCTCTGCCTTACTCCTGATGCAATTAGGTCCAATCAGAAGCCAAAAGCTTCTTTAAAAACGGGACATAATCAAAAGAAAATTTTCTTTTTTTTTTTTTTAGTTGGTCAGATGCCAATTACAACCGAAGGACTAAATTGTGCAATAGGGGAGTTTTTTTTTTATTTTCTTTATATGAGGGACTCTGAATAAGACTAGTACGGTTTAGACAGCTGGCACCAATATGGCACATTGTAAACCCTTTAGTCTTACAGATATTTACTAGAAAGAAAAAAAATCTAAATAAAAGCCTCCTGAAGTAAAAGTATCCCCAAACGTTGCAAGGCAGATGGAATTACATGAAGGGCAAGCGGCACCTGCCCCTCTCCAGGCCCGAGATGCACTAAGTGGCACTCCCCTTGAAAGAGACTTGAAGGTGTCATTGAGGCGAAAAGAAGCAATGCGATTATTGTCTGTGGGTAATTTAATGAGGGCATCAGAATGGGAATGAGTGACGAGTGCGTTTGATGTTCCCGCTTGCTCTAGATGTGACAGCCTCTCGAACAGATGGTGCCCAAGTGGGTTAAAACTTCCGTTCAAGCCCGCAAATGTGAAAAACCGACAAGAAAGCTGGCATCGTCCTCGCAGCAGATTTCATTCACATGCCCTCGTATTTTATTTAATGACTGGAGTAACAGGTGACGAGTGAAAATAAATGATCCGTGTTCACAACTTCAGAATTAGATCATTTCTGGGCGCTCGACCCACATATTAATCATAGTTCTGTGAACTTAGAAAAAAAAACGTCATTAAAGTTCTTCAACTTGTTCTCGAGGAGAAATGTGGGCCAATTATCTCTGCCGGGGACATATAAAACAAATGGCCGTATACTGCAGCAGCGGGGCCTGATATTTATTAGGAGTACTAGTACCGGGTGTGCCGTTACTCTGACTGATACCACTGCCGGGTCTTCAACATTTAGAACATTTGGGGAACACAAAAAATGAACCCCATGAGAAGAACGAGTCTCAAAGCACAGGGGCCATGTTTCTGCAATAATAACCAGCTTGTCATTCATTCTTCTTATAGTCCTTTACCTTAGGAATCACTCAGGCTGGGAGACAGTTCTATGATTAAATTAGAGGCACTTTAAAGCATTTTTTAAAAAGGGATTGTCCAGGATTAAAAAAAGGATAAGGCACTGAGACAATGAACGCTGTTGTAACTCACCCCCATCCACCCTTTCTCCAGTCTCAAACGACCCCTTTAAAAATGTAGTAATTGGATAGATGGACTTCAGGAGAAGAGGCAACCCTAGACGAACTCCATGAGCTAGGCCCGGCCACAAGAGTAATCAAGGCAATGGTGCCATTTTGCACATGTGCAATCCCCAAAAGGATAAACCCTAAAGTCTAGGAATCACTCCCAAGAAAATGTGTCTCTAAGACATTTTACAGTGTTTAGTGTTGACCGAGTACATTATTAATCTACCTATTGATCACCAGTTTATCAGCCCCATTCCGATCCTCATCCACATGATCATTAATGAGACTAGCTGGATCACATGGCGTCCAATATATTGGAAGTCGCTATCTCAAGGTGTTCCTAATAGCACCTTGATGTGACTTTCATAGGCTACATTCACACATTCAAGTGTCACTAGTCTCCTGATCCGAAGTCAACAGCCTCATAGGCATATACTTGGCTGCCAGGCGCCCCACAGCTGGTCCATGCACTGCGGTACTAATCTTGAAACACGCGCTTGTGTGAACGTAGCCTTAAGCTGGTCATGCCCACGAGATTGCCATCAGCCGAAAAAAGTTTCCGCCATTCGTTTGGCAGACGTCCATCTCAGGCGACGCTCCCATACACAGAAGGGCTCTTTTTTTTCAGGAGAAAGTCGCTTTACAATGAAGTGTAGGTCAAACCTGTCGATACCAGCGGGTGCGGCCCACGTTAGTTTAATGTGCGTGGAAGCCTTTACACCGAGAAAAAGACTTCACCGCAAAGACGACGAGGCGCAATCTGGGTAGTTTCATAGGTGGTCACGAGGTTAAGGAAGAAGGCTGTAAGCGTATTATACAAGCTCTGTGTGCACAAAGATTAAAAAGGGGCAAAAAGAAAAATTCATTGGAAAACTTGGATCCTCCCATTCACCCATGGACACAACATTTCTCTTGCTCACTGAGCCGTTGTGCACAAATGTACATACAAGTAATTGTTATCTAATTACGTTGGGGTGCTCTTTTTTATACTTCTCCATCCATATATACAATTTATACAAGTTATCTTTTTTTTAGATTTTTTTATTTTTGGTGCTTGAGGGAAAATAGAAAAAACAAGTCATTTGTTCAGTTTTGCATCGTTGCTTTTCTTTTTTATTAGCAAACTGCGTTTTTTTTTGTGCAACGTATTTAACACCAATGTACATACAGTCACGCTGTTAGCAGGGTGTGTGAGATTTTACTCTGTTCTGCACCACTTGTCAGAGAAGTCTCCTTCAGGGGATGAAATGCATTGAACTCTTTAGGGTAAGGAATAATAAAGTCCGTAAATTCTACCGGAGCATTAACTACACAGGGATTACAACAATTCACTGGATAATGGACATTTACACTAAATGTCAGCTCCTCTTATGCTACCAGGACCGACCCTGAAAAACAAACTTTCAACCCTGATATTGAATACTTTAACACAAGCTGTCACTAAGAGCAAATTCCTGCAGCTCCTCTCCCCTAATTCATTAATTTTATATTACTGTAGACCAGGGGTGGGCAATTAATTTTTCCGAGGGGGCCACATGAAAGACCGTGACTGTTGTGAAGGGCCCAAACAAAACAGGCTGAAATTAATTATGCGCAATATTAACATTAATTATAATTATTTTGGGTAGGGGTGACAAATTGTTCAAATGATCAGCACCCCCATTTCCTTGTTGGTCCTTAGGACAGGAAATTCAGGAGGCACCTGAGATTGGAGCTGAAAAAAAAAAATATGATCTAGTGTCCGTGCCAGTAATTGTGGAGTACCCAGTATTCTGCCTGAAAATATAGCTGTTAATGTACAGTACACGGCTGACATCGGATCACTTAGCTTTACGCCACGTTCAAACGAGCCCATAAAGTTTCATCCAGAAAAAAAATAAATAAAATGGGCGATTTTCATCTCAACTGTCATCAGCGTCCAATCTTTTTTTTTATTCATCAGTAGTTAATGAATATTTTCGAGACCAAATACAGTTTCACATGTTAAAGAATAGCAATGTAAAAACTGGATGTTCTAGGGTTGATCCAGATGTGATACGATTATTTTGTACACATCCACAAACTTGAATAGTGGTCTTGCCTGACACGGAAGAAACTAGTACGGTATATGCTGAGATTTCATGCTGAGTCCATTAAAAGACGGATTTTGGTAAGAACTTACCTGTAAAATCCTTTTCAGCGAAGGAAGGAAAGGAGACACACTAGTTCATAACTAGTGGGTAGGCGGAGCCCAGATAGGATTGACACCTCAGATTAAAAAGAGTGTTGACCGGCCCCTCCAGCACGGGCTCCTCCTACTCCAGCTTTCTCCAGTCGTACCCAAGCTTAAGAAAGAGCAATATCACAAGCGGAGCAACATAAACCCTTCTGAAGGACTTCAGAGAAAAATACAAAAATACAGGTTATGCATACATTTGGCAAAGAAAAACCACACAGTTCCAGGTACTACTCACTGAACCTGACTACTGCGATAAGCTGGCAATGCTGGAACAGAGCCGTAGCGCGTCGACCTCAGCCCAGAAAATCGCTATCAGAGAAGGGTCACGCTGCATCTGTAATACAACAACACACTTCTGCCATGGGAGGGAGCTGTGTCTCCTTTCCTTCCTTCGCTGAAAAGGATTTTACAGGTAAGTTCTTACCAAAATCCGTCTTTTAGCTACAGATGGAAGGAAAGGAGACACACTAGTTCATAACTAGTGGGACGTCCCAAAGCAGTCCAAAAATTAGGGTGGGAAAAAAACCAAAAGAGGCAGAAAACCCATCAACCTAGATAAATGCACAACAGGCGCTAAATACAAGTTAACTAAAACTTAAATTACCGCTGCCTGCAGGACCCTACATCCTAAGGCCGCATCAGCGGAAGCACTGACGTCCACCTTATAAAACTTTGTAAATGTGTGGACGGAACGCCAGGTCGCCGCTCGGCAGAGCTGAGCTGCCGAAGCCCCTTGATGAAAGGCCCACGATGAAGCCACAGCCCTCGTGGAGTGAGCTCGAATATTAACCCCTTCACCCCCAAGGGTGGTTTGCACGTTAATGACCGGGCCAATTTTTACAATTCTGACCACTGTCTCTTTATGAGGTTATAACTCTGGAACGCTTCAACGGATCTTCGCGATTCTGAGATTGTTTTCTCGTGACATATTGTACTTTATGTTAGTGGTAAAATTTCTTCCATATAACTTGCGTTTATTTATGAAAAAAGCGCAAATATGGTGAAAATTTGGAAAATTTAGCAATTTTCAAACTTTGAAATTTTATTCCCTTAAAACAGAGAAATATGTCACAGAAAATAGTTAACAAATAACATTTCCCACATGTCTACTTTACATCAGCACAATTTTGGAACCAAAATTTTTTTTTGTTACGAAGTTATAAGGGTTAAAAGTTGACCAGCGATTTCTCATTTTTACATCAAAATGTACAAAGCCATTTTTTTTAGGGACCACCTCATATTTGAAGTCACTTTGAGGGATCTATATGGCAGAAAATACCCAAAAGTGACACCATTGTAAAAACTACACCCCTCAAGGTACTCAAAACCACATTCAAAAGTTTATTAACCCTTCAGGTGCTTCACAGGAGCTGAAGCAACGTGGAAGGAAAAAATGAACATTTTACTTTTTAGTCACAAAATGATCTTTTACAAACATTTTTTTTATATTCACAAGGGAAAAAAGGAGAAAATGGACCGATAAAGTTGTTGTGCAATTTCTCCTGAGTACGCCGATACCCCATATGTGAGGGAAAACCACTGTTTGGGCGCACGGCAGGGCTCGGAATGGAAGGAGCGCAGTTTGACTTTTCCAAACCAAATTGGCTGGAATTGAGAACGGACGCCATGTCGCGTTTGGAGAGGCCCTGATATGCCTAAACAGTGGAAACCCCCCACATGTGACCCCATTTTGGAAACTAGACCCCCTAAGGAACTTATCTAGATGTGTGGTGAGCACTTTGAACCCCAAGTGCTTCACGCAAGTTTATAATGTAGAGTCGTGAAAAAATAAAATCATATTTTTTCAACAAGCATGATGTTTTAGTCCCCAATTTTTTATTTTCCCAAGGGTAAGAGGAGAAATTGGACCACAAAAGTTGTTGTCCAACTTGTCCTGAGTACACTGATACCCCATATGTGGGGGGGAACCACTGTTTGGGCGCACGGCAGGGCTCGAAAGGGAAGGAGCGCCGTTGACTTTTCCAAACCAAAATTGGCTGGAATTTGGAACGAACGCCATGTCGCGTTTTTGGAGGCCCCTGATGTGCCTAAACAGTGGAAACCCCCAATGTGACCCCATTTTGGAAACAGACCCATAAGGACTTATCTAGTGTGTGGTGGCACTTTGAACCCCCAAGTGCTTCACGCAAGTTTTTTAATTTGGGGCCTTGTGAAGAAAAAAATCATATTTTTTCCACAAGCATGAGTTTAGTCCCCAATTTTTTATTTTCCCCAAAGGGGAAAAGGAGAAATTTGGGCCAAAAAAAATTGTTGTCCAATTTGTTGAGTCGCTGATACCCTATGTGGGGGGGGAACCATGTTTTGGGCCCCGGCAGGGCCGAAGGAAAGGGGCGCCGTTTGACTTTTTCCAAACCAAAAATTGGCTGGAAATTTGGGGAAAGAACGCCATGTCGATTTTTGGGGCCCTGATGTGCCCAACTGGAAAAAACCCCCCATGTGACCCCATTTTGGGAAAAAAGACCCCTAAGGAACTTATCTGGTGTGTGGGGGAGCACTTTGAAACCCCCGTGTTTCCTAAAGTTTTAAAGCCTGGCGTGAAAAAAAAAATATTTTTTTTTTCCCCAAAAGTGATTTTTTTAGTCCCCAATTTTTATTTTCCCCAAAGGGGAACAGGAGAAAATTTGGGCCCAAAAATTGTTGTCCCAAATTTTTTCCCGGTACGTGATACCCCATTGTTGGGGGGAACCCCTGTTTGGGTGCACGGAGGGGCGGAAGGGGAAATAGTGCGTTTTGGAATGGACTTTGATGGGAAAGGTTGCGGGGGTAGTTCCTTGAGAGCCCTCATGTGCCTAAACGTGGAAACCCCCAAAGTGACCCCATTTTGAATAGACCCCCTAAGGAACTTATCTAGGTGGTGGGAGACTTTGAACCCCCAAGTGTTTCAAAAATTTTATAATGCCCTGTGTGAAAAAAAAAAATTTTTTTTTTTCCCAAAAAGTGTTTTTTTTAGCCCCCAATTTTTTTTTTTCCCAAGGGTAACAGGAGAAATTGGGCCCCCAAAAATTTTTTGTAAAATTTGCCCTGGTACGCGATCCCCCATTGTTGGGGGAACAGTTTGGGCGCACGGCGGGGCTCAAAAGGGAAAGTAGGAGTTTGGAAATGCAGATTTGATGGAAGGGTTGCGGGCGTCATGTTCCGAGCAAGCCCCTGATGTGCCTAAACAGGGGGGAAACCCCCACAAGGACCTTTTTGGAAACTGACCCCCAAAGGAATTATCTGGTGTGTGGTGAGTATTTTAAACCCCAGTGTTTCATAAAGTTTATAAGCCTGTGTGAAAAAAAAAAATTTTTTTTTTTTCCCACAAATTGTTTTTTTAGCCCCCATTTTTTTATTTTCCAAGGGTAAAGGGAGAAATTGGCCCCCAAAAAGTTTTGCCAAATTTTGTCGGGAAAAACGCTGGTACCCACATGGGGGAAAAAAATGTTTAGGCACCGCGGGACTCGGAAGGGAAGTATGCTTTTTGGGAAATGCAGACTTTGATGGAAATGGTTGCGGGCATTGTTATTGCAGACCCCCTGTGTCCCAAAACGGGAAAAAAAACCAAATGACATAATTTTAGAAATAGCCCCCCAAAAAGCTTTCTAGTTGCCCCCCTTTCTGGAACTAATTTTTCCCTGTAAAGTAAATTAGTAGTGCTGGAGGTGTGGTACAATTTGAAGCATTCCTTCATCAAAAGGCCGGTTTTTGGGCAGGTGTCGACTGATTAAGGTGTCCTTGGTATTCCCCCTTTTTAACAATCGGCATTTTTTGCGACTTACCTTTTTTGCAGTTTCGGGGGCCCCCCCGGGGGAAAAACTGGGCCCGGTACAATACGAGCACCCTTTGTTCCCGGAAATATGGGGCCCTTCCTTTTGAGCGCAAAAATCAGGGCCTTGATCACTACCCCCTGGAATGAAAGGTACGCGTTTGGTATGGCGTGACATCTGAAGCAGGGAAAGCGTTTGGTTGCCCTTTGGCGATGTCCGGCAGCTTTTTGTCAACCTTGGCCTTTCTCAAGCACTGTATGGTTGGGGGTTTTTAGGAGTCACACCCCCATGTATTTGTTGTACCCAAGTACACAGTCCGGGTTTTCGGACCTGTGTGAGGGGACCCCCTAAGTGTGAGGGGGCTGCCACCCCGTGTTTTTGGGGGTCAAAGAGAAGGACTCCCCCTTGTCTTGTACTTGACCACGAGGGGCGTCATTGGGGTTGTTCCCCCTTTTGGCATCTGCCCAAGCGCGTTTCGGGGGGCCCCTTTGATTTTGGGACGGTACGCAGGGGGGGTACACGCGCAAAAGAGGGGGTTTTTGGGTGGAGTGGTTTTTAAAAGTTTGGTGTAGAGGTGAAAACCTTTTTTCCGCAAAGGGGGGAACCAAATCCCACCAATTTTCCCCCTCCTCCCCGGCAGGAGGCCCGGGGGTTCAATCCCGGTGTCCTTTCCCCGTAAACTTAAAACGGTGGGGTACCCCCAGGTATTCCACGTTTTTAGAGTTTTATTTGTACCTTGCCCCCTTG
>JARQOD010000002.1:572781238-572886177 GCA_033576555.1 Oophaga sylvatica
GGCTGGAGGCTGGTTAGTGTACAGGTGCTGGGCTGGAGGCTGGTGACGTATACAGGTGCTGGGCTGGTGATGTATATACAGGTGCTGGGCTGGAGGCTGGTGACGTATACAGGTGCTGGGCTGGTGACGTATACAGGTGCTGGTCATGTATATACAGGTGCTGGGTTGGTGATGTATATACAGGTGCTGGGCTGAGGACGTATACAGGTGCTGGGATGGTGACGTATACAGGTGTGGGATGGTGACATATACAGGTGCTGGGATGGTGACATATACAGGTGCTGGGATGGTGACATATACAGGTGCTGGGATCGTGACATATACAGGTGCTGGGATGGTGACATATACAGGTGCTGGGATGGTGACGTATACAGGTGCTGGTCATGTATATACAGGTGCTGGGTTGGTGATGTATATACAGGTGCTGGGCTGAGGACGTATACAGGGGTTGGTCAATTTTCGTTTCATTCACCTCTTTCATTCTAAAATTTTATAACCTGAACGACCATGGCTTGCCCCCCCCCCTAGTTTTGATCCTGGGTACACCCATGCAGCACACCATACGGATGAGAAATTTTTGTTTTCTTCTTAATGAAAAATGGACATTTTTACGATTACTCATCAGAACCAGGCACTCATATGGGTGAATGGTAAATCATCGCTGCAGGAGCGTAATTAGTCTGGCAGGGACGACCAGATGGCGGTGCTGGAGCAGTGGAGGATTTCACCGGTGAATTTTTTTTTTTTTTTTTTAAGTTTGTTTGCATCACACTGAAAAAATATTGTGCGGATATTCAACAGAAATAAAAGGGAGTCATCTTTCCATAAACTAACTGCTAATTGGTAATAACACCTACGAACTTTCACTTCCCACCATCACCATCAGAATGAATACGTGAGCACGTCAACAAGTCATGTACAATAGACCATCTCTAAAAATAATGCAATGATTCAGAATTTCTCCGTAACTTTTCAGAAAATCAGCAATATTTTCACAAAATTAAAGTAACTGATTAAACCTCCCAAGGCGATTATTGATTGCAAAATCAATTATGTAAAAGTGAAAACATATTACATTATCAATGGGCAGCACTGCAGCTTTGCAGCGCTGGGATCCTGGGTTGAAATTCCACTAAGGTCAACATCTGCAAGGAATCTGTATGTTCTGCCCATGATTGTATGAGTTTTCCCCAGATTCTGGAGATTTATCAAGCTAAACTGCTATTGTACGCCTCTTCTGGGTACTCTGCCCAGTACTTCCAAGCCAATAGATTGCCATCAATCTATGGGCTGCACGTCACAGGCAGGAGGATCCAAGCCAATGAATATTTTAAAACTTTGTAGAAAAAGATTCTGGGTAACTGAAATCCTGGCTTATTTTGTGTTCAGCAGTCCAGTGGGCGGGGCCAATCTGACTGACAGCTTTCAGTGATTGCACAAATATGGCAATTATGTCAATCACAGATTAGGATGTCCCCTAGGCTGCTAGGTTACAGAATGAGCAGGCATTCAACGAATAAAATAGTCTGTTTAACCCCTTAGTGACAATTTTTACCTCAATGACCAGGCCAAAATTTTGGAAATCTGGCCAGTGTCACTTTATGTTGTAATAACTCTGAAATGCTTCAATGGATCCTAGTGATTGAGGCTTTTTTTCATGACATATTGTACTTCATGATACTGGCAAAATTTGTTCAATATAACTTGACCTTATTTGTGAAAATATCTCAATATTTTTCAAAAGTTTCAAACTTTAAATCTTTAGATCCTTAAACCAGTCACACTGTGCAAAAGTAAAAACATTTCCCACATGACAACTTCACATCTGCATAATTTTTCAAACTATTTTTTTTTTGTTAGGATGTTAGAGGGGTTAAAAGTTTAAACGGCAATTTGTCATTTTTTCAACAAAATTTATAAAACCTGATTGTTTAGGGACCTATTCAGATTTAAATTGACTGTGAAGGGCCTGTATACTGGAAACTCCCCAAAAGTTATGCCATTTTAAACACCGCACCCCTCAAATACTTCAAACTGTTGTCAGGAATTTTTTTAACCTTCGGGTGCTTCACAGGAATTAATGCAAAGTAGATTGAAAAAGAAATTTAAAATAGGATCTCAAAATTGTTGATTTAGTCACAAGTTTTTCACTTTTGCAAGAGGTAACACCAAAATGTGGACCCCACAGTTTGTTACCCACTTTCTTGCAAGCACAGCGATACCCCACGTGTAGTCAAAAAGTTCTGTTTGGACAAATGGCAGGGCTCGGAGTGAAAGGAGCAATATTTGTATTTTGGAACAAGTTTGTCTGAAAGAGATAAAGGGCACCATGTCACTTTTGCAGGTCCCCCAAGTTGCCTAAACCCCCCATAACTGACTGCATTTTGGAAACCAGACCTCAAGGATTTTATTAAGGGGTATAGTGAGCATTTTCAATGCACGGGTACTGCACAGAATTTGATAACATTAGGTCGTTTTATCATCGTTTTTTTGCAACTTTTATAAAAAAAAAAATTACAGAAACCTAAAACCAACCCTAACCTTAATGGCAAAGAAAGAAAAATTATAAAAAATAAAATAATCTTACTGAGGCGGAGTGGACACGGGGGTGCTTTTGACCACAGTGATCAACAGTCAGCGACCAATAGGAAAAATCGCTGCAGCCAGGTAGATCTTGGTGTACGCAGAATGCATGCGACCACCATTCTGCTTCGTGGGAGGAGGGCCAGTATAACCGGAGCAGAGATACCATGGGGGTCTTGGGACATCATTTCTCAAGACCGCAGTGCTTGATTTCTCCTACTCCTGCACTGATTAGAAGCTCTTCACCTTCATATTAAACTGTGTAAATTTCTTTTAGCAGTGCAGGGAGCACCTGGAAGCTTTCTTGCATTAAGGCTCTCAGCTGTGCACCGTTAGCCACTCCCATCTCCTATATAATCTGACACAGGACAAAACTGGTGACTGGTTCCCATTAAAAACATTTTGAAGCCATAGAGAAAAAAAAACCACAAAATCACCAAAGCTCAGAAATGTTGCGACCCACATTTACATAATAAGAGGACAATAGTGAACACTAGTAATACAGAATGACTGGCGAACGTTTGCATGATAAAAGTACAAGTCCACATCACTCAGAAAAACTTTTTCCGGAGAGTCTGGTGTCAGCTATGGGGCTCTGCAATGTTTACAGGTCGCCCGGGGAAATAATACATCACAAAGTGCAACCATGTAAATGAAATTCAGAATTAGGAGATCTGTGAAGTGTTAAAAGGTCCTTATAACCCCCGAACATCTGCATTATTCAGAAGGTACAAATCACATTTAGCCCCCTCCTCAAGGCTAATGAGTCCCCTGGGGCGGCTGCAGAATAGACTGGAGTCTGTGGCTGTGAAATGCGGAGACTCCCTGCAGGTTTTCATTGTTGCGCATGGGAGCAGGTATCACCAGTTGGACCATTCTTCTTTATTTAAAGCAGACACTGAGTAATTGGGCTAATGTTGGCTGTATACACGGCAGTTTCTATCTGTATGGATGTTTTAGAAGGTGAAGTCATACAATTAGCTATTCAGACCAACGCTTTATATGACAATACTGGGGCTTAGCACACGGCCAGTGAAATGAGTATGCTCAGCCAGGACACCATCACTATGATCACTGCGACTGCTAGAACCACACACTCATTGGCCAAGTGTGTACATACTCCGTAATGCAGCCACATCAGGAGTTATAATTACAGCTAAACATTTTGTTGAAGATGCAAATAAAAACTAGAAAAAAACAAAAACAAAAAAGGCCACCACCACCACATAAGAGCTTTCACTATATACGCCATATTGGATATGAACATTAACCCCTTCATGCCATAATGTGACAGCTAAAGCCCACTGCACTGCCTATCCCCCCACACGGATCCATACAGGAGGTTAAACCATGAGATCAGAGCTGTATCATTACATCTCTCATACTGAGAAACCTGCTCTGAGCTATGGTGGGGGCGTGGTCTTTCATTTAAGCGGTGCTGCCTGCTTATGATTGGTCAGCATCATACAGGGAGAAGTGCACACCCCCAGTAAAAAAAGAAAAAAAAAACAACTGTCTGATAACACCCATTTGGACTTAACAAAATACAACTCATTAAAGCAGGGTTCAGGGTGCCAGGTCGCCAGTGGCGCCTAGAAAATCATGCCTGGTGCCCGGGGAATTAAAGAGGGGCCCTGAGCAGGCGGGGGCCTCACTCGCCGTCGGGCACCCCGGCGCCCGTTAGCGGTGTCAGTGCCGCCACTGGGCCCCCCCGCTTGCTCAGGGCCCCGGCAGCAGCCGGCGCAATACATACTTCTCCCCGTGCCTCCGCAGCCACAGCTCCGAGCTCCAGGGGCGCCGATTCCTCTCTCACAGCAGCGTCGCTGAATGACGTCATCATTCAGCGGCCGGCTGTGGCAGAGAGCGCACGGACGCCGGACAGGTGAGGCGTGTGTGCGTGCCTGCGGTGGTGCCTGGTGTGGTGTGGCCTGCGTGTGTGTATGTGAGAGTGCTGCCTGCCGTGCTGTATGTGTGATGGTGGTGGGGGGAGGCAGTGATGGTGGTGAGGAGGCGATGATGATGATGATGATGATGATGGGGAGGCAATGATAATGGGAAGGCAATGATGATAATGATATTAATGGGGAGGCAATGATAATGGGAAAGCAATAATGATGATTATATTAATGGGGAGGCAATGATAATGATGATGATGGGGAGGCAATGATGATGATGATATTAATGGGGAGGCAATGATAATGATGGGGAGGCAATGATAATGGGAAGGCAATGATGATGATGATAATATTAATGGGGAGGCAATGATAATGATAGGGAGGCAATAAGAATGGGAAGGCAATGATAATGATATTAATGGGGAGGCAATGATAATGATGATGATGGGGAGGCAATGATAATGGGAAGGCAATGATGATGATATTAATGGGGAGGCAATGATAAGGAGGCAATGATGATAATGGGCAGGCAATGATGATGATAATGGGCAGGCAAAAATTCTGGCTCCTAAATGTTTTGGCTGGCTCCTAGATTCTTAACAACTTTGTCGACCCCTGCATTAAGGGCCAAATACTTTGATTGTTAACATCTCTGGAAGAGAGGTGAAAAAAAACAAAACCTTTCATTCCGCTCTGCAGTCACCATTATATCCTGTGTCCAGTTCAACATGAAAAATTTGATGAAAAGTGTCAATGAACTGTATTTTTCCCATTGCAGTACATATAACACTACAGATATAAATTATACGATTTGGAGTACATATAACTTTTTCAAATTTGAGGCTTTTTTTTCCATATTGTTCAAATTTCACAATGAATAACTTGATTAATTATATCTTCTGGTCGTGTGGATACATACTATATGTAAACTTTTGTATGTAATGCATTTGCAAGACGATGTTTTATACTAAACAGTGACTAATTGCCTTACTTGTTTTTGTTACTTTATTAAAAAGTTTTTCAATCCAATTAATTTTTCATTTTTACTTTACAATTATACTATATTAACATACTTCTGTATGTCACTACATCAGGCCGTGTGTCACTGATGTGGTTAATCTTGAGCATGGTGATGAAGGCGTCAAATAGGTCAACTGGCCTTAAAAGGAGTTTTCTGAGAATTAAAAAAAAATAAAAAATACAAAGAACCCCAACACACCAAAACAATTAAATGTCTACAATATAAAATTAATAGCACCTTCCAAAGTAATTAAAGACCCCGGCGCTGCAGCGCTGCTAGTCTCTGTTCACATACTGCACCAAGCAATCATTGGCAGCGGCAGCCTTGTGCGCTGCAACCAGGGAACAACCGCTAATTCTGTCAGCTGCCATTACATTATGTGCAATGCCTTCACTGGCAATGAGAGAAGTCACACATGAGCTTAATGAAAGTAGTAAAGACAGAGGTCAGCCAAGGCAGAACAGATTATTAAGAACTGGGTATTAGTGAACAGATGGATAAGAAACCACAAATCCAAGAGGTGCAAGCAAAATAACAAACGTAAAAAAGTTACATAACAAGGACTAAGAATTTAACCTATTGTGGCTCATTATGGGAAAGCGGATTTGTGGGAAGGGGACAATTTTACCAAGGTGCATCATAATTGGCATGATAAGGCTAATTACACAACCCAACGTCCCCCATACACATGCGCAACCAGTATGGCCAAGGGTGCATGTGATTTAATGGAGAGAGGAGAACCAGCTGCTGCCCGACACCGAAGCAAAATGTTACTCCTGCAACCTTTTATCCCCCCCAATGACATATCTCAGGAGGTCCCCATACTTATGAGGTGGTCGGCTAATCCTGCAATTACCGTACGTCCCATGAAAATAAAAAGGATTAGGAACTGAAATTTCAACCATCCATTCTATTTCTTCCCTAATATCTGTTGGAATAGAGCTGGGAGGCCTCCATACACATCAGATGGACACCGATCCTGTTCAGCGGGATTTCATCTAATGTGTATGGTGGCTTTAAAGGGGCGTTTCTACCTTGCGATTTTGAGGTCATATAAATATTCAAGACGGGTCATCAATATTTTAGATTGGTGGTGGTCCAACACCTGACACAACCCATCAGATGTTATTCGCTCCAGCTAGATATAAAAAAAAACAAAAAAAAAAACTGCAAGCTCCTATTCACATGGGTTTTCGGGATCAGCTGCTACACATCGTAATGTACAGCTTCGTTCAATGTCTACATCAGGCTGCCGCTTGAGATAATATAGGCCGATAGGTGGGGTGTCGGACCCCTATCTGATATTGATGACCTTTCCTGAGAATACTGAATCAATAACGCAATGCCGGAAACCCTTATAAACACTAGGTGGTGAAAATAGATGACAAGCCAGGCTCCATCGTTATATATTCTTAGTGGAAAGAAAGTATTTACACCCTGAACATCTGCCATTGGAGAAGCGTTGGCACAACCCCCTCCCAACCAGAATCAGATCAACGGCGGCATCAGTGGCAGAGCACATGCATAACCAATACAGCTGGCAGATTTCCCTCCCCAACACAAACAAGCATTTTCATTGTGCTCCATACTTCCTGCTGAAATGCCCTTTAATCTCATTACCACCTACACATCAATCGCTGAATATGAATGACACTAAGCAGAATTACTGACTTCACTAGGATTACTCGGTGCCTAATTAATATTTGCAATGAGAAAAAAAAAATCTGACAAGTGAGCTCAATTCTGAACACCCTCCTACATCAATCCCCAAATATCCTTTGCCTAAAATGATTATTTCCGGTTGGGACACGATGAAAGTCAGAATAAAAGATCTTGGACAGATCAAATCTCTCCGGGAGGAAGAGAAGTCCTGACCAATTCACTCACTCCCGGCATCTTCTTGGAAGAGGTGCCATGAAGATTTCGGCACAGGCCGTGTGATCAGCCAGACGAGAGGAAACGCAGGCTTTGGCGGGAACATCACAAGAGAGCAAAGTGCACAAAGCTCTTTTCACAGGAAACACAAATTTATGATTTGTAATATAACACAACGGCCAAAAGACGGAATAGTGACCGATTATGACAGGCGACATCGCCAGGAAAAGCAGCCATGTCCTCCTAATGCACAATTAAAAGAGAAGGGAAAACACTTGCCCCATAACTAGCAGAACTTTACTTCATTTTTTTCCACCTTTTTCAGTTTTTGGTTTTGTTTTCTTGAATCTAATTTGTACAGTATTCACTATATATAAAAGAGCTTTTTATTCCTTGGGTGATACAATTATGGTAATGGAAAATATACTTTCCCAGTAATACTCTGTTTTCGTTGCTATATTCTGAATCCCATAACTTTATTCCATCATTATAGGGAAAGGGATCACTAATTTTTCATTAGCGGAACTCTATGGTGACTTGTTTGATTTTTATTAGAATTTTTTTTTTTTTTTTTTACAGGATGAGCTGGTATTAGTTTGAGGGTGCAAATGTTTTTGATCACAGCATTTTACCATTATTCGGAAGGAAAGATGAACAAAAAAGCAATTCTGGCATTCTTTTTAGGTATGGTGTTTACTGTGTCGGTTAAATACAATAACTTTGTAGATCTGGTTACAATGGACGTTGCGATACTAATTAAATTTGGAATGAAACTCGAGATTCCCCAGATTACTTTGCTTTACAAGCCACAACTGAGCCTCCCATTGAGTATTGCAGGCTGTACACCTCCGATGGAAGGCTGCACCACATGCTCCATTGTCAACTACAAAAAAAAAAATATATATATATATTTTTGGCAATACATAGGTTTCTAATTCCAACTGTTGTACATATATAAAAAAAAAAAAAAATACGGATTTTTGTGTTACTCACCGTAAAATCCTTTTCTCCGAGACGCTCATTGGGGGACACAGGACTGTGGGTGTATGCTACTGCCACTAGGAGGCTGACACTAAGTAAACATAAAAAAGGTTAGCTCCTCCTCCGCCGTATACACCTCAGCACTGGCCGCAGGCAAATCCAGTTTAGTGCAAAAAGCAGTAGGAGGCTAAAATAAATCAGAGTTAACACAGATACAGCATATCCAGAAGAAAAAACTGCTGATACAGATTAATCAGAGAATAGAGTTAACTCAAAACAAAGCCATCCGGCTATTAGGGAGGGTGCTGTGTCCCCCAATGAGCGTCTCGGAGAAAAGGATTTTACGGTGAGTAACACAAAAATCCGTATTTCTCCTTCGTCTCATTGGGGGACACAGGACTGTGGGACGTCCCAAAGCAGTCCCTTGGGTGGGAAACGACTCCACAGTGTAATTTATAATTAAGCATTGCTTATAGGTGCGCAACCGCACCCTGAAGAATCCTTCTACCCAGACTGGCATCCGCAGAAGCCTGGGTATGGATGTTATAATGCTTAGAAAAGGTATGCAGACTGGACCAGGTTGCTGCCTTACAAACCTGTTCCACCGAAGCCTGATGCCGGAGGGCCCAGGAGGCACCCACCGCTCTGGTGGAGTGAGCCTTGATCCCTGCGGGAACCACCGCGCCTCTGATGCGGTAAGCTTCCTGAATGGCTAACCGAATCCACCTAGCCAAGGTTGATTTAGAGGCAGCGAGTCCCTTCCTGCGACCTTCAGGGAGGACAAACAGCGTGTCCGTCTGTCGAAAAGACGCCGTCCGAGATACATATCTCCTGAGAGCTCTCACCAGATCCAGCGTATGGAGAGCCTTCTCCACTCGGTGCGTCGGAGCTGGGCAAAATGAGGGCAAAACAATGTCCTCATTAATATGAAAAGAGGACACGACTTTAGGCAAAAAAGGTGGTGTTGGTCTGAGCACCACCTTATCCTGATGGAAAAGCAAGTACGGAGCTCGACAAGACAGTGCGGCCAGCTCCGAAACCCGCCTTATGGAAGTTATGGCTACCAAAAACACCACCTTCCAGGAAAGAAATGACAGAGAAACCTCCTGCAAAGGTTCAAAAGGAGACTCCTGCAGGACTCCCAAGACTAGATTGAGATCCCAAACATCTAAGGGAGCCTTGTAGGGGGGAACTAAATGTACAACCCCCTGAATAAAGGTCCTAACCTGAAAATTAGACGCGATCCTTCGCTGAAAAAACACTGATAAGGCTGATATCTGCCGTCTAAGCGTACTTGGCGCTAGACCTGAATCTAGGCCTGCCTGGAGAAATGACAGAATGTTTGGAATTGAAAACCGAAGCGGGGAACAATCATGTTCCCTGCACCAAGCAAAAAAGACCTTCCAAGTCCCATGGTAGATGCGAGCCGAGACAGGCTTTCGGGCGCTAGCCATCGTTGCGGCGACCTTTTTAGAGAATCCAGCCCTGGTCAGGATCCAAGATTCAACGGCCAAGCCGTCAAACACAGGACCGCTGAGTTCTGGTGGTAAACTGGGCCTTGAGAGAGAAGGTCCGCGCGCTCTGGCAGTCGCCAGGGTGCGTCGGCGAGCAATTGTACCAGCTCCGCGTACCATGAGCGACGTGGCCAATCTGGAGCGATTAATATCACTGGGACCCCTTCTAACCTGATCTTTCTGATCACCCTTGGGAGCAGAGCTATTGGTGGAAACAAGTATGGAAGATGAAACTGATTCCATGGTAGAACCAGGGCATCCACTGCTATTGCCTGTGGATCCCGGTACCGGGAAACAAAGTTGGGCACCTTGGCATTTATCCTGGAAGCCATCAGGTCCACATCTGGGGTTCCCCAGCGTCGGCATATCTGCTGAAAAATCTCGGGATGTAGAGACCACTCCCCTGACGCTATGCCGTGACGGCTGAGAAAATCTGCTGCCCAGTTTTCCTCGCCCGGTATGTGGACTGCTGAAATCACAGAGTGATTTGCCTCTGCCCAGGTCAGAATCTGTTTTACCTCGTGCATGGCCGCCCTGCTGCGGGTACCTCCCTGATGGTTTATGTATGCCACCGCCGTGGCATTGTCCGATTGTATTCGGACTGGACGGCCTGCCAGATGCTGGTGAAAATGCCTCAAAGCCAGCCCAACCGCTCGGATCTCTAAAACATTGATCGGAAGGTTCGATTCTTGCTGAGACCAAATTCCCTGAGCTGTGTGGTGACGAAACACTGCTCCCCATCCGAGCAGGCTGGCGTCCGTTGTGACTACCAACCAAAAATTTGGAGGAAACAAACGACCCTGTCGAAGAGTGGTGTCCCTCGTCCACCACGTAAGAGTCTGTCTGACCTGCAGGGACAGACGACACCGCAGATTGAGGGAGTAAGGGCTCCCGTCCCATACTGCCAAGAGTGCATGCTGAAGGGGGCGAAGATGAAACTGGGCAAACGGAATAGCCTCGATTGCCGCCACCATCCTTCCTAGGACCCTCATGCAAAACCGGATGGTGTGAGGAATTGGTTGGCGAAGGATCCGTACCTCTTGGCGGAGAACTAAGGCCTTGTCCTGAGGAAGAATTATCAACCCCTGAGCGGTGTCGAAATTCATCCCTAAAAAGGTGATCTTCCGAGATGGCACGGGAGATGACTTCTTCATATTCACCAGCCACCCCAAACGAGCAAGGGTGTCTAACGTAATGTTGACACTTTCCTCGCAAGTCTGAAAAGACGGACCCTTGATGAGGAGGTCGTCTAAGTAAGGCAGGACGACTATCCCCCTGGAGTGCAGAATGGACACAACAGCAGCCATGATTTTTGTGAACACCCTGGGGGCTGTGGCTAGGCCGAATGGCAGGGCTGCGAACTGAAGATGAAGTTTGCCGATGGCAAACCGAAGAAACCTTTGATGAGGGGGAAATATGGGGATGTGAAGATAGGCATCCTGAATATCTATTGATGCTAGAAATTCCCCTTTTTCCATGCTTGCAATGACCGAACGGAGAGATTCCATTCGGAAATGCCGAATTTTGACAAACCGGTTCAATCGCTTTAGATCTAGAATGGGCCTTACGGTACCATCCTTCTTGGGTACAATGAACAGGTTGGAATAAAATCCCTGACCTTTTTCGACCTCCGGTACAGGTACGACAACCCCGCTGTGTCGAAGAGACTCGACCGCCCTGAATAAGGCACAAATCCGAGACTCCTCCTTGGGAAGGCGCGAGGGAAAAAAGCGATTTGGGGGAAGGCTGGTAAATTCTATTTTGTACCCCGTGGAGACTAACTCCCTGACCCACTCCTCGTGAGTCACTGATAGCCAAGTGGGACGAAACCAGAGTAAACGGCCGCCTACCCTGGAAAAATTGACCGGATTCTGCCTCCAGTCATTTGTCCGAATATCTTTGGGGTTTGGACCCTCTGGATCTTGGCTGATAAGATTTCCCTCTTCCCAGAGGATTGGTCCTGTAGGTGACCTGGCGATCTCTGGCCTGATTAGGCCGACCTGAGCCGCTGGAGGTGGCTGGCATGGCCCAGCCTGGGTTACGAAAGGCCCTAAAACGAGGCTGAGGTTGTCGACGAAAAGGTTGTCTAATCCTTTGCTGAGGAAGGAAATTGCTCTTCCCTTCCGTTGCATCAGATATGAGCTGATCCAGTCTCTCGCCAAATAACCGACCACTCTGGTATGGTAAAGATGTAAGCGACTTTTTTTTTGAGGTTGAATCTGCTCGCCAGGTTCTTAGCCACAAGGATCTTCTAATGGCAATTGCATTAGCAGCGGCTAATGCTGCGCAATTTGCCGCATCCATGGATGCATTAATTAAGAAGTCTCCAGCAAGAGCTATTTGATTAGAAATTTGGGTTACCTCAGACGGCACCTCTATGCCGTGAAGAGCTTTATTTAAAGACTCCGACCAGGATATTATGGCCTTGGCAACCCAAGTCGCTGCAAAAGAAGGAGAAAGAGCAGAACCTGATGCCTCAAATACCGAACGGGCCAAACTCTCAATTAGACGATCCGTTGGCTCCTTAATAGAGGAACCGCTGGGAATGGAGAGGAGCGTTTTAGATGCCAAACGCGAAACAGGAGGATCAACCGAAGGAGATTCTGTCCACTTCTTAAGGAGCTCAGGAGCAAAAGGATATCTAGTATTGAGAGCCTTTTGTCCAGCAAAGCGCTTGTCCGGTTTCTCCCGGTGGCGCTGCACTAATTCCTCAAACTCAGGATGAGCACCAAAAACCTTATGGGCTTGCCTGGCTCGTTTAAAGGACACCTTGTGACCAGAGGTCAAGGTGGACTCATCGTCTATCCCCAGAGTTTGATTGATAGCTTCGATCAAACTGTCAATTGTTTCTTGACTATACTGTGCCTCTAGATTAAGTGATTCTTCCAAATCGGAATCCGAATATTGATCACTTGCCAAAGGAGAGGGAGAGCGGGAGACGGAAGTAAAGGATGCCGAGGCTCCAGACGGCATGGGCGACACAGTGTGGGTTCGTTTCCCCTGTGTCTGCCTGGTGAGAGCGCGGCCCCTGCAGGCCTGAGGTTCCTGATATGTAGCCAAGACAGGTGAACCACTGTCCCTGCTCCTATCGGGAGCTTGAAGGGACTCGACCGCTCTGGTCAATGACGCCACAGATTGAGCCAGGGAAAGAGCCCACTCAGGGGGGCTTGACGCACTAGGCTCGGCTATAGGAGCAGGTTCCTGAGCCCGTTCAGAGTCACAGGCTTCGCAGACCCGAGAAGTCTGGGCGTGCGGAAAAGGAGACCTACAAGCAATGCATGCGGTATAAAGTATCGTATGAGTCTTGGTTCTTTTGGACATTCTGAATCAGTCACAGTAATTTTTCAAAAAAGAGCGCTTCTCAATCAGAGAGGAAGTGCTCATGTAGCCGAGCCTCAGGAGGGAGGGTCAAGAGGCGCGGCCAAGACGTCAGGGCTTCCGTCCCACCAACTTCCGGCCGCGGCCTATCTCCGGCAAAAGCCGGGGACTAAATTTGAAGCCGCGGCCTAGCGGCCACAGAAGCCGCGGTCTAAATTTCCAGCGGAGGCGGCCCCAAAGTCGGAGGGCGGGTCCGCCGGAAGAAGACGCCGCCGGAGGCGGAGCCCACCCCCGCGACCGCGACCCCTCTAGCTGACGCCGGCATTGCATACCTCCGACCCCGGCCTATCCCCGGCAAAAGCCGGGGTCTAGATTTGAAGCCGCGGCCTAGCGCTATCTGAAGCCGCGGCCTAAATTTTCCGGCGGCGGCCACCCCAAAGTCGGAGAGCGGCCCCGCCGGAAGAAAACGCCCGGGAGTACTCACGACCGCGGCTCCCCCTCCGGCCGACGCCGGCTACCATATTCCAGTCCGCGGCCTAGTTCCAGGGTAAAAGCCGGGGACTAAATTTTTGCCCGGAGTGCTGCTGTATCCCTTGGCGGCGACCGTCCTGGATCTTGAAGGTGAGATTCTTCTTGCAGCTTCTGTCCACTTCTTAAGGACATTAAAGGGGGACTCTCCGTGAAAAAGGAAAAAAGGACGGTGCAGGAACCCTAACTCCATCACCCCTTCAGGGGATGAGGAGAGGGACCGTCCGCCTCCTTGCAGCACCGCAGTCTGGCATTGGTGGTGCAGTGGGGGCCGCACGGACTAACTCCTGCCTCTGTACAGCCTAGGGTTTCAATACCTTAGGGTGGTCAGGGCTGAGTCCGGCATTCATGTCCCACGTTGCGGGAGAGGATACGTTGGAGGCTTTACTCCACGTGCTCGCCCGTTGATGGTTTGGGGAGATCGGACCCTTTCAATAGGATCCGTCGCCCCTGTCTCATCTTCGTGGGGGGAAAAAAAAAAAAAAAATGGTCTGGAAAAAGAACCAGACGTGTGCCTCCATCAGACACTAAGCAATAACTGGATTTGCCTGCGGCCAGTGCTGAGGTGTATACGGCGGAGGAGGAGCTAACCTTTTTTATGTTTACTTAGTGTCAGCCTCCTAGTGGCAGTAGCATACACCCACAGTCCTGTGTCCCCCAATGAGACGAAGGAGAAAAGAAGAATACCAACTACCAACCAATTCTCATGACCTGATCCATCGGCCACATCAGTAATCAGTGGCCACTGACTACCTGAGGACATCTGCAGCTCTTCTTTTGATTAGCCGGCCTGGGGAGATGTCACATTTAGGTAAAAAGGTGCAACTATGACTGCACACCAGGCCGGCTAATCAAAAGAGAAGCCACGAATGTAGTCAGGCAAGAGTCGATTCTCATGGCACCTGTCAATAGGCCACAGACTATTACATGGCCAATAGACTGGGACCAGCAAATTTATCTCCACCAAATCTAAAACAAGTGTATCCCAGTCTGATGGATGCCAAGACAAGACTCATTTGACCTCTAACAAGAAGCCCTTCAGAAATAATTCACATGTGCACCAAAGGCATTCGGGGCACATGCAACAAATGTAAGGTTTAAGCAAGCTGTGAACAAAGTCAAAATAGAGGTCAGTGAGGTCCTACACCCGACCCTCCATCATCCACCTAAGGACACTAACTAGAACCGTCCGTCTCACGTTTGACCCACCACAGGCCAGGCTACATGTCACTGATTCTTGTGCGCTCCCCTTTACATTCCCACTTTGGACTCGCACATGCGTCTCTTTCTGTCGGGCCGTGACATTTCCTTCTGAACACAACAAGAATTATATTCTCATGGTTTACACCAGAGTCCTGGAGAGCCACGTACCTGGCAAGTTCAGCTTATATTAAATTCCACAAGGAGTCGACTCTTCTAGCCGGAGCCTGGATATCCCCTTCCCAAATTAACGGCACAAGGCGAATAATAAGTAAATTGCGGCCGGCTTGATAAATGGGAGCAAAAAGTCAGTTCTGAATGAGTGATAACTGGCAGCGCATGAGTAACCGGCCGTCATCGGAGCAGCTGCTTATGACAGAAAAGAGATCTGTCTGCCAAGCGGGTCATGAATATTCAAGGCAGAGGGCAGGAATTACAATGAGGACGGTGAAGTCTGCAGCTGCCACATGAGCGCCAAGCACAAGCAGATAAATCCAAACACTTAGGAACCTGTAGATGGCAGCGCACCGATGGTTAAAACAACGAGACAAAGAAATGCCAACATTTAAAGGCGAGTGCCACAGATGATTCTCCAAGAGGCATCACCGGGGCGGTAGAAAACGGACCCCCTGTGAATGGCAGATAAGGCCAATTTACTTAGCAATGCTAATGAGCCGCCATCTATTATTTAAGACTAAGGGACAATTATGCATGTAATCATGACCACTTGGTCACAATAATGACGGTAATCAGTCACAGCGCACAGCAAGGACTCAGAAAAAAATGCATCTCAGAATCAAATTTGATGGAGCACCACAAAGTCCATGCATTCAATATGTGGCACCATTTGTAGGGCAGAAACATCCAAATGGACATTTACGGGCTCATAAACAGTAACCGCCAATGCCAGAGAAATGTTTAGCAGCAGTTAGACAGGGGCACGTTATACGTTAAACTTTGCTGTATTTGAGTCTAACGTCTTTGGCACAAGAGCCACCAAATCTACATGTCAATCTTAGTACAGATCTCACTATGTCCCAACATACGGAGGGAGGAGAGAACGTGAGCTCCGGTCTAGGAACACACTGAATCCACGTCCACAATGGATCAGTGGCATAGCCGAGGCAAACAGGAGCAGAGAAGCCCCACTGACTACTCTGGGGGTCCTCGGGCTCTGCAGATTTTTACTTTCACACCACAAAGCTCTGACGAACGAAAAAGGACAGGTTTTGAATGACTTGTAATAATGTTTCTACATCTTCTCGTGATGGTAAAAAAAAAAAAAAAAATGAAAAAAAGGCCAGTATACAATTACCATAAAGCTGAAGCATTGTTAAATGGTCTTTAATCCCTGCCTGAGGGGCTTGTGGGGATGACTCCTATATAATATACTATTTAATACCGCCATAATTAGGCTAATGAAATCCACTCCAGGAATGAGTCCTTCCGTGCACCAGTTTCTGCTCACAAGGGTGGGGCAAGCAATACAGGTGCACATTTGGGGAACCTGTCCTGCCAAATAAAACAAGCACATGATACCCAAGCATTAATTATGAGCGCCCGTACAAGAAGCAGACACGCTTTATATGTGCTCTAATTGTACTTTGAAGAAATGAAAATGCAAACAGATTACTCTCAGGCACGTAATGCCGGAGTAAAAAAGAGAAGTCAGAAAGCACATGACCCGGTATCGAAATAACCATCTACTGGAATATCAACCCAAGCGCTGGGTTATAAATGGTTTATGCTAGGGTGACACTGCAGGTTGGCCATTACGGGAGGGGGTGTATCAACTCTTCGAAACCCGGATTCCGTCGACTTGTCGCCCATTTGGCTTCTGCCCTCATATGGATTAAATAATTGAAACAATAGTCACAAAAAGCACTGTATGACAGTAATAGCGAGAGAAGCAAAATGCTTCACACCAAGAATAATGGCACAATTGCCAAACCAAAAAGGTATAAAAACTCCAAAGAATTGTAATACACACACAAGAAAAAGTAGTAAAGGAAACACCATTGTAAAAAATTACAAAAACTTTATTAATCCAATAATTTACAAATGCCAACAATAAAGGCCCAGAACGGAGATAGGATGAGGAAAAGCTGCAGACAAAGAATGGGAGTGTACAACTGACTACATAGTAACCAGGATAAGGCCAATGTCATCAAATAGCCATATGCATAAATAGAATGGTGGGCACAGAAACACATCACCATCAATGAGTTTAACTGACAAACAAAAAAATTCTTACCTTATCACTCCTAAACAATTTTTGCATAATAATTTGGAACACAGTGTATAACGCTCTGGATCTATTACAAGTGATGGGGAATAATAAATGTTGAGACCAGACCTCAAGCTCCTCGTACACATTTGGGATGAACTGGAACAAAGATTACGCACCAGGCCTCTCCTCCAACATCGGAGTCCTCATAAATTCTGTTCTGAGTGAATGGGAAGAATTCCCACAGACACTCCAAAATCTTGTAGAAAGTCTTCCTGGGAGAACGGAAGCTGTTAAACCTAAAAAGTGGGGACCATCTCCAAACTAATGCCTATGGATTTAGAGTGGGATGTCCTGTGGGGTTATATAAATGTATGCAGCATATGGCAGTAGTGTGTTGAACAAGTACGTACCCTCACTGGGGGGTCCACAATGGAAAAAAAAAAAATTGTGAGGCAAAAAAAATAAACCGCTAAAGCCGGCATCCCCTGGCACTGGGCATACATGATGGCTGGCAGTATGATCTATATACACATATAAGCTTATAAGGGCCTGTGCACACGTTGCGGATTTGCCTGCGGATTTTTCCACACAGAATCTGCACCTCTTGGCACAAAACGCAGATGCAGTTTTGACGCGGTTTTTCCAGTGCGAGTCAATGGGTGCAGAAACGCCACAGAACCGCACAGAGAATTGACGTGCTGCGGAAAAAAACCGTGGTGAATCAGCACGTTTTTTTCCACAGCGTGTGCACAATGAAAGTTATTTTCCATAGATTTACATGACACTGTGCCCTGCCTGCGGAACTGCAGCGGAACCGAAGGGCTAAAACCGCTGCAGGCAAATCCGCAACGTGTGCACAGGCCCTAATACTGATGATATTACTGTGCGGTTTGCCATGAGCCTTGTATGCCGCTTTATAAGCTGTAATCTGTAGCAGCCAATTGTATAGCCGGGTTATATATACTCACAAGACTCAGAATGACTAAAGCAGCGTTTCTATTTCTCTACCGCTACCGACCGCTATTATATTTTATCTTCCCACTATGTCATGACAGAAATATCTCCTCTGAGATCTTGCTCAATGTCTGGAAACAGATCCAGCCTTAGCACCCGTGTTCAGATCAGTAGCATCCAGCGCAGCTCCAGGGAAGCTGTCAGGAACGGCACACGAAGACTTTATCATCAATTACAGGATCTATTGCAGATGGGAAAATGCACTAGGAGCACTGCAAGAAGAAAGGGCCCCGAACACTACACCAGACAGGCGATACATGCATTACATGAAAAAAGACTGTAAATGAAGGAGGATGGGAGTATTTAAGGAGTATCCAGTCCAGAAATAATAAAAAAAATTAAATCAGTAAAGTCCATTAATTACCCTCCTCTGTATGGTGGTCAAGTGATAACTACTTCGGGGAAATACTGAGTAGACAACAGATCACGAAAAGGTATAGGAAAGAAAATTATATATATATATATATATAATATATATATATATATATATATATATATATATATATATATTTGCAATGGGAGCCCATTACTGACACCCCACTATATGCCTATACAGAGGCATAGGATACAATCCTACAGTAGCGGTACTGATCAGGACATCCTCCCAACGTATACTCCAAGAGCAGAGCTGCTAGGTCCAATTCACACTAAGGGTATGTGCACACGTTGCAAATTGGTCTGCAGAATTTTCTGCTCAGAATCTGCATCTCTTGGCAGAAACTGCAGGTCAAAATCTACGCAGTTTTTATCTGCAGATTTACTACAGTTTTTGTGCAGATTTCCCCTGCCTTTTGAGACCTGCAGATTCCTATAATGGAGCAGGTCTCAAAACGCTGCAGTTCTGCACAAAAGAAGTGACATGCTGCAGTTTTAAATCCGCACCAAATCTGCGTGGAAAAATCTGCAGCATGTGCCCTGCGTTTTTTGATTTCCATTGACTAGAATGGTACTGTACATCACTTGCAGTTCTGCTACAGATCTGCAAGGCAAAATCTGCTGCAGAACTGCAACAGAATCTGCAACGTGTGCACAGACCCTTATACACTACATGGACTGTGCTGGAATCACAAGACCAGGACTGGCCGCCGGGACTCCTGACCCGAGCCAACCAGACTGGCCGCCGGGACTCCCGACCCAACCAGACTGGCCGCCGAGACCCTGACCCGAGCCAACCAGACGGCCGCCGAGACTCCTGACCCGAGCCAACCAGACGGCCGCCAGACTCCTGACCCGAGCCAACCAGACGGGCCGCCAAGACTCCTGACCCGAGCCAACCAGACGGGCCGCCGAGACTCCCAACCCAAGCCAACCAGATGGGCCGCCGACACTCCCGACCCGAGCCAACCAGACGGGCCGCCGACACTCCCGACCCGAGCCAACCAGATGGGCCGCCGAGACTCCCGACCCGAGCCAACCAGACGGGCCACCGGGACTCCTCACCCAAGCCAACTGCTTCATAGGCATACAAGTAAAGTCAGGGGATACGCTACATATTTTACGGACGGGTGACTTTAGTCTTAACATGACTTTAACACAGTCTTAAATTAGTTTTTACTGAAGAACTTACTGGGATACGGCCAATTTCTCAGTTTTGCTGTGGTAGTACGATCATTTTTGCAATGCGAGAGCAGCTAAAATACCTATCACAAAAAAAGCTTCAAAATCAACTTCCAAGAAGCTTCCCATTCTCTTGTTAATACACCTGTAGTGAACTGGTCATGTTTGTTTCAGCAAGCTTTTCACATGCTAGAAAAAGAATCTTGTCGATTCTTGAGCACATTTTACTTTTTAGCAAAATGTATGATTTTGCTGCAGTTTTTGATGAGTTTATTGCTACAACCCCATAATACAATAAAAAATATACTAAAACCACAAATACATGTGGAAAAGACACACACACACACACTTACAAAACCGAGCCCAAAGCAACTTGTATCTTAAAGGGTTTTTTCAACCAGAATAATCCACAAAACACTGCAATCCTATAGCTTTCAGCTGTACACTATAGAATCTGACAACTTGCTGCATCAGCCATGATCAGTACCTATAGCTGTTTAACCCCTTCAATGCTACCGTCAATAATGATTATAGCATCTAGATGGTTAACAGAGTGTGGGGGCTTCCTCTTTAAACCCACTGGCACCCTGAGATCTTGATTGTGTGGTCCTGATGTTTGGCATAGCAATTCATGGCCAAATAACGGCCTTAGAGCCTGCCGGCTATAGCGGCCTGTTCAGAAGTTATCTGCATTTAGATGGTAAAAATACACCTTTTCATTCCTGTTATGCCACTTTGCATTGATTCTTGAAAAGCGCCTGAACTGTTTTAAAGCTACCTGAAAGCAATTTTGAATACTTTGAGAGGCGCCGTTTTTAAAACGGTATCACTTTTGGGTATTTCCAATATATAGGACCCCCAAAGTCATTTCAAAACTGAATACGGTAGGTCCCAAATTAAATAGGCTGTGTAAATTTCCTTGAAAAAAAAAAAATGAAACATTACTGCTACATTGTTAAACCTTTTAAAATGCTACAAAATAAAACATATTACAAATGGTGCTGATGTAAAGCAGGCACGAGGGAAACGTTAGTTCTTAATTTTTTTGTGTGGTGTGACCATCTCGATTAAAGGAATAATCATTCAAATGTTTGAAAAGTGCTAATATTATGACATTTTTGTAAAATTTCCGATATTTTTATAAATAAAATGTAAGACATATTGACCTAAATTTACCATTACCATAAAGTATAATGTGTCATGAAAAAAAACAATCTCAAAATTAATCAGATATGTTGAATCGTTCTTGAGTTATTACCACAAAGCGACACTGGTCAGATTTTAAAAATTTGGTCTGGTCACTAAGGGGTTAAGCCCAACATACACCATAGTCTCATGTGGTATTTCACTCAAGTATCATTGAAAGGGTAAAGAAAACATCTCCGGTATTCTGAAGAGACCAAAAGTTTATCAAGTGGGAAAAATGATTATGAGGAATTAGAACATCATTGTATAATGCGAGTTAGACCGCCAAGACGTAGTCATTTATTATAGTCGCGGTACGGCTTTATGTGGAGACCTATTTAGGGCAAAGACAGGAAATCTATCTATTCACCATCCGGTAGGAAGAACAAGTAATATCTCATGCAGCAGACACCTCTACATAAGGAAACACAAGATAAGGCGAATACCTTCTACTACAGTGTCATCCTTACCAGCCAAACACCCATGTGCCTGAGAAGTATAGGAGCTATCTATCAATGTCAGGTAGACGGCGTCATACAGACAGACGGCAAGTCTTACTACCATGTCGTAGGAGAATCCGGAGATGTACAGAAGATTCGGGGAGACAGAACAGTGACTGACCACATCGTAACCGACAGTCACTGCAGCAAGAAGCAATAAAGAGGCTAGCCCCGCAGTACAGATACTTTCCTATGGGGTGAATGCACCAGCACTACGAGGGAGACTTCTTCACGCGTTACAGAGAAGAGCCGCCGTGTAAATTCACCGACGCCGCAGACCTGAAATCGCCCATAGCAATGCATAGGAGATGGATGGCAGATCGGTGGCTGTCAAGTGCAGCTCCATTCTAGACTATGGGAATTATGAGAACAGGGGAGTGTGCGGGTGCCGGTCCCAGTAGTCAGCAGGTAGGAAATAAATGTTTAGCGTCAGAGTACCCCTAAACTAATTTTATCTTGCATCAATGGAACTTAATAGACACTGAATGAATCGGCGATCATCGAAAACAATAAAACAATTACAGGAGTTCACATAACATTCAGGGAGAAATGTACAACAAAAGATATATGCAAATTGCCTCTACAAAAAAAGAGGACTTGTACTCTATAGCGCCACCTATTGGAAGTGGCAATCCTACAAGTCACAATCAACCCTTTAACGAGTCTTGTAATATGACTTAGGATAAAAGCCAAATCAGAATCTCCATTTGCAGACACGGTGTTTTTACCCCTTAGACCTCAGTCCAGAGCCTCTCATCTAGCCAAACCAGATCTCTCCTACTTTGCACTGACGAGGACCAATAGTCCGAAACACCGTGTCTGCAAATGGAGATATGATTTGGCTTTTATCCTAAGTCATATTACAAGACTCGTTAAAGGGTTGATTGTGACTTGTAGGATTGCCACTTCCAATAGGTGGCGCTATAGAGTACAAGTCCTCTTTGTTTGAAGAGGCAATTTGCATATTAAAATTTCCCAGAGGAGCATTGCACGGCGAATAAGCCTCCTTACCTTGACACGCCAGAGCTGGTATGTCACTCTCCACAAGGAGAAACCTTACCCCTTAGACCTCAGTCCAGAGCCTCTCATCTAGCCAAATCAGATCTCTCCTACTTTGCACTGACGAGGACCAATAGTCCGAAACACCGTGTCTGCAAATGGAGATTCTGATTTGGCTTTTATCCTAAGTCATATTACAAGACTCGTTAAAGGGTTGATTGTGACTTGTAGGATTGCCACTTCCAATAGGTGGCGCTATAGAGTACAAGTCCTCTTTTTTTGTAGAGGCAATTTGCATATTAAATTTCCCAGAGGAGCATTGCACGGCGAATAAGCTTCCTTACCTTGACACGCCAGAGCTGTATGTCACTCTCCACAAGGAGAGACCTTACCCCTTAGACCTCAACAAAAGATAGAAATTGTACACGGTACATTTCTATGGTATCATGTTATGTAAAATAATAGGTTTTTTTCAGTCCGTTTTTTCCATTTTATCAAATACCAATTTAAAGAGTTTTAACCATGCTTTTCTGAAAACTTCCTAACAGAGAGAAAATAAAATAAAAAAAAAAAAACAAAATCGTCCATCTGCATCTTGATGGCATATTGTGGCGATGTTGCCACAACCAGCCAGTGAGAAGCAATATACAGCAAAAGTAGTCAACACATTTGCCCCCAGATGTGAAAAAGACGAAACACGGTCAGGGTGAAACTGGCGTGCCATGCGTTTGACAGATTTATGCGTTTTTATTTCATTTATTCTTCAGAGTATATTGAAACCTCATTATCGGTCGTTCTCTAAGGAGAGCTCAGGACAGAACTGTTGGCGGTGATCGCTTGTGGTGCTAATAGCAAGAACAAGAGCAACATCACATCACTGAAGAACGTATACATCGGGTGAGTGCTGTACGATGTTTTATCAGATAATGGTCATTCCAATGTTATTCTATGGGGCAGCGCAGATCACAGTCTTCTTTTCCTTATTCCGATCCATGAGGAGGAAAGGAGAAAAAAACCCGCAGCTGTGTAAATCCTTACCCTTTCAAGTCTATGGTGCATGGAAAACATCAGACTGCACTCGGATCGGACTTACGGTACGTCTGATTTCCGCAGAGTCACAGAATGAGAAATCTTTGATCACACTAAGCAGACACTCAGATCAAACTCTGATAAGAATGTGAGCGAGCCCCAAGAGTGATGGACAGGGAGGATGCTGGATGATGTGGATTCTGCACTAAAGATCGTAGCTGTGGTAACGTTTGATTTCATCCATGACAGAATACGGTGAGGGCCACTGTGACCAATATATCAAGTTCGCTTTGTCCATATTTGCTCTCTTTTTGTCTTTTTTCTATTATCCTCATCACAAAGAGTGAAAATAAAGTTGTTCAGCATGTGTCCTCCTCCGCATTGCTGGTCGCAGAATTAAGATACAGCTGAAAACCTAGGGGGCGCTGCCAATGACACCAATTTAAATTCTCTCCAAAAACTTTCAATTTTAATGCATTTATATTGTAAACACCATTTTTTTTTTTACACTTTAAATTCAGCTTTTTTTTTTAATGGGATAATTCCGTCAGGGGCAGACTCAGAGCGTCAACCATGCAGCATTTTATGGAGTTTTGTGGCTTTCCACCGACACAGTAGTTTTATCAGACGTGAACACGAGGTCACTGATCTCTGGGAAGCTGCTCTTGATTAGGACTTCACAGAATTGCTTGTTTTCTTAAATTATCAGAAGAACACAGAGGAAACCCAACAGATGGCATTGGTCTAAATGTGGCACTTTACTGACCAAATGACAGAGCAGCTTTCTAGATCCTTAGAAGAGACTCCTAAGAATACATTGTACAGAGGTATCAAAGGAGGTCTGCAGTGCAGCATGGAGGCCGGGGGAGCACTAGGGTCACTTCATGCCGTCAGGCGATAACCCTTCTGTACCACAATCAGAAAAGTTCATCCTGCTCTGTATATAAAAGGGGCCTCCAGTATTTAGACATCAGGGGGAAGTTCCCAATCACAAGTCCGAGACCAACATGGCTGCCCGTGACCCATATCTAATGACTTTCTATACTGATCTAGATATAGACCCTGTAATCACATGTTAGATACTAAAGTGCCATGGTCAGCGCAGTGCCTGCTCCATGCTATGTGCCACCACCTGGTGGCTCCATGCTATGTGCCACCACATGGTGGCTATATATGTAACCCAATTAGAGAGGGGTCTCTAAAATTTGATGGAGCACACAAAAAAAATGTTCCCCTTCAGATTTATATAAAAATACTTAAGCAATCAGAGGCATATGCAAGTCCATTAGACCTCACGGGTGGCATATTGCACCACTGTACAACTTGAAGGTCAAGGTGCCTTTCTACAAACGCATTTTGTGTGCCAGGACAAAGTATGAAACTACCTATAGATCTCATTGCATCCAGGTACATGCATTTCTGGATGTTTTTTTTGTAAGTTATGATAAATGATAGCACAATTACGGCGCAAGGAACCGTTTTAAGCTAAGCTCTGTCTCCACACCACCAACCCAATACGCAGTAGGCCACAACCCTTTGTCAAGCATTTATAAAACTGAGAATTTGGCACCAGAGTTTGTGCGAATCGATTTGCAAAACCTGGGTAAAGCCCTGTGAAACCCTTCTACATAAAGGCATCGCCAGTCCTTTTTGGGGTATTAGCCAGCCTGGCGCAACCTCATAGTTGCAGTACGACGCATGTGTGACGTCACGTCAGACTGGTTAATCAGAAGAGGCGCTGATCAGACAAGAGGTGATCCTTAGGGCACCCATCCAACGGCTACAGAATACAGACGTCGCCGCTGGGGCCGGGTTTTGAGATTGATTTGCTCCTTCCATATTTGGCACAGCTTAAGCCAGATTTCTAGTGCAATCTGTGTCAATTGCAGATTTTTTTTTTACATCTGCTAACCTCACATATGTATGTAATCTGTGCTATAGAGCAGCAGAATATTAGGTCAGTATGCCACGCTGCATATGTGCAGTAACAGCGGCCACAGTGGCCCCCTGCCAGCCGCCTGGTATTACTTCCAGACTACAGCTGGGTGATGAATCTGACCTCCGGCCTCAGCTCCATGTATCATCATATACCCTGTTACCAGTGACATCAATAACATACCCAACAATGGCTCGTGAGCAGAAGGGGAGAACTAAGGCTGGTCCCAGGGTTTGGGTATCAGATGATTCACACAGACGTCAACCTACCCGACTGAGATAGACGTTAACCTGAAATCTGTTTGTAGAAGAACGAGCCGGGTGCCAGCGGCCGGGCAGACTGCTGACATACAACTGCAATATTCTGCTGACCTGATGAAATGCCTGGAATTCATTACACTGAAAATTAACACAGGGACGGCTTAAGCCAATATCGCAGCCAGAGGAGCCTGGTAAGATGCAGACAAGGCGCTGCACAACTTAAACATTTCAAAGTGTTTCATAACTCCCTGAGGTCTATTATGCTAAACTGGGACACAAAAGATATTTAAGACATTAAATAAGAATCTGAGCAATTGCTGGAGCCCATCAAGATGCCGCCATCCATCCTCACAAAAGAGCCGTCTGTACAGAGGAGATTTCCAGACATCTCCCAGACACCTTATACAGGTCTTATTGTATTTCCCTCAAAAGTGCTGCAAGCTTGAAATCCACATTAAAGCCGCTACGGTAAATGCCACAGTTTTACAGCTTTGATATTTTTGATTTGCTTTGGACTTTTTTATTCCTAAAATTAATTTCTCTGAAACAATTTGCTGCTCTAAAAAATGCGAACAACTCCCCGTCCTCCACAAAGAGAAATGATTATAGCTTCTAAACGGGGTTTAGGGTATATTAGGCCAAGCCACAGTAGCATACGGAGAAAAGTTCTGCGGCTTACTGATTGGTTTATGCTCAATTCCTAAACATTTTCTGCTTCTCTTCTTGCTTTAAGTGAATGGAACAGATTAAATTCCATATGTCAGGTGTGGAAACCCAGATCTGCTCCCAGGGAAATATTAACTATCTTAATTATTAAAAAAAAAATTACAGCATGTGATTGCAGCTGCGAATCTGTCACCCCAAAATTGCCATATCAGATAAAGATATGGCTGAATAGTGCGTCCCATAACAAAGCTAACGGTGGGTATCATATATCCTGATACCCCCGTTTTCAGATCAAAATACCTTTGTAAACTTCGTTTTTTCCCTGTCAATCACTGCAGTCAGGTCAGGAGGGCGGCGGTTTCCATGTCCTCACCCCCCCCGCTCCTCGGCATCTGTTGCATATCGCGTTCAGCTTCCCGCAATTGCGCAGTTCAAATTCGGGCGGCGCATGCGCAGTGTGCTTTGTCCAACAGTGGGCAAAGTATTAAGTCAGTACAGCGCATGCGCTGCTCTTTCCTTGCCCCGGAAATGACTGCTTGCCTTGGACGACTTCCGGGGCAAAGAGCAGCGCATGCGCTGTACTGATTTTATGCTTTGCCCACTGTCGGGCAAAGCACACTGCGCATGCGCCGCCCGAATTTGTATTGCGCAATTGCGGGAAGCTGAACGCCGTCTGTGGGATTCACAGACGGCGATACGCAACGGATGCCGAGGAGCGGGGGGGGGTGAGGACATGGAAACCGCCGCCCTCCTGACCTGACTGCAGTGATTGACAGGGAAAAAAACGAAGTTTACAAAGGTATTTTGATCTGAAAACGGGGGTATCATGATATATGATACCCACCGTTAGCTTTGTTATGGGACGCACTATTCAGCCATATCTTTATCTGATATGGCAATTTTGGGGTGACAGATTCCCTTTAATTCTGTAAGGAAAACCATTTCCCTGCCAGTTTAAAAATTATTTTATCTCAGAGAACGAATCATTCGTAATCCTGTGCTGTCCAGTCTGTATACTCTCTTTTGCTTCACATCTTGTTCAGGAGATGTGATATGATCAGACCATGTCTCTGTATGGTCAGACACGGCCATCACACAGCAGGGGCACATTTATAAGATTATCTCAGCACAGGCACAATTTTTTTAAATACATAAAATTGTGGAGTTATTATTATTCAAAGATCTATTGATTAAACTTAAAGTTTGTTGGAGGGACGACCCCTTTACCAGTCTGACATATCTGTGGTTACTAAAACAGACAAGACGATGGGGACAAAAAGTTTAAGCATTTTCTCAACCTTGTGTAGACTACAGGTTTGGTGCAAGAGCTTACATGGACACATCGGTAAAGCCCCATCATATTTCACAGCGCTTTACCAACACCATCATCACTGTCCCCATTGGGTCTCAGAATCTATATTCCCTATCAGTATGTCTTCGTAGTGTGGGAGGAAACTGGAGAACCCGGAGGAAACCCACGCAAACACGGGGAGAACATACTAACTCCTTGCAGATTTTGTCCTTGTCCCCTGCAAAGCTATACTGCAAACCACTGATAAAGTAATCTAATTTTTCTGAATACATAAAACAATAAAGGGAATTTTTCATTTATATGGCTATACTTTAAAAACATGCATCATAGTCTGATATTAATTTTCTCTTTTTTTTTTTTTTTTTTAAACTTTGTGGAGGCTGTCTTGTCTAAGGATTTAGTGACATGCTTAAAGAGAATCTCACTTCCAGAAATGCCATGTACTTGCAGATATAGGGTTAATCTGCATGTAAATGGCTTTTAAATCCTGTGGAAGTGCAGCTACAGGGAGAAGGCTTACGCGGGGCTGGAATAACTATACCTGCTAGTAAATTGCATTCCCGAAGTGAGACGTTCTTTAAAACAAGAAATGTGCCATTTAACACGAGCCACATGGATGGTAGTAATCAATAGTCTGAAGATGTTCATTAAGATGTATGGCAGCGCTATGGATATGATCTGTGCAGAGGTCAATGTGTGGGGAGAAGAGGAATAGTGACCATCATCTATTGTGAAGGTGTGTTATCCAAGTATAGGTGTTCTCTTTCATTCTAATCCTGCCTGTGATGATAATGACTGCTGAAAAGTCATCAGTACAGAAGACCAATGTTAAGCTCAATGGATTTTTTTTTTCATAAACAGACAGCAGTATGGAAAATGATAAGTAGATGACTTTCTAAATGGATGCCCCATCCCCCCGTTAGAACAAAACCACAACTTCCTTCTCATCCACAGAAGTGTTGGGCAACTAGCAAAGGCTGTTTAATGTGTAAGGTGATACAGGAAGTTTTCAGATGGCTGCATGTCATCACTCGCAGGCAGGTATGTAAACTTGTGCTGGGACTTCCAGCTGGGATAGAGGGATAGAGTGCTGCTTCATTCATAGTACAGGCTGTGACAGCAGCATTCTCAGAGACCACAGGAGAGCACAGACATCTCTGGTGGCAAAAAAACCTCAAAGAACAAAAGGATCGGAAACACAGGATCCTTAACTACCCCAACAGGCATCTATTGTGGGGCCCCATATACATTAGACTGATGGCTGAGTCCTTTGATATCGGCCAACATTATTCCAATGTATATAGAGGCCTTTGGTCTCGATAGAACGCGGCTTCAAGACTGCTGCAGAAGCCAAACAATGAAAAATGTCAGAAAAAAATATATATCTCTTTGATTTCTATTCAGACGTCAGCAGATACAGCAAATTAATAGTGGCAGAAGGGAAATGTATATTAACACGCCATCTCCTGCTCACTGCAGTGGCCTGTACTATAAGGGGTCTCGTAATATCAGGGCTGTGGAGTCGGTAAGCCAAACCTCAGACTCCTCAATTTCCATGACACCGACTCGGACTCTAACTCCACAGCCCAGCGTAATATACATCACTACCATCATCTGCTAGCGGCACACGTGACTCAGATGTGACTGAAGGGGGGAGGGACTCAGCTTCTCACTCATCCACTCACCTATCGCAATAGTCTGACACGGAGCCAAGAATCACCCACACACATCCACACAACTCTGCCTGAGTGAGAGGTGCCTGCCTGGGTGACACATCACCCACCTTTCCCAAGCACCTGAGAGGTACAGTTCTTCCACTCTGGCATGCACAGGGTAACAGAACCAGGATACATCAAATGACGGATTCCGGCGACGGATTCGTTTTTTTAACGGAGCATGCTCCTGACAGATTAAAACACAAACAAAAGAATATACATTTATAGTTCATAGAGTTCTACATAGCATAATAGCCTCTAAATCAATTGCCGGCTTCTGTAAAATCATTGCCGAACCCGACATGATATGACACATGGTTTATAAATAGTAAACCATGTCATATCAAAACGATTTATATATGTCAGTGCTTAATCAATTTAGTAGTTTGTGTTAGGAAAAATTTGGAACTCTAGGGGTGCAAATTGCCTCTTCAAAAAAAGAGGACTTGTACTCTATAGCGCCACCTATTGGAAGTAGCGATCCTACAAGTCACAATTCTAGGGGTTAAATTTGAGGCTATAATCGCGGAAAAAAATTGTGTGGGCTCCCACGCAATTTTCTCCGCCAGAGACGGAAAGCCAGTGAGTGACGGCAGATATTAATAGCCTAGAGAGCGACCATTGTTTTTGGGCCCCCCTGGCTACAAATGTTTGCAGAAGGGGGGGGCAAAAACCATGGTCCCTCTCTAGGCTATGAATATCTGTCCTCAATCACTGGCTTTCCCTCTCTGGCGGAGAAAATTGCGCAGGTGCCCACGCAGTTTTTTTCTGCGATTATAGCCTTAAATTTAACCCCTAGAGTTGCAAATTTTTCCTAACACAAACTACTAAATTGATCAAAACACTGACATATATAAACCATGTGTCATATCATGTCGGGTTCAGCAATGATTTTACTGAAGCCGGCAATTGATTTAGCGGCTATTATGCTATGTAGAACTCTATGAAATATATATACAGCGCGGGGCTGTGCCTAGAAACCCGCTGTGTACCTTGGATACCAGCGCCCTGATGCAGGGAGCTGGTAACCAAGGTACACAGCGGGTTTCCAGGCACCGCGCAGCGCCTGGAAACCCGATGTGTACCTTGGTTACCAGCTCCCTGCATCAGGGCGCTGGTATCCAAGGTACACAGCGGGTAACTAGCAATGTTTACCCGCAATGTCCTTGTGCTGATCGCTGCCCTGAGCTGCCTGTTTGGCAGCTCAGCAGCGATAATATAGCGATACACCAGCGATCCTGATCGTTGTCGGGATCGTTGGTGTATCGCTATGTGAGACCCAGCCTTAAGTCCTTTTAATTATGAACCAATAAAGAAATCCACAGGATATCAGGTTTGGCATGTAGTAGTGATTCATCACCTGAACCTCCTCCCAGAGGTGCCATAAGAATTTCATGGAGAGCCAGGCGTACAGCACTGTCCGGAGAGACTTGTCGTCTTCACTGAAGCGCCTACAGCGATGCCCACCTCCATGCAGCCACGCACTCCTCACCAGGAAGCGCTGCAGCGTACCACCTCCCCACTTATCAGGTCATAAGCAGCACACAGTCCGCCACTAAGCCACCGGGACAAAGTCTGGCAAAGTGGTCTTGATCTTCTCCCTGAACAAAATACCGGGAGGTAGGTTCCCTCTCCAAGGACAAAAAACCACTGATGCGATTGTAGAGCCTCCTCCTTTTTATTCTGTAGGTTTCTTGTCCTTGAAGGGCGGATATGCTCTCTGGTGGTGTCATGTGTGAAAGGAAAAGATTTATGGGGCAGCAAGTTAATGAGACTTTGGGACCTCAAACGCCTCTAAACTACAGTAAAGGCACTGCCACACTTAGCGATCGCACTAGCGATCACGACTTAACCTGGCGAGATCGCTAGTGCGATCGCTATGTGATCGCTAGTTAGATTCCAAACACAACTCATCAGCGATCTGTGATTCCAAACACATCTCATCAGCGATCTGTATAACGACCTCTGCGGTCGTTGGGAAAACCTAGTCCCACCTGCGATGCTGGTGAAGTCGTTCATAAAGGGTGTCACACTCAGCGATTCAGGCTCACCAGCAGGACACCAACGACCAAAAAACGGCTCAGAACGTTCATAAGCGATCAGCGACATCTCAGCAGGGGCCACATCGCTGCTACATGTCACACACAGTTAAGTCGCTAACGAGATCGCTACTGCGTCACCATTTATGACGCAGTAGTGATCTCGTTTGCGATCTCGCTTAGTGTGGCATACCCTTAACAGATTAATATTGTGCCACGCTTAGCAGATCAGCTCTAATTTGGATGGAGCTGCATTACTTAAAACAACCCACTGAGAAGTGTGGCGCCATTCCTGTAGAACTGTCTTGCTTTTCTAATCCTAGACAACCCCTGTAAAACAGCCAATAGTATGGTATAGAGGCTTGGGAGTATTTACAAGTCCTTAAAGGGGGTTCTATGGGCATATGACACTGATGACCGGTCTTTAGGATCAGCTCATAAGCTCCTGAATAGGAGCTTTGCGCAGTGCAGCTCTGTTTTATGCTTAGAAATGCTGATCGTGGAGGTGCCAGATGTTGAACTCCCACCAGTCTGTTATTGATGACCTAATGAAAGGACATGTCATCATAGAATGTTACAGCTGGAAGGGACCTCCAGGGTCATCGTGTCCAACCCCCTGCTCAAAGCAGGATTCAAATTCAAATTCAAATTCAAATAAGCTTTATTGGCAGGACTAAATACACATTAGTTTTGCCAAAGCAAGTGTACCAAAGGGGGATAGGGATGTTGAGTAGGGGCAGATCCAGGGTGGGGGCTATGGAAGTCCATGGCATAGGGAGGGGTGATGGGGGCGCAGGTCCAGGGTGGGGGCTATAAAAGTCCATGGCATAGGGAGGGGTGATGGGGGCAGATCCGGGGTGGGGGCTATAGAAGTCCATGGCATATCATAGTTCTCTTTCTCTCAGTCTATGACATTCGCTCACATACCGCGCTGCTATCTCCGCTGCTCTCTCTTCTTCCCCCAGCAAGATATATGTTTTCTCTTCCTCCTTCATGGTGATGAAATCCGGGAAGAGATGTGAGAGTCTCCTGAAGTGAGTGTCCCTCACTGCTGAGTATTTGGAGCAGTGTAGCAGGAAGTGGGTTTCGTCCTCTATGGCCTCCTGGTCACAGTGTTGGCATAGTCTTTCCTCCCTGGGCTTGTAGCTCTGCCTGTGTCGGCCGGATTCGATGGCCAGACTGTGGGCGCTGAGTCTATACCGGCTCAGGATCTGGCGGTCTCTGGGGTCTGGGAGTTTCTCCAGGTATGGGGCCAGACTGTAGTCTCTCTGTAGACTCCGGTACATGGTCAGTTTCTGGGAGCTGATGATGTCGTTCTTCCAGTCACTGACATACCTCTCCTGGCCTTCGTCTACCATCTTCCTGATTTCGGCTTTTGTCAGGTTGTTGTGATTGGTGTTCTGGTCGGGTTGGGTTTGGGTGAGCTGTTCCGAGGGTCCTAGTTTTTCTGTTTCACCTACGTGTGTCAGGGCTTTATGGTGATGGGAGCTTGGATTGCTCCTACGTAGGTGAGCCCGGAATGACAGTGCCCTCTTTAGAACCGTTAGGTGTAGAGGGAATCTGCCCAGCTCGGCCCGGCAGGCACTGTTGGAGGTGCTCCGATGGACTTGGAGAAGGTGCTTGCAGAATTCCAGGTGGAATATTTCTGTTGGGCTTAAAGGATTCACTAAACCATCTCAGACAGATGTCTGTCCAGCCTCTGTTTATAGACCTCCATTAAAAGGAAACCCCTTTAACCTGTTTAATAAGGCCAATCTAGCATGTTATTTGATCGTTTTATAGGAATCCGCTTCCCTCTCAATGTAAAATCTCTAATAAAACAAATCGAAGCAGCATCTGGCAGAGCCCACAATGTCTGAATAGAAATTAGGGTGCTCGAACTAATCTAAAATCTCCCAACTACGGCTGCTTCGCGCTTCTAGTAATATATACCTCTTTGAGCAAGCACAATCCTCATCACATTAGATTAGATATAATCCTGGAAAAGACAACAGCGACTGTTTGGGTACAACTCATAATTAGAACAAGATACTAAAATGAAATGGTCACAATTATTCAGCGCATTAAATATTGATGGAGATGGTGTTTATTACAGTGCGGTTGGAGCTATTGATGGGAGCGTGTCCTCGGCTCGACTTGTAAAATTGCATCCTTTAAAGAACAGAGCGTCTATTTAGACTGAGAACTTCAAAGCCTCTTATACACTGACCTTGCAGATAACCCTCCTGTGATTAAAGCGCAGCACGCTGACATGGTACCGACATGTGACTATTCATATCTAGATGTGATGGGGCCCCTCAAACTGGGCTTTTAAAAAGGATTCCCTTGGGCATAGTTTTCCTCAAATGACTCCGCAAACATTAAGGCTAGAGGCCTTGTTTACATTAAAGTAAGAAACAGGATACCAGTAAGACATAGTGATTTCCCATTAGCTCCCAGTCCAGAATCACTTTGCGTTGCTTATGGGAGGAATCACCCACTATCCCTTATTATTTGGTCCTTGCATGATCACACTCCACAAAAATGGTACATAACTACATTAAAGGGGTTGTCCAACTTTGGAACATTTTCCTTACTTAAATGTATTTTAGTAGTTTGGTTTCATTAAAACATTTGCACTGCCTTGAGTGTTGCACTGCCTATCCCTGGCTGCCGACAGTCAACAGAATCCATCAGTGAACTTGTTCTAATGGAAAGATGAAAGGGTTTCCAACTTCCATCTGTTTTATTCTGTGCTCCTCTCAGCTGAGTATGTGCAAGGAAACAAAGAGGTGCTAAATCTTTAATTAAACTACATTGACAAAAAAAAAAGGGGGGTTTTTTGTTTGTTTGTTTTTTTACCAAAAATACATCCATTTAAAGGGAATCTGTCACCCCAATTTTGCCATATCAACTAAAGATATGGCTGAATAGTGCGTCCCATAACAAAGCTAACGGTAGGTATCATATATCCTGATACCCCCGTTTTCATATCAAAATACTGTACCTTTGTAAAGTTGGTTATTTTCCTTGTCAATCACGGTGGTCAGGTCAGGAGAGCGGCGTTTTGTCTGTCCTCCCCACACCCCCCCCGCACCTCGGCATTAGTTGCGTATCGCCGTCTGTGAATCCCACAGACGGCGTTCGGCTTCCCGCAATTGCGCAATTCAAAATCCGGCCCGGCGCGTGCGCAGTGTGCTTTGCCCAACAGTGGGAAAAGCATAAAATCAGTACAGCGCATGCACTATTCTTTCCTTGCCCCGGAAGTCGTCCAAGGCAAGCAGTCAGTTCCGGGGCAAGGAAATAGCAGCGCATGCGTTGTAACGATTTTATGCTTTGCCCACTGTTGGGCAAAGCACACTGCGCATGCGCCGGATTTTGAATTGCGCAATTGCGGGAAGCCGAACACCGTCTGTGGGATTCACAGACGGCGATACGCAACTAATGCCGAGGAGCGGGGGGAGAGGGGGGAGAAAAAAAAGAAAACGCCGCCCTCCTGACCTGACCACCGTGATTGACAGGGAAAATAACCAACTTTACAAAGGTATTTTGATATGAAAACGGGGGTATCAGGATATATGATACATACCGTTAGCTTTGTTATGGGACGCACTATTCAGCCATATCTTTAGTTGATATGGCAAAATTGGGGTGACAGATTCCCTTTAACGAAAAAAAAAAAAAAGAATTGTCCCCAGAAGTGAAAAACTCCTTTAAGGTGACACTGCTGTGTGATATTACAAGGATTTTGCAGTTTCAGCCAACCTATTAATTCAATGCCCGGGGAGGGTCCCAGAGGTGCTCCGATCTCTGTAAATGCATATATGCTGACAATGAGAACACCCCCTTCTCTGCATTACAAAGGGACGGTGATTATATGCGCAACCAATACAACAAATAAGTGTGGAAACCCAGCTCCAGAGAAAAGTAAAGTGGCCACAAAAACATGGCGTTATCCAACTCTCCTGTAGCCATATCGATCTAGTTTCACATTTTCAGTCATATATAACAAAATGGTTTGTCACTCAGGACTCTGGAAAAGCTGGGGACAGGATTTGGAACCTATCCTCCAGCTTTGAAGTGCAGCAAAATGCATCTTTCACTGGTCTGCGACCGCCATGAGAATAATGAACGAGACGTGAGCAGTTCCACACTTTCGGTAACAATTTAGTGCACAAATCACCAGCCTGATGTTACAATACTTCCTAATAATTTTCTAAATATTACCTTTTAAATATTTAGCACTTGGGAGTCACAGTGCCCCGAGTGCTGCCGGGCTGTAGAGTCACGGTGCACAGAGTGCTGCCAGGCTGGAGAGTCACTTGAATGTGACATAAATGTGAGCTCAAACTCAAAACTAAAATGCTACTGACAAGTTCCCGCTTAATATCTCCATTTTAAAACTTTCAAGGTACAGTTCTCCTTCCTACAAAGTTAACAGAGCTGTCATCAGATTTCATAATACAAACTGCACACATTACTAAACAGATCTCAGACCAGATGATGCCAGTGTACTTGCATTGAAAATCCATGTCAGATTAGCCGTGTATTCCTTTATGAAAGTCTAAACTAAATCAATCATTGCCCATCCAGACTAAATGACAGTTCCTCAATGTCCCTCCTCCCTGCTGCTACATCAGGGGTGGGGAATCTTTTTTCTGCCAAGGGCCATTTGGATATTTACACCATCCTTCGGGGGCCGTACAAACTCCACCCACAAAATACATCCTGACTCTGGCATTGGTGTCAGGACGTAATTGTGAATGACGGCCCCCGTCCTTCCACGTCACCAATGTGACGTAACTCCATAGGCACAGTTCTCCAGCGCCCCCTTTGTCTCTCAGGTCAGTAAGGGAACTGCACCTAGAGCAAATGGCCGCCGGGGAGGGTGTCCTGTTACCCACTGGGTATTCTAAGATTCGTGATCAGAGTAAAAGCATCAGCCCAAGATTAATTTTATGGTTTAATTGCCTTAAGGGCGCACTAGATAATTACAGAAATATACAGTAAGCTATACAACGGAATTACAATAGATTTTCAGTCAGAGTAAAATACAACAATAATGGTACAAGGCTTAGAGGTATTAGCTAGAGGTCAATATTACCAGGTTGTAGGGACATGTGGAGGCAGGGAGCTCTGCGATCCACAGGTGAAAGTCTTAGTTGCTGGACAGTCCCCCAAAACGTGTGCCGCTGCTCCCTTGGCAGGTCTGTCCCTGGTTACTTCTTGGCTTCTGTGAGAATGGATCTGGTCTGCCCTTAGCTCACAGTTCTTAAACCTGCTAGGTCCCTCCCTTCGGTGTCCGAAGGTGGGCTGACAATCTCCACCCTTCGCCCCCTGCAGAATTTATTCCCAATACCTAATAAAGGGGTTAACTTTCTCCAGGACGATCGGACCAGGACACGAGAGGTACCAGAGAATGCAGTATGTTTTGCCTGTCGCATGGATATCAAACCTGGCCCGATTGGGTCATTGTGGATGGCCAATCTCTATCTCAGCCCCCCAAGCCATCACCGACTCGGGAGTTGCACCATCAAATGCCCGAGGTCCGCAGGGTCTCACAGATATTTTTATGAGAATGTACCTACAAAGATGTGTTCATAATTCATAATCCTAGAACGGAGCCTTCGTGTCTGGGATATAAATAGATGTGTTTTCATGATCTGGCTGAAAGGTATAGTCTAATTGAAGCCCCCAGGCATCTCATTACCATGCTAACAAACCTTACTATTCACCATGCTGGCTTGGCTCTGTTTTGGGTCTTAACTCGTTACCATACTAAAGACCTTGCCATTCAAACATGGGCCTGAATCACTTAGCATACTAAAGCCCTTTTGATTCACAGTGGACATCAAACCCTGTCGTATTGAATATGCTAACAGGCCCTGTGCAGTTAGCAGCCTGTGGCTCTGTGAACAGACAAAATGGGGGCTGGTATAGGCCCTATCCAAGATGGTGGCATCCCTACCTCACAGTAATCTTTTGCATGCCCTTCAGTGATTAGTAGTGAACAGTGTGTGTGTGTGTGTGTGTGTGTGTGTGTGTGTGTGTGTGTGTGTGTGTGTGTGTGTGTGTGTGTGTGTGTGTGTGTGTGTGTGCACTCACCCTCACAGAGCAAGAAGAAATTAATGAGCTGGTGGCTATCAAAATACAGCTCCCTGCCAAAGCACTGCGGTCCCTGAGAATCTGCCCGGTGGCTGATAAAAGGTCATTGAGGGCCATAAATAGCCCTGGGGCCTGAGGTTCCCCACCCCTGTGCTACTGAGATCTCACACTGCTCAGGATAAGCTGCAGCTGTCAGTCAGGCTGGGTGGAAAGAGACTGAATACACAGTATTCTACATGCATTCTGACAAGGTCTTCCAAAGTAAGTACACAAGCATCATCAGGTCTAAGAGCTCTATTTACTAATGTATGCTGCTTGTACTGTGAAATCTGGTGACAGATCCAGTTTAAAAGTGTCTACATATTGTTAAAAAAAAGCAAACCTTGAAAGAAGTACAGGTTAAAGGGCCAAGGGTGAAGTCATGTTTGGATACACAAGTAAATAGCCTTGTAAATAGATGTGTAAACTACAGCAGAGGACTATGACTGGAGAACAGATGGACGGGAGAACTTTTCCTTTAGAGATGAATATTCCATAAGACACAAACCACATGAGGAAGAAGACACCTGATCTAATACATAGAATAATGGTCCTACTCATTTCTAAAGTTTTCCACTGAGGAAGTTTTCCACTGTCTACACAATATCCCCTCCCCCGTCTCATCCTCCAGTCAATCAGGCAACAGACGGTATAAAGGGTATGCCACACTGAACAATATCGCTAACGGGATCGCTAAAAAACGTCACTATTTAGTGATCCCGTTAGCGATGTTGTTCAGTGCGGCAGCTTCCAGCGACGAGCTTCCTGCTGTGATCTCGCTCGTCGCTGGAATCGCTCCGGACCCTATTTTCTCGTCGGCGCTCCCGCTGGGTAAGTATATATCGCTAGTGTGGCACCTTTTCTTAGCGATTTAGCGGTACTTTTGTACCGCTAAAGTCGTTAAGAAGATCGCTAACGGCGATAGCGTCGTTAACTATATCGCTAAATTGGCCGCACTTAGCGATATAGAAACAATCCCGCTAGCGATCGCATTAGTATGCGTCGTTATTGTGATCGCTAGCGGGATTGTTTAGTGTGGCAGTACCTTAAGCCAATTCTCACAAAGCATCAGAGTGAACTGGATAAAAGAAAAACAGAGAAGAGGGGCAATACACAGGCCTGAACACCCATTATGGACAATTAAGAGTGAAGCTGGAGGAAGAGTCGCCTGTGACCATGCACACAGTGTAGAAGGGCTATGGTGTGTGAATGGCTAAATCCATCATATCTGTAGTCTGGCCCTCATATCTCATGACCTTGTCTGTCTCATCAGCGTAATACTATCTCTCTCATACAAGAGCCACAGAATTATGGTGGTGCCGAGATTCATCACTGCAAAGACTGAAGATAATTACCGTATATTCTTTTTCCCAGTCCCAGTGCAAACTTTGCAGATTTTCATCTGTATTTTGCCGATGCATCATGGAAGCCCTGATGATTTTTTTTTATTATTATTAACCCCTTTAATACAAGTTTCAAATTTCATTAGAAACCAAAGCAAACACTAAAGGACACTTGACTTCTAAATTATTTGCCCAATGAATTCCAAGAGGTGCCTGATAAAAGGCCTCACTGATGAGATAAACACTTATCACACTGGCACTGAATATGGAGGAGAGAGATCTGATCGGGTTGTCCATTCCAATTTCTTTCAATCTGTTTTTCTTTTTTATGCAAAAGGAAGACAGCTGCAGTTGCCCACCGACTCTCCGCAGCTTCTTCCTCTGGTCTTTGTTAATATGGCGGCACCAGTAACGTCAGCAGTAGGGTTGAGCATTCCGATACTGCAAATATCGGGTATCGGCCGATATTGGCTGTATCGGAATTCCGATTCAGAGTACCGATATTTTCGTCATATCGGATACCGGAATCGGAATTGTCACTGTCACTGTCAGTGTCCGTCGGTCGGGTCTGTCAGGAGTCAGCGGCACTTACCCGGCAGAAGATCTCCGGCGGTCACATCCCGGACTGCTTAATGGCCGCCATCCTCTTCTCCCCGGCGGTCACATGCAGTTTCTCGCGATAACTGCAGTGACTGCTGGGTAATCGCGGCCGTAAAGCAGTCCGATGCCGGGGAAGCTGGTAAGCAGCTGTGCTGCGCCGGGATGTCAGGCTCTGCCTGTCATTCCGATGTAGCAGAGCTGGATCGTCGTGGGACTGTCGTTATGGACTGCGTCGGACAGGTGGTATACTGTTGGTTTGTTTTTTTTATTTTTTTACAGGAGATCGATGGCGTCGCAGGAATGAGAGAGTAATAAAAAAAATGAAAACTGTGTTGTCTCTTTTATTTCATTAAAAGACTTTTTTCTTGCTGTGTCTTTTTTTTACACATTTAAAAACTTTGGGATTAATAATGGATCGGTGTCTTATTGACACCTCTCCATTATTAACCGGGCTTATTGTCACCGTGCAATCAACGGTGACATTAACCCCTTATTACCCCGCTTGCCACCGCTACAGGGCAAGTGGGAAGAGCCGGGTAAAGTGCCACAATTGGCACATCTTTTGATGCGCCAAATGTGGGGCTGCTGTAGCCTGGTATTATCAGGCTGTTGAGGGCCAAAATCCATGGGCCTTGACAGTCTTTTAATACCAGGCCGCAGCAGTCTGCATTTTACTTGGCTGGTTAACAAAAATAGGGGGACCCCTACGCCGTTTTTTTTTCGAGGGGATCCCCTATTTTTGTTAACCAGCCAAGCTAAGCAGACTGCTGTGGCCTGGTATTATCAGGCTTGCAAGGTCCATGGATATTGGATCCTTACCAGCCTGAAAAACCAGGCCTCAGCGGTCTGCTTCATCTGGCTGGTTAACAAAAATAGGGGGGAACCCACGCCAATTTTTTTCGAGGGGATCCCCTATTTTTGTTAATCAGCCAAGATATGCAGACTGCTGTGGCCTGGTATTATCAGGCTGGCAAGGTCCATGGATCTTGGCTCCTTAACAGCCTGAAAATCCAGGCCTCAGCGGTCTGCTTCATCTGGCTGGTTAACAAAAATAGGGGGGACCCCACGCCAATTTTTTTCGAGGGGATCCCCTATTTTTGTTAATCAGCCAAGATATGCAGACTGCTGTGGCCTGGTATTATCAGGCTGGCAAGGTCCATGGATCTTGGCTCCTTAACAGCCTGAAAATCCAGGCCTCAGCGGTCTGCTTCATCTGGCTGGTTAACAAAAATAGGGGGGACCCCACGCCATTTTTTTTTCGAAGGGAACCCCTATTTTTGTTAATCAGTTCCCTCTGACGTCACTGATGGTGTCCCTGGCTGACCTGAAGTGAAAGTGGAAAGCAATCAATTAAGCTTTCCACTTCCTCTCCTGTCAGCCAGGAGAGGAGCTCATTCATTTGGGGGTTTACTGTGAGGCTGCAGCATTAGCTGCGGTCCCTGCAGTAAACATTAACCCTTTCTGAAGGATTACACCGTGGGACCTGACTGTGCATCGGATTGGTAAGAATAATTTTGCTTTATTATTTTATTTTTATTACAGGAAATGGTTTTAGCAGGTAAATAAAATATGGTCAAAAACTGTGTGATTATTTCATTAAACTTCTTTTTTATTAAAGTGTGTGTGTTTGATTTTTCTTTCATACAATAGGATTAATAATTGATAGTTGTCTAATTGACAGCTCTCAATTATTAACCTGGCTTAAAGTGACCTTTCAATTGCAAGGTCATTTTAACACCATATTAACCCATTCGCCACCGCTACAGGGCAATGGGAATAGACGGGCAAAGTGCCAGAAAGGGCAAATCTAATTAGAGATTTGCCCTTTCTGGGGTGTCTGGGGGCAGATGTTAAGTAGCCGGGGGGGGCCAAAAAAAATGGTCCCTCTCTGGGCTATTATTATCTGCCCCCACTCACTGGCTTTGTCTGTCTGGTTGCGAAAATAGGGCGGGAGCCCACGCATTTTTTTCAGCAATTTTACACCTCATATATAATATATACACATGTCATTGAATTTGTGACACATATATATATATATTTATATTTATAGTTCATACACTTCTACATAGTATAATAGCCGCTAATTCAATTGCCGGCTTTTGTGAAAATGCAGAACCCGACATGAAATGACACTTGGTGTACATAGGGTTAACCATGTCTTTTCATGTAGTTTGATATCTGATTTGCACAAACAATTACATGAGTGGCTGTGTGCAAAATTTCACACCTGTAGGGGTTAAGTAAAGGTGTAAATTCGTAGCAAAAAAGTCTGTTTTTTTTACAACGAATTTACACCTTTAAGTAACCCCTACAGGTGTGAAATTTTGCACACATAGACTGATGTAATTGTTTGTGCAAATCAGATAGCAAAGGACATGAAAAGACATGGTTAACCCTATGTACACCAAGTGTCATTTCATGTCGGGTGCTTCTGTCTTTTCACAGAAGCCGGCTTTACCCGGCAATTGAATCAGAGGATATTTTACTATGTAGAAGTGTATAAACATAATAAATATATATATTATATATATATATATATATATATATATATGTCACAATGACATGTATATATATATATATATATATATATATATATATATATATGTGTATTCTATGTGTGTATATTTAGTGTTTACAAGGAAAGAAAGAGGTTTTTTTAGTTGCGATATTTTGTTCCCATAGACTTACATGGGACTTCCGGTATCGGGTATCGCCGATATTTTAGTGATATCGGCGATACCATTCCGATTCCGATACTTTTGGATATCGGAAAGTATCGCTCAACTCTAGTCAGCAGTGATCTCAGTATAGACGATGCTGAACCGCTGAGCCTAGCGATTGGCTGCAGCAGTCACAATGTTAATAAGTAACCACTGCAGCCACATCCATAAAGAAAGACCTAATGCAGCAACGACAATTGGTAGGTACAGCTGTCATATTTTTAAATCATAGGAAACCAATATATTAAAAAATATTGAAGATGGACAGCTCCTTTAAATTGAAAGACCAATTAAATCACAGTAAGAGTAAATGACCCTTTAACAGAAATCCTATAAAATGAGCCAACTACTTTCACAAATACATATGCAATTTATCTGGTGGTTCACAAAAGTACAGATATATGGGATATACAGTAGTGATTGTGGGGGCAGGACCAGCTCATACTTTACTGGACTTCCTAACATCAGAAATCCTTCTTTGACCAGATATCTGCCGATGATGGAGAGTTGGGCTCGCCACAATATACATTAGATTGTCAGCCAATGTAGCCGAAACACAATGATATCCTCTTCATATGGATGCCTTTATTATAAGAGCAAGTGACAAAGCTTCTACAATAACAATGTCACGTTCAAAGGAACGTCAAGAAAAGCTGAGAAATCACACTGCTGGAACACAGTCAGGAACAGGTTACAAAGCCAATCCAGGTCTCTGGGACTCATCTGAACCACAATGAGAGCCAAATGGAGGAGACATGAAACAGTGAGGCATTTTCACAGAAGTGGTCAGGCTGCCAAAATGACTCAGAAAATTGCAAAATGTCAAGCAGATGTCCAAAGGGCTGCAGGTGTACAGTCATGGCCAAAAGTTCTGAGAATGACACAAATATTAATTTTTACAAAGTCTACTGCTTCACTTTTTCTAATGGCAATTTTCATATACTCCAGAATGTTATAAAGAGTGATCAGCTTAACAGCAATTACTTGAAAAGTCAATATTTGGCTAGAAAATGAACTTTATCCCCAAAACACATTTCAACATCATTGCAGCCCTGCCTTAAAAGGACCAGCTAACCTCTTTTCAGTGATTGCTCCATTAACACAGGTGTGGGTGTTGATGAGGACATGGCTGGAGATCAATCTGTCATGATTAAGTAAGAATGACACCACTGGACACTTTAAAAGGAGGCTGGTGCTTGGCATCATTGTTTCTCTTCTGTTAACCATGATTATCTCTAAAGAAACACGTGCAGTCATCATTGCAATGCACAAAAATGGCCTAACAGGGAAGAGTATCGCAGCTAGAAAGATTGCACCTCAGTCAACAATCTATCGCATCATCAAGAACTTCAAGGAGAGAGGTTCCATTGTTGCCAAAAAGGCTTCAGGGCGCCCAAGAAAGACCAGCAAGTGCCAGGACCGTCTCTTAAAAGTGTTTCAGCTGCGGGATCGGGCTACCAGCAGTGCAGAACTTGCTCAGGAATGGCAGCAGGCAGGTGTGAGTGCATCTGCTCGCACTGTGAGGCGGAGACTCTTGGAGCAAGGCCTGGTCTCAAGGAAGGCAGCAAAGAAGCCACTTCTCTCCAGAAAAAACATTATGGACAGACTGATATTCTGCAAAAGGTACAGGCAGTGGACTGCTGAGGACTGGGGTAAAGTTATTTTCTCTGATGAATCCCCTTTTCGATTGTTTGGGACAGCAGGAAAACGCCTCATTCGGAGAAGACAAGGTGAGCGCTACCACCAGTCTTGTCTCATGCCAACTGTTAAGCATCCTGAAACCATTCATGTGTGGGGTTGCTTCTCAGCCAAGGGAATCGGCTCTCTCACAGTCTTGCCTAAAAACACAGCCATGAATAAAGAATGGTACCAGAATGTCCTCCAAGAGCAACTTCTCCCAACCCTCCAAGAGCAGTTTGGCGATCAACAATGCCTTTTCCAGCATGATGGAGCACCTTGCCATAAAGCAAAGGTGATAACTAAATGTCTCAGGGAACAAAACATAGAGATTTTGGGTCCATGGCCTGGAAACTCCCCAGATCTTAATCCCATTGAGAACTTGTGGTCAATCATCAAGAGACGGGTGGAGAAGCAAAAACCTAAAAATTCTGACAAAATGAAAGCATTGGTTGTGCAAGAATGGACTGCTATCAGTCAGGATTTGGTCCAGAAGTTGATTGAGAGCATGCCAGGGAGAATTGCAGAGGTCCTGAAGAAGAAGGGTCAACACTGCAAATATTGACTTGCTGCATTAACTCATTCTAACTGTCAATATAAGCTTTTGTTACTCATATGTTTGCAATTTTTATATTTCTGTCTGTGATAAAAACATCTGTCAAACACACATAAAAACCAGAGGGCAGCAGATCATGTGAAAATATAATATTTGTGTCATTCTCAAAACTTTTGGCCATGACTGTACAACAAGACAGCAGAGGATTCATGGGTGAAAAGCACCAGATACCGAAGAGATCCATCAATGTTGGTTAAAAAATGCAAATCGCACCCCAGGATGGTAAAGCAATGTCTCTCATATCTCCAATTATCTAATGTATGTAGCAATCACTGCTAAAACGTGACAACCATGGGGAAGGGGATCTGACACCAAACTTCAAAATCCATGTCAGAACAGCTGAATAATTTGGATACCAAGAGAAGTCCAGCTACAAATAGACAAATGCGCATTTTAATATCTGGATTTTATAGCCATACTGACATGGAATTTCAAAGTAAGTATACCAGTCTCATGTGGTCTGAGATCTATTTAATAACAATACCATTTTATTTTGACATCTGGTGACAAACCTGCTTTACAACAGATAATATACAATCTGTTACACTTTGCACATTACTTCATGGTGTTTAAAAGCACTTGTCAGCTCTCCTGACATGTCCGTTTTAGTAATAACTAGCAACTGCCATAACAATCCTGAAACATTTTTTAGCAGAACTGTTTTGTGCAGTCCCTCCATTATTCCTCTTGGAAAAGTATGAATAAATTGACAACCAGTAATTACCCATATGGGGAGTGTCCCTGTGCAAATCAATGCTTCCTCTTAATCTGCGCAGGGAAATACCCCTGTGACAAGGAGCATAACTGGACCAACCCTGGTAGTTCCACACAAATTTCATGTCCGGAGAGGTGAGTAGTCCTAGAAGCCAGTCCGTGTGATCAATAATGACCCAACCACAATAAACAACCCAGACTGAACAATCAAAATCCTGATCTGTTCAATTACCTTGTTGCAGTGGAGCTGACGTCAGTAAGGGTGGTGGGGGAGATGATCTACAAGGGCTCATCTAGCTTGTGGGAACGATAATCCAGATTATAAAAAAAGGACATGTACATCAGTTCTGGAGACCCTCGGCGGTGCAAAGCACGACTTGACTCCCCATCCACAATGAGGTGCTGCATTACCATGTCAAATGCAGAACAATGTCACTCCTTATTAATAGGCCATTAGTCCCGCCACCTCAGTCACATCACGAGTTCTTATAAGTAATGAGGCTTTTACTCTACATGTGAGATCTACAAGTCCCAATATACAGCCATAAAGGAGCACTACACCCAACATCTGAGCTGCTAATATCTTCACACATATGTATGGACACATTTCCGGAAATCCTCAGATAAAGCAGTGATGCTGGATATGGGGGATATCCTAAATGGTCATGGGTGGGCTTTGCAGAAGATCCAGTACAAGGTGCGAGGTCTCGGCTTACAGACGTCTCAGTTACACGTCAGAAGATGATTTATTCCTCCAGCTAGTATTGCTGCAGATTTTGTGATTGACAATCCACAGTATAATACAAAAGCAGCAAAGCAGATGAGATTTTAACAAGTGTTACCCACTTGCTGCATAGATTCTCCACATGGACATTGACCTGCAATGCGGAGCGTCACCATAGATTTCACCCATTTCAATTGAGAGGGGTGAAGTCTGCGTGTTACACAAACGGATTAGGTTGCAGATTTGCTGGAAGTAAACACCCACCCCCCTTGTGCCATTTTTTAAGTTTTTGGGGGATTAACAAAAATTTGGCTAAAGCCAATAAATGCCATAGAACAAAACAACTATTACATATGTGAATAATCTCCGCCACACCCCGCCAGTCTCTGGCTGTCTACCCATATAACCACTGCAGGCACTTGCTGGATTTGTACCATCTACCTCAGACATCACTGCCAGACACCACTTGTTGGCAGCAGTGGTCACATGGGTAGGTGGTAGGAAGGACCGGCGCTGGATTCATTGTTGGCTTATAGCATTTATTACAATTGGCCAAATTTCTGCTTCTCTGGAAAACTCACTTATTGGTAACCTCCACATAATGGTCAGTCTCTCCCCAAACTGAAATGGCTGATAACAGAGAACAATACCTCGCATTTAAACAAACATCTACGTATAGAAGAAAAGTCTTTAGGGTATTTTTTTTATCGCTAAAGAAGGAAAAAACTGTAAACACTGATGTGATTGAAATACAGAATGAGAACACCGTGACACAGGGGTGGGGGGATAATTACGTCTTGCCAAAATAATACCAGCCTGTAATGATAAATCTGAGCATGGATGTGAGGAACCTTCAAAATGTAATAACTGCAATTAACCACAAAAAAAAAAAAAATAGATGTCATCCAGATACAAAGAAACAGAACAGGGCACCATGTCTCCAACAAGGAGCGGCTGCTTAAAGGGTATGCCACACTAAACAATATCACTAACGGGATCGCTTAAAAACGTCACTATTTAGCGATCCCGTTAGCGATATTGTTCAGTGCGGCAGCTTCCAGCGACGAGCTTCCTGCTGTGATCTCGCTCGTCGCTGGAATCGTTCCGGACCCTATTTTCTCGTCGGCGCTCCCGCTGGGTAAGTATCTTATCGCTGTGTGGCACCTTTTCTTAGCGATTTAGCGGTACTTTTGTACCGCTAAAGTCGTTAAGAAGATCGCTAACGGCGATCGCGTCGTTAACTATATCGCTAAGAAACAATCCCGCTAGCGATCTCATTAGTATGCAACGCTAACGAGATCGCTAGCGGGATAGCTTAGTGTGGCAGTACCTTAAGGAAGCATGATCGTCAAGACAAACAGAGTAAAACCGGCGACAAGTGACATGGACAGGACAAGTCACCCATGAACAGACAGGACACATGCCCATCAGACCACAGTCCATACACTGACATTACGTTATCGCATTTTTTATCATGTTCACCCTAAAAGCTTCCAATAACACGGAGCATCTGCCAAGGAGAGAAATGAAGTGGCAGCAGATGTGAGACTACGGTGATCAAACGAGAGATGACGATCAACTCGTATCCAGCCAATTATTATGGGACGCTCATCTGAAAAGCTTTAAAAGTTTTACTGATGGTCGACCATAGAAGTGGCAAGTAACCGGCAGTAAGTTATAAATGGTAAATCACTGTGCAGACCAGCGGGAATCATGACTAATGTCTGAGATGTTCTACCACAGGACCCCAAACAAAATATTGGAGTTTTTCAGTTTCATCCTTTACTTTCATCTAAAGTTTAGAAAGAACCTTCAAAAAGTCAGTGCCTAGGATTTAGGCAGCATGCATGGCATTGGGACACCTGTGGATAAACTCATGGTCTAGTGTTGGTGCCATCAGCAATGTCCGTCACTTTTCTTGTGACAGGTACAAGTCGGATGAAGAGGATTAAGTCACGATGAACGTTGACCAGGTCATCTCCTCCAAATCCAAAAACGAACCACATCCTTCAGAAGCTGACACCCAAGTCATCCAACATTTATAGGAATACTAAACCTAAAAAATGAAAGCCACCGTAGATACTCTTGCCCTCACCGGTTGTTAAGCCGTAGACTTGTCTGCTTACACCTGAAACAGTCTTGTATGAACCCTGGTTAAAGGGATTGTTCAGGGGGGCTCATTTTTGTCAGAACTGACATCACAAAACATATGCAAGAAACCGGCACAAATCCCACTGACATCAATGCAACATCTCTCCACTCCTGATGTCCGATTGTGCAGAAGCGAGGCCACAGAAACCCTTTACTCTGTTGCCAACTGTTCCATTTCCAACTGGAGAGCAGCTGAGGGATTGGGCCTACAAAAGAGGTGGAGTTAAACCATTTTTTTTTCTTTGGACAGAATAGAGGGGAGAGGCTCCTGCTGCAGATAACTGTATTACAAATAGACAGGCAGAGGGTGACAAGTCTTATCTCATGACACAAGATTTCTCTATATTTGTCAAAAGACAAAATGGTAAACAAAAGGAGGAAACCAAGGGACAAATTGCTGTGATTTTTTTTAAAGATTGTTTTCTTCATTTTTTACATTTAGTGTTCCTTCAAGCTTAGATTTCGCAATGTTAATATATTCTAAACCACTATCGAGCTTAGATTACCAACCGAAACAAGGCGACATTGGCCGGCGGCGCCCTGCAAGGGGTGCAAAAGTTTTAAGAGAGTTTGTATCACTTACCAAACTACACCGAAAGCTCCGTAGCCAATGGGTCGATCGGGTTCAATATCCAGTTGTTGAGCATGATGAGCGTGCTGATGATGATGAGCCTTCACTGCCGCTGCCTGTACCTGGGCAGGTGCCACGGCCGCTGCTGGTCCAGGGGCTTGTCCCGGAGCAGGAGATGGGAAGTATGGCTGAGCTTGGCCAGGGTTAAGCATGGCTGCAGCCGCTGCTGCCGCCGCAGCTGCTGCAGCAGCGGAGGATGAAGAGGAAGCAGAGGAAGAAGCCACATGTTGCTGCACAGGATGCACAGCAGCAGCCGACCCTGGGTGCAGATGATGCTGGGGGTGAAGATGATGGTGATGATGCAAGTGAGGAGGGGGCAAGTGGGCCAGGTGGTGGTGGTGATGGTGGTGGTGGCCCCCAGCCGCTGCTGACGTACCCCCATTGTACGCCGCCATCATTTTTGCATTGGCTGGGGTACTACAAAGAGACATTCACAGAAATGCCCTTGGATGGTTCTTGCTGACAGCTGGACCTGTCACTGGGCCATACAGACGAGATCACCAGGACTGTGACAACCAGGGAAGATATTTCATCCTAGACCAAACCCGCGCCTGTCACAGCAACCAAAGTCACCCACAAGGACCCCGCGATCAGCTCGTAGCGGGCACCGATACCCACCCCCCACCCCCCCAAAGACTGCAGCTCCTCAATAAATACTAAAACTCCATAGTTCTCCTGTTAATTGGGGTGCAAGGACGTCTCCCTCCAGCCTGCTGCTACCAGGTGCACCAAACTACAGCAATTAGGAAGTAAATGACAGCCCGGCCCTTCCATCCCACATCCTCCTGTCGTCTGGCAGAGGGACCCGACCCGAGCGTGTGCAGCCCACCCCCTGGTGCACACATATAGGTGCCAGCTGCTAGACCCGCACCATGGAGCGGCCCAGGGGCAGCAGGGGGGACAGCCGCCCCGACTACAGGCAGGTGAGAGCCGGGGCAAGGTGAGCGCCGCGGGAGGGGCTGGGGGCAGCACACAAATGGAGGCTACACCGACCACACCATCCCTGTCAGTCACACACGGACGGTTCCCGGATGCTCTTCTCTCAGGATGGCGCCAAGATCACCACACAAGCGGCGGACAGCGACGACCGGCACCGAGGTCGCGGAGAGAACAATCCACAGGGCTGTAATCCGCCACAGTCCGACCAGTCACAGCAAGCACAGACTGCTAGACGCGGGCAGCCCCAGCAGCAGCCACCTGACGCCGCGCCTGACTGGCAGCGACGGCAACCAATCACAGCAGCCGATTCATTGACGGCCAACCAATGCATAGGGGAAGTAGGTACAAAGTGGGCGGGCATCGCTGTGGAAGCGAAAGAAAGGAGGAGTTAAGAAATTAGCCAATAGGAGAGGAGGGGAGGGTTGATTCCTTGTGACGGATGGGCAGAGTAGCCAATGAACTATTAGATTCTACAGACGTGGACACGCCCTCAATGACCTGTGTGGAAGAGGTAACGCGCTTAACCCTTTCGTGCTCCGAGGTGACTGCCAGGACACTGCAGCTCGCAGCGGCGAATACCGGCTGCAGCGGAGAGGAGACTCGTCACACAGGACATTTCGCATGGTCTGAACTCTCCGCTATCTTATCCGTGTGCTGGTGCAGTCTGTTGTCCGCTGTTATCAGCCCAGGGTGGGCGGAGGACCGTGGGAGTTATCTGCCCCGCGGTCACTTTATCTGCCATAGCTCCAGCTGCCGGTTTGCAGGCGGAAGGTCACACAGGAGTCAGTGCCCGGACACCAGAGCGCCGGCACCCAGATGCAGCAGAGCCGGGGACGCGCCACCTGCTGCAGCCCCAGCAGGATTTGTTTTGTTTTTCATCTTCGCATTTTGAAGGTCAGAACTTTTTTCAGGCTACAGAACCGAGAGATTGGGGCCTGTGCACACAGTGCGGTTTTTCTACTTAGCTTTATTACAAAACCTGACGGATTTCCTTCAGTGAACTCTGTTTCATACACACGTCGCCTATTTGGTGCAGAATGTCAACTCTCAGCATTATTACTGCAGATGTCACCCATACTAATGAACCGGGAAAAATCTGCAACAGAAACGCATATTTTACTCAGCGTTTTTTCCTTCCAAGAGATGCAGAGATGTCTGCTGCGAATTCTTAGTGTGCACATAACCCCTGCGCCACTAAAGGAGGACATGGAACGTTTATCAACTGCGGCAAATCGTAAAAGGAAAAAAATAGCAAATCCACCACTGGCAGTTCTGCAAATAAAAAAATATGTTTTATCTGTCGTCATCTATACACACACCTCATTATATATTATATATATATATATATATATATTTCTGGTGCTATACTGTCTATACCTAACATATTCTTAGAGCTGTGTGTGACTTTGTCTTTTACATAAAGTATTTGATTGTGAAACAGCTTTCTGTTACTTTTTTTTTTTTTTTTTTTACTTTTTCTTTTTTCACAAATTAGGGCGCATATTAATATTTAAATAATTTGTTTCCCTGTTACTGGGGCTGGTATTTTAGACCAAGTTCCGGTGGCAATTCAGTTTCCTGTCTAAACAGAACTTCCAGAGTTTCCTAGGACCCAGCAGCTCCTGTTCCCTTCCTGCACTCAACAATCACATGACCACTGGGTCCGGTGGAGGAGGCACTGTCAGTGAATCCTAATCTGTATGTACAACTCTTCTTTAGCACTGTGTATACAGCAATCAGTAAGGCAGAAATGGTAATAAACCATCTCTGCCATTTCTATGGGGAGTCTATGTCATGCATCCGCTCTGCCATAGCGTCGCTGCAGAGTAGAACACACCACTAAGATGTTATTGTGACACTTATAGTCTATGGACGGTCCAGAAGTAGTTAGTGTTTGTAAAAATGTTATTTCTCTTGTTCCCCCAGAGCCTAAAAGGTGAACTGAGACGACCAACATGGGGCCCTAATCACTTAGATGCTACGGTCAGCATTATTTTTGCCATCTAAGGCCACGTTCACACTCTCAGTATTTGGTCCGTATTTTACACCAGTATTTGTAAGCCAAAACCAGGAGCAGGTGATAAATACAGAAGTGGTGACGTCTTTCTATTATACTTTTCCTCTGATTGTTCCACTCCCGGTTTTGGCTTACAGATACTGATGTAATATACTGAGCGTGTGAACGTGGCCTAAGGAATGAAATGGCCGGGTCAGAGATGGGTTGCAGCGTAATGCAAGTGAATGGAGTGTCACTGAAGCGTGAAAAGTCACAAAAATTTGGAAGTGGTTGGATATTTTGTGTGACTTGCTTGTCACAGTGCTTGGTGGTCGCAGTGCTCCCCTCCCCCATTGACCTACATTACAGTGCGATGTAGAAGCGCTGTACAACACAGTCAGTCCGGACTGAAGTTCACACTAATGTGTATGGCCAGCATGAGAGGAAGCCACATCCCTAAACCCTCCCGTCTGCTTAGTGTCACCCACATGGAGAATAACTGGGAGCCACAGACTAATAGCATCTAGAAATGACAACAGAGGTGAGGAGGAGTGCCCCCTGCTGGGGAGTCCTAACATTACTGGGTGTCTGCAGTGAAAGGTTCATTCATCACCGCTGTCATGTTTTGTGGCTTTCTCAACAGGCGAAGGCGCCCCTGTGACACCCACCTACACGGAGTGCTGGGAGCAGTCTGAAATGTCATATTAAAGGGAAGCCATAAACCAAACGACATTAGTTCAGTCATACATCACTTACATGAGCAGGAACAGAACCCAGTGACATAGATTACTGGTGATTAAGACATTGTCTGGACCTCATGATATCTCTGAGCTTTGTGGGCGCAACAGACAAAACTATGTAGCTGCCATGTGATCATAGCACATAACTATATATGTATATATAATCCAACATATATAAATTACTTTTTCACCCCTCCGTGGGGTGGTTGTCATACCTCATTCTTGGGTCCTCTACCAGAGGTCTGGGAGTCTGAGGGTTCTGCGCAGGATCTCAGCTGTTCCCAGCATTGCGCTTTTCTGGACAGAGAGCTCAGATGTTGCTCCTGGGATCTGTTGTAGCCATTCTTCCAACTTAGGGGTCAATGCTCCATGTGCTCCTATCACCACTGGAATCACTGTTGCCTTCACCTTCCACATCTTCTCCAGTTCTCCTTTGAGGCCTTGGTATTTCTCCAGCTTCTCATATTCCTCATATTCCTTCTTTCTGATGTTGCTCTCACTTGGCACTGCCACATCTATTATCATTGCAGTCTTCTGATCCTTGTCTACTATGGCAATGTCTGGTTGGTTAGCCAACACCTGCTTATCCGTCTGGATCTTGACGCCCTTTCATTCTCCACCACTTCCTCTGGGTCTCCCACCTGGACTTAGGAGGACTTAGCCCATATGCTGTGCAGATGTTCCTGTATACAATTCCCGCTACTTGGTTGTGGCATTCGGTATTTGCATTTTGCATCCTGTCACTATGTGCTTGATGGTTTCTGAGGTTTCTTTACATAGTCTACACCTTGGGTCTTGTCTTGTGTGGTTGATCCCTGCTTCTATGGATCTGGAACTTAGCGCCTGTTCTGATCAGTTCCTCTGTACTATCTTGAAGTCCAGCTTTCTCCAGCCATTGGTAGGATTTCCCCATATCAGCCGCCTCCTTACCTTATCTGTTGATGGTACATCATACAGCAGCTTGTCTTGCCATGGTATTTCATGCTCCTGCTCTTCCTTCCAGGACTGTTGTTGTTGCTGCCTTACAGTGAATGAGGAACACTGTGGTTCAAAGTCTGTGCTTTCCAAGTTTCCAAAAATGCGATCATGCACGGAGGTGAAGAATGAATGCAGTTTATTTGTCAACGCGTTTCAAGGTTTCCAAACCTCTTCATTAGGACCAAACCACAATGATAAGATACAACTCCAAAATCGTGTGAATATATGGACAATGTACTCAAAAAAAGGCGTGCAGCAACGAGCCTTTGCGGACATATGATATCCCATCATTGTAGCAGATACAAAGATTGCAAACAATAAAACAAAATATATAACTGTAAAAATAATGTACTCGTGACAAATGTATAAGGATAAAACATTTAATATGTATGTTGCATTTTTATACATGAATGTTGTCATAAAAACCCTAAATTCAAAACTGTGTGGTGAATATGGTAGAGTAGTGAAGTGATCCAATAAATAAATAAAAACATTTTTATTGAAACCTTTTAAAACATATCATTAAAAAAGCAGAAAGTGCCGTAAAAGGGACGCTGAACAAGTCACACGAGAAAATGAGACAATACACTTGAAAATAGGGGTATAGTAACAATACGTGACTCCCCATGCCATGGTAACAAAATCTCCGTGAGATGCAGTACAGAGGTATAAGTACAGAAAAGAACAACAGATGGCGGTGGTCTCAGGGTAATTGTATAGAAAAAGAGAGTAGGAGCTTGGAGATATCAGATGCCACTATGTATCCCTAAAGTCTCCATTGACTCTGTTATCAAGAAAAAGACCCTAAAGCTAAGTGCAGAAATGTACAATGTAATAAGAAAGTACCTTAGAGAAAAAACAAGTAAACATTGTAGATAGGTGTAAGGTATATGACCGCCAGTGGGGATAGGCTCAGCGTCCACTCACCCCGACGCACGTTTCACTGCCAGCCTCTTCCAGGGGCATGAAGAAACTTCTAAACTTTTTTCTGCTCTAAACTTCTTAATCCCTATTCTCATCTTTTTTTGCTTTTTTTTCTTTTCACTCTTGTATTAATTTGTTTTGCCCCCTTCACTGTGCCCCACCCCTTATCTCACACCTCTGTCTCCAGTAGCTCACACCACTGGTGCACTTGGTATTCACACCTAACATTCCAACTTTTCAGGAACAAGTTCGATCCCCCTCTTTTTACACATGACAACATTTATGTATTAAAATGCTACATACATATTCGTTTTTTTATCCTTATACATTTGTCACAAGTACATTCTTTGTTATTTTTACAGTTATATTTTGTATTTTATTGTTTGCAATATTTATATCTACTACAACAACGGGGTATCGCATGACTGCAAAGGTTCGTTGCTGCACCCCTTTTTTGAATACATTGACCATTTATGAGTTGTGAGGTTTGGAAACCTTGAAACCGGTTGACAAACCACATTCATTCTTCACCTCGTTGTGTGATCGCATTTTTGGAATCTTGGGCAGCGCGGACTTTGAACCACCATATTCCTCATTCATTGCATCGTATCTCCTTGGTGGTCCTGCTGCAGCCTTTACATGCTTCTATAGGTGTTATGGCTGTCACAACCCTATCAGGTGAGCATACCTATAATATTTTATACCACCTTTCAACCAGATAAGACCCTATTTGATCTTTTTGCCTCTTCAGATTTACTTTTAGTTGTTGTTGCCTTATGCGTTCTCTCAGCAGCTCATTTTTCTGATGAATTCCTGGATACTCCTTGTTTCATCCATGATGGTGGCTTGGATGCTTATCAAGCCTCGACCACCCTCCTTTCTGTTGGTATACAATCTTAGACTTAGGGTGGGGACCTCCATGCATTGTGAGGAGCTTTCGTGTCTTCACATCTGCAGCTTCCATCTCTTCTTTTGGCCAGCACACTATGTCAGCAGGGTATCTGATAACTGGCAGGGCATATGTATTGATGGCGTGGATTTTATTCTTCCCATTTTACTGGCTCTTCAGGACCTGTCTTACCCTTTGATGGTATTTGGATGTTGCTGCTTTCCTTGCCTCCTCATCATGGTTACCGTATCTGTGGGATGCGAGGTACTTGTAGCATGTCTGTACATCTGCTATGTGTCCTGCTGGTAATTCCACTCCATCAGTCTTGACTACCTTGCCTCTCTTTATTACCAACCAGCCACACCCAGTCCAAAGAACATCCCGATGTCTTGGCTGTAGTTCATTGTTGGGTGGATCAATGAAACAATATCTCGTTTGTTTTTCGCATACAACTTGATATCATCCATGTAGAGGAGGTGGCTGATGGTGCTTCCACTCTTGAACTTACAACCATAGCCAGACTCTGTAATTATCTGACTGAGGGGATTCAAGCCTATGCAGAACATCAATGGGGACAGTGCTTCACCTTGGCATATGCCGCATTTGATGGTCACTTGTGCTAGTTGTCTTGAGTTGACTTCCAGTGTTGTCCTCCATAAACCCATTCAGTTTTTAATTTCCTGTTGACATTGTAGAGAGCCTTTTGGGGGTATTTCAATATTGAAATACTTTTTCTTTATCTTATTTCCTCTTGAACTGGAGTCGGTATATTAGCTCAAGTTACAGAGTAAATACAACCTCCTGCCAGCATGGCAGAGACGACTGTGTCTCCTGGGACCCAGCAGCTACTGCTCTCTTCCTACAACCAGCGATCAATCACATGATCACTGTGTCTGGAAGAGGAAGCACTGTCAGCGCTTCCTATAAACTGTACTCACAGCTCTTGTTCAGCTATAGAGAAGGTAAGACGGTAATAAACCATCTCTGCCTTCTCTATGTGGAGTCTGGCTGTGTCTGACAGCTAGCTTTCCGCCTTTCCGCTCCCACAGCCTCTTGATGTCATACAGATGATCTACTATGCACTAACATGTTAGGATGTTACTGGATGATAAAATGTGGACCATCCAAATGTTTATCATGTTGGGCAGTCTCGAAGTAGTTAAAAAAAGAGTTGCCATTTTCGCACATGCAACCAGCAGCAATAGACTAACTCAGACCCTGTTTTTTGTATTGAAGTACAAACTAGGCAAGTACAATCTAAGCAAATGTCACTGTGAAAGGAAGGGATTGAAGCGAGCTGTGACATTGCCTGTTATGTGACATTGCCTGTTATGCGTCCTGTACTTAAAGGGAACCTGTCATTTAAAAATGGTATGTGATCTGCAGGCAGGATGTTATAAAGCAGGAAGAGCTGAGCAGCTTGATATACATTTTTGTCAGAAAAGTTGCAGAAAAAATGGCAATTCATTGAAATTCCTTTGTAATTATATGAGTCCAGTGGGCGGTTCTACTCAGTGATTGTCAGTCTTCTCTATATGACTGTGTATACAGGACTGGACTCCTATGAATACAAACACCAGGGATTTCAATTAATAAAATACATCTTATACTAAAATGTTTTCCAACAAACCGATATACCATTCTGCTCAGCTTCTCCTTCTATATGACGTGCTGTCCACAGATCGGAGTGCATGTACAATGTAACAGGTTACCTTTAAAATGAGACAAGTACAGGAAGTGTGAATCTAGTATTAGGCCTAATGGTCATTGTGAAAATTACAAGTTTTCTAACATATACCTATTTTATCCATGTTCCTGCAAGGTGAAGACATTGCACAGATTTCTTAGTATTCCATTGCATTTCAGGAATTTGTCACTTATTAGGCTTTGTGCTGTTGTTTCCATACAATGAATGTTTTGTCACCAGGAGATTATCACTGCCCAGACTAGCTCACTCATGCCAAGTAGTCCAACCACGCCCCGCTCTGATAACAGCTCACTGTCCATAGACCATGTACATACAAAGCATGGTGGGGTTAGCTTTCTGAGCACTGCTACATGCTACATCTAAAAATTTGTATCACAACAGGTGCACCCAGTAATCTAAGTGATACATCACTGGACCCAGCCGAGCTCTCAATCTGCGAATGGCTGCCGAAGGCGGACATTTTCCTGAGGCTGTAGGCTGGGTCAAGGTCCCAATCCGTGCACGCGCTGCTTATGGCGGCTCACAGCTTCAGGAAAATGGCCGCTGGCAAAGCAATGATGCACTCTGCTCACCGCGGACACTGGGCCCGCAGCATCGCCACACTTCTACCTCTGCAGGCTTCCTGAGGAAGGGACCCTGCTACACGCAATGCACTCTGTTCTGCTTCACTGCCGACACCGGGCCCTCAGCATCGCAACGCTGGGTTACCCCCTCCTTCCACCCAGCTACCGCAGCATTGCCCCACTTCTTCAACTGCCGGCATCATGAGGAAGGGACCATGCCTCCTGAGACCCTGCTCCACCGCGTTGGCCTCCAGGTAATATGTCTTAAATTCAGACTATAAGACTAACCCCATCTTATAAAAATCTTTTTTTTCTGTTTTCCACCCCAAAATTTGGGGTGCATCTTATAGTCTGAAAAATATGGTAGACGGTAAAAATAATTTTATCCTTCCTGTCATCTCACTTTCCATTAATTCCTGAAAAGCACCTGAAGAGTTAGTAAACTACCTAACAACGATGTTGAATATATTGAGGGGGCACTGTTTTTAAAATGGTATCACATTTGTTTATTTTGAATTATATGAGACCCCCAAAGTCACTTCAAAACTGAACGGGTCTCTAAAAAATTAATTTGGTAAATTGTAGTCGTTGCCCTATAACGCGCATGCACATTGCAATCTTGAATTGCGCACGCGCAGTATGCTTTGCCCGCAGATTGCAGTGCGCAGGCGCGTTATATGGAGGGCAACGACTACAATTCCCAGAAATAATGGAGACAGCGGCGAACAACATGTTAAGGCAAGTACCCCAAAACACCGCCCATCTGACCTGACTGCCATCATTTAAATATCCCGCCAATTTAGGGTGACAGATTCCCTTTAAAGGGATAATCATTCAAAGTTTGAAAATTGTAAATATTTTGACATTTCTGATATTTTTGATAAACACAAAACACATCAACCTACATTTACGATTATCATAAAATATAATGTGTTGCGAAAAAAGTCTCAAAATCACTGGGATCTGTTGAAACATTCCAGAGTTATTACCACATAAAGTGACACTGGTCAGATTTAAAAATATTGGGCCTGGTCACTAAGGGGTTAGTGAATAGTAAATAAAAGTTGAGCTAACTGGAATCATTAAGCCGCTGTGCATAGATGGCAAGGGGTGAAATTCTGAAACTAGTAATTGTGGCGTTCAAGCTATTTTGGGATTATTTCTGCCTTCCCCGTGGTACACGAAACAGGCAAGTATTGCTTCGCACCTCTCATTCATTCTCCTGAATCACGTGCGCAGCCTTGGTGTCCATTGTCCTGAGATCGGTACAGACTGTTCTAGCTGGGAAGAAAATTTAGACTTTTTTCTGTGAATCTGTAAATTACATACAGTTAATAGAGCTCCTCTGAAAATAGCTCTGAGCTTTATCCTCAGTGACAAGAATCATAGAATCCTAGAATGGTAGAGTTGGAAGGGACCTCCTGGGCCATCTGGTCCAACCCCCTGCTCAAAGCAGGATTCTCTAAATCATCCCAGACAGATGTCTATCCAGCCTCTGTTTGAAGACTTCCATTGAAGGAGAACTCACCAACTCTCGTGGCAGCCTGTTCCACTCATTGATCACCCTGTCAAAAAGTTTTTTCTAATATCTAATCTGTGTCTCCTCTTATTCAGTTTCATCCCATTGATTCTAGTTTTTCCCTGTGCAAATGAGAATAAAGATCATCCTTCTACAATGTGACAGCCCTTGAATATTTGTAGACAGCTATTAAGTCTCCTCTCAGTCTTCTTTTTTGCAAGCTAAACATTCCCAAATCCTGTAACCGTTCCTCATAGGACATGGTTTGCAGACCGGTCACCATTCTGGTCGCTCTTCTCTGAACTTGCTCCAGTTTGTTGATGTCTTTTTTAAAATGTGGCGCCCAAAACTGGACACAGTATTCCAGATGAGGTCTGACCAAAGAGGAGTAGAGGGCAATAATGACCTCACGTGATCTAGACTGTGAGACAACATTTTTATGATCCATGGATAAAGAAAGATGGCGGGGCTGACAAGACCCTACTTTAGCCAGAAACAAAGCATTTCTATACATTATATTGTGGTTCCACTGCTATATCTTTAGATCTTATCTGTACAATAGACAAGTCAAGAAGTCCGGTTTTCGTGACTTGGTTTGGTGGATACAGAATGGGCGAGACCGCTACTTGTACTGAATGGCTCCAATCACAGGTTTCAAATTTTCTGCAATTTTGATTGCTCAACTTCCTTTTTTTTAACCCAATAGCAGAGAAGAAAAATTTAATTTTATTGTTGACAAATATTGTCCATGTCCATTGACTTCTATGGCATTTCACTGAAGAGTAACTGCAAAAAAAAAAAAACTCAGGTGACGTCATATGAAGACCCCTTTCTAATGCTCTTTTATGCCCAAATGTTTATAGAGTAATACTGGCATACAATGACAAATATTGCTTCTGTACAGTGCCCACCGCCAAGTGACCAACTTAGGGCTTTTACATACGACCATACTTTCGATCTGAGTGCTGTCCGTTATAAAAAAAAAACGAATCGCTTTTAACAGAGATCCCTTTGCTGTGTTGTAAGCTGTTTACAGATCATGGCTTTTGCTGTAAAATGCAACTAAAAAATGTCAGTAAAATTCTACTAGAATAGCTAAACGTTACATGGGCTAAATCAGAATCACTGTAAATGATGGCAGCTGTGCACTGACTACTATTTAAAGGGAATCTGTCACCAGGTTTTTGCTACCTAATCTGAGAACAGCATACTGTAGGGAAAGAGACCCTGATTCAAGCAATGTATCGCTTAGTTTACTGGGTGCAGCAGTTGTGATACAATCAGAGTTTTCTCTGCTGTAGGTGTACGCTCTCCTGCTGATAAAATGTTTCTTGTACTGAAACAGCACACAGTCTAATAAGCGACACATCACTGAAGTCACTATGTCAGCCCCTACCTTATGCTGCTCTCAGATTACATAGTAAAAAAAAACTGCTGACAGATTCCCTTTAACATGAGCTTAAATGTGATTGTCTTATTATGAACACAACCATATCCACAATTATAAGAGGGTGTTCACACTTATGCAATCCCCTTTTTTTTGTTTAGTTTTGTCTTTTGTTTCCCTCTCAAAATTATTTCAATTTGTTTTTCAATAGATTTTTACTGGTTATTGGTGACATTAAATGTGGAAAAAGTTCTGAAATGATTCTTGTTGGTATGATTTTTTTTACATGACGAAAACTTGGCATTTTAATAGGGGTGTGCAGACTTTTTATTTCCACTGTACATTATATATCATCACATATCAGGTATGCCATGTAAAATAAAATGTGCAGGCTTGTAGGATTTTATAAGTGCACTGGATAAACACAACCAATGTTCCTGATGTTTAAAGAGACCTAATTCTGGAAGTGAATACCCAGGGTGCAGAGCAGATGGCAACAAAGGAAATCCTCCGGAGCCAGGATTAAAAAGCAATTTTGAGCTTCTTTAAAAATGCTCTTTCCATTTAGGTCAGGGAGATTAACTCCTTTACTGCCACCAGGCGAGCACCGGTATTACCACTGACTCCCGTGCATGCCTGTATGTTGTGTGTTACCTCCCTTTCTGCCCCAAAAAACGCATCAATATTAAAGAAGATGCTAAATATAGCGTAAATGATTATAAATGTACTGTACCGTGATGAGACAAGCAACTCCAACCAGAGACATTAATATATTCAAGACAATAAAAAATAAATGCGGTTTTAATTAACACGGAAATAGGAAGTGACTCATCTTATTGTGACTTATTGTGAAGATAATGCGTGCAAACTCTAAAGTGCTGCGGAATATGTTAGCGCTATATAAAAATAAAGATTATTATTATTATTATTTGCTTACACAACTATGGAGTCACCTCTGTTAGAAAAGAAAGGTCGGTAAACTATTAAAGTCCATAGTATTTAGCAATAGGTCTGTGTGGGTAACTTTGGATATAAGAGTTTCATGTTGAGGATTTTTGTAGGAAAGATCCATATAGACTCTGAAAACTTGAGTGAAACTTCTATACAACTTTTTTTCACCACTGGGTGTTTCCCACTGTATTCCTATGTACTACATCTGTGTCAGACAGGTAAATTGGAGCGCTCATTCATGAAGTGTATGGCCTTAATCCATGTAAATTACTTTGAAAAAAACAAAAAACAAATCCACCTTTCTATGTTTATTTGAAAATTCTGTTAATAGGGTTATTCGGGACTTTTATTATTTTTGTGTATGGGGCTAAAAAACTAAAAGGCAGATAGTTGTTAACTACCTGCCTGTTCTGTACAGGAACATCTCTGCTGGCTCACCTGGCAATTCCCTTTCTTTGTTTCACCTTTAGTCAACAGAGCAGTTCTTCCTCTTCTGGTCTGCTCTGTCATGGGGTGTGACTGCTAAAGTCACGCTGATTGACAGCCAGCGCGTGTAGAACCGGCTGTCAATCAGCATGACATCGGCAGGGGCGCTCCGTGAACAGAGCAGGTCGATGGAGTGTAACTGCTGACGTCATGCTGATTGAAAGCCAGCTGGTGTAGAACCGGCTGTCAATCAGCATGACATCGGAAGAGGCGCTCCGTCAACAGAGCAGAGCTGAAGAGAAGACACTGCTCTGTTGACATGATGTCAGCGGAAGTCGCAGAATCATGGGCAGAAACAGTATATGACTGCTCTGAGTCAGCAGAAATCAGCGATGGACAGAAAAGGCAGGTAATGAGCAACTACCTGCCTGTTCGTTTTTAGCCCCAAGTGCACAAACAATAATATTCATCGATGACTCCTATAAATTATGACTTGAAGATAAAGACTCTTTACGAGACACTCAATAGGGTAGCTGTTTTTTGTATCAGTTTTTAAATCCTCATTTTGGAGCCAGATGTACATTATATATGGTATATTTTCCTATAAATGAATATAGGACTCAGTGACAGGCGGTCATGAAGGAGCGCTTAGGAAGCAACCCCGGGGTGGATGGGCTGCCGGGTCTCCACCGCAGCTCCAGACACAAACCTCCAATGGAGGATGGGAGCAATGAGAATATGGAAAACGGTCTTAGGAGCGCAGGAAAGAGACTCAGACGAGAGATGGGGTTAAACCACAACGCAATTCGACGGAGGATCCATCTTCATCAGGTGGATGAACATCCACCTGATGAAGATGGATCCTCCGTCGAAACGCGTTGTGGTTTAACCCCATCTCTCGTCTGAGTCTCTTTCCTGCGCTCCTAAGACCGTTTTCCATATTCTCATATAAATGAATATAGGCCCATAAGTGAGAAACTTGGATGAATTGGAAGCTAATCAGCTGCTGATCTGTCACTGTAATGATGTTGAACCTCGCTGATATCGGCAGGATCAGCCGACAGTCTGTCTATGTGGATGTCCAGACTTTCCCCCGGCAGATGATGCAAGGTAGGGAGGGATCAGCACGGTGGCTCAGTGGTTAGCACTATTGTTTTGCAGCACTGGGGTCCTGTGTTCAAATCCCTCCAAAGACAACATCTTCAAAGAGTTTGTATGTTCTCCGCGTATTTGGGTGGACTTCCTCAAGGTTCTCCGGTTTCCTCCCACACTCCAAAGACATTCTGATAGGGAATGTAGACTGTGAGCCCCATTGAAGACAACAATGATAATGTCTATAAGAGCGCTGTGCAATATAATGGCGCTACACAAACAAAGCACAATAAATAATAAATTGGCCATTGAATTTCAAACGTCAATTCTTTTGTTCTCCGTGAGATAATCCGGCGACAGAGGAGTTTATCAGAGGCTGTCTTATGGAGAACACAGGAGCGTTCAGCCAAGCCAAAGCGTTCCTGACTATGAGGGAGTCAGGAGAGATGGCTCTTAACCGAATGATCATTTGTCGATAGTTTTCTAATGTTTATGGAGGAATTTAATGACTAAGAGATAAAACTGCATGAATAAAAAATATTAGTAATCCACATATGCTATTAATACATCGTCATTCCTGCATCACCTCATTTTACCATTGTAGCAATAACATTGGTATTGAATAGACAACAATTCTTATGAAAAATAGAATATCACAGACTATTTTTTGATAGACTGTCAATGTTTGATTGGTGAGAGGTTTGATCTCCGGGATCTCGGCCAGGTTTAAGACACTCCTTCATTGCTGACATAGACCGGACCATAGGAGTGACTGTGTCTGGTAGCTGATATATGAGACCCAAAACTTCTGAAATGTTTTCTCCAGTCTAAATTGATGTGTACTGCACATTACACAGGCATGTACTATATACGCAGCCAGTGTGACATGACTACTGTGCGGTGTTTTGATATTTTTACCTTCATTTTTAGCTTCTGCCACTTATCGAAGAGAATATGTTATTTTTAGCCCACATAGATTTACTATATCTGCTGTAAGATGTTCTTAAGGGGGATTATCTCGACTAAGGTGTTATTTTTGCAGGAAAATTTCACAGTTTTGCAGGTTTCATGACAGCCACATATCTAGTGATAATATTTTTGAAATGTCATCTTATAGTTTTGGTTCTTTTAATATTTATGCCTGGATATGGCAACATTTGCATCTACCTATCACTTGTATTAATAGATTATGACACTAGATAAACATATTTTATCTCTTCTTTCATGTGTTTAAACTTGTAAGAACTAACATCACTTTTTTTTTTCAGTCTTTTTATGCACAATTTCATGTCTTCATTGAAAAGTTGTCCCCCACCTCTGCCCACTTCTGAGCAGGAACAGATTTGGGAGATTTTCTGTCTATGCAAAGTAGGGAAAAGCCACAGAAGTGTAACTTGGTTATATGATGTGACCACCATACCTTCAGTTACACATCTGTCCCGTCTCCAGGCTTTGTGTTATGATTTGGCAGCTGAGGAGAGCAGGCAAAAAAGGAAATACACCAGAGCAGTTGGAAACCATGAGACCGCAGTACCCTGACCAACCACCACAACCAGAGGCAGCCGTGGAGCGTTCCCACGCCGGTCCTAGACGCCTTGTCACAGCCTGAGAAACTAACTACACCCAAAGACAGAAAGAGGAAAGCTATCTGCCCCGGAGCAGATCCCAAAGAACATAGAAAGCCCCCAAACATGTAATGGCGGCTAGACAAGAAGAAATACTGACACAGACAGAAAATAGTATGAGCAAACGCTGGGGCCCAAACTTACCAAATAGAAAAGGATAGGAAGGGCACTCACTGCAATCCCAAAAAACCCTGAAAAGCACCAACTCTACTAATTTCAAAAACACCTGAGATCACACGACCTCTACCACCTAAATTAGCTCTCTGGTGCAACCAAAAACAAAACAGCAGCCACTGAAAAAAACCGGAAAAAGCAAATGTACAAACATCAGTGGCTGAACTGAACTGAGAGGCAAAAGCCCCGAGAGGGGACCCTGAAGGCCCCCACAGAAGTGCAGGACAAAATGCAAAAATCAAGCACAAAAACAAAAAGAAGAAAATGACCCATCTGCCAGCAGGAGACTCAGACACGACACAGCAGGCTACCAAGGAAACAGGAATCAAGGATTGAGACCAGAACAATTGATCACCGGCAACCCTGATGGGAAGGTGACTCCCTTATATAAGACCAGTCAGTAACACCTGATTCCCAATCCTCACAATCTTCACTGGACAGTCCAGTACCGTTTGTAACCACCAGAGGGAGCTTCTGCTCAGAACTCATTTCCAGCCTATTCACAACAGTACACCCCCCTTGAGGAGGGGTCACCGAACCCTCATTTGAGCAACCAGGTCGGTCAGGATGAGTTCTATGATACGCACGGATGAGTCTCCTAGCATGGATGTCCGAAGCAAACACCCAAGAATTGTCTTCCTGACCATAACCTCTCCATTTAACCAAATACTGGAGTTTCCGTCTAGAAAAACGAGAATTCAATATTTTCTCAACCACATACACCAGATTGCCCTCAACCAAAACAGGGTCAGGAGGCACAGTAGTAGGAACCACTGGCTCAACAAACCTCTTCAACAAGGACTTGTGGAACACGTTATGGATCTTAAATGTCCCTGGAAGAAGCAAACGAAAAGAAACAGGGTTAAGAATCTCCATGATCTTATAAGGTCCAATGAACCTAGGCTTAAATTTAGGAGATGCCACTCTCATAGGAATATTTCTTGAGGACAACCAGACCAAGTCCCCCACTTTAAACCGAGGACCATCAGTCCTATGTCGGTTAGCAAACCGCTGGGCCCTCTCCTGAGAGAGGGACAACCTCTCCACTACCTGGTCCCAAATCTGTTGCATACGCTCCACAACAGAGTCAACACCTGGGCAGACAGAAGCCTCCGTCTGTCCAGAAGAAAATCGAGGGTGAAACCCAGAATTACAGAAAAATGGAGACATCAAAGTGGCAGAGCTAGCCCTATTATTAAGAGCAAACTCAGCCAAAGGCAAAAAAGAGACCCAGTCATCCTGATCAGCAGACACAAAGCATCTTAGATAAGTCTCCAATGTCTGGTTTGTTCTCTCAGTTTGACCATTGGTCTGAGGATGAAACGCCTAGGAGAAAGACAATTGAACACCAATTTTAGAACAAAAGGTCCTCCAAAATCTGGAAACAAACTGGACTCCTCTGTCAGACACAATGTTCTCAGGAATGCCGTGTAAACGAACCACGTGCTGAAGGAACAAAGGTACCAATTCAGAGGAGGAAGGCAACTTAGGTAATGGCACAAGATGTATCATCTTGGAAAACCTATCGCAAATCACCCAGATGACGGTCATTCTCTGAGAAACAGGGAGGTCGGAAATGAAATCCATAGAGATATGGGTCCATGGTCTCTTGGGCACAGGTAATGGCATCAACAAACCACTAGAACGAGAGCAAGGCTTGGAGCGAGAGCAAGTCCCGCAGGACTGCACAAATTCCCTGACATCACGAGACAAGGTAGGCCACCAAAAGGACCGACCAACCAAGTCCCTGGTACCAAAAATTCCGGGATGACCGGCCAACGGGGAACAATGAATCTCAGACATTACACTCTTTTTCCACTGGTCCGGGACAAACAATTTCCCAACAGGGCAGCGCTCGGGCTTATCCTCCTGGCACCCCTCCAGAAGCCAGTCTCAAATTGGGCGAGATGGCGGAAAGAACTACACCCTCTTTCAAAATAACAGAAGGATCAGATAACTCAGGAGAGTCCGCCAGGAAACTCCTCGAGAGGGCATCTGCCTTAACATTTTTAGTGCCAGGAAGAAATGAAACCACAAAATTAAAACGTGTGAAAAACAAGGCCCACCTGGCCTGTCTAGGATTAAGTCGCTTGGCAGATTCCAGATAAACTAGATTCTTATGGTCAGTAAGGACCACCACCTGATGTTTGGATCCCTCCAGCCAATGTCTCCACTCTTCAAAAGCCCACTTCATGGCTAATAACTCCCGATTACCCACATCATAATTACGTTCAGTGGGAGAAAATTTTCGAGAGAAAAAGGCACAAGGGTTACTTTTAGAGGTCTCTGGATCTCTTTGGGACAAAACGGCACCTTCCCCAATTTCAGAGGCATCAACCTCCACCTGAAATGGTAGAGAAACATCAGGCTGCCGTAGAACAGGAGCAGAAGTGAATCTCTGCTTAAGTTCCTGAAATGCAGAGACTGCCTCAGGAGGCCAATTCACCACATCAGAACCCTTCTTGGTCAAATCAGTTAATGGTTTAACAATAACAGAGAAATTACCAATAAATTTACGATAAAAATTGGCAAAACCCAAGAATCTTTGAAGAGCCTTTAATGAAGTAGGTTGGACCCAATCACAGATAGCCTGAACTTTGACCGGGTCCATTTCAATAACAGATGGGGACAAAATGAAACCCAGAAATGAGATCCTCTGAACGCCAAAAAGACACTTTGATCCCTTCACATACAGAGCATTCTCTCTCAAAATCTGGAACACAGTCCGAACATGTTTTACATGAGAGTCCCAGTCATTGGAAAAAATCAAGATATCATCCAAATAAACAATCAGAAATTTATCCACAAAATCCCTGAAAATGTCATTCATGAAGGACTGGAAGACAGAAGGAGCATTAGTGAGCCCAAAGGGCATCACAAGGTACTCAAAATGCCCTTCAGGGGTATTAAATGCCGTCTTCCATTCATCCCCGTGCTTAATGCGAATAAGGTTATATGCCCCCCTGAGGTCAAGCTTGGTAAACCAAGTAGCGTTTTTCACCCTGGAAAACAGATCAGAGATCAAGGGCAACGGATATTGATATTTCACAGTAATATTGTTCAAGAGACGATAATCAATACACGGCCTTAATGAACCATCCTTTTTGGCCACAAAGAAAAAACCGGCACCTAAGGGTGAAGAGGATGGTCTGATATGACCCTTCTCCAATGACTCCTTGATATAAGACCGCATAGCGTCATGTTCAGGTACAGACAAGTTAAAAAGGCGACCTTTAGGGAATTTACTACCAGGCACTAATTCAATAGCGCAGTCATAGCTCCTATGGGGAGGCAAGGATGCAGATTTACTTTCTCTAAACACATCAGAAAAATCAATCAAAAAGTCAGGAACATCCTGAGCCTGGGGGGAGGCAGAAAAAACAGGAGTGTTGGTATTAACACATTGACAGCCCCAACTGGTAACAGACACAGATTTCCAATCCAAAACAGGATTATGAGACTGTAACCAAGGGAAACCCAGTACGATAATGTCATGCAGATTATACAGAACCAAAAATTTGCAACTCTCCTGATGATCAGGTTCTACCCTCATTATCACCTGAGTAGAGAACTGAGGTTTATTCTCAGCCAAAGGGGTAGAATCGATCCCCAGTAGGGGAATAGACTTCCGTAGGGGTATCAAGGGAAACCCACAACGTTTAGCAAAATCAAAATCCATCAGGTTAATATCTGCTCCAGTATCAACAAAAGCCTGAGCAGAAAATGAGGACAGAGAGCATATCAGGGTAACAGTTAACAAAAACTTAGTCTGAACACTACCCAAGACAACTGAGCGAGCAAAACGTCTTCCCCGCTTAGGGCAGACAGAAATAGCATGAGAGGCATCACCACAGTAGAAACATAACCCATTGCGCTTTCGAAATTCATGACGCTGTGCCCCAGAAACCACTCTATCACACTGCATGGATTCAGAAGCAGGTTCACAAGGCAACATTATTCCACGCATACCTTTCCGCTCACGCAAACGTCTGTCAATTTGAATCGCTAATGACATAGAATCATTGAGACCAGAGGGAACAGGGAATCCCACCATAACATCCTTTACATTATCTGACAGTCCCTTCCGAAAAAGAGCTGCCAAAGCGTCGTCATTCCATTTGGTCAGGACTGCCCACCTACGGAATCTCTGACAGTATAACTCAGCATCCTCAAGCCCCTGACTTAATGCCAACAAAGTTTTTTCAGCTTGCTCAGTGACATTAGGCTCATCGTACAATAACTCCAAAGCCTGAAAAAACGCATCAACATCACTCAAAACAGGATGCCCAGGTGTCAGGGAAAAAGCCCAATCCTGAGGGTCGCCGCGCAGGAGAGAGATGACAATTTGAACCTGCTGCGCTGCGTTCCCTGAGGACTTAGATTTTAAGGCAAAAAACAATTTACAGTTATTTTTGAAATTCAGAAACTTAGCTCGATCCCCTAAAAACAAATCTGGCATGGGAATCCTAGGTTCCACAACAGGCAACCTAGCAAGATAGGTAGCAATACTCCGAACTTCAGTGGCAAGCTGATCCACACGGCCAGACAACTGTGCAAGCTCCATTGAGAGAAAAAAAAAAATCCTCCTCAGCACCCAGAGATACAGAGGGAAAAAAAAATGCAACAAACAGAAAAAAAAAATCTCTGACAACTCTGACAACTCTGATCAACTTTTTTCTTTCACAATATTTTTCCCTTCTGTGAGTACCATATAATTTTCAGTTTAGGCCGGTGATACTGTTATGATTTGGCAGCTGAGGAGAGCAGGCAAAAAAGGAAATACACCAGAGCAGTTGGAAACCATGAGACCGCAGTACCCTGACCAACCACCACAACCAGAGGCAGCGTTCCCACGCCGACCTAGACGCCTCGTCACAGCCTGAGAAACTAACTACACCCAAAGACAGAAAGAGGAAAGCTATCTGCCCCGGAGCAGATCCCCAAAGAACATAGAAACCCCCAAACATGTAATGGCGGCTAGACAAGAAGAAATACTGACACAGACAGAAAATAGTATGAGCAAACGCTGGGGCCCAATCTTACCAAATAGAAAAGGATAGGAAGGGCACTCACTGCAATCCCAAAAAACCCTGAAAAGCACCAACTCTACTAATTTCAAAAACACCTGAGATCACACGACCTCTACCATCTAAATTAGCTCTCTGGTGCAACCAAAAACAAAACAGCAGCCACTGAAAAAAACGGAAAAAGCAAATGTACAAACATCAGTGGCTGAACTGAACTGAGAGGCAAAAGCCCCGAGAGGGGACCCTGAAGGCCCCCACAGAAGTGCAGGACAAAATGCAAAAATCAAGCACAAAAACAAAAAGAAGAAAATGACCCATCTGCCAGCAGGAGACTCAGACATGACACAGCAGGCTACCAAGGAAACAGGAATCAAGGATTGAGACCAGAACAATTGATCACCGGCAACCCTGATGGGAAGGTGACTCCCTTATATAAGACCAGTCAGTAACACCTGATTCCCAATCCTCACAATCTTCACTGGACAGTCCAGTACCGTTTGTAACCACCAGAGGGAGCTTCTGCTCAGAACTCATTTCCAGCCTATTCACAACAGCTTTGCTCCCCTTACCCCAGTCCGCTGAACTCTGTTGTTCTCCACATCAGGCTTTGCTGGTGGCCCTGTGTACTCTGTTGTGATCTGCCTAGGACTATATGATGCCCACCAAGCGATACACCTGTGTCTTGGTATTAAGACTTTAAGTATTTCTGAGTTCTGCCTGCCTGATGCCTTCAGCACCTCTGCTACCTGCTTCCCAGTCTCCTGGCTGCAGCGTCCGCTACCTGTGCTACCTGCTTCCCAGTCTCCTGCCTGCATGCAACCACCAGTACAACTCTGCTATTTTCTTCCCAATCCCTGTCTGCCTGTGGCCTTCAGTACCTTTGCTACCTGCTTCTCTGTCTCCTGTCTGCCTGTGACCTCCAGAACCTCTGCAACCTGCTTCTAGGTCTCCTGTCTGCCTGTGGCCCCCAGCACCTCTGCTACCTGCTTCTCAGTTGCCTGTCTGCCTGTGGCCTCCAGTACCTCTGCTACCTGCCTCTCAGTCTCTGGTCTGCCCCGGTCACCTCTGGCTTCCGACTCCTCTTGCCTACACTCGCTTCTTGGTCTCTGGGCTTCCTGTGGCTTCCAGTACCTCTGCTACCTGATTCTCGATCTCTGGTCTTAATGTAGCCTCTAGCACCTCTGCTACATGCTTCTCGGTCTCTGGTCTGCCTGTGGCCTCCAGCACCTCTGCTACCTGCTTCTCCGTCTCTGGTCTGCCTGTGGCCTCCAGCACCTCTGCTACCTGCTTCTCGGTCTCTGGTCTGCCTGTGGCTTCCAACACCTCTGCTACCTGCTTCTCGGACTCTGGTCTGCCTGTGGCCTCCAGTACCTTTGCTACCTGCTTCTCGTTCTCTGGTCTTAATGTGGCCTCCAGCACCTCTGCTACCTGCTTCTCGGTCTCTGGTCTTAATGTAGCCTCCAGCAACTCTGCTACCTGCATCTCGGTCTCTGGTCTTAATGTAGCCTTCAGCACCTCTGCTACCTGCTTCTCGGTCTCTGGTCTTAATGTAGCCTCCAGCACCTCTACTACCTGCATCTCGGTCTCTGGTCTTAATGTGGCCTCCAGCACCTCTGCTACCTGCTTCTCGGTCTCTGGTCTTAATGTAGCCTCCAGCATCTCTGCTACCTGCTTCTCAGTCTCTGGTCTTAATGTAGCCTTCAGCACCTCTGCTACCTGCTTCTCAGTCTCTGGTCTGCCTGTGGCTTCCAGTACCTCTGCTACTTGCTTCTCAGTCTCTGGTCTTAATGTAGCCTCCAGCACCTCTGCCACCTGCTTCTCGGTCTCTGGTCTGCCTGTGGCTTCCAGTATCTCTGCTATCTGCTTCTCGGTCTCTAATCTGCCTGTGGCATCCAGCACCTCTGCTACCTGCACCTCGGTCTCTGATCTGCCTGTGGCATCCAGCACCTCTGCTACCTGCCCCTCAGTCTCTGATCTTCCTGTTGCTTCCAGTACCTCTGCTACCTGCTTCTCGGTCTCTTGTCTGCCTGTGGACTCCAGTACCTTTGCTACCTGCTTCTCGGTCTGTGGTCTTAATGTGGTTTCCAGTGAAATTACCTGATGTCCATGCTTTTCTCAGTGGTGCTGTGGTGATCTGAACTTTTTGATAATTTTGCCCAGTAATAGAAATCAGATTTCTATATACAAACTTCCTGGTGACCATGTACAGTCATGGCCAAAAGTTTTGAGAATGACACAAATATTATATTTTCACATGATCTGCTGCCCTCTGGTTTTTATGTGTGTTTGACAGACGTTTTTAACACAGACAGAAATATAATAATTGCAAACATATGAGTAACAAAAGCTTATATTGACAGTTAGAATGAGTTAATGCAGCAAGTCAATATTTGCAGTGTTGACCCTTCTTCTTCAGAACCTCTGCAATTCTCCCTGGCATGCTCTCAATCAACTTCTGGACCAAATCCTGACTGATAGCAGTCCATTTTTGCACAATCAATGCTTTCATTTTGTCAGAATTTTTAGGTTTTTGTTTGTCCACCCGTCTCTTGATTATTGACCACAAGTTCTCAATGGGATTAAGATCTGGGGAGTTTCCAGGCCATGGACCCAAAATCTCTATGTTTTGTTCCCTGAGCCATTTAGTTATCACCTTTGCTTTATGGCAAGGTGCTCCATCATGCTGGAAAAGGCATTGTTGATCGCCAAACTGCTCTTGGAGGGTTGGGAGAAGTTGCTCTTGGAGGACATTCTGGTACCATTCTTTATTCATGGTTGTTTTTAGGCAAGACTGTGAGAGAGCCGATTCCCTTGGCTGAGAAGCAACCCCACACATGAATGGTTTCAGGATGCTTAACAGTTGGCATGAGACAAGACTGGTGGTAGCGCTCACCTTGTCTTCTCCGAATGAGGAGTTTTCCTGATGTCCCAAACAATCGAAAAGGGGATTCATCAGAGAAAATAACTTTACCCAGTCCTCAGCAGTCCACTGCCTGTACCTTTTGCAGAATATCAGTCTGTCCATGATGTTTATTCTGGAGAGAAGTGGCTTCTTTGCTGCCCTCCTTGAGACCAGGCCTTGCTCCAAGAGTCTCCGCCTCATAGTGCGTGCAGATGCACTCACACCTGCCTGCTGCCATTCCTGAGCAAGCTCTGCACTGCTGGTAGCCCGATCCCGCAGCTGAAACACTTTTAAGAGACGGTCCTGGCGCTTGCTTGTCTTTCTTGGGCGCACTGGAGCCTTTTTGGCAACAATGGAACCTCTCCTTGAAGTTCTTGATGATGCGATAGATTGTTGACTGAGATGCAATCTTTCTAGCTGTGATACTCTTCCCTGTTAGGCCATTTTTGTGCATTGCAATGATGACTGCACGTGTTTCTTTAGAGATAACCATGGTTAACAGAAGAGAAACAATGATGCCAAGCACCAGCCTCCTTTTAAAGTGTCCAGTGGTGTCATTCTTACTTAATCATGACAGATTGATCTCCAGCCATGTCCTCATCAACACCCACACTTGTGTTAATGGAGCAATCACTGAAAAGAGGTTAGCTGGTCCTTTTAAGGCAGGGCTGCAATGATGTTGAAATGTGTTTTGGGGGATAAAGTTCATTTTCTAGCCAAATATTGACTTTGCAAGTAATTGCTGTTAAGCTGATCACTCTTTATAACATTCTGGAGTATATGCAAATTGCCATTAGAAAAAGTGAAGCAGTAGACTTTGTAAAAATTAATATTTGTGTCATTCTCAGAACTTTTGGCCATGACTGTAGTAGTCTTATGTTTATACCCAACAGTCAATCAGGTGAGGCATGGCTGCAGGATGAGGGGGAGGGCAACAGTCTGAACCAATTATGAGACAGGAGATGTGTCTTAGGCTACAACAACCCCCTGAAGGCACTGTGTCACACACTAGTCCTTGGTCTGGCCTCTGCTCCATCTGCCCTGGTTCGTTGAACTTCCTTGTGCTCCACGTTTGTCTTTGCAGGCAGTCTAGCATGCCTCCATGTGATGATCTGCATGAGCCTATTTAAGGGCTTCTAAGACACACACCCAATCCTTGGTATTGAATCTCTGACTGACTTGCATTTTGTGCGTGAACAGCAACCTGTAGACAAGCAGCTTCTAGGGCTTCTTCCAAATTGTCTGCGGCTTCTAGTGACTCTTAGATTCTGTCGGCTACTTATACCCGGGTCTCCAGGACCTTTTGCCTGTGTCTGCCTGCGGTTTTCAGGACATCTTCCTGGCTATGTGCAACTTCCTTGGTTGCTGACTCTACCATTACTCCAGTTTCCTGCACTCCATCTGCTTTCCTAAGGTTTCCTGATGTTCTCCGCCTGCCTGCGGTTTCCTGCTTACTTATGTTTCTTGACGTCCTCTGCCTGCTTGCAGTTTCCTGCACTCCACCTGCTTGCCTGCGGTTTCCTGATGTCATCTGCCTGCCTGCGGTTTGCAGCATTCCACCTGCTTGCCTGCAGTTTTCTGATGTCCTCTGCCTGCCTGCGGTTTGCAGTATTCCACCTGTTTATCTGCAGTTTCCTGATGTCATCCGCCTGCCTGCGGTTTCTAGCATTCCACCTGTCTACCTACGGTTTCCAGTCCCTCTACTCACCAGCCTGCTGCACTGACACCTGTGGCCCATGTGTCCACCTGTACCTTGGGCTTAGAGGATCCACCTCATCCAGCGAACCCCTTGATCTTAACACAGTCTAACTAAATTGTAGTTACAACAGATCATATCTGTGCTTTAATGGAGCCCAGCTTATGTCACTTTGAAGTTGTTTCTGTATACCTACTTTTAAAAGTTTTAAAAAGTATTCAGGAAGGAAATGTGGGTCAGGGGAGTTTTGCAAACAAGGCAGAAGCTGAAGGAAGAGAAATGTGTAGACTATGCCTGCATCATTTTGATACATGTGATGCACATCGCACTATTTCTGCTGGTTTGTATTTGCAATATTACATTGCCATTTTAAATGGAAGCTTTTACATTTTGTGTCTAAGGAAAGGTGACATACACTATATTGCACGCAAGTCATTCATGATAGATTTGTTCAGTGCAGTTTTCCTCAAGAATTAACATCAGTGAAATATGCTGAGAATACTGGAGAACTTATCACTGGGTTAAACATGTATTAAGACTATGATTTAATCATCTAGCTGATCTTATTTCATTTTCGGTTACATGATCCTGTTTCTTCCTGGAATCTCAGTTTCTGGCAAATCACAGACCTAATAACTCTGACATACATATTACAACCTGGCTTTTTATTCTGCACCAACTTCTTGTGATTTCTAATGTCTTGTTTTCTTTAAACATACTTTCTCCTGATTTGTGTATCCTTGCTATAGAAAGTTTTTCAAGATTTCATCTTTTCTCCTTAGAAAGTAGTGGAACTTCCCTTACATTGATGATTTATTGTATTGCTATGACTGCTCATGAATTCAAATAAGTTTAAGTCAAAATACATTTCTTTGAAGCGAGTGCATTGTGATATACCTTTTTTTTAAACCCCTTTCCGACATTGAGCGTAATAGTACGCCCATGTTGGACTCACCCTGTTTCGTGCGACCTCCGGCGCTGAGCCCGCACCTTTCTGGGGACATGACAGCTGATCTATACAGCTGACGTGCTCAACAACAGTCGCGAGTGTTAACTAGTTAAATGTTGCTGTCAGTCTCTGACAGCGGCATTTAACTCGCGCATACCAGAAGTGCGTAGCTAATCTCGCCCATCTGTGACCCCATAACATGAACGCGGGTCACCGATGGGTCGGCATGACAACCAGAGGTCTGCAGCAGACCTCTATGGTTGTCATTGCCAGATTGCTATGAGCGCCGCCCCGTAGTCGGCGCTCATAGAAAGTGATCATTTCTGTTACACACAGTGATCTGATCATTGCCTTTGTGTAGCAGAGGCGATCGAAGTACTGCAGCTTCTAGTCTCTCATGGAGACTATTGAAGCATGCAAAAAGTAAACAAAAATGTTTTAAAAAATATAAAAAAAATAAAAGTTCAAATCATCCGTCTTAAGCCCCGTTATATAAAATAAAGCTATATAAAAAAAATCAAATATACACATATTTAGTATCGCCACGTTCAGAATCGCCCGATCTATCAATATTTTTGAATCTTTTTTCACCACTTTAATAAAAGAGAACCTAGACATGTTTGGAGTCTTTGAACTCATAATGACCTGGAGAATCATAATGACAGGTCAGTTTTAGCATTTAATGATCATTATAAAAAACAATAATAAAAAACACAACCATGGAATTGCACTTTTTTGCAATTTCACCACACTTGGAATTTTTTTCCCTGTTTCCAGTATGCAATATGTTAAAACCAATGGTGTTGTTAAAAAGTACAACTTGTCCTGCAAAAAACAAGCCCTAACATGGCCATATTGACCTAAAAATAAAAAAAAGTTATGGCTCTGGGAAGAAGGGGATCAAAAACAGAAATTCAAAAACTTAAATACCCCTGATCGATAAGGGGTTAAAGAGGACCTTTCACTAAATGTTTCAAATGTTTCATGTTGAACTAGATAGGTGATGCAAGAGTAGCCGCTGAGCGAAAAAAACAATATGCAGGTGCATCTCTCTAAATTAGAATATCATCAAAAAGTTAATTTATTTCAGTTCTTCAATACAAAAAGTGAAACTCGTATATTATATAGAGACATTACACACAGAGTGATCTATTTCATGTGTTTATTTCTGTTAATGTTGATGATTATGGCTTACAGCCAATGAAAACCCAAAAGTCATTATCTCAGTAAATTAGAATACTTTATAACACCAGCTTGAAAAAATTATTTTAAAATCCGAAATCTTGGTCTGCTGAAATGTATGTTCAGTAAATGCACTCAATACTTGGTCGGCGCTCCTTTTGCATCAATTACTGCATCAGTGGGTTGTGGCATGGAGGCGATCAGCCTGTGGCACTGCTGAGGTGTTATGGAAGCCCAGGTTGCTTTGATAGCAGCCTTCAGCTCGTCTGCATTGTTGGCTGGTGTCTCTCATTTTCCTCTTGACAATACTCCATAGATTCTCTATGGGGTTAAGGTCAGGTGAGTTTGCTGGCCAATCAAGCACAGTGATACTGCTGTTTTTACACCAGGTATTGGTACTTTTCGCTGTGTGGACAGGTGCCAAGTCCTCCTGGAGAATGAAATTTCCATCTCCAAAAAGCTTGTCAACAGAGGGAAGCATGAAGTGCTCTAAAATTTCCTGATGGCTTCTCTCACATTGGTCTTGATAAAACATAGTGGACATACAACAGCAGATGACATGGCTCCTGAAACCATCATTGATTGTGGAAATTTCACACTAGACCTTGGAAATCAAGGTCCCAGAGTCTGAAGTAAGAGTGGAGAGGCACACAATCCAAGCTGCTTGAGGTCTAGTCTTAGATTGGAGGTAGGTATCACTGAAGAGGCTGGTCTCAATGATGTAAGTCCCAGAAGGAAGGCTCCAATATTGACAGGTTACTGAGAGTTTTTTTTGGTCCGGTAGTTAGGAGCAGCCCAAGAGCTTGGTTGGGAATGGCTGCTCCCATACTCCAATTCAGCTTTTGCAGCTTCTATAAAAGACTGATAAATTGACTCAGATGAGGGTGTGATGTGTATGAGAGATCAGTTTATTGCTGACCCAAACTGAGCAATGAGCACTTATGGGTAAGAGGTGTGCTTGAAAACTTCCCTTCCCAGAGAAGGGACAAGTTGTTTGCTAGCCTGTTAATAATTGAAGCCGGAGAAAGGCTATCTTTTCATTTCACGTGGACTTTGTTAATGTTTGTGATAGGAAATAAATATAAGACTGCTTTTGCATGACAACCAAGTTCATGTGTGTGCCCAATCCGCTTCCAGAAAGATGAATCCTTATACACTGCTCAAAAAAATAAAGGGAACACTTAAACAACAGAATATAACTCCAAGAAAATCAAAAGCAACACTGATTGACAATCAATTTCACATGCTGTTGTGCAAATGGAATAGACAACAGATGGAAATTATTGGCAATTATCAAGACACACTCAATAAAAGAGTGGTTTTGCAGGTGGGTACCACAGACCACATCTCAGTACCAATGATTTCTGGCTGATGTTTTGATCACTTTTGAATGTTGGTTGTGCTTTTACACTCGTGGTAGCATGAGACGGACTCTACAACCTACACAAGTGGCTCAGGTACTGCAGCTCATACAGGATGGCATATCAATGCGAGCTGTGGCAAGAAGGTTTGCTGTATCTGTCAGTGTAGTGTCCAGAGGCTGGAGGCGCTACCAGGAGACAGACAAGTACACCAGGAGACCTCTATGGGGCCGTAGGAGGGCAACAACCCTGCAGGAGGACCGCTACCTCCATCTTTGTGCAAGGAGGAACAGGAAGAGCACTGCCAGAGCCCTGCAAAATGACCTCCAGCAGATCACAAATGTGCATGTGTCTGCACAAACGGTTAGAAACCGACTCCATGAGGATGGTCTGAGTGCCCGACGTTCACAGATGGGGGTTGTTCAAGAGAATGTCAAGAGTGTGCTAAGCAGTCATCAAAGCAAAAGGTGGCTACTTTGAAGAACCTAGAATATAAGACATAATTTTAATTGTTTCACACTTTTTTGTTAAGTATATAATTTCACATGTGTTAATTCATAGTTTTGATGCCTTCAGTGTGAATGTACAATTTTCATAGTCATGAAAATACAGAAGAATCTTTAAATGAGACGGTGTGTCCAAACTTTTGGTCTGTACTGTATATATATTATAATCTTCTGGATAAGGGTTCATTGCTGCACTATGTATATTGTGTAGGGATTTTTATTTTTATATCTGATTTGACATAGTTGTCTCAGCTATTCTGCATTGTTGGTGAGTTGATGCTTTTTGTGGACTTGCCCAGTGGAGTTGCTGCCGGCATTTTAGAAATCCTCTCTGTGCTAAAATTGGATGCCTGAGTGGAAACACAATTTAATATTTTCAGGTTCACTTAGCCAATCCAAGTTCAATATTCAAGCAAAGGAAAGCGCATGTCAGATTGCTGAGATAGAGGATATTTGATCTAAGCCTTGTTGTATGTGGCTTGTAAGAGTATACTTATCTATGATGCATCTACACAACAGAGTGCGAAGTGAAAAGGAGAAACAATAAAAATAGCACATTAGCATTAGTGCTATGGATTTTACATGTGCCATTAATAAAATGTGTATTTGGAGGAAATTCAGGTGCACAAGGCTTTTTGTGATTTTTTTTTTAATGGTTGACTTGGTAGCTAATTTCTAAATATGCGCCAATCAGTCACCTCACACCTCAGTGGGTTACAATATCACTCACAATTAGTGTTGAGCGATACTGCTCGATATCTAAAAATATCGGATCGGAACGGTATCGCCGATATCACTAAATATCGTCGATATCCGATTCCGATACCGGAAGTCCCATGTAAGTCTATGGGAACAAAATATCGCAACAAAAAAATCCCTTTCTTTCGTTGTAAACACAAAATATACACACATAGAATACATATATATATATATATATATATATATATATATATATACATGTCATTGTGACATATATATATACATATATTTATAGTTTATACACTTCTACATAGTAAAATAGACTCTGATTCAATTGCCGGGTAAAGTCGTGACATACCCCATAGAAGTCGACGGGCTCGGTGCCGAGTACCCCCAAAACCTCTGCCTCTGTGCGACTCAACTTGGGCGTCACGAACAGGATTCTGTAGCTCGCTATAAGCGAGTCCTGTGTGCCTGAATTGAACTGGTTTTGTGCTTGAGAATTGCTAAAATCATCAGAGAATGTATTTGCCATTTTTCCGCCATATCTGCGTCACGACGAGGCACTGGTGAAGAAGAAGGGCGTGCTCTTCGTGGGTGTACACTCACTCAGTGGCGCGAAAACGATGGCCGACCACTCTAAATGTTACTGCAATGTAAGATCGTGCCTACAGCTCTTCAGTTCCGCCTCCTCATCCTCCTCAGTGTGCGGAAACTAACACGAAGGTCCCGCCTCACTACAAAAGAGGGGCCCTCTCCAGATGCTAATGACACATGTGACTTGGCAGAGATGGCTAATGGACACGAGCAGAAGTGTGAAGGGATGGAGCAGTCAGAGCTCTCCCCCCACGGAAGCGACCCGATCGCCACGGAACCACCGTTGGGCACCCGGCCTGGAAACCCTCCTACGCTGCAAGAAGCGGAGGATACCCTAAGAGGCCTGGCCCGGCACCGGGAGGAGGTCGCCAGGATGGAAGCCAGCTGGCGTGCCCTAAAACTAAACTTGGAGCGGCGCCAATCCCTCTTACCTGAAGTGTCTGTACCGGAAGGTGAGGCACCCGTTCTAGTAGAGGAGTCCGCGCGGGCATCCCAGCCCTTGCAATGTGATCCGGTTGACGTTGTCGCAGTGGAGGCACCCGTTCCTGCAAAAAAACGCTGCACCGGCAGCACCCCAGATCCCGCTGTCTGCCCCCGTCGCTGAGACAGAAGAAGCGACACCCGTCCTCATGGAGGAGGCCGCGCAGGCACCAGAGGTCTACCTGTCTGTACCGGAGCCCCGACTGTCATCTGTTCCAGAGCCGGCTGCTTCCTCCGCAGGTGAGCGCCGCCAGGACTGTCGGGCGCCAGGAGAGCTGCCGCAAACCGGACATCGTAAGCTGCAGTTTGATGGTGGAGACATGGAGATGCTGGTGGAGGAGAATTACAACCGGCGTCAGGAGGAAGAGTGGAGACGTCGGGAGCGGGAAGCAGAGCGACAAAGGGAGCAGCGAGAATCCCAAAAGCTTTGGCAACGTCACCTGGAGAAGGACCGGGCAGATAAGGACCGGATGAGAAAAGATAAAGGAACCCTGTGGGAGCCGCGGCGTAAGGGTGCAGTACGGAACTTTAAGTTAAAAGGTGGTTGGGCTTCATCCAGGAGCCTGGACTTTATTTAGAAGTGTTTGTGACCCGGCGGGACGTGGAGACTCACCTCCCAGAAGGACACCCGGGGAGGGACCTGTTGCCAGGAGACTTGGTGACTTACACCCGACACTGGGGTTACAATGGATGGTACGCCCTAAATGTTACCAGGTGCGACCCCTACTCCCCAGAGTGTCAGGAACCTGTGAGACCCTCGGAGCCTTCAGCCTCCCACATCCAGGCCTCTGCACAAGTGCCCACCCCACGCCGTAAATCTCCCCAGCCTCCCTCAGTGGTCTCCTCAGCAGCCCCAGCTATGGACATGATAATGATAGCTGGCCCGTACCCGGCACCTGTTAGGCCCCCTGGGGTTCGTTCAGTCCGGGACATAGGGCTCCAGACCCTGAGGGAGATGAAAGAGGTGGCCACACAGACACAGATAGCGGGTCACGACTTGACTGTACAGGCCACACGACGTCATCAGGTCCTGGTGGTCCTTGGTGTCTCGGATGTTTGGCAAGCATCAGAAGAGTACCAGGTGGTACCTGGAACACCCCTGCCAAAGAATTATAAATAACCCGGACAGGGTCCCTGTATGTAAATAGTTAAATTGTTGATGTACCCGGACGGGTGAATGTTCATAAAAATGTTTTTTAATTTAATAAAAAAACAACACAGTTTTCATTACTTTTATTACAGTCTCATCCTGCGACGCCATCGATCTCCTGTAAAAAAATGAAAAAAAAAAAAACAGCAGTATACCACCTGTCCGACGCAGTCCATAGTAACGAGTGTCCCACAACGATCCAGCTCTGCTACATCAGAATGACAGGCAGAGCCTGTCATCCCGGCGCAGCACAGCTGATTACCTGCTTCCCCGGCGGTGACGTCATCGGACTGGTTTACGGCCGGGATTACCCTGCAGTCACTGCAGTTATCGCGAAAAACTGCATGTGACCGCCAGGGAGAAGATAATGGCAGCCATCAAGCAGTCCAGGACGTGACCGCCGGAGATCTTCTGCCAGGTAAGTGCCGCTGACTCCTGACAGACCCGACCGACGGACACTCACAGTGACAGTGACAAATCCGATTCCGGTATCCGATATGACGAAAATATCGGTACTCGGAATCGAAAGCCCGATACAGCTAATATCGGCCGATACCCGATATTTGCAGTATCGTATCGCTCAACACTACTCACAATATTCAGTGAACACAAATGCCTAGAAGTGACAGGGTAACAAGTGAGTAACAATAATCGATTATACACAAACACAAGTCAGACTATCAGGCTAAGGATATGTTCACACTACAGTACGTTTGGAACTTTACATTTCAAGACAGACAACAGACAAATGCAAAAATGACAAACAGATCTGTTGCATAGTTGATGCAAACGGCAGAAGAGGTAACCCATTGATTATTATAGGGGCCAACTCGGTTCCATTATGTTTTTAGAAGGAAATAAAATATACGGCATGATGCTCTTTTTCTTCCATTCCAGAATGTCTCAGTGCTGTATGCTGAAAAATATCCTTACACCATCATGTTCCTACCTCCAAACTTCACTGTTGGTATGATGTTTTTGGGATGATACGCAGTATTATGGCATCCAAAGAGTTAAATTTAGGTCTCATCTGACCAGACTATATTCTCCCCATATTTCTCAGGCTTGTCTAAATGTTGCTGAGCAATCTTTAAATGTGTTTAAACACACTTTTTGTTCAGCAACAGAGTCTTGCGGAGTGAGCGTGTATACAGGTCATGGAGGTTAAGTGCATTACTTACAATTGTTTTCAAAGAAAATATATCTGTTGATTCCAGGTCTTTCTGTAGCTCTCCATTGGTGGTCTTTGGCTCTTGGACAGCTCTTCTAATAATTATTTTCACTCCTCTGAAATCTTACCTGGAGAACCTGGTAATGGCTGCTTTGAGATTACGTTCTTTCCACTTCCAGATTATGGCTCCAACGTTGCTCACTGGAACCTTTAGTAGTTTAGAAATTCTTTTATAACCAAGACCATCAGTATGTTTTGCAACAATAAGGTTGCGAAGATCTTGAGACAGCTCACTGGTTAATTTTGTGTGGCACCTTGGTAAAGAGACACTTTTGTTTTATAGGCCATAAGGTGATCCAGCTCTTATTTTGGCATGATTGCTTTCTAATTACTGAGAGATTTCAGCTGGTGTCATGACTTTCAATGGCTTTTTGCACCTCTCTTTATTTATTTGTTCAATACTTTTTCCCTATGTCATTTCTCATTATTACACACAACTTAATTTATGAACATCTATGGTTTGATTTATTTGCCTGTGTGGATTTGATGGGTTGTTACCAACATCTGGTCTTCAATTTCATGTCAACGGCACCGTTAGAAATATATTTACTTAAAAATTGGTGACGTGTTTGATACTTATTTCACTTGTTCTATATGTTTGTATCCAAGCATACTTTTTCCACCATCATATGACTGTTAGTTTTTTCTATCAGTATTTATTAAGAGCTGGTATATAGTAAGGAAAGAAAATACCGTATATACCCATGTATAAGCCGAGATTTTCAGCCCAGTTTTTAGGGCTGAAAGTCCCCCTCTCGGCTTATACGCGGGTCATATACGGGGGTCGGCGGGGGAGGGGGAGCGGGGGTGTCGGATTATACTCACCGCTCCGCCGCCGCGGTCTCTGCAGCCCCCCTGCTTCTCCCACGATCTCCAGCTCCTTCCTGCAGCGGTCACATGGCACCGCTCATTAAAGTCATGAATATGCACATATTCATGACTTTATTGAGCGTTACCATGTGACCGCTGTAGGAAGGAAGCATTGCTGAGAGCGCCAGGAGAAGAGGAGAGGCTGCAGGGACGCGCGGCGGAGAGGTGAGTACAGCGATATTTACCTGTCTTCTCTCCACCGCTGTGTTGCGTCCTCGTCTGACTCCTCTGGCGGTGAATGATCAGCAGAGGGCGCGATGATGTCATTAGTGAGCGCCGCGCCCCCTGCCAGATCATTCACTGCCGAGGACCAGGAAGAGGACGCAGCGCTGCGGTGCAGAGAGGACAGGTAAATATCACAGGTGCCGGGGTTCTGAGTGAGCGGTGACGCCGGCACCTGTCCCCCATAGCGCGCCGGTGTCCCCGCCTGCTCAGGACCCCGGCACCTGGCCCCCAGCGACGAGAGGTGAGTATGTCATTTTTTTAATTTTTTTTGCAGCAGCATATGGGGCATAATCTGGAACATATGGGGGCATAATCTGGAGCATATGGGGGCATAATATGGAGCATATGGGGGCATAATATGGAGCATATGGGGCATAAGCTGTGGAACATATGGGGGCATAATATGGAGCGTATGGGGGCATAAGCTGTGGAGCATATGGGGGCATAATCTGTGGAATATATGGGGGCATAATCTGGAGCATATGGGGGCATAATCTCTGAAGCATATTGGGCATAATCTGGAGCATATAGGGGCATAATCTGTGCAGCATATGGGGGCATAATCTGTGGAGCATCATATGGGGGCATAATCATTTTTCACCCTAGGCTTATACGCGAGTCAATAAGTTTTCCCAGTTTTTTGTGGCAAAATTAGGGGGGTCGGCTTATACACGGGTCGGCTTATACATGAGTATATACGGTACCTTTGACAACTTTACTTTTCTTTCTCTCTATAGCAGCCCTGTCAGGTGATAAATGTAAATGTCAGGGCTCTTCTGGGTCTCGTTAGACCTATTTGCATGGCTATATTACTTGCCACCCAGTGATCCTCGTTACTGCAGGGTCTAATAGAAGCAGAGGCAGCCCTGCTACCTCCATGGTATACACATCACTCATATAAAAACATCAGGATGGGAAAAGCGGTACAATACAATTTCTGCTTTATTTTGTGCACCCAAAGCTGCATGATCTGCGGCCGGCCCTCAATTAAAGGCCATTAGATGGGTAAGAGGAGTTGCGAAATTTAAATCTGCGCTGCCAATGATACCAGTATCTTGGATCAAAGGTATTCAGAAATGGATCCCAAGGATCGCAAAGTTTTAATAGCGTTTTAAATGTCACGCGTTTCAAAGTATACCACTTCTTCATAGGGACAAGCTCTGTGGTGAAGCAGAGATAAGATCTCCCGGCACTACTGCTCTTCGTTCTGTAGAACGCAGGTCACTTTAAGCCTGCGGTCTACAGAACACTGAAGCACCAATACAAGCGCAGGATATCACAATCCCTGGACTCTGACTTTCCTTGTGTGTGTCGGAGCTATGACAGCTCTTTGCCTTGCCGCTAGTCTCATCAGGATCCTGGATAAGACTTTGAGTATATGATTTGTTTTTATTAAAATTTGTGGTGTGATGTGGGGGCATCATAAACAATGAGGCTCCTCATCATTTGGACAACTCTCCACTGCCATATGATTATGAATCTCTCCTGAGGAAGCCATGTGAGGGGGAAACGCGTTGAGAGTGTTTTGGATTCTGACTTAGAAAATATGCCATGGCGGCGTTCTAGCCACCTATGTGCAGCATTACTACAGATAAGTACCGTTTATAAAAAGGACGATTGTTGTCTTTATGGGCTATCTGGCTTTATCCATGATAAGGTATGTGGTGCACTGATGTGTAGTTTTTTGGTTTAATGTTGTAAATATCTTGTGGGAATTCACCTATTAACACCGTGCATTATATATCATCACCGTGTGTGATTCAGGTGTTCAGAAAGACTTGGCATCGGATCTATCTGTGACCATAATATGGTGCTTTAAGTATGATGTAATGTCAATAGAACTCAGCATATATTTGTGAGTGTTGACCAAGTATGTCTGGACTATTTACTTTTCTCACATTTTCAATATATTTTGTACCTACTTTATGCCATTCACGAAGATTTAATCATTTGAACAAGTGGACACAGGCCATCTAGTCTTCTGTTTCTAACTATTACGTCTTATAGGGCTAATTAGGAGAGAAGGGACAGCCATCGGACGAGCGGGGGCGCCATTCTCTTGACTCTTAGGGTGCCAACCTCCGCACCTAGATAGGGGTCCAGACAGCTTATGATATAGGGTCAGTTTACTCTTTCTACACAAACGGCTGAGTGAGTGTGTTATTAGTGTGCACCTACACCATGTTCCAAATTATTATGCAAATGATATTTTTCTCTGATTTTCCTAAGTGTCGGTGCAAATGACAGTCAGTCTAATAAAAGTCATCATCGTTAGAGTATACATCGAATTTTGTTGAATAAACCTCCCAATGATAACAGTATAATCTCCAAAATGAATAAAAACTCAAAATGCACTGTTCCAAATTATTAGGCACAGTAGAATTTCTAAACATGATATGTTTTAAAGAACTGAAAATGCTCATTTGTGGAATTTGCAGCATTAGGAGGTCACATTCACTGAGCAAAAAAGCTATTTAACTCCAAAACATCCTAACAGGCCAAGTTACATGTTAACATAGGAACCCTTCTTTGATGTCACCTTCACAATTCTTGCATCCATTGAACTTGTGAGTTTTTGGAGAGTTTCTGCTTGTATTTCTTTGCATGAAGTCAGAATAGCCTCCCAGAGCTGCTGTTTTGAAGTGAACTGCCTCCCACCCTCATAGATCTTTTGCTTGTTGATACTCCAAAGGTTCTCTATAGGGTTTTGGTCAGGGAAAGATGCTGGCCACACCATGAGTTTTATGCCCATAGCAGCCAATGACTCAAAGGTATTCTTTGCAGCATGAGATGGTGCATTGTCCTGCATGAAGATGATTTTGCTCCTGAAGGCACGTTTCTGCTTTTTTATACCATGGAAGAAAGTTGTCAGTCAGAAACTCTATATACTTTGCAGAGGTCATTTTCACACCTTCATGAACCTTAAAGGGACCTACCAGCTGTTTCCCCATGATTCCGGCCCAAAACATGACTCCTCCACCTCCTTGCTGACGTTGCAGCCTTGTTGGGACATGGTGGCCATCCACGAACCATCCACTACTCCATCCATCTTGACCATCCAAGGTTGCTCGACACTCATCAGTAAACAAGACTCTTTGAAAATTAGTCTTCATGTATGTCTGGGCCCACTGCAACCGTTTCTGCTTGTGAGCACTGTTTAGGTGTGGCCGAATAGTAGATTTATGCACCACAGCCAGCCTTTGAAGCATCCTACACCTTGAGGTTCGAGGGACTTCAGAGGCACCAGCAGCTTCAAATATCTGTTTGCTGGTTTGTAATGGCTTTTTAGCAGCTGCTCTCTTAATCCGATGAACTTGCCTGGCAGAAACTTCCTCATTCTGCCTTTATCAGCACGAACACGTCTGTGCTCAGAATCAGCCACAAATCTCTTAACAGTACGATGATCACGCTTAAGTTTTCGGGAAATATCTAATGTTTTCATCCCTTAACAAAGGCATTGCACTATTTGATGCTTTTCAGCAGCAGAGAGATCCTTTTTCTTTCCCATGTTACTTGAAAACTCTGGCCTGCTTAATAGTGTGGAACATCCAGTTTTCCTTTTATTGGGCTCACATGGCAAACTAATTATCACAGGTATCTGAGATTGATTTCAGTGATCCAAAGAACCAATACCATCAATGGGTTTCATTTACAAAAAAAACAAAAAACGCTATGACACTTAAAACCAATTTGCATAATAATTTGGAACATGGTGTATTATTGTCAATTTTGTAGGTATCTTTTTTTCTACTTTTTTGAGGCATTTGAGTGGTACACAAGTTTGTTTTTGTTCTGTGTATTCGGGCAGAGGTTAAATCTAGCCAGATATTTTAGTATACTGGACACTGAAGCTGACTGGAGGTTTCTCTGAGTAAATGTATTACCCCAGCAGTTTTCTGAGCCCACTATAGTTAGGCATCATTTTATATAGGGGATATCGATATCATCACTAGTTTTAAATTTAATATTATACTTAATAAAAGTTATCTTTTAATCTAGGGCATTTTTCTTAGTAAGTTGGTGCAATTAAACCTTGGAATATATTTAACTGTGTAAGGCTAAAAATATATACGCAAAGAAACTCTGTGTGAACAAGCCCTTACAGATTAATAAAAAAAAAAATCATGATTACAGTGCAATTGTAGGCAAAGAGTAAGAATTCAGCGATCCAATTTCTTAAATGAAGAATAATGCTTTATTAATTTTTTCCATTAAAATGCATATAGTGTTTGCTCCAAAAAAGTTTTTGCTAAAATTCCACTAAAAATGCAATAAAATGTAATCAAAATTTCATATGTTCCCCAAAGTGGTGTCATTAAAACCATCATTTCAATTAGTAAAAAAAAACAGTTCTTACACAGCGCCATCAACAGAAACATAAATGAAAAGCTATGGGTCTCAATAATTAGCATCACAAACTCATGTTTTTAAAATGTTTTAATTTCTTTTTAACACTTGAATTAAAACACAAAAATATATGCTTGGTATCACCGCAATCATACTGATCTGGAAAATCATGCTAGCAAAACCCCAAAACAATTGAGGAACTGCATTTTTTTTACCATTTCATAGAACTTACACAGCAACAGAAGAATAAAAAAGTTACGGCTCTTAGATAAAAGGGAGGATAGATTTAAAGCACTAAAGTGAAAAATCGCCTGGTTGTTAAAGGGGTTAAAAACTACTGGTAAGTGTGTGTATTGCATAAATATTCATATGCTATTCAGATGCATGTTCATATGCTAATGATCTCGGCTGATATTAGTTGTAATGACAGAGGTAGTACCATGTTATGCTATTTGTAATAATGTAAAGTGCTCAGAATAAATGAGTACACCCAACAGATTTGTCAGAAAACCTATAGTATCCTTTCAGAATCGACATTTTCTATGGGATACCATACAGGGGTGGGATTCAGCCGGTTCTCCCCGGTTCGGCGGAACCGGTTGTTAAAAAAGCAGCCGGTACCCCGAACCGGGAGATTCTTAACTGCGATCCGGTACTTTGTTGCAGTGCCGCGCGCCGCAAGTTTAAGGAGGGGAACCAGGGCCGGCGCAATACTTACCTCTCCCCGTGCCACCGTTGCCGCAGCTCCGAGCTCCAGGGGGCGCCTGCGCTTCCTCTCTCACAGCAGCGCGCCCGCGCGGCTGTGGCAGAGAGCGCGAGGACGCCGGACAGGTGAGGTGTGTGTGTGTGTGTGTGTGTGTCTGTCTGTGTGTATCAGTGTGTGTGTGTGTGTGTGTTCTGCCTGTGTGTATGTGAGAAAGCGCTGCCTGTGGTGCTGTATTGTGATGGTGGTGGGGGGAGGCAGTGATGGTGGTGAGGAGGCGATGATGATGATGATGATGGGGAGGCAATGATAATGGGAAGGCAATGATGATGATGATATTAATGGGAAGGCAATGATGATGATAGGGAGGCAATGATAATGGGAAGGCAATGATGATGATGATATTAATGGGGAGGCAATGATAATGATGATGATGGGGAGGCAATGATAATGGGAAGGCAATTATGATGATGATATTAATGGGAAGGCAATGATGATGATAGGGAGGCAATGATAATGGGAAGGCAATGATGATGATGATATTAGTGGGGAGGCAATGATAATGATGATGATGGGGAGGCAATGATAATGGGAAGGCAATGATGATGATATTAATTGGGAGGCAATGATAATGATGATAGGGAGTCAATGATAATGGGCAGGCAATGATGATGAGGGGAGGCAATGATGATGATAATGGGCAGGCAATGATGATGATAATGGGGAGTCTTTCCACAGCGCCCTTTCCTGAGCCGTAACAGTGCAGAACGCAGCACAAGTAGAGGAGAGCTCCATATTTTGTATGGAGCATTATATGTGGTCCAGTATTCTGTATGGAGCATTATATTGGGTCCAGTATTTTGTATGGAGCATTATATGGGGACCAGTATCCTGTATGGAGCATTATATGTGGTCCAGTATTCTGTATGGAGCATTATATTGGGTCCAGTATTCTGTATGGAGCATTATATGGGGGATGGCGGGGTGACATCCTGCATGGGGTATTATATGGGTGATGAGGGGGAGACTATGTGGTGCCCATAATATTGTATGGAGGACTGTACTGTCCAGTCTGTACTGTGCGCTGTGAGAATGTGGCGGTTTTTGAGCTATTGTACAATTTACAATAGGTATCAGTCATGTAATGGAAGAAAAGAAGTGTTTGGCGTTGTGCTATACCCATATTTCTCTGCAGTATCTGTGCATCATGAATCGTGGTCTGTGTTAAGGGGGCCCACTGAGACTCTTTCGCCCGGGGCCCATAAAATCCTGGAGCCGGCCCTGAGGGGAACTTCGGAGTCGGGCTCTGCTTCCTAGCCGGAATCCATACAGCGCGGCACACTGATACATTCACACCATGATACACCGCCGGGCCCGGCCCTCGCGCACTGATATCTCTGGAGTGCAGTGCGGCGATTGGGTAGCGCGGCCGCGGCCATCTTCTCAGTCACGAGGAGGAGGCACGCGGCACAGCACAGGCTGCACAGAGCTACTCCGCCGCCCCGCTAGCTACCCGGCCGGTCCCTAGTGTCAGTGGACAGTGTGTAAGGCACTGCGGCAGCTGCACTGCAGACATTAGAGAAAAGGACTCAACTCAAGGAGGGCTCTCAGTGCGGTATTGAAGTTTGGCCCTGGCTGGGCCTGGCCTTTGCGTTGCGCCGTTGCGGTGAGTAACTAGCCTGGGCTGGGGGCTTCATAGGGCCGGGCGGGGTGATGGCAGAAAATGCAGATCATGTGATTATGGATTGTAATTATGACCAGTCACCAAATGATTGATCCTGGGTGTAAAGAAAACTGCAGCGCTGCCTGGGAGTTGAGACTGAGGCAGGCCCCTCTGATAGTATTGTACAGGCCTCCAATCCCAATGACGGCCCACCAGCGCTGATATTGTGTACAGGCCTCCATCCATGACTGGCCGCAGCGCTGATATGTGTACAGGCCTCCATCATAACTGGCTGCAGCAGTAATATGTGTACAGGCTTCCATCCATGACTGGCTGCAGCGCTGATATGTGTACAGACCTCCATCCATAAGCTGGCCGCCAGCGCAGTATATGTGTACAGGCTTCCATCCATGCTGGCCGCAGCGCTGATATGTGTACAGACCTCCATCCATACTGGCCGCAGCGCTGATATGTGGTACAACCTCCATCATAGCTGGCCGCAGCGTGATATGTATACAGACTCCATCCATGACTGGCCCGCAGCGCTGATATGTGTACAGGCCTCCATCTATAACTGGCTGCAGCAGTAATATGTGTACAGGCTTCCATCCATGACTGGCTGCAGCGCTGATATGTGTACAGGCCTCCATCTATAACTGGCTGCAGCAGTAATATGTGTACAGTCCTCCATCCATGACTGGCCGCAGCGCTGATATGTGTACAGGCCTCCATCTATAACTGGCTGCAGCGTAAAATGTGTACAGGCTCCATTCATGACTGGCTGCGCGCTGATATGTGTACAGCCTCCATCCATAACTGGCCGCAGCGCTGATATGTGTACAGCTCCATCTATACTGGCGCGGCATAATATGTGTACAGACTTCCATCCATGACTGGCTGCAGCGCTGATATGTGTACAGACCTCCATCCATAGCTGGCCACAGCGCTGATATGTGTACAGACCTCAATCCATGACTGGCTGCAGCAGTAATATGTGTACAGGCCTCCATCCATGACTGGCTGCAGCAGTAATATATGTACAGGCCTCCATCTATAACTGGCTGCAGCGTTGATATGTGTACAGGCCTCCATCCATGACTGACATAGAATTAGAAATATATGCAGCTGTCACACTCGGGTCAGGAGAGCCGCTGGCCAGAATGTGCACTGTTCTGATCCCATTCCAATTTATTTTTTTTCAAATGTTTGACTGCGCCCCTACTTGTATACGTTTGAGGAAAAGGTGTGTGTAAATGGGTGTGGCTTTAAAAATGGGTGTGGCTTAAATGGGTGTGGTTTTTAAAAATGGGTGTGGTTTTACGACGCACAAACACAGAACCTGTTGTTAAAAATTTGAATCCCACCCCTGATACCATACTACAAAATACTCCGACAAATGTGGGCCATTGATTGCAAACAGGATTTGTTACTTTGCACATGCACAAAAGTGTGATTTTCCAAACAAATTAATTCACGACCATGTTGCAGAAATGAGTACACCCCAATGAAAGTTGTAGGAACTAAGAAAAAGTTTAGCCTACAAAATTCTAATAACAAGAATTCACTCATAGATAAGTCTAATTTATTAAACTGGTTTCCAGCAAACAGCTGACTATAAAAAGATATTACTTAACAAAGAAAACTTCTTCTTATTGCATGCTTTCAGCAATGGCACCACATGGAAGAGAAATGTTACGAGACCTGAGCAAGAAAGGTGAAGTGTTATGTTTCGGTAGCTGAGGAGTGCAGGTAAAAAAGGCAATACACCAGAGAAGTTGGAATCTATGAGATTGCAGTACCCTGACTAACCACCACAACTAGAAGCAGCCGTGGAGCGTTCCTACGTTGGTCCTAGACGCCTCGTCACAGCCTAAGAAACTAACTACACCTAAAGATAGAAAGAGGAAAGCTATCTGCCCCGGAGCAGATCCCCAAAGAACATAGAAAGCCCCCAAACATGTAATGGCGGTTAGACAAGATGAAATACTGACACAGACAGAAAATAGTATGAGCAAACGTTGGGGCCCAAACTACCTAAATAGAAAAGGATAGGAAGGGCACTTACTGCAATCCCAAAAAACCCTGAAAAGCACCAACTCTACTAATTTCAAAATCACATGACCTCTACCACCTAAATTAGTTCTCTGGTGTAACAAAATCAAAACAGCAGCCACTGAAAAAACTGGAAAAAGCAAAAGTACAAACATCAGTGGCTGAACTAAACTGAGAGGGCAAAAGCCCCCGGAGGGGACCCTGAAGGCCCCCACAGAAGTGCAGGACAAAATGCAAAAATCAAGCACAAAAACAAAAAGAAGAAAATGTCTTATCTGTTAGCAGGAGATGCAGACACGACACAGCAGGCTACAAAGGAAACAGGACTCAAGGATTGAGACCAGAACAATTGATCACCGGCAACCCTGATGGGAAGGCGACTCCCTTATATAAGACCAGTCAGTAACACCTGATTCCCACTCCTCACAATCTTCACTGGACAGTCCAGTACCGCTTGTAACCACCAGAGGGAGCCTCTGCTCAGAACTCATTTCAAGTCCATTCACAACAGTACCCCCCCTTGAGGAGGGGTCACTGAACCCTCACTTGAGCAACCAGGTCGGTCAGGATGAGTTCTATGATACGCACGGATGAGTCTCCTAGCATGGATGTCCGAAGCAAACACCCAAGAATTGTCTTCCTGACCATAACCTCTCCACTTAACCAAATACTGGAGTTTCCGTCTAGAAAAACGAGAATTCAATATTTTCTCAACCACAAACTCCATATTGCCCTCAACCAGAACAGTGTAATGTATGTAGTACAGTTCATATAGCGTCTTGTGCTTGGGTGCGATGAAAATACATGAGACACAGGTTTGATATAGAAGGTCTTGTATTACTTCATACAAGTAGCAAAAATAGTCACACAGTTTGCAGATACAGAAGCAGGAGACACAGCAGGCCAGAGTAACTTAAGCTCAGCAATCACTCTCCACAACAGGTTCAGGATCTTCTTCTCTGTTACCGTAAGTCCATGCAAACGTGGATCTTTCAAAGAGCAGGGTTCCAGAGTCCACAAGTGTTCAGAGTTCCTCAGTAGGAATAGCTGGAGTACATAGTCCAAGGCTTCCAGGAGTCAGGTCACAGGTTCACTGCAGGCTAGATTCTGAAGCACTGATTGCTCAGCTGTGGCTGCTTAAGAAGCAAGAGGGAGAGAATCAGGGCGGGAACATGAAAGCTGAAAACTCCATATTGACTGAGGGCAAGATAGCTGCAGCAAGACAGAAAGCAAAATGGCTGATGGAAAACTGAGTTTCAAGAACATGTACAAAGAACCTTACATTACTCCCCCCTTAGGGACAACCTCCGGATGGCCTCAGACCAGGCTTGTCTGGGTACCTCTGATGAAACTGGCGGAGCAAACGAGGAGCATTAACGTTATTGACTGGTTCCCATGAGTTGTCCTCCACTGGGTAGCCCTGCCATTTAATCAAATATTGTAACTGATTTCTGTATAACCTGGAATCTAGAATTCTTTCCACCACAAATTCTTCCTGACCATTGACTAGCACTGGGTCAGGGCAAGGAGAAGAACGTCCAGGAAACGTATTGGGTGTTGCAGCCTTTAGTAGGGATACATGAAAGACAGGGTGGATTCTCATAGTTCTAGGCAGTTGAAGACGACAAGCAACGGCACTTATAATTTTACTGATTTTATAGGGTCCAATGTACTTATGTCCCCAACTTAGACGATGGAATCCTTAACTTAAGATTTCTGGTTGACAGCCAGACCAAGTCTCCTACCTTGAAAGCTGGTGCAGGTTTACGAAATTTATCTGCTGCTTTCTTGTACCTTTCCTGAGCCAATTCCAGATTCTCCTTTAGAAGATCCATATTCTTCTGTAAAGACGTGATTCTTTCGGCCACTGCTGGTAAAGGCGTTTCTATGGGAAATCGTGGAAGAATGTTAGGATGATAACCTAGATTGGAGTAAAAAGGAGACTGCTTAGTGGAGGCGCTCTGAGAGTTGTTATAAGAGAACTCAGCCAATGGAAGTAGATCCACCCAATCATCCTGTAGGTGGCAGATAAAGCAGCGGAGATACTGCTCCAGAGTTTGATTGGTTCGTTCGGTCTGTCCATTAGTCTGGGGATGAAAAGCAGAAGAAAGGTTTACTTTAACCCCTTACTGCCATCGGACGTACTATCCCGTCCATGGTACCTGGGCCCGTATGACCGGGGACGGGATAGTACGTCATAGGCGATCAGCTGCGCTCCTGAGGGGAGCGCAGCTAATCGCCGCCGGGTGTCAGCTGATTATCACAGCTGACACCCATGACTGTGTGTCAGGAGCGGTCACGGACCGCTCCCGGCACATTAACCCCTAGCACACCACGATCAAACATGATCGCGGTGTACTGGGGGCACAGGGGAGGATCGCGCAGGGTGGGGGCTCCCTGCGCGCCCCCCTGAGACCCTCAGAGCAGCGCGATGTGATCGCGCTGTTCTGAGGGCTTCCTCCCCCCCAGGACCCGGATCCAAGATGGCGCCGGGGTCCTGGAGGGAGGCGGCTACCTCAGTGCCTGCCGAGAGCAGGCACTGAGAAGCCTGCATCTATGCCTGTGCGATCGCTGGTGTGACAGAGTGCTGTGCACACTGCCACACCAGCGATCTGATAAAATACTGTGATGTCCCACCCTGGGACAAAGTAAAAAAGTTAAAAAAGTAAAAATAAACATGTGTAAAAAAAAATCCAAAATAAATAAAAAAAAAAAAAAATATTCCCCAATAAATTCACTTCTTCCTGTAAATAAAAAAAAAAAAAACAATAAAAGTACACATATTTGGTATCGCCGCGTCCGTAACGACCCCCCCTATAAAATTGTTCAACTAGTTAACCCCTTTAGTGAACCCCTTAAAAAAAAAAAAAAAAAAACGAAGCAAAAAATCAATGCTTTATCATCATACCGCCGAACAAAAAGTGGAATAACACGCGATCAAAAAGACCGATATAAAAATACATGGTACCGCTGAAAACGTCATCTTGTCCCGCAAAAAACGAGCCGTCATAAAGCATCATCAGCGAAAAAATAAAAAGTTATAGCTCGCAGAATAAAGCGATGCAAAAATAATTATTTTTTATATAAAATTGTTTTTATTCTATAAAAGCGCCAAAACATGAAAAAATGATATAAATGAGGTATCGCCATAATCGTACTGACCCGAAGAATAAAACTGCTTTATCAATTTTACCACACACGGAACGGTATAAACGCCTCCCCCAAAAGAAATTCATGAATTGCTGATTTTTGTTCATTCTAACCTCCCAAAAATCGAAATAAAAAGCGATCAAAAAACGTCACGTGCTCGAAAATAGTACCAATAAAAACGTCAACTCGTCCCGCAAAAAATAAGACCTCACATGACTCTGTGGGCCAAAATATGCAAAAATTATAGCTCTCAAAATGTGATGATGCAAAAACTATTTTTGCAATAAAAAGCGTCTTTTAGCGTGACAGCTGCCAATCATAAAAACCCGCTATAAATAGTAAATCAAACCCCCCTTTATCACCCCCTTAGTAAGGGAAAAATAATAAAATTAAAAAAAAGTATTTATTTCCATTTTCCCATTAGGGTTAGGGTTAGGGTTGCGGCTAAAGTTAGGGTTAGGGTTGGCGCTAAAGTTAGGATTAGGGTTAGGGTTGGGATTAGGGGTGTGTTAGGGTTAGGTTTGTGGTTAGGGTTGGGACTAGGGTTAGGGGTGTGTTGGGGTTAGAGTTGGAGTTAGAATTGGGGGGTTTCCGCTGTTTAGGCACATCAGGGGCTCTCCAAATGTGACATGGCGTCTGATCTCAATTCCAGCCAATTCTGCGTTGAAAAAGTCAAACGGTGCTCCTTCACTTCTCAGCTCTGCCATGCGTCCAAACAGTAATTTATCCCCACATATGGGGTATCAGCGTACTCTGGACCCCAAGAGTTATTGTGCAATTTGTCCTATTTCTTCTGCTACCCTTGGGAAAATAAAAAACTGGGGGCGAAAATATCATTTTTGTACAAAAAAAAATATTTTTTTGTTTTTATGGCTGTACATTATAAACTTCTGTGAAGCACTTGGGGCTTCATAGCGCTCACCACACATCTAGATAAGTTCCTTGTGGGGTCTATTTTCCAAAATGGGGTCACTTGTTGGGGATTTCCACTGTTTAGGCGCATCAGGGGCTCTCCAAATGCGACATGACGCCCCCAGACCATTCCATCAAAGTCTGCAATCCAAAACGTCACTACTTCCCTTCCGAGCCCGAAGTGTGCCCATACAGTAGTTTTCTCCCACATATTGGATATCAGCGTACTCAGGACAAATTGGACAACATCTTTTGGGGTCCAATTTCTCCTGTTACCCTTGTAAAAATAAAATATTGGGGCAAAAAAATCATTTTTGCAAAAAAAAAAAAGGATTTTTTATTTTTACGGCTGTGCGTTATAAACTTCTGTGAAGCACTTCGGGGTTCAAAGTGCTCACCACACATCTAGACAAGTTCCTTGTGGGGTCTATTTTCCAAAATGGGGTCACTTGTGGGGGGTTTCCACTGTTTAGGCGCATCAGGGGCTCTCCAAATGCGACATGACGCCCCCAGACCATTCCATCAAAGTCTGCAATCCAAAACGTCACTACTTCCCTTCCGAGCCCTGACGTGCGCCCATACAGTAGTTTTCTCCCACATATTGGGTATCAGCGTACTCAGGACAAATTGGACAACAACTTTTGGGGTCCAATTTCTCCTGTTACCCTTGTGAAAATAAAATATTGGGGGCAAAAAAAAATCATTTTTGTAAAAAAAAAAAAAGATTTTTTATTTTTACGGCTGTACCTTAGAAACTTCTGTGAAGCACTTCGGGTTCAAAGTGCTCACCACACATCTAGATAAGTTCCTTGTGGGGTCTATTTGCCAAAATGGGGTCACTTGTGGGGGGTTTCCACTGTATAGGTGCATCAGGGGCTCTCCAAATGTGACATGACGCCCCCAGACCATTCCATCAAAGTCTGCAATCCAAAACGTCACTACTTCCCTTCCGAGCCCTGACGTGCGCCCATACAGTAGTTTTCTCCCACATATTGGGTATCAGCGTACTCAGGACAAATTGGACAACAACTTTTGGGTTCCAATTTCTTCTGTTACCCTTGTGAAAATAAAATATTGGGGACGAAAAAATCATTTTTGTAAAAAAAAAAATTTTTTATTTTACGGCTGTACGTTATAAACTTTAGTGAAACACCTGGGGGTTAAAAGTTCTCACCACACATCTAGATAAGTTCCTTGAGGGGTCTAGTTTCCAAAATGGCGTCATTTATGGGGGTTTCCACTGTTTAGGCAGATCAGGAGCTCTCCAAACACGACATGGCGTCCAGCCAATTCTGCGTTGAAAAAGTCAGACGGCGCTCCTTCCCTTCCAAACTCTGCCATGCACCCAAACAGTGGTTTACCCCCACATATGGGGTATCAGCGCACTCAGGACAAATTGCACAATAACTTTTGGAGTCTTGTTACCCTTGGAAAAATAAAAATTGGGGTGAAAAGATCATTTTTGTGGAAAAAATATGATTTTTAAATTTTACGGCTCTACGTTATAAACTTGTGTGAAGCACTTGGGGTTCAAATTGCTCACCAAAGATCTAGAAAAGTTCCTTAGGGGTCTAGTTTCCAAAATGGGGTCATTTGTGGGGGGTTTCCACTGTTTAGGCACATCAGGGGCTCTCCAAATGCAACATGGCATCCAATCTCAATTCCAGCCAATTTTGGTTGGAAAAAGTCAAATGGTGCTCCTTCCATTCCGAGCTCTGCCGTGCGCCCAAACAGTGGTTCCCACCCACATATGGGGTATCAGCGTACTCAGGACAAATTGTACAACAACTTATGTGGTCCAATTTCTCCTGTTACCCTTGAGAAAATAAAAAATTAGTGACTAAGAGATAATTTTTGTGGAAAAAAATAGGATTTTTTATTTCATGCCCGGGCATTATAAACTTGTGTGAAGCACTTGGGGGTTCAAAGTGCTCACCAAAGATCTAGATAAGTTCCTTAGGGGGTATAGTTTCCAAAATGGGGTCACTTGTGGGGGGTTTCCACTGTTTAGGCTCATCTGGGGCACTGCAAACGGAACATGACCCCCATCAACGTCTGCATTCCAAAACGTTACTACTTCCTTTCCAAGCCCTGCCGTGCACCCAAACAGTTCCCCCCCCCCACATATGGGGTATCAGCGTACTCAGGACAAATTGGACAACAACTTTTGGGGTCCAATTTCCTTGGGAAAATTCAAAAATTTGGGACTAAAAAATCATTTTTGTGGAAAATTGTTTTTTTTTTTTTTCACACCCAGGCATTATAAGCTTTTGTGAAACACTTGGGAGTTCAAAGTGCTCACAACAAATCTAGATAAGTACCTTAGGGGGTCTAGTTTCCAAAATGGTGTCACTTGTGGGGGTTTCCACTGTTTAGGCGCATCAGGGGCTCTCCAAACACGACATGGCGTCCAATCTCAATTCCAGCCAATTTTAGTTTGAAAAAGTCAAACGGCGCTCCTTCCCTTACGAGCTCTGCCGTGTGCCCAAACAGTGGTTTTCCCCCACATATTGGGTATTGGCGTACTCAGGAGAAATTGCATAACAACCTTATTTGTCCATTTTCTCCTTTTACCCTTGTGAAAATAAAAAAAAAGTTTGTAAAAGATCATTTTTGTGGCTAAAAAGTTAAATATTCATTTTTTCCTTCCACGTTGCTTTAGTTCCTGTGAAGCACCTGAAGGGTTAATAATCTTCTTGAATGTGGTTTTGAGTACCTTGAGGGTGCAGTTTTTAGAATGGTGTCACTTTTGGGTATTTTCTGCCATATAGACCCCTCAAAGTGACTTCAAATGAGAGGTGGTCCCTAAAAAAAATGGCTTTGTAAATTTTGTTGTAAAAATGAGAAATCGCTGGTCAACTTTTAACCCTTATAACTTCCTAACAAAAAAAAATTTTGGTTCCAAAATTGTGCTGATGTAAAGTAGACATGTGGGAAATGTTATTTCTTAACTATTTTATGTGACATATTTCTCTGTTTTAAGGGAATAAAAATTCAAAGTTTGAAAATTGCAAAATTTTAAAAATTTTCGCCATATTTGCGTTTTTTTCAAAAATAAACGCAAGTTATATCGAAGAAATTTTACTTCTAACGTGAAGTACAATATGTCACGAGAAAACAATCTCAGAATCGCAAAGATCCGTTGAAGCGTTCCAGAGTTATAACCTCATAAAGAGACAGTGGTCAGAATTGTAAAAATTGGCCCGGTCATTAACGTGCAAACCACCCTTGGGGGTGAAGGGGTTAATGTCCAATGCTGCACAGAAATTTTGCCAAAACCTTGAAGTGAATTGCACCCCTCGATCCGAAATAACCTCATCTGGTACTCCATGTAAGCGAAACACATCTTTAATCATCAAATCTGATGTCTGTTTTGCAGTGGGTAAGCCGACACAAGGAATAAAATGAGCTGCCTTTGTTAAACGATCAACCACCACTAGAATGGTGTTTTTCCCTTGAGAGGTTGGTAACTCCACAATGAAGTCCATAGAAATGGATCCCCACGGGCGGGACGGGTGGGAAGAGGTTGTAACAGACCAGTTGGTGAGGAGCGAGGTGTTTTGCATCTTGCACAGACTTCACATGAAGTGACATAGTTTAAAACATCCTTCCTGCAAGTGGGCCACCAAAAGAAACGAGAAAGAAATTCCTGTGTCTTTAGAATTCCTCTATGCCCAGCTATCTTGGAATCGTGAATGAGTTGCAATACTCTCAATCTGACTGTTTCAGGAATATACAGACGTTGTCCCAGAATCCACACACCATTCTTAAAGACAAGACTTACGTCCCTTTGGGGTTGTGCCAACAAGGAATCCGCATGGTATGCTTCCTTGATGTCCTTAAGTAGGTCTTGATTATGAATCATTCCCAGAAATCTAGAGTCAGGAAGAATAGTCTTAGGAGGAGCAAGTGGACGGGTCTCTGCTGAATGAATCCTAGAGAGTGCATCAGCCTTTCCATTGCGCGATCCTGGTCTATAAGAAATGACAAAATTAAATTGGTTTAAGAAAAGATTCCAGCGAGCCTGGCAAGGAGTCAGGCACTTAGCCGACCTGATAAATTCAAGGTTACGATGGTCTGTCAGGACGACTATTTGCTGTGCAGCTCCCTGAAGAAGGTGTCTCCATTCTTTGAAGGCGGCAATAATGGCCAACAACTCTCTATTGCCCACATCGTAGTTCCTCTCAGCCGAAGACAACTGCTGGGAAAAGAAGGCACAGGGATGCAAGACATTCTTCTCACCTGTTCTCTGAGAGAGTATAGCTCCAACGGCACAATCTGAAGCATCCACCTCTATTATGAAGGCAAGTTCGGGGTTGGGATGTACCAAGATAGGTGCGGTGGTAAATTTGTCTTTTAGACGAGAAAATGCTTCCTGGGCTTGGGGAGTCCAGGAGAACCTAGACTCTTTCCGGGTAAGTTGGGTGATAGGTGACACTACCTCAGAGAAATTCCTAATGAAACGTCTATAGAAATTGGCAAACCCGATGAAGCGCTGCACCTCCTTCACATTTCTAGGACTTGGCCAATCCTTGATGGCTTGGGTCTTACTTCCATCCATACTAATTCCTTGTGTAGACAGTACATACCCCAGAAATTGAATTTCGGTCCTATGGAATTCACACTTTTCAAGTTTGATGTAAAGATGGTTTTGTCTTAGACGTTCCAAGACCATTCTCACATGTCCATGATGTTCCTCTGTGGAGTTAGAAAAAATTAGAATATCATCCAAATAAATCACCACGAATGTATCTAGGAGATCCCTGAAGATGTCATTCACCAAGTGTTGGAAAGTGGCTGGGGCGGTACTCAGACCAAAAGGCATAACTAGATATTCAAAGTGTCCATAGCGTGACCTGAATGCAGTCTTCCTGTAATGTATGTAGTACAGTTCATATAGCGTCTTGTGCTTGGGTGCGATGAACATACATGAGACACAGGTTTGATATAGAAAAGTCCTGTATTACTTCATACAAGTTGGCAGAAATAGTCACACAGTTTGCAGACACAGAAACAGGAGACACAGCAGGCCAGAGTAATCCAAGCTCAGCAATCACTCTCCAATACAGATTCAGGATCTTCTTCTCTGTTACCGTAAGTCCATGCAAACGTGGGTCTTTCAAAGAGCAGGGTTCAGAGTCCACAAGTGCTTCAGAGTTCCTCAGTAGGAATAGCTGGAGTACAAGGTCCAAGGCTTACAGGAGTCAAGTCACAGGTTCACTGCAGGCTAGATTCTGAAGCACTGATTGCTCAGCTGTGGCTGCTTAAGAAGCAAAGGGAGAATCAGGGCGGGAACATGCAAGCTGGAAACTCCATTTTGACTGAGGGCAAGATAGCTGCAGCAAGACAGAAAGTAAAATGGCTGACAAACAAACTGAGTTTCAGGAATATATACATAGAACCTTACATTACTCCCCCCTTAAGGACAACCTCCGGATGACCTCAGACCAGGCTTGTGTGGGTACCTCTGATGAAACTGACGGAGCAAGCGAGGAGCATTAACGTTATTGACCGGTTCCCATGAGTTGTCCTCCACTGGGTAGCCCTGCCATTTAATCAGATATTGTAACTGATTTCTATACAACCTGGAATCTAAAATCCTTTCCACCACAAATTCTTCCTGACCATCGACTAGCACTGGGTCAGGGCAAGGAGAGTAACGTCCAGGAAACGTATTGGGTGTCGCAGCCTTTAGTAGGGATACATGAAAGACAGGGTGGATTCTCATAGTTCTGGGCAGTTGAAGACGACAAGCAACGGCACTTATAATTTTACTGATTTTATAGGGTCCAATGTACTTATGTCCCAACTTAGACGATGGAATCCTTAACTTAAGATTTCTGGTTGACAGCCAGACCAAGTCTCCTACCTTGAAAGCTGGTGCAGGTTTACGAAATTTATCTGCTGCTTTCTTGTACCTTTCTTGAGCCGATTCCAGATTTTCCTTTAGAAGATCCATATTCTTCTGTAAAGACGTGATTCTTTCAGCCACTGCTGGTAAAGGCGTTTCTATGGGAAATCGTGGTAGAATGTTAGGATGATAACCTAGATTAGAGTAAAAAGGAGACTGTTTAGTGGAGGCACTCTGAGAGTTGTTATACGAGAACTCAGCTAATGGAAGTAGATCCACCCAATCATCCTGTAGGTGGCAGATAAAGCAGCGGAGATACTGCTCCAGGGTTTGATTGGTTCGTTCGGTCTGTCCATTAGTCTGGGGATGAAAAGCAGAAGAAAGGTTTACTTTAATGTCCAATGCTGCACAGAAATTTTGCCAAAACCTAGAAGTGAATTGCACCCCTCGATCCGAAATAACCTCATCCGGTACTCCATGTAAGCGAAACACATCTTTAATCATCAAATCTGATGTCTGTTTGGCAGTGGGTAAGCCGACACAAGGGATAAAATGAGCTGCCTTTGTTAGACGGTCAACCACCACTAGAATGGTGTTCTTCCCCTGAGAGGTTGGTAACTCCACAATGAAGTCCATAGAAATGGATCCCCACGGGCGGGACGGGGTGGGAAGAGGCTGTAACAGACCAGTTGGTGAGGAGCGAGGTGTTTTGCATCTTGCACAGACCTCACATGAAGTGACATAATTCAAAACATCCTTCCTGCAAGTGGGCCACCAAAAGAAACGAGATAGAAATTCCTGTGTCTTTAGAATTCCTCTATGCCCAGCTATCTTGGAATCGTGAATGAGTTGCAATACTCTCAATCTGACTGTTTCAGGAATATACAGGCGTTGTCCCTGAATCCACACACCATTCTTAAAGACAAGACTTACGTCCCTTGGGGTTGTGCCAAAAAGGAATCCGCATGGTATGCTTCCTTGATGTCCTTAAGTAGGTCTTGATTATGAATTACTCCTAGGAATCTAGAGTCAGGAAGAATAGTCTTAGGAGGAGTAATTGGACGTGTCTCTGCTGAGTAAATCCTAGAGAGTGCATCAGCCTTTCCATTGCGCGATCCTGGTCTATAAGAGATGATAAAATTAAATTGGTTTAAGAAAAGATTCCAGCGAGCCTGGCGAGGAGTCAGGCACTTAGCCGACCTGATAAACTCAAGGTTACGATGGTCTGTCAGGACGACTATTTGCTGTGCAGCTCCCTGAAGAAGGTGTCTCCATTCTTTGAAGGCGGCAATAATGGCCAACAACTCTCTATTGCCCACATCGTAGTTCCTCTCAGCCGAAGACAACTGCTGGGAAAAGAAGGCACAGGGATGCAAGACATTCTTCTCACCTGTTCTCTGAGAGAGTATAGCTCCAACGGCACAGTCTGAAGCATCCACCTCTATTATGAAGGCAAGCTCGGGGTTGGGATGTACTAGGATAGGTGCAGTGGTAAATTTATCTTTTAGACGGGAAAATGCTTCCTGGGCTTGGGGAGTCCAGGAAAACCTAGACTCTTTCCGGGTAAGTTGAGTGATAGGTGACACTACCTCAGAGAAATTTCTAATGAAACGTCTATAGAAGTTGGCAAACCCGATGAAGCGCTGTACCTCCTTCACATTTCTAGGACTTGGCCAATCCTTGATGGCTTGGGTTTTGCTTCCATCCATACTAATTCCTTGTGTAGACAGTACATACCCCAGAAATTGAATTTCGGTCCTATGGAATTCACACTTTTCAAGTTTGATGTAAAGATGATTTTGTCTTAGACGTTCCAAGACCATTCTCACATGTCCATGATGTTCCTCTGTGGAGTTAGAAAAAATTAGAATATCATCCAAATAAATTACCAAGAATGTATCTAGGAGATCCCTGAAAATGTCATTCACCAAGTGTTGGAAAGTGGCTGGGGCGGTACTCAGACCAAAAGGCATAACTAGATATTCAAAGTGTCCATAGCGTGACCTGAATGCAGTCTTCCATTCATCCCCAGGTCTAATACGGACTAAGTTATAGGCCCCACGAAGATCTAGTTTAGAAAAAATTTTGGCATGTCGCACTCTCTCCAATAACTCAGGGATTAAAGGCAATGGATAACGGTTTCTAATAGTAACCTTATTGAGTTCCCTATAGTCTACGCATGGTCTCAGAGATCCATCTTTCTTCTTTACAAAGAAGATGGGTGCACCTGCAGGAGATGAAGAGGGGCGTATGAAGCCCTTGGCTAGATTTTCATCTATGTAATCCTTTAAAGCCTTTAGCTCGGGCCCCGCCAGGGGGTAGATCTTACCAAAAGGTATCTCTGCTCCAGGCAATAATTCAATTGGACAATCATATGAACGGTGAGGAGGAAGCTGGTCAGCGTTCTTCTTGTCACATAAATCCACATAGTCCTGGTATACAGCTGGTAGTTCAGGGACTGACATGATTCCTTTAGGAACAGAGCAAGCTGAAACTTTTGGACTCATCTGTTTCTCTGGAAAGTGTAATTCCTTGGTCTCCCAGTTAATGGTAGGATTCTGAGCCTGCAGCCATGGTAGCCCTAGAATAATGGGAAAGTGGGGAGAAGAGATAAGCATAAAGGACAGTTTCTCTTGATGATCTTTACCCATAAGAACCCTCAAAGGCTCTGTTTCCTGATCCACTGGTCCAGAGGTCAGCAGGGAGCCATCCACAGTTTCCATCTGTACTGGAGTAGCCTTCTTCACTGAACGTATTCCCTGTTTCAGAGCAAAGGAGACATCCATAAAATTTCCACTTGCCCCTGAGTCGATCATAGC
>JARQOD010000002.1:572886277-572928861 GCA_033576555.1 Oophaga sylvatica
TACATCTTCAATAATCACAAGTTTAGGTTATATTTTGGCACTTTTCTTATCCCTTAAAATTTGAAAGGATTTTTGGGGGATAGGAAATCATTTTTCAAATACAATCCCTCCTGCCATAGGGGCAAAAACTGTGCAAACTTTCCTTTGAAAAAGACACAAAAAGGTCAATGCCCTTGGCATCAAGTAGTCGGGTCCAACCCAAATTTAAAAAACCCAGGGGGGAAAGGTGAAGAAAATGGTCCTTTACAAGGCCCCAAAACCTCCCAAACTGATCTGGCAACAGCAACAGAGAAAGGGGGCCAGATTGACAAGAGTACTTTTTTAAACACTCATTAACCCCAAACTTCAAAACTGAAACCCCTTTGTAAAAGCCGGGGGGCCAAAAAATACAAAATGATTTTGGGGGAGGGTTTTTTGATTTTTGTTTTTCGTAAATTCCAAATTTTTTTCCCTCAAAATTTGGGGAGTGATTCCAAATTTTTTTCCCCTATACTTGGCTAAAAAAAATAAAAAATTACTGACAACCCCCATTATTTTTTCCGATTTTTTTTTTAGTGTTTCTTAAAGCCAAAACAGTTCCCATATGAAAAGACTTAATTTTGGGGCCATTCTTTTTATTTTTTTTTTTTTCAACAAAATAAAACAACTGAATGAACATCCTCCAAGGCTGGTGATTCCATAATTTTTGCCAGGGGTTGTAGTAGCATTTTGAACACACCATATTTACGCTGCGCTCTATTAAAGCCCATGTGTTTAGGTAACTATGAAGATTTATCGCATCTAATGACATTCTATTGTCGAAAATCCGCAGCGGAGGCTATGGTCTCCGTTACAGAAATTGACATGCTGCTGCTCATAAACCTGCACCGCGGGTGAGTTTACGCAGAGTTAAATAGAAACAGCGTGCATGGGATTTTTATGAATCCCACCCATTTTGCTTGCATATAGAACGCAGAATTTTAGACACAGCAAAAATACACTGCTTGCAAAATGCCGGTATTCCTGATCAGAGGCACGCAGCCTAAAGGATTATAGATACAGAGGTTGTCAGGGTTTCTTCATATTTGATGAATCTACTGACACTTCAACACAACTGTTCCAGTAGTCCCACTAGTCCTTATGAACTGGACATGAACATTCTTATGCTAATTACTGACCTCTGCCAGGATGTATAGATGTATTATACAAGATCACAAAGGACAGTGATTGGCTGCAGTTGTGTCTAGCTCACGGTCAGCACATCATCAGTGCAGGACAGTTAGCAAACACTATCCAGACCACAGAAATAGTTTGTTACTTTATGACATTCCCTGCTTTCAGTAATGTTTGTATTTAAATCCTGAACATTAAACAACCTCTTTAAGGATGGGTATAAGGAGAAACTTTAGATTGCAGCCTCACAGATCTAAACCTATCCTGCTCCCTTCATCCTCTGAGCCCCACTCCTGCATGCATCCCATGGAAATATTGCATCCTTTGTAAAGAATACCCTATATTACCTATTATAGGGCACTCCGCAGAGCTGCCACCTGAGCGCAGTGACTAACCGATGAGCCAGATCTGCTGGAGGAGAATTCGAGCAGTGTACAGGCTGACCAATTTGAAGTTATGTTTAGTAAATGCCTGAGGATGGAGCTAAAGCCTTAGTTTTTCATCATGATGATCGGAAATACAGAAACCATGCTCGCCTATTCCTCAAGTCTATCTCACAGTTGGTGGCCTTATCTTACAGATTAGTAAAGCCAAGACATTTGGCACATGTATATCTCACAGCCAAGGTGGAGCTTTTTAGAAGCCTCTTCCTAAGAGACCCAAAAGTTTTCTCCTGCATTATTAGAAATTAATTTCAATTGGCTTGCTTTTTTACTAGCTGCAAGATTTCTGCAAAACCAAGCAACCATTAAGAATAGGCAAGCTATATGCATTTCATTTCTTCATGAAGTGGCTGCAACTTGGATGCCTTCCACATACATGCTGTAAGGAGGCTAAAGGCCGCATAGTCGATGGGAGGTATGTGTCACAGAGATGGCTGCTCTCTGTGCTGTAACCCGGAGTATTTTCTTTAGTGCATGTAAGCACTAAGAGGTTCGTTTGGTGCACCTGGGACCAGGTTACTGGTAGCTATGAGAGATGGGTGGGTCTGGCGACCCACATACCTCACATCTGGGTGTGGTTACAGCCTATATAATGGAAGCTGTTGTTTGGCACATGGTCTGTGACTGGAGGCATGGAGGTCTCCAGTGTGTGTTTGCTAAGACACTAACCTGAGCGGGCAGACACGCAGTGCTATATGGACTGTTTGTCTGTTTTCATTTTGTGGCACAGAAGGTCATCTTTGTTTGCTTAAACTTAAGGAGGTTTATGGAGCTAATAAACCTGACTGAACATTTTTATGAAAACGGCTTCCTGTGCTTACCTCAACCCGCAGCCGAGTGAGAAAAACCTTACAATGCCAAGAAGTACATGGGACCCTTGCATTATGTATTTTCAGAATAAGCTGTATTGTGTGTACAATGCCACTAACTCCATTTATGTTCATTATATTGCAGGTATCTGCAGGCTTTATCTCTTAATTTTCTGTCATCTTGACCTAGTTGGAGGAGGCTAGCACATATGATTTATTCTAATCACAGTACACAGAGAGATGGATTCCTTACATACAGCAGCAGAATCATTAAGGACATAACACAGAAGTACTGACCTGTGCAGCTGAGAATCCAGTGTCAATGTGAAATTGTCTAATACCTGCAGCCAATCTGCCTGTGCCTGGTCACTTACTATTGGGCATGCTCCTCACTCCTCTTTCTCATGCTCCTTGACTGATCAACCAATGTGCCCAGGAGTGATTACAGTGTGCTCATTGTGTACTGAGCGGTGACTGTATCAGCCCCGTGTACTACCCCAATGATTGGAAGCTAGCTGCTTCAGGAAGAATATTTCCTCTATGCTTCCCATGAGCCAGCCAGAAAAATAAAAAAGTAACCATGAGTTTTATTTTTTATTTCATAAATCAATAGTTCGTATGAAAATAAGAAACTGTAATATATCTTATCAGAGAAATCTGCTTCTTTCTCCTCCAGTTTTTCTCAAAATTCTCAGTTCATGGGTAAAATTTGTATTCAGTGAAGACAGATTGTTACATTACTGAGATAGAACACAACCCCTGACGAAGACGTGTGACACACACGTTGGGCCCCAGGGCTCCACATTATTACTACATAAATTTGCATCTTATAAACTAGGGAATGTACTGCAACAGATATGTGGGCGTACTAGTTATATACTGTTTATATCCTTGAGAGGTTTGTTGTTAGCCCTCCATTTAGCTACTCTTTTGTTTAACAAAATCTGCTATGATATTTTATATTTAATGAAGTTGATATATTAGTGAGTGTTACACCCGGTCCCAGCACTGCCTCTGCACTCCGTTCTGCTCACTCACCTGTTCCTCGGGCTGTCCCTCTGCGGCGGTCTGTGCGTGGGCTGGGGTCTCCTGTCCCATCTGCTCTCCGGCGTCCTGAGTCCTTCTCCACTTCCTGGCACGCTGCTGGCAGGCTCCAGACAGTCGGCTTAGGACGCGAGGCCGCGCCCACCGCCTCTCTTAAAGGGGCAGCGTGCATCTTTTGAAATAGCTAATTATCCAATGGCTGCGCACTCGGTACTATATCTGGTCACTCCACCATTAGGGGAGTGCCGGAGCAACGTTTTCTATCATTGCTACATCCGGTTCTGTTCCTGTTCTGTCTAGCTGCGTCTGCAGTCTCTGTGCTTCGCTGATACTGTTTGTCTCCTCAGATCTTTGCTAACCCGTATCTGGCTAATCTGGACAATCTCGGCTATTACTGGCGCAAGTGTCATCCCGTTCCGCCATCAGCCATCCGTACCGTGGACCGTGACAAGGTCACTGAAGCCAGCCTTCTACCATCCGCTCTGGACCAGGACCTTACCCTTCTCCGTCAAGAACTTTCCACGGACTCTGTAAATACTTGTTACCCTTTTGGTCCCTCTGGGACAGCTGCCACGTGTCCGGGGTCTAACTGGAGGTAGCACCTGTGTCCTCCGGGTATTCCATTCTGGTCCTGTTCGAGGGGCCTTACTACGGGTACCCGGGGCTCACTAGTTACGCCCCCTTCGGAGCCCCCCGGACCGCGGTCTCGAGGTTCCACATTAAAAAATAAATACGAATGTGAACTTCACCACCTCTGCCTCCGCTTCCATTCGTTACAGATTGCTCCGGCCATGGAACCCGCTGGATCCCAGAGACCTCCGACCACGGATCTGTGCCAGGAGGTGGCCCGTTTGGGAGTTCAACAGGACAAGATCACGACTTATCTACGCAGCTTGTCTACCCGCATGGATTCCCTAGGGTCCTCGTCTGCACCTGACTCTTCTATCAATAATCAGGTACCAGTTCCCATGGCAAATCAAGGTCCCCGTCTGGCGGCTCCTACCCGTTTCCAGGGTGATCCTACTCTGTGTCGGGGTTTCTCAATCAGTGCACTCTACACTTCGAAATCTTGGGGCATATGTTTGCTTCTGACCGAGCCAAGGTGGGCTTCATCATGTCACACCTGGGAGGAGAAGCCCTCGCCTGGCTAAACCCGCTATGGGAGAGAGGGGATCCGGTGGTTAACGATCTTCAATCTTTCCTAGAGGCTTTTCGCAGGACTTTCGATGAACCTGGTCGTACCACTTCGACTGCATCAGCTCTGCTCCGCCTGCGCCAAGGTACTCTCACGGTAGCTCAGTATGCTGTTAAATTCCGCACCCTCTCGTCTGAATTATCGTGAAACAATGAGGCCCTGGTTGCTAACTTCTGGGAAGGCCTATCCGGAAGAATCAAGGATGAGCTGGCGGGACGGGACAGACCTACTCTCTTGGAAGAGCTAATATCCTTGGCAACCCGAATTGACCTGCGTTTTCAGGAGTGCTCCATGGAGATCAAGCGGGACAAAAGGTCCTATCACCTGGACTCTAGTTTGTACAAAACAGGTACTTCACCCTCCGCCTCCGAGGCCATGGAGGTGGACCATGTAAGTTTGGCCACCCGCCGCCGGGAGGCACGTCGCAAGGAGGGAAGTTGTTACTACTGCGGTAGTTCTGAACATTTGATTCATTTCTGTCCTAAAAAGTCGGGAAACTCCAGTGCCTAGGTCCGGTAGGAGGGGCCAACCTAGGTAAAGAGCAGTCCTCTCCCTCTTTACACATCTCTGTCACCGTGTCCTATGGAGCAATAAAATTCTCCGAACACTGTCTACTGGATTCTGGAGCTGCAGGGAACTTCATCCAGCAGGCGGTTGTGGATCATTACCGCTTACCAGTCCAGCGTCTTCCTGATCCGTTACAGGTGTCCGCCGTGGATGGCAAACCGCTGACCGAGCCCGTCCAGTTTCAAACCGAGTTGGTGGAACTCCGGGTAGGTCTAATGCATACTGAACGAATGCGATTTTATGTATATCCTGGTTTATCCCATCCCATGCTTCTAGGTTTACCTTGGCTTCAGATGCATGAACCAGTCCTTAATTGGAAAACTGGAGAAGTTCTGCGTTGGGGAGATACCTGCATGAATCGTTGCTTAACCCGGATTCAACCTGTTTCGCCTCCAGTCCAGCTTGATACCTGCCAGGGTTGCCTTCCGCCTATTGGTCCTTCTCTGACGTCTTTGGGAAAAAAGAGGCTGAGAGACTACCTCCACACAGGTCGTATGACTGTCAGGTAGAGCTTCTTCCAGGAGCATCACCCCCTCGCGGGAGAGTTTATCCTCTTTCACAGGCAGAGACTCAGGCCATGTCGGACTACATTCAAGAGAATTTGGCTAGAGGATTTATCCGAAAGTCATCGTCACCGGCAGGAGCTGGATTCTTTGTGAAGAAAAAGGACGGATCCTTGCGGCCCTGCATTGACTATCGGGGTCTAAATCAAATCACGGTAAAAAACAGGTATCCATTGCCTCTTATTTCAGAGCTGTTTGATCGTCTCCGAGGGGCCAAGATCTTCACCAAATTGGACCTCAGAGGGGCCTACAACCTGATCCGAATCAGAGAGGGAGACGAATGGAAAACAGCCTTCAACACCCGTGACGGCCACTATGAATACCTGGTAATGCCATTCGGCCTAAGCAATGCACCTGCGGTTTTTCAGGAATTTGTTAATGACATTTTCAGGGACTTGCTCTATACTTGTGTCGTGGTTTACCTGGACGATATTTTGATTTTTTCTGCTGACTTGACGTCACACCGGAGGCAAGTACGCCTGGTCTTACAAAGACTGAGAGAGAACAGGCTCTATGCCAAATATGAGAAATGCCTCTTTGAGCAGTCCTCTTTGCCTTTCCTTGGGTACATTGTATCTTCCACAGGATTAAAGATGGATCCGGAGAAGTTGTCAGCAGTTCTCAACTGGCCTCGTCCGTCTGGGCTAAAAGCTATACAAAGGTTCCTCGGATTCGCCAATTACTACCGGCAATTCATTCCACACTTTTCCACCCGAGTGGCTCCAATCACAGCCTTAACCCGGAAAGGTGTAAACTCTAAGGAATGGTCCTCCGAGGCAGAAGAGGCCTTTGTTTCTCTCAAAAAAGCCTTCGCTTCCGCACCCGTTCTCCATCGTCCTAATTCAAGTGAGCAATTTTTTCTTGAAGTTGACGCTTCTTCCATAGGTGCAGGAGCAGTTCTGACCCAGAAGTCGTCTACCGGGCGGATGATCTCGTGTGGTTTTTTTCCAAGGTTTTTTCTCCTGCAGAAAGGAACTACTCTGTCGGTGATCGCGAACTGTTGGCCATCAAATTGGCTCTGAGAATGGAGACATCTTCTTGAAGGAGCTCATCACCAGGTAATCATATTCACCGACCATAAAAACCTTGCCTATCTCCAATCTGCTTTAAGACTGAATCCCCGTCAGGCCCGTTGGGCATTATTTTTTGCCGTTTCAATTTTGTACTTCATTTCCGTCCAGCTGACAAGAACATCAAGGCAGACGCACTCTCTAGGCCTTCTTGCCTCCTGAACTGGAGGAGGAACCTCAGCACATTATTGAACCTTCTAGGTTAGTCTCTGTTGCCTCCACTGATCTGGCCCAGCTTCCTCCTGGGAAGACTTTCGTGTCTGCTTCTGACGTACTCGTGTTCTGCGCTGGGGTCATTCTTCTAAGTTGGCTGGCCATGCTGGTCAGAAAAGACGCAGCAACTCATCTCCCGGTATTACTGGTGGCCTACCATGGTCAAGGATATCCAGGAGTTCGTCGCAGCATGTCCTTCATGTGCTCGTAACAAAACTGTTAAACATCTACCAGCCGGCAGGCTTCTGCCTCTTCCGATTCCGTCCGCTCCCTGGCAGCACATCGCGATGGATTTCATCACGGATCTTCCCATCTCTTCTGGCTGCTCAGTGGTATGGGTTGTGGTGGACCGCTTCTCTAAAATGGCTCACTTCGTTCCGCTATCTGGCCTCCCGTCTGCTCCAGAACTGGCCACTCACTTCATCCAGCACATCTTCCGTCTACATGGATTTCCTCTCCACATCGTGTCCGACAGGGGCGTCCAGTTCACCTCTAAGTTCTGGAGAGGACTCTGTAAAATGGTAAAAATTGAACTAGATTTTTCTTCTGCATATCATCCCCAGTCTAATGGGCAAGTGGAGAGGATCAATCAAATCCTGGCTGGATACCTGCGTCACTTCGTCAACGCTCATCATAATGACTGGTAGAATTACTGCCCTGGGCGGAATTCTCCTACAACAATCAAGTAAGTGAATCTTCTGGAAAGTCTCCCTTTCAGATTGTGTTTGGACTGCAACCCGGAATTCCTCTTCCTGTCTCGGGATTGTCGATGTTCCGGCAGTCGATACCTTGTCAAAGAATTTCTCGGACATTTGGAGAGAGACCAGGTCGGCTTTGGAGAAAGCTTCTCAACGTATGAAAACGCATGCGGACAAAAGAGTTTGGAGGCTCCCATCTTTGTCCAGGAGACAAGGTATGGCTCTCCTCCAAGTACAACCGTCTGAAGTTACCATCGTACAAATTGGGTCCTCGTTTCATTGGTCCCTTTGAAGTTTTGAGACAGATCAACCCGGTCTCTTATAAACTGAAATTGCCTAATTCTCTAAGAGTACCTAACTCCTTTCATGTTTCCCTCCTCAAACCAGTAGTGTTGAGCTCCTTTTTAAGGACCCGGGTACCACTCCTGATCCGGTCTCTGAGGATGATGTTTTTGAGGTAAAACATATCTTGGCCTCTAAGCGAGTAAGAGGTAGAATCTATTACCTGGTGGACTGGAAGGGTTTTGGTCCTGAGGAGAGGTCTTGGGAGCCTAAAGAGAACATCCAGGCCCCTCTTCTTCTTAAAAGATTTCACGCAGGCTTGAAAAAGAGGGGGAGTAAAGAGGGGGATACTGTTACACCCGGTCCCAGCGCTGCCTCTGCACTCCGTTCTGCTCACTACCTGTTCCTCGGCTGTCCCTCTGCGGCGGTCTTTGCGTGGGCTGGTTGTCACGCTGTATAGCAGATATTATATTATGTGATGACGTAATCTATATCAAAAGGGCAACATACAATATAACTGCGCTAGATATATGATAACATAGAATTACCTGACAGAAAGTCCAGTGGGTCAATACGGAATCCGTTATACGCTGTCTCCGGCTAGAGGGTGACCGGGGTCTATGCTGACCCATTTTAAACTGGGGTCCTAACTAATCCCTCTACCTGGAGGTACTGTTAAAGGTACAGAGGTCCAGGCCACCAGCGTAAACCCTGTCTCCTATCAATCCCTGCCAACTGTAATCTAGTCCTAAGAAGGACCCTGATTACCACCAAAGGGAATGAACAGGTAACGGTTAATGAACAGAAAGACATACAAGAAAGACAAGAAATAAAGTAAATAAAGTCTTACATACAACACTCACACACAGTAGGAACACCTAAGGTCTCAGAGATAAACTATAAGCTATAAGAGTAAAAACAACTAAGGAGCTCTTAGCTTAAGTATTCTCAGAACCGATCCAGTCTGCTAGACTACATAAGCTTTCACCGGCATCTAACAACCAGACTGGCAGGTATATGAAGGAACTAATTAGAACATAATCAAAAGCAGCCGGGCGAGGCTGGACCTAGTCTTAGCAAAGAGCTAGGTAAAATTAACTCCCTCATTACCAAAACACAAAGAAACAGCAACTCAGCTGTGAGAAGTCAGAGTGTGTAATCGCGACGATCCTTGTGGCGATACACCCATGACAGTACCCCCCCCTCTACGAGGGGACTCCGGACCCTCAGGGCCAGGTCTGCCCGGGTGAGTTGTGTGAAAGGTCCGAACCAATCGATCTGCGTTAACATCAGACGCAGGGACCCACGTCCTCTCCACAGGACCATACCCCCTCCAATGAACCAAGTACTGAAGGGATCGGCGACTGAGACGTGAGTCAATGATTTTCGACCCATGAAATTCCACGTTATCATTGACCACCACTGAAGGCGGAGGTAGAGGTGACGGTATGACTGGTGCCACATACTTTTTAAGTAATGACTTGTGAAACACATTATGAATTTTAAACGTAGGAGGGAGGTCCAGACGAAATGCCACAGGATTAATTATGGAACTGATCCTGTACGGCCCGATGAATCTGGGACCCAACCTCCAGGAGGAAACTTTAAGTTTTATATTCCTGGTAGACAACCAAACTAGATCGTTCACCTTCAGATCTAGACCAGAAACTCTCCCCCTATCAGCCATCCGTTTGTAACGGTTCCCGTAACCTTCAGTCTTAACCGATCTGGAACTATCAGTCTCCCTGGAAGTCCCACGGGGCGTCCCCCTGAGCCCCCAATACCTCCCCCTCAAGCTCAGAGCATACAGCTGACACTACAACTCCCTCCTGAGGAATAGGAACCGGATCATCCGTCTTCCCGGCCCTGGGAAAGTACGAGATAAGGCATCAGGAAGCAACTTTATTGAGCAGTCATATGCGCGATGAGGAGGTAACTCTTTACACCCCTCCTCTGAGAACATCTCCCCAAAGTCCTCCAGAAAAGGAGACAAAGTCCTAGGCACAACCGCACCGATGACCGTGCTCATGCAGTTATTCCTGCAAAATTCACCCCACTGGCTTATCTTTCGGATTGCCAATCAATCACTGGGTTATGTTTAGCCAACCAAGGAAGTCCCAACACAATAGGAGTAGGTAGACCCTCCAACACATAACAAGAAATTGCTCTTTATGTCTTGCCCCTACTCGAAGATCTATGTTATGAACAGCTTGTACCAAGCTACCTTGACCGAGAGGTCTAGAATCAATAGAGACTATAGGGACCGGTTTGGCCAATACACTCAGTTGCATACCATGCACCTGGGCAAACCGAGCGTCCACCAGATTAGCCCCGGACCCACTATCAAGAAAAACAGAAATCCTCTCAGTTCTAGTACCAATCACCACCTCCGCAGGCACGAGAAACTGAGAGGGATTTGGGGACGAAATACACACTCCCAGGTTAACTCCTTGCTCAAAGAGGCCCGGGATGGACACCCCCCAACAAAATGTCCCTCTCTCCCGCAAAAGAAACACCTTCTAGTCTTGCGGTGCACCGCCGAAATTTCCCTCCTACAAAAAGATGTCCCTCCCAACTGCATGGGTTCCTCAGAACAGACCAGGGGAACCTCAGTATAAGGGACTTTAGTAGTAGGTGGAGTCATCATGGGAGGCGGAGTTACCTCGCGTCTTCCCCGAATTCGTCTATCCATGCGAATAGCGAGGGCCATAGCAGCCTCCAGTGATGGAGGAGAATCATACTGAGCCAACACATCTTTTAATTTGTCAGACAACCCTTGACAAAACTGGCTCCTAAGAGCTGGGTCATTCCACTGAGTATCTGTTGCCCATCTACGGAACTCAGAAGAATATTCCTCCGCTGGACGATTTCCTTGCCGTATTTTACGTAACTTTGTTTCAGCAAGGGAAACTCGATCCGGATCATCATATACCAGACCCAGGGCAGTAAAAAATCGATCCACTGACTGGAGATCTGGGGAGCCTGGAGGAATAGAGAACGCCCAAGATTGAGGGTCCCCTTGTAAGAGCGAGATAACAATTCCCACCCTCTGCTCTTCACTCCCAGATGACCGAGGCCGCAGCCGAAAGTACAATTTACATGCCTCCCGGAAAGTAAAAAATTTGTCCCGCCCACCAGTGAACCTGTCCGGAGAGAGCAACCTTAGGTTCAGATCTGGTTTGCTCCGGGGGGAAAAAAACCTTGGACTTAATGTCTGCAAACTCCATGGACAACCCCTGCAACTGCCGGGCCAGCTGGGCTACTGGATCCATGACAGCTGGAGAGAATCTTTAGTATGGCCGGTGAAAATGTCACGCTGTATAGCAGATATATATATATGTGATGACAGTAATCTATATCAAAAGGGCAACATACAATATAACATGCGCATAGATATATGATAACATAGAATTACCTGACAGAAAGTCCAGTGGGTCAATACGGAATCCGTTATACGCTGTCTCCGGCTAGAGGGTGACCGGGGTCTATGCTGACCCTAAACTGGGGTCCTAACTAATCCCTCTACCTGGAGGTACTGTTAAAGGTACAGAGGTCCAGGCCACCAGCGTAAACCTTGTCTCCTATCAATCCCTGCCAACTGTAATCTAGTCCTAAGAAGGACCCTGATTACCACCAAAGGGAATGAACAGGTAACGGTTAATGAACAGAAAGACATACAAGAAAGACAAGAAATAAAGTAAATAAAGTCTTACATACAACACTCACACACAGTAGGAACACCTAAGGTCTCAGAGATAAACTATAAGCTATAAGAGTAAAAACAACTAAGGAGCTCTTAGCTTAAGTATTCTCAGAACCGATCCAGTCTGCTAGACTACATAAAGGCTTTCACCGGCATCTAACAAGCAGACTGGCAGGTATATGAAGGAATCTAATTAGAACATAATCAAAAGCAGCCGGGCGAGGCTGGACCTAGTCTTAGCAAAGAGCTAGGTAAAATTAACTCCCTCATTACCAAACACAAAGAAACAGCAACTCAGCTGTGAGAAGTCAGAGTGTGTAATCGCGACGATCCTTGTGGCGATACACCCATGACAGCTGGGGTCTCCTGTCCCATCTGCTCTCCGGCGTCCTGAGTCCTTCTCCAATTCCTGGCACGCTGCTGGCAGGCCTCCAGACAGTCGGCTTAGGACGCGAGGCCGCGCCCACCGCCTCTCTTAAAGGGGCAGCGTGCATCTTTTGAAATAGCTAATTATCCAATGGCTGCGCACTCGGTACTATATCTGGTCACTCCACCATTAGGGGAGTGCCGGAGCAACGTGTTCTATCATTGCTACATCCGGTTCTGTTCCTGTTCTGTCTGCGCTGCGTCTGCAGTCTCTGTGCTTCGCTGATACTGTTTGTCTCCTCAGATCATTGCTAACCCGTATCTGGCTAATCTGGACAATCTCGGCTATTACTGGCGCAAGTGTCATCCCGTTCCGCCATCAGCCATCCGTACCCGTGGACCGTGACAAGGTCACTGAAGCCAGCCTTCTACCATCCGTTCTGGACCAGGACCTTACCCTTCTCCGTCAAGAACTTTCCACGGACTCTGTAAATACTTGTTACCCTTTTGGTCCCTCTGGGACAGCTGCCACGTGTCCGGGGTCTAACTGGAGGTAGCACCTGTGTCCTCCGGGTATTCCATTCTGGTCCTGTTCGAGGGGCCTTACTACGGGTACACGGGGCTCACTAGTTACGCCCCCTTCGGAGCCCCCCGGACCGCGGTCTCGAGGTTCCACATTAAAAAATAAATACGAATGTGAACTTCACTACCTCTGCCTCCGCTTCCATTCGTTACAGTGAGATATATTGTAGCACCATCTTTCTGTTAGTTTATATCGTGATACGTAGGTTCATCCCTCTTATTCAGCCAATTACTTGTGTTTTTAGGAAAATTGTTTGGTCCTACCAAATGTATTTTGTTGTATTAGTGTTAAGGTGGTATACACTTTTACTTTGCATGCTTTTTTGTATTTGAAAAGTGGACAATCTCAATTGGTAGATGCACGGACTTCTCTTTCCCCAGATCCCTCCCCTGCAGTGTGAATACATGATGACACACTGCGGGGAGGGATCTGGGGAAAGAGAAAGACGCAGGCGCAATAGTCTTCTTACAGTTCCCGGGCAGCACGCACTGCGCATGCCCGAGGACTTTTATAACAGCGCAGGCGCCACATAGAACCGAAACTAAAAGATAAACAACTCTGTTGAAGGCGTGGCGACGCTGAAGGGGCTGATGGACGGCTGGGGGGAGGATGAGTCAGGGGAAAAGGCCATATCTCAGGGACGCATTTAAGGTATGGGGACCTAGTTTTAAAACTGTATATTTCAGCGTTGCAGGGGAACCACAAAAAAAAGAGCCACCTTCACAGACTGTTGTCTTAGTGCTGCTGAAGGTGGCTCCTTTACTTAAAAACACCCGGGGGGGGTGACAAGTTCCCTTTAATACTTTCATGACCAAGCAGTTTTTTTTTTATGTTTTTTCCGTCTTTTTCTAACAGCATTTTTTACTTTCCATTAACATTTTGAGGGCTTGTTTTTTATCAGACGAGCTGTAGTTTTGAATGAGTTTGTAGGTGCAGCGACTGAAAGACCAATTCTGGAATTTTTATTTTTCTCTTTTTCCAGCGTTAACAATATGGGTGAATTAATTTTATATTTTCATAGATCAGACTTTTAAAAAGGCAGCGATTGCAAATGTGTTTTTTGTTTTCGCTTTTGCTACTTTTTTATGTTTAACTGGGGTATGGGGGTGATTTTAAATTTATGTAAATATAGAATTGTTTGAATTTGATATGTTTTAAAAAACATTATTTTATACTAGATGTTGGCCCGATTCTAACGCATCGGGTATTCTAGAATATGTATGTAGTTTATTTATGAAGATTTAGAACGCTACTGGGGTGTATATAGAGGCTGCTGGGGTGTATATAGAGGCTGCTGCTGGGGTGTACGTGGAGGCTGCTGCTGGGGTATATGTGGAGGCTGCTGTTGGAGTATATGTGGAGGCTGCTGCTGCTGGGGTATATGTGGAGGCTGCTGCTGCTGCTGGGGTATATGTGGAGGCTGCTGCTGCTGGGGTATATAGAGGCTGCTGCTGGTGGGGTGTACGTGGAGGCTACTGCTGGGGTTTACGTGGAGGCTGCTGGTCAGGGTACTTCCGCTGCGAACAGCCGGGAGATGACCGGCAGGCGCCGGTCATCTCCCGGCTGTGTCGCCGCTGACCTCTATGCGGTAGGAGATTACCCGCGGTGGTGTGCGTGGTTCAAACCCTGCGCCAATTTGCGGCCGGACTGCGCCTGTCGCTGATTGGTCGCGTCTGGCCAGCGCGACCAATCAGCGACGTGGGATTTCCGTTACAGACAGAATTAGACGATTATATAGTAGATAATTTTTTGCTCTAGCTCTATTCCCCACACAGCAGCGCTTCTCCTGTTTGATTGACTTCACAGATTACAGGCTCTCATTCAAGCAGGTGGAAGCAGAGCTGAGCGGCGAATAGAGCTGGTGTGACAGAGGCTTCAGATCTACCATAGCACTTCAGCCTCATTTGCATATCAATTCAAGTGCGGAGGAATGGACTGGCCATACAAAGGTATATCTGGACTTGTCTTTGAAAGAGCTACATGTGCATATAAATAGTTTGGGAGGTTAAATCCTGCTGACATATTTCACTTAATATATACAGTAACTATTATACATCTAATCTGAAATAGGCCACGATGTGTCATATGTTGCACGTGAAATACGGTATAATAAAAAATGTCCTGCAATGAAATATCACTGCTTTAAATCTTGGTAGATAATGTGGGAGGACAGAGATCTATTAAGCCAGAGATTGAAATGTATCACCTCCAAGGTGCAATACTCGCTACACATTTTAGGGTCACCACCAGACTAGAATGATTGCAAAAGGTTACATACATTTTACATCAGGAACAGTCCTGGCTAATGACAATGGCCTCATCCTGGGGTAAATTAGATTATCTGACTGCACTATCAATCAGCTCTGTAGTATCTGCAGCGGAATAATATAATGTTGTAGCTGGTAATTTCTAGAAGCAACACTCTGTGCATGCAAATCACAGCAGATTGATGAATATGTCACCCTAAGGTGCTAACATGTGATTATTTTATAGAAATTACATTTTAGTTTTTTACTAAGAGTGATTCTTATAATACTATTTTTTTTCACCAGATGTTGATTTCCTTTGGTTATGCCAGAAAATTCTAGCTACAGTAAGTGCCGCAGTCTCAGAAAGCCCCTAGGGAAATACTTAAGAAGACTGAAATCTAATGGTTCACTTCCCCATGGCTGACAATAATCGACAGTGTCATCTATCAGTTTGAGAACATTTTAATAATACATGTCATATTTTTGCACTTTGCAGGGTTCTGGTTAGATTTGCTATTGACGTTTATATCCTATAATAATCTATTTTTGTTGTCGGATTTACCCGTAAAATATTCTAAAAATCTGCTTATTTAACATTTTGAAATTATAGACAGTGATTAATATAAAAGGGGCATGTTTCCATGAAAAAGATTTATTACAGGCTAGAGCTGTATCCACAATTCTTAAGGGTATGTTTCCACGATAAGGAAACACTCCGGATTTGCTGCGTGTTTGGCGCTGTGCGTTGGCGCAGCGCCAAACACGCAGCGTCCAGATGTTACAGCATAGTGGAGGGGATTTCAAGAAATCCCGTCTCCACTATGCGTAACAACACGCAGGCGGAAGACCTGCGTATCCGGACATGCGGCGCGTCTTTTCAGACCGCAGCATGTCCTAGCGTCTTGCGGCGACGCTGCGTCGCCGCAACAGAAATTACACAGGGCTATGCAGCCCTGCGTTCTTTCCGGATGTGTTCCGGAGGTGTCCTGAACACATCCGGAAAGAGCGCGCCTCAAAAAGGGGGCGGGGCTTTGGGCGGTGCGGAATTTCCGCTCCGTCCAAAGCGCTGTGGTTCCGGACCGTGGAACCACAGCCTTAGGCTTCAGAGTGGAAATCTCACAACATTCATTGCAGGCTCGTTATCAATATACAGTTTAGTCTGGTGATGTGAAGTCAGGGTTTGTAGCCTTCACAACAGGCAATGTGATATAATTTGATGTATGAACGACTGACTTTATATTTGCATTATAGAGCTCAATTTGCTAGAAATGTGCTAACCAAGCTGGATCACATGCTCTAACTTACCACCCTAGACGTATATTATGAAATCCTACACTTTTATCCTCAAATCTCATTTAACCCCTTTCTGACATTTGTCCTAATAATACGTCCCTGTGCCCTGGGCCTATTTGACCAGGGACGGATTATTACGTCATATCCATCGCCCGCGCACATATGGGGCATCGGCATGTTCAGCAGAAATTACACAACAAATTTTGGGGTACAGTTTTTCTTGTTACCCTTGTCAAAATAAAAAAAAAATTGGATCTGAAGTAAATTTTTTGTGAAAAAAGTTCAATGTTCATTTTTTTCAACATTCCAAAAATTCCTATGAAGCACCTGAAGGGTTAATAAACTTCTCGAATGTGGTTTTCAACACCTTGATATGTGCAGTTTTTAGAATGGTGTCACTTTTGAGTATCTTCTATCACATAAACCCCTCAAAGTGACTTCGAATATGATGTGGTCCCTAAAAATAATAGTGTTGTAAATTGTTGGAAAAATGAGAAATCGCTGGTTAACTTTTAACCCTTATAACGTCCTAACAAAAAAAATTTGGTTCCAAAATTGTGCTGATGTAAAGTAGACATGTGGGAAATGTTATTTATTAACTATTTTGTGTGACATATCTCTGTGATTTAAGGGCATGAAAATTCAAAGTTAGAAAATTGCGAAATTTTTAAAATTTTTGCTAAATTTCCATTTTTTTCACAAATAAACGCAAGTCGTACCGAAGAAATTTTATCACTATCATGAAGTACAATATGTCATGAGAAAACAATCTCAGAATGAGTGGGATATGTTAAAGCGTTACAGAGTTATTACCTAATAAAGTGACATTGGTCAGAATTTTAAAAATTGGCTCGATCATTAACGTGCAAACCACCTTCAGGGGTAAAGGGGTTAAAAAAAACCTTCATTTTTGATTATCCGAAAGAAATAGAAAAAAAGATTAAAATCCACATGGCATAGTCTGAAAATTCACTGACGCATTTCTGGCGTCTCTGCACCCATATATGTACACTACGATTAAGGGTGCATAGACACCAGAAACGCGTCTGTACAGTCATGGCCAAAAGTTTTGAGAATGACACAAATATTAATTTTTACAAAGTCTACTGCTTCACTTTTTCTAATGGCAATTTGCATATACTCCAGAATGTTATAAAGAGTGATCGGCTTAACAGTAATTACTTGCAAAGTCAATATTTGGCTAGAAAATGAACTTTATCCCCCAAAACACATTTCAACATCATTGCAGCCCTGCCTTAAAAGGACCAGCTAACCTCTTTTCAGTGATTGCTCCATTAACTCAGGTGTGGGTGTTGATGAGGACATGGCTGGAGATCAATCTGTCATGATTAAGTAAGAATGACACCACTGGACACTTTAAAAGGAGGCTGGTGCTTGGCATCATTGTTTCTCTTCTGTTAACCATGGTTATCTCTAAAGAAACACGTGCAGTCATCATTGCAATGCATAAAAATGGCCTAACAGGGAAGAGTATCGCAGCTAGAAAGATTGCACCTCAGTCAACAATCTATCGCATCATCAAGAACTTCAAGGAGAGAGGTTCCATTGTTGCCAAAAAGGCTCCAGAGCGCCCAAGAAAGACCAGCAAGCGCCAGGACCGTCTCTTAAAAGTGTTTCAGCTGCGGGATCAGGCTACCAGCAGTGCAGAGCTTGCTCAGGAATGGCAGCAGGCAGGTGTGAGTGCATCTGCACGCACTGTGAGGCGGAGACTCTTGGAGCAAGGCCTGGTCTCAAGGAGGGTAGCAAAGAAGCCACTTCTCTCCAGAAAAAACATCATGGACAGACTGATATTCTGCAAAAGGTACAGGCAGTGGACTGCTGAGGACTGGGGTAAAGTTATTTTCTCTGATGAATCCCCTTTTCGATTGTTTGGGACATCAGGAAAACGCCTCATTCGGAGAAGACAAGGTGAGCGCTACCACCAGTCTTGTCTCATGCCAACTGTTAAGCATCCTGAAACCATTCATGTGTGGGGTTGCTTCTCAGCCAAGGGAATCGGCTCTCTCACAGTCTTGCCTAAAAACACAGCCATGAATAAAGAATGGTACCAGAATGTCCTCCAAGAGCAACTTCTCCCAACCCTCCAAGAGCAGTTTGGCGATCAACAATGCCTTTTCCAGCATGATGGAGCACCTTGCCATAAAGCAAAGGTGATAACTAAATGGCTCAGGGAACAAAACATAGAGATTTTGGGTCCATGGCCTGGAAACTCCCCAGATCTTAATCCCATTGAGAACTTGTGGTCAATCATCAAGAGACGGGTGGACAAACAAAAACCTAAAAATTCTGACAAAATGAAAGCATTGATTGTGCAAGAACGGACTGCTATCAGTCAGGATTTGGTCCAGAAGTTGATTGAGAGCATGCCAGGGAGAATTGCAGAGGTCCTGAAGAAGAAGGGTCAACACTGCAAATATTGACTTGCTGCATTAACTCATTCTGTCAATATAAGCTTTTGTTACTCATATGTTTGCAATTATTATATTTCTGTCTGTGATAAAAACATCTGTCAAACACACATAAAAACCAGAGGGCAGCAGATCATGTGAAAATATAATATTTGTGTCATTCTCAAAACTTTTGGCCATGACTGTAAAGTTTCAGACCATGCCATGTGGATTTTAATCTTTTTTTCTATTTCTTATGGATAATCAATAAAGAAGCAATTTTTTTTAGATTTGTGGATGTGCCGTTTTCCTCCAGAAAAAGTTACCAAGTTGGAAGTCCACAACAGTAGTGGCCCCCAATGAATATGGAAAAAAGACACGTGTGAAAATACAGACATGGTAAGCTCTTATATGATTTCCTTTGGATTTCTTTATGAAATCCTCAAAATAAATCTTGTTTTAGTTGTTTAGGCATGTAGCATCAGAAAATGACCTGTTTAAATCAGGTTTTTGTATTACATGTATTAAAAAAAATTGGCAATTTTTAAAAAATTATTATAATCTTTATTTAAAAAAAAGTATTTCTGCAATTTTCACACTGACCACTGAGGCTTTTTTAGACTAATAAAATTCCTGTTTTTTCAGGAAGACTTTACAGAAGGCTCCAGATTATGATAAGCAGGATTGCAATGACAGGTAACACCCGTATGCACAGCTGATAGCACAGGTGCCACCAATCACAAAAGGTGATGTCACAGCTGACACTGCTCTCCCAGCTTCACAATGACCTTTGCACATGCTCATTAGACACTTCAATGCAAAACATCAGGTCATCCGACCATTGTGGCTATGTGCATGTGTTATTTCCTGAAATAATAGTGAGTTAAAGTCTAAAGCTCAAGTGGCCAGTGTGAAAATTGCAAGATTTTTTTTATTACTATTTTTAAACCCTTCGTCCCTGACCCATTTTCTTGTTTTTTCCTCCCTTTCTTTGGGAGCCATAACTTATTTATTTTATGTCAATATAGACGTATGAGAGCTTGTTTTTTTTGCAGGATGAGTTGTACTTTTGAATGCCACCATTAATTTACCATATAGTATACTGGAAAATGGGGAAAAAAATTCCAAGCACTCTGAAACTGTAAAAAAAACTGCAATTCCTCTATTGTTTTTTGGGTTCTTTATTTACTTTGTTCACAATAGGGTAAAACTGACCTCGCAATATGACTCTCAAGATCAGTACGAGTACGCAGATGCCAAACATGTATCGTTTGTTTCTGTTTAAGTGGTGAAGAAAATTTGGAAATTTGCATGAAACATTTTAATTTTTCAGAATATGAGGGCTGGGTAAAAGGTTATTTTTTGTACCCTGAGCGGACATTTTTGTTGACATCATTTTGGGGTAGATATGATGGTTTGATGGCCTCTTATTGCAATGTTGCAGTGGCCCAAATAATTTAATTCTGGTGTTTCGATATTTTTTTTTGTTATGCTGTTTACCGATCGGATTAATTTATTTTATATTTTGATAGATCGGACATTTCTGAACACAGCGATACCAAATATGTCCAATTTTTTAATATTTTTTTCTACAGTGGGTCGAAAGGAAAGCGATTTGAACTTTTGTGGTTTTTTATTTTTTTTTTAAACTTTTTTTTATACTTAACCTCTTTCCGATGTTGGGCGTAATAGTACGCCCATGTTGGACTCCCCGTTTGGTGCGGGCTCTGGCGTTGAGCTCGCACCTTTCCAGGCACGACAGCTGATCTATACAGCTGACATTGTGCCCGCAATAGCCGTGGGTGGAATCACGATCCACCTGCGGATGTTTAACTAGTTAAATGGTGACAGCAGCACTTAACCCACGCTTACAGGAAGCGCGTCGCTAATCCCGCCCATTGGTGACCCCATCACATAATCGCGGGTCTCAGATGGGACGGCATGACAACCAGAGGTCTGCAGCAGACCTCTATGGTTGTCATTGTCAGATTGCTATGAGCATCACCCCGTGGTCGGCTTTCATAGCAAGTCAGCAATTCTGCTACACACAGGCGATCTGATCATCGCCTGCGTGTAGCAGAGGCAATCAGAGTACTGCAGCTTCTACTCTCCCATAAAGAATATTGCAGCATGCAAAAGTAAAAAAGTTTTTAAAAAATAAAAGTTCAAATCACTCCCCTTTCGCTCCATTGAAAATAAAGCAATTAAAAAAAATCAAAAATACACATATTTGTTATTCCTGCTTTCAGAATCGCCCTATCTATCAAAATAAAATAAAAATTAACCCGATTGGCTAAACGGCGTAACGATAAAAAATTATAACGCCAGAATTACATTTTTTTGGTTTGCTGCTACGTTGCAATAAAATGCAATAACTGCTGATCAAAAGTTTGTATCTACACCAAAATGGTATCAATAAAAACATCAGCTTGTCACATAGAAAATAAGCCCTCACCCTGCCCCGAAAAATGGAGACGCTACAGTCTTGGAAAATGGCGCCTTTTTTTAAATAAAAAAGAACCTAGACATGTTTGGTGTCTATGAACTTGTAATGACCTGGAGAATCATAATTGCAGGTCAGTTTTAGCATTTCATGAACAAGGTAAAAAAAAAAAAAAAAACTGTGGAATTGCACTTTTTTTGCAATTTCACCACACTTGGAATTGTTTTCCTGCTTTCCAGTACCTGATATGTTAAAACCAATGGTGTCCTTCAAAAGTAAAACTCATCCTGCAAAAAACAAGCCCTCACATGGCCATATTGACGCAAAAATAAAAAAGTTATGGCTCTGGGAAGGAGGGGAGCAAAAAACAGAAATTCAAAAACTGAAATACCCCTGGTCGTTAAGGGGTTAATAGTCCTCTTAGGAGACTTACATAGTTACATAGTTATTAAGGTTGAAGGAAGACTTTAGGGGTGAGTTTCCACGGTCAGGAAACGCTGCGTGTTTGGCGCTGTGCGCTGGCGCAGCGCCAAACACGCAGCGTCCAGATGTTACAGCATAGTGGAGGGGATTTCAAGAAATCCCGTCTCCACTATGCGTAACAATACGCAGGTGGCAAACCTGCGTAAACGGACATGCGGCGCGTCTTTTCAGACCGCAGCATGTCCTCGCGTATTGCGGCGACGGTGCGTCGCCGCAACATAATTAACACAGGGCTATGTAGCCCTGCGCTCTTTCCGGAGGTGTTCCGGAGGTGTCCTGAACACCTCCGGAAAGAGCGCGCGTCAGAAAGGGGGCGGGGCTTAGACGGAGCGGAATTTCCGCTCCGTCAAAAGCGCTATGGTTCCGGACCGTGGAACCATAGCCTAAGTCCATCTAGTTCAACCCATATCCTATCCTAACCTGCCCTAACATGTTGATCCAGAGGAAGGCAAAAAAAAAAACCCCAAGTGGCAAACAGTAAGCTTCACATTGGGGAAAAAAATTCCTTCCCGACTCCACATACGGCAATCACACTAGCTCCCTGGATCAACAAAATATCTAGGAAACTAGTGAATATAGCCTGTAATATTATACTTTTCAAGAAAGGCATCCAGTCCCTTCTTAAATTTTAGTAGGTAATCACTCATTACAACATTAGACGGCAGAGAGTTCCATAGTCTCACTGCTCTTACAGTAAAGAATCTGCGTCTGTGATTATGGCTAAACCTTCTTTCCTCCAGGTGTAGAGGATGCCCCCTTGTCCCCGTCACAGGTCTAAGAGTAAAAAGATCATTAGAAAGGTCTTTGTACTGTCCCCTCATATATTTATACATTGTAATAAGATCACCCCTAAGCCTTCGTTTTTCCAAACTAAATAACCCCAAGTGTAATAACCTGTCTTGGTATTGCAGACCCCCCAGTTCTCTAATAACCTTGGTCGCTCTTTTCTGCACCCGCTCCAGTTCAGCTATGTCTTTCTTATACACCGGAGACCAGAACTGCACACAGTATTCTAAGTGTGGTCGCACCAGTGACTTGTATAGAGGTAAAATTATGTTCTCCTCATGAGCATCTATGCCTCTTTTAATGCATCCCATTATTTTATTTGCCTTGGCAGCAGGTGCCTGACATTGGCCACTGTGTTTGTCCAACCACTTGTGCTATACATAGCAGGGCTTCAGCACTGCTATGTATCACAGAAATCACGATCTCCTATGAACGTCTGCCACGCGCTATCGTTCACAGGAGGATCGTAATAACAGTCATGGAGGTCATTGGCAGACGGGGCACATGGCAGGGAAGACGATGGGTGGGATCAATTACGCTCTTCCGGCCGGCACGTGTTAAATCCCGCTGTCAGGGATATTAAAGGCAAATGATGACTGATTAAATAAGTCATCATGTGCGGGTTAAGATGCGGGCTCAGCGTGTGAGCCCGTAACAAAGTTAGGGATACAAAATACAAAATATGATGTTAATATATGTCATGTGTCATAAAGGGGTTAATACACACTGTGCCATGTAAAAAAAGGCAACATTAAAAAAAATACATGTATTATTTATTTATTATGCTTTAGTAAAGTGCCACCATATTCCACAGCGCTTTACCGATATTATCATCACTGTCCCACTGGAGCTCACAATCTAAATCCTCTATCATTATGTGTTTGGAATGTGGGAGAAAAATGGAGAACCCAGAGGAAACCACGAAATCAAGGGGAGAACATACAAACTCCTTGCAGATGTTGTCCATTTAACACAAAAACCTGATTTAAACAATCAGGCCAGCGTCACACTGCTGAGTTTGATGCGAGTTAGTCGCACGACTTTCTTGCATCAACACCCGGCACAGCCGCCCGCTCTCAGACCCGAGAGTGCGGCTGCATGTATTTCTATGCAGCCGCACACTCGGGTCCGAGAGCGGGCTGCCGTGCCGGGTGTTGATGCGAGAAAGTCATGCGACTAACTCGCATCAAACTCGGCAGTGTGACGCCGGCCTTAGTCATTTTCGTGCGATACATTTACTTTAACGCTTAAAAAACAAAGGACAAATTGCCAACCATTTGCTATCTCATTACAGCTTCCATGCTTGGTTTGCCACATGCATGACCTGTGCACAAAGTCGCTATGGGTCCCTTTTATACACCAGTAGGCATGATATTCTCTTCTATACTCAAGCTGTTTTGTTGGTAAATAAATGTCCCTGTGTAATAAAATAAAGGCGCACAGAGGTCCAGTTTACTTACATCACCATATTATGAATTTACACAACAGATCCATAATACAGTAGTATGATTCAGATACAAACTTGCTTACCATCTATGTCTGATCTTAGACAAAATGTATAACTTACTTTTTCTTCAATATGCTCATGTCCCAAAATAGTAAGAGCAATTTAATCCAATTATACTGACAGAATGAGTCAGGCACATGTATGTTATCAGAATTAGGTTCTATGCAAACGTTAAGTGGATTTATCCGCTTATAGCTTAATTCTAAATACTATTCTATACTTCTAAGTATGATATATCACTAATTTTCTCTGTGTAGTTTTTGTTTGAAAAATGCTTGTAGCCAGGATCATACAAATAGTGTTAGTCTTCAGTTTAGTTTTTGTTGTATCAAAAAACGCTTTATGTTTCTAAAATGGAAAATGTAACTTTGCAAATAGTCTTAAAAAATGATCTTACAGTTTTGAATCAACATTTACTACTTATATACAGCTATGTTTCTATAGTAACAGACTACAAGCTCATCTTGTAGTCTGATCTTGCACCTACACTTCCCTCTATTCCCAATTTGTTGGTAACAATCATTTAGTTATGAGCAGACTAAAAAGAGTAAAAGACTACAGGACCAGTCTTCTTTGGATTTAATTGTAAGCCCGTTTTAAATTTCTAGCCAATTTTACATACCATTCCTGCCATGATAGGTTGGTACATGGGTTATAATTAGCGTTGGACAGATCGTTTCACATTTAAATTTCACAGCTTTGCCAAATTTTCCAAAAATTCAATATACAGTGAATAAATTTGCAGTCAATCGAAGTGAAAGCCTCTTATTGACCAGAATGTATATGTGTAATACTCTAGAGTTCTCCTTGGGCTGTATTGAACCCATACAAAGCTCTTTAATGCAAACACATCCTTGAAAATGTCCATGTGACCTCCATCCATCTGGCTAGGATAAAACATATGATAACCAGTGGTAACCAACAGCGTTATTTGGGTAGTGTTTCCGAGTCTAATATTGGATTATGACAGCAAAGAAGGTGCTGTTACTGCAGTATCTGTCAGATCGGTTAATTCATTGTTGCACTGAGTGACTATACAGATTCCCTATATATCATTTGAATCTTTGGATTAGCATTCACAGACCAAGACTACCACTCTTATTTTCAATGTGGTTCAGCACTGAAGTAGTATGCCACAATCAGATTACACCTTTTTTCTATTCCTATGTGGAGTGAGCTATGCATTCTGACCTCTTATCTTTACGCTATGAAAACCTAAAATGGCGTTGCTTGGCCATCTGCCATCTTTTATACTTGCTGTAATAGTCCACCTGGATTCACTGGGTTAGTCATTCTGATGTGATAGCTGCAGATCATATATGGAAAAGATCATGTTGCCGCCCCTAACATCATCTGCCGAACCTTACTCTTGAAAGTGTGTGAAGTGAGGCCGAGCATTTTTTGGGGGGTCAACCCTCTCAAGTATAATCGCAGAGTGTTCAAATTCACAGGGACCTGCGAACTTACTGAAATTCGACTTGAAGTCGATCCGCTCATCTCTACTCATAATATTTAGGTGTTCTAGCTATCCTGTATTGAAAAAGAATAAACATTTGAGGGATTGTTGCTATTTTGCAAGACATAGATTGTTAATTTGGTCAGGATTTTATTTTGTAATTTGCATTCTTTTATTTCATAGCACAGTTAACCCACGACCCTAAGTATATTTTGAAATGTTTACGTTTTATCCAAAAATTCATTAATATTAGGTTTCCAAAATATATTTATTTGAAACTATTTAGAAAAAGGTTTCATTCTAAAATAAAAGTATTATCAGTAAACAGCATCAACTAAACTAGGGAGCAGATGTTGGCACTCGAATCATTAGATACAAATATAGAAAGTACCTCGGGGCTAAACCAGCATAATGAACAGAATGCCGAAGTGAAAAGATATCATATTGTATCCTTTCAGGAAGAAAACAATTGTACTTAAATTGCTTTAATTTATTTTGTTTTAGCTTATATTATTGTAATCTGTCACAAAGTAAAACAATTTGGTTGATACCACAATATGTGTACATCCAAGAGCGAGAGAAAAAGTAGCTAGAAGATGCAACTACCTTCACCCACTAGGAGGGTGCGTTCGGGTGCTCCTCCTTCCAGACTCAGGAACAGGAACAAGCATACTGCTGTTATGATCTGCTACAAGCACTAAGGAAAGATGGGAATTCTGTCCCTACAATAGAACTAAGCTGGATCCCTACGATGTAACGGGGAACCTGATCCTGCGACCAGACCCCTAAAGTCCTCAGCTAGTCTGAACGAAGACCTATAGTTGCGAGGGAGGAATCCCTACAAGATCTAGGGACTGGGAGAAAAGGTGGACACCTCCTAACAGAAATTGTAGCAGGGAAAAATAAAACAGAAAACAAATTACTTAGAGATCCTAAGATCAAGCAAAACTGACTGAGTAAGGCACCTAAGCACCCGGCTAGCTTAAGAGTAGGTAATACAATGAAGTCCAGCAAAGCCAGAAGGGCGGAGCCAGACTAAATAGGGAAAAAAGGTCATGTGACCAGCAAACTGAAACAAAACCTAACAAGAGGGTTCTAACAGTACCCTCCCTTCTAAGAGGATCCTCCGGATCCCCTAGGACTTAGGCTTATCCGGAAACCTCTTGTGAAACGCTCTGACAAGTCTAGATGCAGAAACATCATCCGCTCTCACCCATGAGTTATCCTCGGGTCCATAACCCTTCCAAGCGACGAGGTACTGTAAACTCCCTCTATACCGTCTAGAATTTAGGATGCGGGAAATCTAATATTGCCCGTCCTCCACGACCAGGGGAACAGTGGCCGAGACGTCTCCATCTGAGAACTCAGCTTTTTTCAAGAGAGAAACATGAAACACCGGATTAATCTTCCAGGAGGTGGGAAGCTCCAACTTAACAGCAGATTGGTTAATAACCTGAAGCAACTTAAAGGGCCCTACAAACTTGGGACCCAATTTCTTAGACGGAATCCTCAAGCGCAGATTCTTAGAGGACAACCAAACCATGTCACCAATAGCAAACAAAACCTCTTGTCGTTTTCTATCAAAATACACTTTGGATCTTTTGTTAGCCTCCTGAAGATTACCACGCACATCAGTCCAAACTCTCTCCAAAACACCAGAAAAATTCTCCTCTTCAGGTACAGCCGTTCCCAACTTGGAAAATGACCCAAACGACGGATGTCTCCCAGTACAACAAAAAAAAGGCGAACAACCAGCAGAAGCGGATGTATGGTTGTTAAGAGCAAACTCAGCAAGTGGCAGAAACTCAGACCACCCCTCTTGATTATCAGTCACAAAACAACGCAAGAACTGCTCAACATCCTGGTTTTTCCTTTCTGTCTGGCCATTAGACTCAGGATGATATCCAGATGAAAACGACAAATGAACTCCCAACTTGTCACAAAAGGCGCGCCAAAAACGAGCCACAAACTGAGGTACCCTATCAGAAACAATGTCAGTAGGAACACCATGTAGTCTGACTATTTCCTTGACAAAGGCCTTTGCGAGAGTCTTAGCGCAGGGCAGTTTGATGAAAGGAACCAAGTGACACATCTTGCTAAAACGGTCCACGACCACCCAGATGACAGTGAAACCCTCAGAGGGGGGAAGGTCAGTAATAAAGTCCATAGCCAAATGTGTCCAAGGTGCACTAGGAACCTCCAGAGGGCAAAGCAACCCCTCAGCAGGAGTATGAGAAGACTTAGATCTAGCACACACAGTGCATTGGCGCACCCACTTAATGACTTCCTTCTGCCATCCTGGCCACCAAAAACTGCGACCCACAAGTCTCTTGGTCTCAGAGATTCCAGGATGACCTGCCAACCGAGAGTCATGGACATTCATCAAACAAATCTCTCCTCAGGGTACCAGGCACAAACAACCTCCCATGCGGCGTGTTAGATGGGGCATTCTCCTGTGCTTTAAGAATCTCATCTTCCAACACGGAGTCCAAAACAGCAATAACAACCCACTCTTGCAAAATGTTTTCCTCCTCCTCCTCAGTACCCACCATAGGAGAAAAGCTGCGAGACAAAGCATCAGCTTTAACATTTTTAGTACCTGGGATGTAAGTAACGGTAAAATTAAACCGTGAGAAAAACAGTGCCCACCTAGCCTGACGGGCATTCAAGCGTTTGGCAGCATCAAGGTAAATCAGATTTTTATGATCGGTGAAGACTTGAACGGGAAATTCTGCTCCCTCCAAAAAATGACGCCAGTGTTCAAATGCGAGTTTAATTGCCAACAATTCCCGATTACCGATATCATAATTTAGTTCAGACTCAGAAAATTTCTTTGAAAAAAAAGCACAGGGATGTACTCCATCCGTCTTTGCCTGAGACAACACCGCGCCGACCCCCACAGAAGAAGCATCAACCTCAACCAAAAATGGTTTAGTCACATCAGGCTGCGTAAGGATGGGAGCAGAGCTGAACCTCTCCTTTAGCAACACAAAAGCCTCAATGGCCTCAGTAGTCCACTGAACCGCATCAGCACCTTTCCTGGTGAGATTGGTCAGAGGTTTGGCAATCACAGAAAAATTTTTTATGAATTTTCTATAATAATTGGCGAACCCCAAAAACCTCTGTATTGATTTCACACCAATAGGCCTAGGCCATTCCTACACAGCTTGCACTTTCACCGGGTCCATCTCAAAACCTTCACTGGAGACAATGTAGCCCAAAAAACTAAGTCTCTGTACAGCGAACTCACATTTTTCTAGTTTGGCAAAAAGTGAATTATCACTCAGTAACTGTAATACTTCACGCACACTCCTCCAATGAGACTCCAAATCTAGTGAATAAATCAAAATGTCATCCAAATACACAACCACACTTCTGCCGATCAAAGGTCTAAGGATGTCATTAATAAGATTCTGAAAAAATGCCGGAGCACTGGAAAGCCCAAAAGGCATAACCAGATTCTCAAAATGACCCAGTGGAGTGTTAAACGCAGTCTTCCATTCATCCCCTCCTTCATGCGCAACAAATTGTATGCCCCTCGAAGGTCAATTTTCGAGAACCACTTGGCCCCCACTAACTGGTTAAACAAATCAGGAATCAATGGCAGTGGGTAAGGATTGCGTACAGTAATCTTATTAATCTCACGAAAGTCTAGACAAGGCCGTAAACCGCCGTCCTTTTTTATAACAAAAAAAAATCCAACCCCCACAGGAGATTTGGAAGGCCTAATGTGACCGGCGGCCAAGCTTGTCTGTATGTATTCCTCCAAAGCCTTTCTCTCAGGAATAGTCAAATTAAATAAACGACTTTTAGGAAGAGTCGCTCCAGGGACAAATTCAATTGCACAATCATAATCTCTATGAGGAGGCAATACCTGCGATTCCTTATCAAAAAAACTTTCCAAAAATCCTGAATAGGTACAGGTAACTCCCCCTTAACTGCAGCAGCAATACGCCCGTTACAACACTTGTCATAACAATTAGGACTCCAGGACTTAATTTCATTGGTAGACCAATCCAGTACCGGATTGTGCAATTTTAACCAGGGTAACCCCAAAATCACCGGTGAGGGCAAATTATTCAAAACTACCAAATCCAAATTCTCTTGATGAACACCATTAATAGTAAGAGGAAATTCACAGATATGGTGAGTAACATTTTTCAAGTGAGAACCATCCACAGACACCACATTAATAGGGGAAGATAGAAGTTTGGGTTTTAACCCCTCTCTGCCATCAGACGTACTATTCCGTTCATGTGACCCTGGATCTAATTCCCATGGACGGAATAGTACGTCATAGGCGATCAGCTGCGCTCCCGGGGGGAGCGTAGCTGATCGCCGCCGGGTGTCAGCTGTATATCACAGCTGACACCCAGCACTATGTGTCAGGAGCGGTCACGGACCGCTCCCGGCACATTAACCCCTAGCACACCGCGATCAAACATGATCGCGGTGTGCCCGGGGCACAGGGGAGGATCGCGCAGGCAGGGGGCTCCCTGCGCGCCCCCCTGAGACCCTCAGAGCAGCGCGATGTGTCGCGCTGTTCCGAGGGTCCGTCCTCCCTCCAGGTCCCCGGATCCAAGATGGCGCCGGGGTCCTGCAGGGAGGCGGCTTCCTCAGTGCCTGCTGAGAGCAGGCGCAGAGGAAGCCTGCAGCGATGCCAGAGCGATCGCTGGTGTGACAGAGTGCTGTGCACACTGTCACACCAGCGATCTGCTAAAATACTGTGATGTCCCACCCTGGGACAAAGTAAAAAAGTAAAAAAAATAAAAAGTGGTAAAAAAAATCATCAAAAAAAAAAAATATTCCCCAATAAATTCATTTCTTCCTGTAAATAAAAAAAACAAAACAATAAAAGTACACATATTTGGTATCACCGCGTCCGTAACGACCCCCCCTATAAAACTGTCCCACTAGTTAACCCTTTAGTGAACCCCTTAAAAAAAAAAAAAAACTAAGCAAAAAATCAATGCTTTATCATCATACCGCCGAACAAAAAGTGGAATAACACGCGATCAAAAAGACAGATATAAATAAACATGGTACCGCTGACAAACGTCATCTTGTCCCGCAAAAAATGAGCCTCATACAGCATCATCAGCGAAAAAATAAAAAAGTTATAGCTCGCAGAATGAAGCGATGCAAAAATAATGATATTTTATATAAAATTGTTTTTATTCTATAAAAGCGCCAAAACATAAAAAAATGATATAAATGAGGTATCGCCATAATCGTACTGACCCGAAGAATAAAACTGCTTTATCAATTTTACCACACACGGAACGGTATAAACGCCTCCCCCAAAAGAAATTCATGAATTGCTGATTTTTGTTCATTCTAACCTCCCAAAAATCGAAATAAAAAGCGATCAAAAAATGTCACGTGCTCAAAAATGGTACCAATAAAAACGTCACCTCGTCCCGCAAAAAATAAGACCTCACATGACTCTGTGGGCCAAAATATGCAAAAATTATAGCTCTCAAAATGTGGTGATGCAAAAAACTACTTTTTGCAATAAAAAGCGTCTTTTAGCGTGACAGCTGCCAATCACAAAAACCCGCTATAAATAGTAAATCAAACCCCCCTTTATCACCCCCTTAGTTAGGGAAAAATAATAAAATTAAAAAAATGTATTTATTTCCATTTTCCCATTAGGGTTAGTGTTGCGGCTAAAGTTAGGGTTAGGATTGGCGCTAAAGTTAGTATTAGGGTTATGGTTGGGATTAGGGTTAGGGTGTGTTAGGGTTAGGTTTGTGGTTAGGGTTGGGACTAGGGTTAGGGGTATGTTGGGGTTAGGGTTGGAGTTAGAATTGGGGGGTTTCTGCTGTTTAGGCACATCAGGGCTCTCCAAATGTGACATGGCGTCTGATCTCAATTCCCGCCAATTCTGCGTTGAAAAAGTCAAATGGTGCTCCTTCACTTCTGAGCTCTGCCATGCGCCCAAACAGTAGTTTACCCCCGCATATGGGGTATCAGCGTACTCTGTATCCCAAGAGTTATTGTGCAATTTGTCCTATTTCTTCTGTTACCCTTGGGAAAATAAAAAACTGGGGGCGACAAAATCATTTTTGTAAAAAAAAAATGATTTTTTTGTTTTTACGGCTGTATGTTATAAATTTTCTGTGAAGCACTTGGGGCTTCATAGCGCTCACCACACTTCTAGATAAGTTCCTTGTGGGGTCTATTTTCCAAAATGGGGTCACTTGTGGGGGGTTTCCACTGTTTAGGCGCATCAGGGGCTCTCCAAATGCGACATGACGCCCCCAGACCATTCCATCAAAGTCTGCAATCCAAAACGTCACTACTTCCCTTCCGAGCCCAGACGTGCACACATACAGTCGTTTTCTCACACATGTTGGGTATCAGCGTACTCAGGACAAATTGGACAACAACTTTTGGGGTCCAATTTCTCCTGTTACCCTTGTGAAAATAAAATATTGGGGGCGAAAAAATCATTTTTGTAAAAAAAAAAAGGATTTTTTATTTTTACAGCTGTACGTTATAAACTTCTGTGAAGCACTTAGGGGTTCAAAGTGCTCAACATACTTCTAGATAAGTTCCTTGTGGGGTCTATTTTCCAAAATGGGGTCACTTGTGGGGGTTTCCACTGTTTAGGCGCATCAGGGGCTCTCCAAATGCGACATGACGCCCCCAGACCATTCCATCAAAGTCTGCAATCCAAAACGTCACTACTTCCCTTCCGAGCCCAGACGTGCACCCATACAGTCGTTTTCTCACACATGTTGGGTATCAGCGTACTCAGGACAAATTGGACAACAACTTTTGGGGTCCAATTTCTCCTGTTACCCTTGTGAAAATAAAATATTGGGGGCGAAAAAATCATTTTTGGAAAAAAAAAAAAGGATTTTTTATTTTTTACGGCTGTACGTTATAAACTTCTGGAAGCACTTCGGGGTTCAAAGTGCTCACCACACATCTAGATAAGTTCCTTGTGGGGTCTATTTTCCAAAATGGGGTCACTTGTGGGGGGTTTCCACTGATTAGGCACATCAGGGGCTCTCCAAATGCGACATGACGCCCCCAGACCATTCCATCAAAGTCTGCAATCCAAAACGTCACTACTTCCCTTCCGAGCCCCGATGTGCGCCAATACAGTAGTTTACTCCCACATATTGGGTATTAGCGTACTCAGGACAAATTGGACAACAACTTTTGGGGTCCAATTTCTCCTGTTACCCTTGTGAAAATAAAATATTGGGGGCGAAAAAATCATTTTTGTAAAAAAAAAAAAGATTTTTTATTTTACGGCTGTACGTTATAAACTTCTGTGAAGCACTTTGGGGTTCAAAGTGCTCACCACACATCTAGATAAGTTCCTTGAGGGGTCTAGTTTCCAAAATGGTGTCATTTGTGGGGGGTTTCCACTGTTTAGGCAGATCAGGAGCTCTCCAAACACGACATGGCATCCAGCCAATTCTGCGTTGAAAAAGTCAAACGGCGCTCCTTCCCTTCCAAACTCTGCCATGCACCCAAACAGTGGTTTACCCCCACATATGGGGTATTAGCGTACTCAGGACAAATTGCACAATAACTTTTGGAGTCTTGTTACCCTTGGGAAAATAAAAATTGGGGTGAAAAGATCAATTTTGTGGAAAAAATATGATTTTTTAATTTTACGGCTCTACGTTGTAAACTTGTGTGAAGCACTTGGGGTTCAAATTGCTCACCAAAGATCTAGATAAGTTCCTTAGGGGGTCTAGTTTCCCAAATGGGGTCACTTGTGGGGGGTTTCCACTGTTTAGGCACATCAGGGACTTCCAAATGCAACATGGCGTCCAATCTCAATTCCAGCCAATTTTGGTTGGAAACAGTCAAATGGTGCTACTTCCATTCCGAGCTCTGCCATGCGCCCAAACAGTGGTTCCCCCCCACATATGGGGTATCAACGTACTCAGGACAAATTGGACAACAACTTTTGAGGTCCAATTTCTCCTGTTACCTATGGGAAAATAAAAAATTAGTGACTAAGAGATAATTTTTGTGGGAAAAAAATAGGATTTTTTATTTTCATGCCCGGGCATTATAAACTTGTGTGAAGCACTTGGGGGTTCAAAGTGCTCACCAAAGATCTAGATAAGTTCCTTAGGGGGTCTAGCTTCCAAAATGGGGTCACTTGTGGGGGGTTTCCACTGTTTAGGCTCATCTGGGGCACTACAAACGGAACATGACCCCCATCAATGTTTGCATTCCAAAACGTTACTGCTTCCTTTCCAAGCCCTGCCGTGCGCCCAAACAGTTTCCTCCCCCCCACATATGGGGTATCAGCGTACTCAGGACAAATTGGACAACAACTTTTGGGGTCCAATTTCCTTTGGAAAAATCAAAAATTTGGGACTAAAAAATCATTTTTGTGGAAAATTGTTTTTTTTTTTTTTCACACCCAGGCATTATAAACTTTTGTGAAAAACTTTGGGGCTCAAAGTGCTCACAACAGATCTAGATAAGTTCCTTAGGGGGTCTAGTTTCCAAAATGGTGTCACTTGTGGGGGGTTTCCACTGTTTAGGCGCATCAGTGGCTCTCCAAACACGACATGGCGTCCAATCTCAACTCCAGCCAATTTTAGTTTGAAAAAGTCAAACGGTGCTCCTTCCCTTACGAGCTCTGCCGTGTGCCCAAACAGTGGTTTTCCCCCACATATAGGGTATTGGCGTACTCAGGAGAAATTGCACAACAACTTTATCTGCCCATTTTCTCCTTTTACCCTTGTCAAAATAAAAAAAAAGTTTGTAAAAGATCATTTTTGTGGCTAAAAAGTTAAATATTAATTTTTTCCTTCCACGTTGCTTCAGCTCCTGTGAAGCACCTGAAGGGTTAATAAACTTCTTGAATGTGGTTTTGAGTACCTTGAGGGGTGCAGTTTTTATAATGGTGTCACTTTTTGGTATTTTCTGCTATATAGACCCGTCAAAGTGACTTCAAATGTGAGGTGGTCCCTAAAAAAATGGCTTTGTAAATTTTGTTGTAAAAATGAGAAATCACTGGTCAACTTTTAACCCTTATAATTTCCGAACAAAAAAAAATTTTGGTTCCAAAATTGTGCTGATGTAAAGTAGACATGTGGGAAATGTTATTTCTTAACTATTATGTGTGACATATTTCTCTGTTTTAAGGGAAAAAAAATTCAAAGTTTGAAAATTGCAAAATTTTCAAAATTTTCAAAATTTTCGCCATATTTGTGTTTTTTTCAAAAATAAACGCAAGTTATATCGAAGAAATTATACTTCTAACGTGAAGTACAATATGTCACGAGAAAACATTCTCAGAATCGCGAAGATCCGTTGAAGCGTTCCAGAGTTATAACCTCATAAAGAGACAGTGGTCAGAATTGTAAAAATTGGCCCGGTCATTAACGTGCAAACCACCCTTGGGGGTGAAGGGGTTAATTTTAGTTTTTCCAAAAATTTCCCATCAATCACATTGAGAGTTGAACCACAATCCACAAATACCCGAAACTCCATTAATTCCTCCTCACCAGCAGTGGTAGCAGAAAGAAAGACACCTTTATTGTTTAAACAAGCTATGCGGGCGAAACTGACCTCATTTTTTTTTCTCTCTTTATTCATTCGAAGCGCACAGTTCTTAATAAAATGCTCAGATTTGCCACAATAGAAACACAAGCCCTCCGCAAATCTACGGTCTTTTTCCCGAGAGTGAGGTGTCATTGCTCCAATTTCCATCGGCTCTGCAATGTCAGTACAGTCCCTTTCCAAACTTGGAGATGACAAGGCAGATTTACTCTCATTAACCCTTGCACGCAGTCTCCTATCCACCCGTATGGCTAATTGCATAGCCTCTTGCAAGTTACCAGGTATAGGATAAGCAATCAGCAAATCTTTAACCCTTTCACTTAACCCTGCAAGAAATAAACTTTTCAAAGCTGAATCGTTCCACCCCACCTGAGTGGACCACCTTCGGAAGTGAGTACAATATTTTTCCACATTACCTGATCCCTGTCTCAAACGTCTCAATTCTGTCTCAGCTGATGAAACACGATCCGGATCGTCATACAATAACCCCAAAGCAGAAAAAAAACTATCCACTGATCTAAAGCATGGATCACTAGGCTGCAGAGAAAAGGCCCAGTCCCGAGGTTCTTTGCGCAAAAGTGACATTATGAACCCTATGCGCTGTGATTCATCACCAGAAGATCTGGGTCTCAAACGGAAATACAAGCAAGCATTTTTAAAAGAAAAAAAATCTTGTTGTTCACCAAAAAATAAATCAGGCAAACGTACCTTTGGCTCCACGAAATGTGCTCCAGAACAACTACTCACGTGTTGCTGGATTTCAGCCACCTCCAGAGAAAGTCCCTGCAGGCGTTGAGCCAAATCCTGAACCGACACCATGATGGAAACAGAAAATCTTTCCTTAGTGATTTTTTTTTTTTTTTTTCTTTTGGGCTGGACTTACTGTTATGATCTGCTACAAGCACTAAGGAAAGATGGGAATTCTGTCCCTACAATAGAACTAAGCTGAATCCCTACGATGTAACGGGGAACCTGATCCTGCGACCAGACCCGCTAAAGTCCTCAGCTAGTCTGAACGAAGACCTATAGTTGCGAGGGAGGAATCCCTACAAGATCTAGGACTGGGAGAAAAGGTGGACACCTCATAACAGAAATTGTAGCAGGGAAAAATAAAACAGAAAACAAATTACTTAGAGATCCTAAGATCAAGCAAAACTGACTGAGTAAGGCACCTAAGCACCCGGCTAGCTTAAGAGTAGGTAATACAATGAAGTCCAGCAAAGCCAGAAGGGCGGAGCCAGACTAAATAGGGAAAAAAGGTCATGTGACCAGCAAACTGAAACAAAACCTAACAAGAGGGTTCTAACAACTGCACTCCTGTGTATCAGTTTTTTAAAAAATAAAAGTTCAAATCACCCCCTTTCGCCCCATTGAAAATAAAACAAAAAAAATCAAATATACACATATTTGTTATTGCCGATTTCAAAATCTCCCGATCTATCAAAATAAAAATGTCATGTTTGAAGAGCCCCTGATGTGCCTAAACATTGGAGAACCCGCACAAGTGACGCCATTTTGAAAACTAGACCCTTCACGAAACTTATCTAGCTGTGTGGTGAGCACTTTGAACCCCCAGGTGCTTCACAGAAGTTTAGAACGTAGAGCTGTGAAAATAAAAAAAATCACATTTTTTCCCCAAAAATTAGTTTTAGCAACAATTTTTTTATTTTCACAAGTGTAAAAAGAGAAAATGGACTGCTAAAGTTGTTGTGCAATTTCTCCTGAGTACGCCGATACACCATATTTGGGGGAACACCACTATTTTGGCAGACAGCGGGCTCGGAAGGGAAGGAGCACCTTTTGACTTTTTGAATGGAAAATTGGCTGCAATTGAGAGTGGACACCATGTCGCTTTTGAAGAGCCTCTGATGTGCCTAAACATTGGAAAACCCCAACAAGTGACATTTTGGAAACTAGACCCTTCAAGGAACTTATCTAGCTGTGTGGTGAGCACTTTGAACCCCCAGGTGCTTCACAGAAGTTTAGCACGTAGAGCCGTGAAAATAAAAAATCATATTCTTTCCCCAAAATGATCTTTTACAAACGATTTTTTTACCTTCACAAGGGTAAAGGAGAAATTGTACTACTAAAGTTGTCATGTAATTTCTCCTGAGCATGCCGATACCTCATATGTGAGGTTAAACCACTGTTTGAGTGCATGACAGTGCTCGGAATGGAAGGAGTGACGTTTTGGAATGCAGACTTTGATGGAATGGTCTGCGGGCATCATGTTGCATTTGCAGAGCCCCTGTTGTGCCTAAACAGTGTAAATCTCCCACAAGTGCCCCCGATTTGGAAACTAGACGCCCCCAATGAATTTATTTAGATATGTGGTGAGCACCGTGAACCTCTAAGTGCTTCACAGAAAATTATAACGTTGAGTCATGAAAAAAACTCACTTTTTCCACAAAAATGATCTTTTAGTCCCAATTTTTTTATTTTCCCTAGGGTAATCGGAGAAAATACACTGAAAAAGTTGTTGTGCAATTTCTCCCCAATATGCCGATGCCCCAAATGTGTAGGAAAACCACTGTTTGGGCACACGGCAGGGCTTGGAATGGAAGGAGTGACGCTTTGGATTGCAAACTTTGATGGAATGGTCTGCAGGTATCATGTTGCATTTGTAGAGTTTTATAGTAATGATTATAATTATTTGGTTTTACTGGTCTATAAATTTATAATATGGTGATATGTGTAAGATGTGCGGGGTACATCAGATTATAAAAGTGTGTTGTGTCAACAGGGTATAAACTAATTTTATTAATGTGTGGTGCGCTTTGAAACAATCCTTAATGCAAATTCCAGGTGTCTAAGGGCAGGTTTCACAATGGTAAGTTGTGTCCTTTCGGATTCCCCTCTTGGAGCATACTGTGCACCGTTTTTGTGATCGTCCTGTCCTCGCTGTTTGGGGAACCTGTCCTGGGAAATGTTGACCTGGGACAATACAGGCACTATCAGATTCAGAAGTACTGGGACCCTCACCTCCCTGAGTGCCAAACATTAGGGCCTTGATGACTTCCTCCTGAAACTGAAGGAAGGTCCCCGTATTTCCTGCAGATCGGAACAGCTTAAAAACATTGAACAGTGCCATCTGTACAATGTGCACGGCCAATTTTTTGTACCATACTTTGGCTTTTCACATGGCACTGTATGGTTAGAGGACCTGATCTGAGAGATCTACATCCCCATGTACCGATTGTAATCCAAGACACAATCTGGCTTTGGAACTTGTGTTATGGTCCCACGAACAGTGACAATGGAGCTTTTGTTACGGTGTATAGTGGTCAAGATAAGGACATCCCTTTTGTCCTTATACTTGACAACAAACATTGGCGATGCATTGGGCTTTGTTTTTGTGTTTTCTCAGCGATTGCCCAATTAGCAGCTTAGAGAGGCTTCGCTGATTTTTTCGTACAGTGCCACTGTAAGGAGGAAGACCGGGCTGGGGGTACCTGCATTGAGCCGGGTCCGGAACTGTCGAGGCTGCATCCCATGTTGCCCGGGGGAAGGAATAGGGGACAGGACAAGCCCCATGACCCGGGAAAAGGAGGCTTGTTTAAGGAAAGACAGCTGAAAGAGCGCAAAGCAGGCAGCAGTTTACTGCCATTAGGGAGAATGCAGCAGGGTGAGCAGCGCACTCCGCACCCAGAGCAGCAGTGCCGTGACGTACTATGGCTGACATCTCCTGAGTGCTCCAGCGGGACAGTGAGTGTGTGAAGCGCTGTGCACCCGACTAAACGTAGGACCGCGCCCGTGCAGAGAAGTGTGGGCCAGTTACAGGACACTGAGGTGCTGTTCCTTTTGCTGGCTAGGGCGCATCAGCCCACACTTGGTACAGAGACTTCTGCAGTTTTTTCCGCTTTGATTGCACAGACTTATGGACTAGGGGCTCAGCTGGTAAAACCGGAGACACCCAATGCCGCCAAAAGATGAATCGCTAATCTTGGACTCCATCGGAGGACCCTACACCGGCCGTTGCCAGTACTACTACTTCCATCGGACTGTGGAGTAAAGAGCACCAGCAGGAGCTACGATAAGTGTTGTTTGAAACTCAGACTGCAGACTGTCGCACTCATTCTATTTATTCCATTTATTTCTTGTTTTTCTATTAACTCTTTTCCACTGCTTATTAACTCCCTGCGAGGAGATTACCCCTTACTGTTAAATTAAATAATATTGTTATACCATATTGCTCTGCAATCTCTGCATACTGCATCTCAGCACCTGCTTACACCACATGCTGCTGTACCTCTGGCAGAGAGGGTCTTGAAGAGCGGAATGCTGGTGTAAAGGTTATCAATGTAGAGGTGATAACCCTTATCCACCAGTGGGTGCAGCAATTCCCTCACAATTTTCCCACTCACCCCCTGGATGGGGGGAGGGGCATTTAGGGGGTTAATCTGGGTGTCCTTCCCCTCATAGATCCTAAATCTGTGGGTGTATCCTGAGGTACTCTCACACAGTTCGTACAGTTTTATTCAGTACCTAGACCTCTTACTGGGTAGGTATTGTCAGAATTTTAGCCTCCCTTTGAAATTAACCGGAGATTCATCTATAGCGATGTCCCTCTGGGGTGTGTACGCCTCAGCAAATTTTCTGCTGAAATGGTCAACCACATGGCCGAATTTTATATAGACGATCAAAGTTTGTATCGTCTCAGGGAGGACACTGTGCATTATCACTATAATGCAAACATTTTTGTATTGCTTCAAATCATGTCCTTTTTAAGGCCATGCGGAATACCGGTGTACTGTAGAGAATATCAGTACTCCAGTATTGCCAAAGCCAAAGTATTGTCCAAAATATCATGATCTCTGCTGCATTTACAGGGGTCCATCTGGCGTATGATGACATGAGATTTTGGGTGAAAAATTGATGGGCATACAGGTTTGTCTGGGCCACCATAAGATTTATTAGTTCCTCACTGAAAAAGAATTTGAAGAAGTCAATTTCAGTGAGGCCAGTGGTGTCAAACTGGATTACTGAGCTGCTGATGAAATCCGTAATGACAGGCTGATAATTTTCAGGGGGTGTATACAATCCATATGGGATCGATTGCTGCAGGAGTTGCCTGGGTCCTAGGGCGCTTTGCTGGGGGTCCTTCCTCACTAGATGAGGAGGAGGAATAGAGGAATGTGGGATCTTCCTCACTGGCTGAATCTGTGTCAAGGAATTCATAAGCCTCCTCTGGTGTATAGCATCTTTGACGAACGAGCCATTTTTTTTATTTTTCCAAACCCTGGGGATGTGTGTGTAAGTAGTGCTTTTACACGTGTAATGTGAGGGTCTTCTGTATAGGGTACTATTTATTATAACAAAACAGAGAGAAAAAAAAGTAGACAGAAAAAATGTAGAAGAAACAAGAAAAAATTAAAAGAAAAATCAGATGTAAAAATATGTTTGTATAAAAAAAATATAAACGTTCACTACAGTCCCTGACAGAAGTTATGTAGCTTATCCATGTTATGTAAATCAAAGCTTATAACCTGACATTAAATTCATCCATTGGTTTTATAAATTACTCTTTTGAAAGCTGAAACCCTCCCAAATTTGGTTTAGGTTAAGAAAATAAATTGGCATCAATGCTGAAATATTGATCATTTAATGAACACAGAATGGTCAGGTTTTGGCAAGACAAAAGTTTTGTCACCTGGTCATATAATGCACCCAATCCTAGTTTACATCCTCACCAGTGCTCAGTAAATGATCGGTTAATTAGTGGGTGTGTATAAAAAGAAACCCAGCACCCCAGACCTTCACTTGAACTGCAACTTGAGCTCTGACAACATGCCAAAAATCCACCCTGCGACCAAATACCTTGATTATTAAGAGGCTGAAGACCAGATCCACTGCAGAGGTGGCTGGCACCTTTGGTGTGTCTCAGCGTCAAGTACAAAGAATTAAAAAAAGATTTGAAGAGACTGGAGATGGGTTTGACAAGCCCAGGTATAGCAAACCCGCAAGACAACTGCTCAGGAGGAACGTTTGTTTGTTAGAAAATCCAAAGCAAGCCCCTCTTCCACTGCAGCAGAGCTCCAACAGGCCTGGTCACCTCAAGTCCCTGTGTCAACTAGAACAGTTTGTAGGATTCTGTCTTGAAATGGCCTCCATGGTCGATTCAGTGCCCAGAAGCCAGCAATAAACAAAAGGCAAATGAAAAACCATGTGGCATTTGCAAAGTCCCACAGCCTGCTAAACAGATGGACGCTGGAAAAGTGGCAGAAGGTGGATTTCTCTGATAAATCTTCAGTAGAATTACACCACAGCCGCCGCAAATACTGCAGGAGACCTACTGGAGCCCATATGGATCCAAAATACACCCAGAAAACAGTTAAATTTGGTGGTGGAAAGATCATGGTCTGGGGTTAAATTCAGTATGGGGTGTGCGAAACATTTGCAAGGTGTAACGGGTCAGGTAGGTGGAACCTCTGAGCTTTATTTATACAAGAAGGTTATACTTGTAAGAGAGCGGGTGGCGCCCAGGGAGACGGACAGGAAGTCACGGCAAGTGACGGGGCAGTCTCTGGTTATACGGGAAAGGATCACGGCAAGTGACCGGGGCAGTCTCTGGATTGACAGGCAGGTTGTCACGGCAAGTGACCGGGGCAGTCTCTGGATTGACAGGTAGGTTGTCACGGCAAGTGACCGGGGCAGTCTCTGGATAGACAGGCAGGTTGTCACGGCAAGTGACCGGGCAGTCTTGGATTGACAGGCAGGTTGTCACGGCAAGTGACCGGGGGTAGTCTCTGGATAGACAGGCAGGTTGTCACGGCAAGTGACCGGGGCAGTCTCTGGATTGACAGGCAGGTTGTCGCAGCAAGTAACCGGGGCAGTCTCTAGATGGACAGGTATATACGACCTGAGATGGTGAAGCCTCCCGGTAGGCTAGCAGGCAGATGGCGGATGGACACTCCCAAGTGAGCAGGCGAGAGTCTCTGGAATAGCCGGGGATCACCGCTTGTGACGTCCAAACCTCCGGGTAGGGCTGCAGTCAGATGGCAGATGATCGCTCCCAAGTGAGCAGGCAAGAGTCTCTGGAATAGCCGGGGATCACCGCTTGTGACGTCGAACCTCCGGGTAGGGCTGCAGTCAGATGGCAGATGATCGCTCCCAAGCGAGCAGGCAAGAGTCTCTGGAATAGCCGTGGATCACCACTTGTGACGTCCGAACCTCCGGGTAGACTTGCGGACAGGTAGCATACAGCAAACGGGCAGGAAACAGGCAGGAAACTGGTAACGGGACCTGAGGGCTGAAGCAGAGTGAAACAGTGCAACAACAACATTGCTCGGGCACCTCCATTAAGGAGGAAGCCCTTAATATAGGGTGGAGTCCTCCGGCATTGGCCGGGGACTTATTTGAAAAATGCGCGCGGCTCCTTTAAGAGCAGGGGAGGGCGCGGGCGCGCGCCCTAAGTCCAGCAGCAGGGAAGGAGCGCGCGGCCCCAGCAGGGCGAAGGAGGACGCTGAGGAAGGGTAAGGGGGGCGACATCCCTGCCTGGCAGAGGACCTGCTGAGGGAACAGCGTCTGCTGGCAGAGGAGGGACGCGACGCTACAGTACCCCCCCCTCTAGGCCCCCCCTCTTTAGGCCAGAAAGAAATTTAGCTAGGATGAGAGGGCATGGATGTTCTCCGAGGCTCCCACGTTCTCTCCTCAGGACCAAACCCCTTCCAATCCACCAAAAATAAGTGTTTCTTCCTACCCTTTTGGTGGCCAGAATGTTCT
>JARQOD010000002.1:572928961-572967534 GCA_033576555.1 Oophaga sylvatica
TCGACCAATAAGACTCATGTGCTCTTTGTAGGTTAGACATTTGCAGTTGGTCTCAAGTCACGAACATAAATAGTGCAAACTGCAGTCTCTAGCACTCGGATTGAACACTAACAAGGGTAAGTGGAAAGGTTTGCCATGAAATAAATAAAAAAAGAAAAAAACCCAAGACATGTTCACTAATTAAGGGTGCCCGGACATGTAATATTTTTGTAATGCAGAAAAATGCACAAGGCTTACCTTGAATTCGTTCTCAGACCTGTGGACATAGAAATCATGTCCCCATACACATATAATGAACCCAGTGTCCCAACATACTTTGATTCCCCCCCAATATCCCACACACAATATGATTCCCCTAATGTTTTCAACACATCAGAGTTCTCCCAAGCACAATAAGATGCCACTACAGTCCCCCGCACACACACAAGAAGATGCCCTTATATGATGCTCCCACTGTGGCCACACCACACAATACGATCCCCCAGCATACCATTAGAAAGTATGATACCACATTGGTGCCCCTCACAGTTGAGGACCCGCAATCCCCACCAAACAGTATGATGCTACATTTGTCCCCACAAACAGTAAGATGCACCCAAGTCTTCCAACACTATGTATTGCACCCCACATTCCTGTCCCATGTAGTATGTCCCCCCCCACAAAAGCATCACACTTACCTGTGTTCACCTGTGTGTCTTGCTTTGCTGCTATAGAGCCATGCTCTTTTGCAGTCATGTGACCTGAGAATGTCAAGTGATCTTAAGGTCCTTAATAGGTCCTTCAGTCTCTCATCAGATGGCATGGTAGAGCAGGGATCTTATGGTGCCTTGCTCCACCCTTACAGTGCCGGCGTCAGCACCCGGCGCACCCGGGTGCTGACGCCGGCCCTGAGCAGGCGGGGGCCCACTCACAGTTGGGGACTCGGCATGCTATGGGAGCCCGGTGCCTGTGCCAGTACCAGGGGCAGGTGCCTCGAGCAGAGCAGCGACCAGTGAGGAGAGGTGAGTATTTCATTTTTTTTTATGTTTGTGCGCAATATATGGAGACCATCATATGGGGCCCATCATACACTGGAGCATCATATATAGGGCCCATCATACACTGAAGCATCATATATGGGGTCCATCATACACTGGAGCATTATATATGGAACATTACATGGGGCCATCATACACTGGAGCATCATATATGGGGGCCCGTTACATATGGAGCATTATATGGGTGTTAGGGTCTGCGGAACGCCACCAAATATAAGATGTAAACAGGTGCGTTCGCAGCCCGGGGTCCCACCGTGCAGGCGGAGCCTGCTGCTAGTAAAATGGCGCAAGAAGCTAACTCTGTTATCCCGCAGAGTCGCCAAATAAACGCCGTAACGCGCTGTGGCAATATGTGCGAACTCTGTTAATCCACAGAGCCGCTAGAAGGAGTGCCGCAGCGCTATATGGCGATGTGTTGCGAACTCACTTAACGCAACTGAGTCGCAAAATAAACACGCTAGGGCGCTGTCTAGCTTTGAAAGCGAACTCTGTTACGTCACAGAGCAACTGAGACAAACTTCTGTGTCCTGTCAGGCACCCAGGTACACAGGAACAGCAAGCGAACATAGAACGTGATCATGCGCTAATGTCCTCGCGGGAGTCACCCGCAATCTATGGCGTCTGGACCAGGCCCTGAATACGGCAATCAAATTCCTCGCCGGTTATGCCAGCATCTAGGGCATCTAGGACACCGACCCTGACCAGCTAGCATACCCAAACTCCTCACCGATTAAGTGGGTATTCTAGGGGCTTATTTCAGCCGGGCCCTAACCACACACACGCATGACCACACTGGCGCAAAGCATATAACGATTGATATTAGCGCATAGCGGCCCAGCCATGCCACCCTTTTATAGCAACAGCTACAGGACCTGCCAGAAACAAGGACCAATGAGAAACTGTTCCAAACACATGTAGTTTTCAGGACCTTCCTGGCGGACCAATAAGAGCTGCTGCAGTACCTGAACATGTGACCCCTGATCTCCAATGAGAGATCTTACCCTGGGCATGCTCAGAAGGGGAAACACAGGACTTCGTCCCAAAGACGTCTGCTCCAGCACGGGCTATAATAGCAGATCAGGAGAGGCAGCAGCAAGTCTTGCACAGTACTGGAATGGGCAAGATGCTGGGACCGATGTCTCTGCTGAGCAGGCTCCACTGTGGCCAGAGATGAATGGGGGACCAGCAGCAGGACTGGTTCGAGGACTCCCCTTTTGCAGCAGCGGAACTCAAACCATAACAATGGGGCCCATAATATACTGGAGCATCATTTATAGGTCCATTATATATGAAGCATTATATGGGGCCCATTATATATGAAATATCATATGGGGCCCATTATATATGGAACATTATATGGGGCCCATTATATATGGATCATCATTTGGGGCCTATTATATATGGAGCATCTTATAGGGTCCATTATATATGGAGCATTATATGGGGCCCATTATATATGGAGCATTATATGGGGCTCATTATTCTGTATGGATCTCTATGTGGTGCCCATAATACTGTATGGATGACTATACTGTTTCTCTTTTGAGCTATTTTAGAATTTACAATAGCTATCACTCATGTAATGTATGAAGTAAGTGAAATGTTTGGCTTTGTACTACACCTATATTTCACTGCTGTATCTGTGCATCATGAATCGTGGTATGTGTTAAAGGGCCCATTGAGACTCTTTCGCCCGGGGCCCATGAAAACCTGGATCCGACTTCTGCTCCCTTATATTCAATTGTATCTGTATCTTGAAGAATAAGTAACACCAACATTGTCCTAGTAATAAATCTAAATAATGCTCAGGGGCGTACCTTGATGGGAGCATGTGAAGAATTTTCCTGAGGTGCATCCAGCAGAGGGACGCCACTGGGCCTTCTAATTCAGTCATCCAAATTATCTCCCAAAAAGTGTTATTTTGCTACACATTGGGAGTGGGATTCAGTCTTTCTAAAAACTGACTGCTAAATGACAGCTGACTCAGAGAACCTGTAGAAACATCAGCTCTCTGCATTTGATGTGTACTCGTTATTTCAATTGGAGCTCTGATCGCCAGGACTTCCGGAGTCAAAGCGACAACAGCAGCATGCTGACATCACATATGCATCAAAGAGGAGAATGTGATAAGGGCTGTAATGGAGCTGAAGAAACAGAGTTTTATTGGGGGAGAGGGGTAATCTTTTAGAGGACAATATGGGTAAAATAATGTGAGTGGGGAATAGTGTGATTGGATAGTGTGGGAAGGACAGTGAGGATAGTATGGTGTTAGGAAAGTGGTATAGGGCAGTATGGGGGACGTGAGAGTACAGTATGGGGAAGAGAGTGAGGGGACAGTAGAGAGGAACAAAACTGTGAGGGGACATTATGTGCCGAGTGTGAGGAGCCAGTATGGAAGAAAGTGTAAGTAGTCTTTATGGGGTTGCGTGTGAGAGACCTGACATTGCAATTGATTGCTGTAATAACCCCTTCATGACCCAGCCTATTTTGACCTTATAGACCTTGCCATTTTTTGCAATTCTGACCAGTGTCCATTTATGAGGTAATAACTCAGGAACGCTTCAACGGATCCTAGCGATTCTGAGACTGTTTTTTCATGACATATTGGGTTTCATGCTAGTGGTAAATTTAGGTCAATAAATTTTGCGTTTATTTGTAAAAAAAAATGGAAATTTGGCGAAAATTTTGAAAATTTTGCAATTTTCAAATTTTTAATTTTTATTCTGTTAAACCAGAGAGTTATGTGACACAAAAATAGTTAATAAATAACATTTCCCACATGTCTACTTTACATCAGCCAATTTTGGAAACAAATTTTTTTTGTTAGAAGGTTATAAGGGTTAAAATTTGACCAGCGATTTCTCATTTTTACAGCAAAATTTTACAAAACCATTTTTTTAGTGACCACCTCACATTTGAAGTCACTTTGAGGGGTCTATATGGCAGAAAATACCCAAAAGTGATACCATTATAAAAACTTCACCCCTCAAGCTACTCAAAACTACATTCAAGAAGATTATTAACCCTTCAGGTGCTTCACAGGAACTAAAGCAACGTGGAAGGAAAAAATGGACATTTTAATTTTTCCAACAAAAATTTTATTTTAGCATCAAGTTTTTCATTCTTGCATGGGCAACAGGATAAAATGGATCCTAAAATTTGTTGGGAAATTTCTCCTGAGTACACAGATACCTCATATGTGGTCATAAACCACTGTTTGGGCGCACGGCAGGGCTCAGAAGGGAAGGAGCGCCATTTGACTTTTTGAATGGAAAATATGCTGGAATATTTAGCGGTTGCCATGTCGCATTTGGAGAGTCCCTGTGTGCCTAAACATTGGAGCTCCCCCACAAGTGACCCCATTTTGGAAACTAGACCCCCCAAGGAACTTTTCTAGATGCATAGTGAGCACTTTGAACCCCCAGGTGCTTCACAAATTGATCTGTAAAAAAAAGAAAGTACTTTTTTTTTACAAACTTTATTTTAGCCTCAGTTTTTTCATTTTCACATGGGCAACAAGATAAAATGGCTCCTAAAATTTGTTGGCAATTTCTCCTGAGTACACAGATACCTCATATGTGGTCATAAACCACTGTTTGGGTGCATGGAAGGGCTCAGAAGGGAAAGAGCGCCATTTGACTTTTTGAATGGAAAATATGCTGGAATATTTAGCTGTTGCCATGTCGCATTTGGAGAGTCCCTGTGTGCCTAAACATTGGAGCTCCCCCAGAAGTGACCCAATTTTGGAAACTAGACCCCCCAAGGAAGTTATCTAGATTATAATGAGCACTTTGAACCCCCAGGTGCTTCACAAATTGATCTGTAAAAAAAGAAAGTACTTTTTTTTCACAAAAATTTTCTTTTAGCCTCAGTTTTTTCATTTTCACATGGGCAACAGGATAAAATGGATCATAAAATTTGTTGGGCAGTTCATCTGAGTACACAGATACCTCATTATGTGGTCATAAACCACTGTTTAGGCGCACGGCAGGGCCCAGAAGGGAAGGAGCGCCATTTGACTTTTTGAATGGAAAATTAGCTCCAATCGTTAGCGGACACCATGACCCGTTTGGAGAGCCCCTGTGTGCCTAAACAGTGAAAAAAAACCACATGTGACACCATTTGGAAACTAGACCTCTTATGGAACTTATCTAGATGTGTTGTGAGCACTCTGAACCCCCAAGTGCTTCACAGAAGTTTATAACGCAGAGCAGTGAAAATAAAAAAATGATTTTTTAGCCCACTATTTTTTATTTTCACAAGGGTAACAGGAGAAATTGGACCACAAAAGTTGTTGTGCAATTTGTTTTCAGTACACCAATACCCCATATGTGGGGGAACCACTGTTTTGGCACATGGGAGAGCTCAGAAGGGAAGTAGCGCCTTTTTGGAATGCAGACTTGATGGAATGTTCTGCGGGCGTCATGTTTGCGTTTGCAGAGCCCCTGATGAGTCTAAACAGTAGAAACCCCCCACAAGTGACCCAATTTTGGAAACTAGACCCCCCAATGAGCTTATTTAGATGTGTAGTGAGCACTTTGAACCCCAAGTGCTTCACAGAAGTTTATAACGCCCGGGCATGAAAATAAAAAAATCATATTTTTTCCACAAACATGATCTTTTAGCCCCCAATTTTTTTATTTTCCCAAGGGTAACAGGAGAAATTAGACCCCAAAAGTTGTTGTCCAATTTGTCCTGAGTACGATGATATACCATATGTGGGAAAAAACTACTGTATGGGCACACGTCGGGGCTCGGAAGGGAATTAGTGATGTTTTGAAATGCCGACTTGATGGAATGGTCTGCGGGCGTCATGTTACGCTTGCAGAACCCATGATGTGCCTAAACAGTAGAAACCCCCCCAAGTGACCCCATTTTCAAAACTAGATCCCCCAAGGAACTCCTCTAGATGTGTGGTGAGCACTTTGAATCTCCAAGTTCTTCACAGAAGTTTATAATGCAGAGCTGTGAAAATAAAAAATCATTTTTTTTCCACAAAAATAATTTTTTTAGTCCCCAATTTTTTTCCCAAGGGTAACAGGAGAAATTAGACCCCCAAAGTTGTTGTGAAATTTTTCCTGAGTACGCTGATACCCCATATGTGGGGTAAATCACTGTTTGGGCACACGTCGGGGCTCGGAATAAAGGGAGCACTGTTTAACTTTTTGAACGCAAAATTTGCAGAAATCAATGGTGGCGCCATGTCGTGTATGGACACCCCCTGATGTGCCTAAATAGTGGAATCTCCTCAATTCTAACTCCAACCCAAACCTCAACACACTCTAATGCCAACCTTAACCCCTCACACCCCTAACCCTAATCCAAATCCTAACCATAACCCTAACCCCAACACATTCCTAACCTAATCCCAAATCTAACCATACCTAACCACAAGCCTAACCCTAATCTCAACGCTAACCCCAAAACACCCATAACACTTATCCAAACTCTAACCCTAACTACAATCCTAACCCTAATCCCAACCCTAACCCTAATTCCAACCCTAATTCTAACCCTAACCCTAATTCCAACCCTAACCCTAATTCTAACCCTAACCCTAATTCTAACCCTAATGCTAACCTAAGGCTAACCCTAACCCTAGTTCTAACTCTGACCCTAGTTCTAACCCTAACCCTAAGGCTGGGTTCATATTGCGTTTTACCAGCCTGTTCAACACATAGCATTGACAGGTGGTAACGGTACAGTATAACGCGATCGCATTATACTACACCCGCTAGCGCATCTGCGCTAGTGGTGACGGAGCCCAGACGCTGCAGGCCGCGTCCAAGGCTCCGTCACTGAATGACGGCATGTCGCGAACGCATGCTGCTTTACGGCATGCGCCGCGATGCGCCCACAAATGGGGGTGAATGGCAGCGTTAACAGACTACGTTACACCGCGTTATACAGTGGTGTAACGCAGTCCGTCTAACGGACTGCCATAACGCAATATGAACACAGCCTTATAATCGTAACCCTAACCCTAATAAGGAAAAAAAAATATTTTTTTTTATTTTATTTGTCCCTACCTATGGGAGTGATAAAGGGGGCATTTATTTACTTTTTTTATTTTGATCACTGTGAGAGTTTATCACAGTGATGCAAATAAATTTCTGGACTCTGGAGTGTGCACTGCGCATGTGCCAGCCGGGACGGATCCAGGGACATCGGAGGAACGGGAGAGGTGAGTAGGGGGGTCGGAAGGTAAGGGAGGGATCGGAAGGTGGGGGGAGTGGAGGCAAGGAGGAGGGGAGCATTTAGTGATGGCGGTGACCGATCACCGCCATCTATCGGTGGTGGCGGCCGATCGCCGCCGTGACTCGGTGTGGGGGGGTCGGATCTCGGTCTCCAGCCATAGCAGATGCTATTGCAGCATCGGCCATGGCTGGATTGTAATATTTCACCAAATTTCATTGGTGAAATATTACAGATTGCTCTGATTGGCTGTTTCACTTTTAACAGCCAATCAGAGCAATCGTAGCCACATGGGGGTTAAGCCAACTCCCCTGTGGTGAAGCACAAAGGGTCTTGTGCCTGCTGGTCGGGGTGACCTTTCATGACCCTGGTCACCCGACCGCAGGATCGCGATCCTTTCATGACACAGGGTATGCGTCATAGGTCGGATTGGCACCGACTTTCATGACACATACGCTGTGTCACAGGTCGGGAAGGGGTTAAGCTTGGCAATATATTCCTGTAGTGACAAAGTTGATAGTGGTGTATGTTGGCATATGCAACAGATTAGGAACTTATTATAAGTAAAAGGAGGACTTTATGCTGACCTGACAGTAGATGGCGATGTTTTGTAACGTTTCCTTGCTTAATGTATAAGAAATAGTCTCACTTGTAGTTTCACTTTCGTTTTGTTCCTGTTTCCTGATTCAATGCTGGGATGACTGTGCATTTTCCCTTTACCTCATGTTGTTAGAAGTAAAAGCTTGTTATCCCATGCAGCCTGCTCTGTGAAGTTTTCTACTGCAAAGGTGTGGATTCAGAAGCTGTGCAGCAGTGTATTCCTGAACTGTTGGTAGTTTTGATTATATACTTCTGTACTAATTTTAAATTTGGTGATGTATTCCTGTACTGATAGTGGGTCTGGTGATGTATCCATGTACTGTTAATGGTTATGGTGATGTATTTCTGTACTGTTGTTGGTTTTGATTATGTGATCATGAATAGTTGTTGGTTTAAATTCTGTACACATGTAGAAATCCATAAATTGTCAGACTAGGTGATAAATAGCTATGTTAGTAAAGTATTGTGCTATCTGTCAAGTTAAGGGTTACTACAACTCATTTATGTTAATAACATTAATAATAAAATTAAGTACTGCAGCATGTCAAATCCTAAAAGAGTGTAATATAATCACTGTCTGAATTCGGCTCTGTTTGCAAGTTTCAACAGTCACCACATGAACACTCATTTGCGATTTTCATACGTACAGTCAGGTGTCATTGACCTTCTCTTCTGTTTCTCTCAGTGTTGCAGGGGCTGTAGTTTTTCACCGAACATTGAGAGGATCAGGAAGAGAAGCTAATTGGCAATGACAAAGTATGCATATCAGATATAACCAGTTACATGTTGACTAATCAAACTGTTAAAACTATGTATGGGAGGGGCGCCAAACTGACTTTTTGTCCTAGGTGCAGGAAAACCTTAATTTGTATCTGCTCAAGTAATGGCATACTGCTATTTAGTGCATAAAATACCACCATTCAGTGCCAGAATAATAACGTGTTATGAATACAGGTAGGGCATGCAATATTTCGATTATTAGCTTTTAAATTGCATAGAAAAATTATGCATATGGTGCTCAAAAAATTCACTATAGAATCCCGCTAAATAGTGGATAGAGTACTAAAATAAATAGTCCATAGGCCTCATTCATAAATCAGTGATTTTTCTCTTGGAGGAGGAAAACATATTTTCATAAGTTAGTTTGATCACATTTTTATCAGTGTTTGGTCAGTGTGTCAATTTTTACCACCAGTGTTTCATCAGTGAGTCTCTTGTATGCCAAAAAAAAAAATATTTTCCTTTTCCTTGCAATGGTAAAAATGTATAGCATACAGATTGCACAATGCGTGCAGTCTGTGATTTTTCATGAACCCATAGACTTCTATGTGATTTTCATCCATGACACGAGTATTGACATATGAACATGCCCATAGGTTTAATGAGTATGTGTTCTATCAGAGAAAAAGATGTAAAACATGTGAAAAACGGAGGTCTGAATGAGGCATTATAGTGCCCAAATAATTAGTATATGATGGGCCCTACATTACTTGGATAAATAATAAATGCAGTGCCTAGATTAATATATGTAATATTACACCTAGTCAGAATTATGCGGAGCCCAAATTATATATTATGCACGACCCAAAATACAAGAAAGTGACACACGTAGCCAGATAGGCCCCTTCCACATGTCCCATTTTCTTGTACAAGTGATCAATATGAACACATACCCATTATACAGTAATTTATGTTGAGATGGCTGTTAACATGTCTTGGGTTTTTTGCATACTGTCCACAAAAAAATGAAGACATGTCTATGACAACTCAGCACTAGTGTTGAGCATTCCGATACCGCAAGTATCGGGTATCGGCCGATATTCGCGTTATCGGAATTCCGATACTTAATTCCGATACTTTTTCAATATCGTATACCGGAATCGGAAGTTCCCATAATTCTTTGAGAGGCAATGTGATTTTAGTCAGCCAATGAGGAATCCTACGAAGTGTGGGCACATCCTGTAATGATGCGGTCATCTTAACTAATGGCATGGCTGTGATTGGCTGCTGAAATGATGTCAGAATGCACTATAAAAGGCGCCGCAGCCATTTTAGCGTCACTGTGCTGTGAACTCAGTTAGGGACAGAACGCTGCTGTGCTGACTCTGAGGGACAGTTAGATATTGCGATTTTGTGTACTACTGTGCTTGAGGCAGGCTAGTTTACCAACCGCTGTGTAAAGCTTCATTTTGCCAGTGTTGTTTTAACAGCTCTGTGCAAGGTGTGTGTGTGACAGTGCAGGTGACGCTGCAGTTTGCTCTGCATCCACCGCTGTTTGTAGGCATCTGCACGTGTCACTTTTTTTTTTTTTTTTTTTTATTTTATTTAGTGGAATTGGTGCAGCTCCATTATATTAGAAAAAAATCAAATCTATTAGTGTGACGTGCTTCCATCCCTATACAATACATTGGTTGCAAACACTATAGAAGTACAGAAAGGAGCTTTTCACAGATTGTGGACAGTTGTGTTTCAGTGTTCACTTCAGTCTGTGTTTTTTACTTTTTTGAGTGCAGATCACGCTCCAGTTACTTGTTCAAGCACTGCTGCTTGTACTCTGCTGAGCGTGTCTCAGTGGCTCATCCTTTTCATTTATCTCCAATTGGTTCTGCTACATTCCATTTAAAATAAATCTAATCTATTAGTGTGACGCGCTTCCATCCGTATACAATACATTGGTTGCAAACACTATAGAAGTACAGAAAGGAGCTTTTCACAGATTGTGGACAGTTGTGTTTCAGTGTTCACTTCAGTCTGTGTTTTTTACTTTTTTGAGTGCAGATCACGCTCCAGTTACTTGTTCAAGCACTGCTGCTTGTACTCTGCTGAGCGTGTCTCAGTGGCTCATCCTTTTCATTTATCTCCAATTGGTTCTGCTACATTCCATTTAAAATAAATCTAATCTATTAGTGTGACGCGCTTCCATCCGTATACAATACATTGGTTGCAAACACTATAGAAGTACAGAAAGGAGCTTTTCACAGATTGTGGACAGTTGTGTTTCAGTGTTCACTTCAGTCTGTGTTTTTTACTTTTTTGAGTGCAGATCACGCTCCAGTTACTTGTTCAAGCACTGCTGCTTGTACTCTGCTGAGCGTGTCTCAGTGGCTCATCCTTTTCATTTATCTCCAATTGGTTCTGCTACATTCCATTTAAAATAAATCTAATCTATTAGTGTGACGCGCTTCCATCCGTATACAATACATTGGTTGCAAACACTATAGAAGTACAGAAAGGAGCTTTTCACAGATTGTGGACAGTTGTGTTTCAGTGTTCACTTCAGTCTGTGTTTTTTACTTTTTTGAGTGCAGATCACGCTCCAGTTACTTGTTCAAGCACTGCTGCTTGTACTCTGCTGAGCGTGTCTCAGTGGCTCATCCTTTTCATTTATCTCCAATTGGTTCTGCTACATTCCATTTAAAATAAATCTAATCTATTAGAGTGACGCGCTTCCATCCGTATACAATACATTGGTTGCAAACACTATAGAAGTACAGAAGGAGCTTTTCACAGATTGTGGACAGTTGTGTTTCAGTGTTCACTTCAGTCTGTGTTTTTTACTTTTTTGAGTGCAGATCACGCTCCAGTTACTTGTTCAAGCACTGCTGCTTGTACTCTGCTGAGCGTGTCTCAGTGGCTCATCCTTTTCATTTATCTCCAATTGGTTCTGCTACATTCCATTTAAAATAAATCTAATCTATTAGTGTGACGCGCTTCCATCCGTATACAATACATTGGTTGCAAACAATATAGAAGTACACAAACGGGCCTTTCACAGCTACTGAACATGGGTTTTTAATTTTTAACTAAAATATGTATTTTTTCAAATGACACAAATATAAGTAATGTTGAAGAGGAATAGTCCTACATCCATTGTTTGCACAATATTACAGGTGTACATCATGTCCCTTAATCAACAATGTATTATTATATTTACTTGTATGCTTTTATTTAAAAGCCAAGAACACAGAAGGATAACCTTCGCACTGCAGCTGTTGTCAAAGTTCAACCACATTATGCACTTCCAACATTGCAGCATTTGAGGCATGATGTGAGTTGGATTGGTCAAAGTTATGGAGTGAGAAGGTTCACCATCAGTACCCTATAGCATAAGTATGCTTTTGTGTTAGCATTTGTGTTAGACATGTGGATATCTGCCATAATATGTCACAATTATTTAGTTACAGATTTGTTACCAACACTAATCATTGAATGGTTTTTAAATTTGACGTTTCACTTGTTTACAGCTTAGAAATAAGGGTGTAGCCTGATATCTATGTGTAGCACTAGCCACTTTAACATGTCATGTTTTTTTAAAACATGTGTAGCTAGGTAGCAGTAATTTTTGCCGGACACACAGCAGGGGAACAGCAGGCGTTACTGAACCCCACTATCACTATAGCTTGTGTATTGGTCTGTGGACACGACACTTCTGAGCAGCAACTGGCAGTGTTGTAGCCCAGGGAGTATAGCTCAGGTGGTAGAAAGATGAACATAACAGGAGACATGGAAAACGTTGCCAACCAGTTAGTTAATCTGAAACCGGACAGGCAAATTCAGGCGAGATCCATGCCTAGTTCATTTTCAGAAAAGTAAGCCGTTCTACATTATCGTAGGATAGTCGCATGCAACGGTCTGTTAGTACACCACCTGCAGCAGTAAAGACGCGCTCCGATAATACACTGGCAGCAGATCAAGCCAGCACCTCCAATGCATACTGGCTAAGCTCTGGCCATGTATCCAGCTTAGAGACACAAAACTTGAATGGGGAAGAGCCATCTGAGAGTACACTGAGAGGGCAAGACATGTAGTCTGTAACCATCTTACGGAAATGTTGCCTCCTGCTGACTGGAGCCGTCTCGGATGGTGTAGACATTGGTGGCGCTGCCACAAAACTTCGACACATTTGGAACATACTGTTCTTGCCCTGTGCAGAGGCGCTGCTTGTGCTCCCTCTTGTTGCAGAGCTGTCTCCACTGCCTCGACGCACAGAGCTGCTTTGTAAATCAGTAGCAGCAGCAGTGCTCTCGGCTGGAATGGAGAACATTATGGATTGCACCAGTGTGTCTTGGTACTTCCGCATTTTACGCTCCCGGTTCAACGGTGTGATGAGGCTTTGTAAGTTGTCCCGGTAGCGAGGGTCTAGGAGGGTGTACACCCAATAATCAGACGTGGTGTGAATTTGTTCGATGCGGCGGTCGTTTCTCAGCCACTGCAGCATGAAATCAACCATGTGCTGCAGACTCCCAACTGGCCAAGAAAACATTGTCCCCTGCAAGAGGCGTCATCTCCGCCTGCTGTGCATCACCCCACCCTTGGTCTACATACTGACTAGAGCATTGTCTACCTCCCTCTGGAGCGATGTCTTCCTCCTCCATTGACTCCCCCTCATCCTCCTCACAAAGTCCTTCAAATACATATAAATTTACAAAATTTAAAACTCAAAATTTAAAAACTTTGTATCATAATTCTGTAACATCAGTTTATGGAAACACAATACCATTACAAAAGGATAGACAAAAAATGTACATTATGTGCTTTGTAAATACATTAAAAGTTTGTAATGGTTATGAAAATATAGACAGCGACTCTGGAGGTTCAATTGTTGATACAGCATGGTACTTTGAAAGTCCTCCAGCCCTTTGTGAGGAACCACGTTGCGCTGACTGTCCAGAAGGTGATGGAATTTGTGACTCCTCATCCTCCACCTCTTCCAAAACCTCATGCCTTAGTGCTTGCAGTGTTTTTTGAAGCAGGCAGATAAGGGGGACAGTCAGGCTGACTAGTGCATCATCTGCACTCGCCATCCGCGTTGACTCATCAAACGCACGCAAAACGTGGCAGATATCCTTCATAGAGTTATTCGCCACTCATTACACTGGCAGTGGCTGCCCATTCATTATAGGATCCAATTCTAATTACTGGTTCTCACCAACAAAGCTCTCCACAGCGCAGCACCCCCCTACATCTCCCCCCTTATTTATATTTATCGGCCTAACCGACTGCTGCACTCTGCAAACGACCTTCGACTAACCTCTGCACTAATCCGTACCTCCCACTCCCAACTCCAAGACTTCACCCGCGCTGCGCCAATCCTCTGGAATGCTCTACCCCAAGAAATTAGGACTATCCGCAATTTGGATGGTTTCAGGCGCTCCCTCAAAACACATTTGTTCACAGTGGCCTATCACATTCACTAATCAAAGTCATTCTATGTGTAATTCTGTGTGTGTAGCCCATTCACTATCTCCATGCATCCTCACTTCCTTAAAATGGCTGGACCATCATTGTAAAAACACCATTGTATATAAACACCTGTACTTTGTATCTCCCACACCTCATTGTAGATTGTAAGCTTTCACCAGCAGGGGCGGCTGATTTAGCTTTAATTATTGTATTGTTAACGTTGTTACTTATGACTCGTGTTTTGAAACTGTTAAACTGTAAAGCACTGCGGAATATTATGGCGCTATATAAATAAATAATATTATTATTCTTATTATAGAGGCCCACTCAGTAGTGGTGAAGTGTGAACGGCGCAAATTGCGATTTGACTGCGCCTGATGCAGCTGATACTCCATTACTGTTGGCTGCTGCTCACACAACCGCTCCAACATATGTAACGAGGAATTCCACCTGGTGGGTACGTCACATATGATGCGATGTTCATGAAGGTGAAATCTGCGTTGCAGAGCTGCAATCAGCGATCTGGCCATGCTGGAACGTCGCAAGTGAGCGCACTCTAGGCGGACCTTGTGCAGCAGTGCATCAAGATCCGGATAGTCCCTCAAAAAACTCTGCACGACCAAGTTGAGCACATATGACAGACATGGTATGTGAGTGAGGTTGCCAAGGCCCAGAGCTGACACCAGATTTCGGCCATTGTCACACACTACCAAGCCTGCCTGTAGATTCTCTTCCAAAAACCACACGTCGCTCTCCTGCTTTATGGCATTACAGAGCTCCTGCGCTGTGTGGCTAAGATTCCCCATGGAAATTAATTTCAGGATGGCCTGTTGACATTTGGACACGGCTGTGCTCATATCGGTCGCAACAGGTAAACGTTCACGGGTCCATGTGGAGGTAGACCGTGACGGCTCCTGCAGCGATGATTCTGAGGAACTGGAATAGGAGGAGGAATCAATGTGTACAGACTTGATTCCTGCAATCCTTGGAGTTGGCAGAACAAGTACAGCGCCACTCGCAAGATCAGTACCCGGCTGCACAACATTGACCCAATGGGCAGTGAGGGAAAGGTATTGTCCCTGGCCATGGGTGTTAGAACCCTCTTGTTAGGTTTTGTTTCAGTTTGCTGGTCACATGACCTTTTTTCCCTATTTAGTCTGGCTCCGCCCTTCTGGCTTTGCTTGACTTCATTGTATTATCTACTGTTAAGCTAGCCGGGTGCTTAGGTGCCTTAATCTGTCAGTTTTGCTTGATGTTAGGATCACAAAGTATTTATTTTTCTGTTTAATTATCCATGCTACAATTTATGTTAGGAGGTGTCCACCTTTTCTCACAGTCCCTAGATCTTGTAGGGATTACTCCCTCGCAACTATAGGTCTTCGTTCACACTAGATGAGGACTTTAGCGGGTCTGGTCGCAGGATCAGGTTCCCGTTACATCGTAGGGATTCAGCTTAGTTGTATTGTAGGGACAGAATTCCCTTCTTTCCTTACTGGTTGTAGCAGATCATAACAATGGGTACTGGTCCACGCATCGGTGGTCAGGTGGACCTTGCTACTGAGGGCTTTTAGTAGCGCATGTTTAATTTTTCCCTCAACATGCTTTTGCAGACCAGGGACGGCTTGCCTGCTGAAATGAAATCGGCTTGGCACATTGTATTGTGGGATTGACAATGATATTCAGTTACGGAAACTGTCTGTCTCCACCAGCCTGAATCACAGCATTTCAAGGGACAGGAGTTTTGCAATGCCAGCATTCAGAGCCTGTGCTCGTGCATGGTTTGCGGAGTATGGCCGTCTTTTATCCCATGCCTGTGCTACCGATGGCTGTTTTGTGGCCTGGGAGTGTGAGGATGACAGGGAACTTGCTGCTGTGTGTGGAATAACAGTTTGTCTCTGGACAACAGTGGCCGAGGTTCTTCCATGGCGATCCTGTGAGGAAGCATAACCAGCTGTGTGTGAGCTCGATGAAGAGGCTTCAACACAACCTGAAGATGTAGGTGCTGCTGTAGGTTGGCCTACATCTCTAGTGTGTCTTTGTAACTCAACTACGTGCTTTGTCCGCACATGTTTCCACATATTTGTGGTATTGAGGTGACTGACACTTTTAGCTATTTTTAATTTTTGATTACACAGCTTGCATTTCACATAGCAAATATCATGTGCAAGTGTGTGAAAAAAGGACCACGCAGTGCAAGTCCTGGGAGCGCACGTTTTGACTTTTGGAAGACAACTGCTCCGAACAGGTGCCAAACTGGAGGCTACAGGCAACCGAGTCTGCAGCCTAACTCTCCCTCCTGTTTGTACCGTTGGGGCAATGTCTTCCTCTATCTTCCTTCTATCACTAACCATTTCTCTAGGCCTCTCCCAGCTTTCAACCAAAGTACTGGTTCTCACCCACAAAGCTCTCCACAGTGCAGCACCCCTCCTACATCTCCTCCCTCATTTCTATCTATCGGCCTAACCGACTGCTGCGCTCTGCAAACGACTTTCGACTAACCTCTGCACTAATACGTACCTCCCACTCCCGACTCCAAGACTTCTCCCGCTCTACGCCAATCCTCTGGAATGCTGTACCCCAAGAAATTAGGACTATCCACAATTTGCATGGTTTCAGGCGCTCCCTCAAAACACATTTGTTCAGAGCGGCCTATCACATTCACTAATCAAAGTCATTCTATGTATTCTGTGTAAGTGTGTGTGTGTCTCTAGCCCATTCACTATCTCCATCCCTCAGTCCCTTAAGATGGCTGGAACATCATTGTAAATGCACCATTGTATATAAACACCTATACTTTGTATCTCCCCCATCTCATTGTACATTGTAAGCTGTCACGAGCAGGGGCGACTTATTTAGCTTAAATTATTGTATTGTTAACGTTGTTACTTATGACTTGTGTTCTGAAACGGCTAAACTGTAAAGCGCTGCGGAATATGATGGCGCTATATAAATAAATATTATTATTATTCCTCTGAGCTGCTCCCACCACCTTCCTGTTCCTCATGCCATGTTGGGTCTTGGACCTCATCATCTCCACTACCCTCTTCCAACACCTGCTGTTGGGTGGTCTGGCCAGCACCATGCTCAACAGAAACTGGCACCTGGGTCTCATCATCATCAGATGCGTTCTGCGGTGTGCTGACCATCGGCACTGTCTCACCCGCCTCTTCAGATTCAGAGAGACACAGCTGTTGCGCATCACTGCATACTCCCTCTTCACATTACAGAATGCTGCTTGGCTGGGCCCGTGTTTGCAAGCCAATAGATTCTGAGAACAGAAGCAGACACTCAGCTGGCTCCTGTACAGAACTCTCTGACTGCCTGGGCAATTTGCCAGGCGGTGAAGAGACAGATGGTTGCCCAACAGTGCTGTGGTCCTGAGAGGAGGTGGAAGCAATTGAAGTCGATGCATTGGCTGACATCCAAACAACAACGGCTTCAATTTGTTCTTCCCGCAGCAGGGGGGTACTCCGAGCTCCTACAAAAGTGCGCATAAAGGAACGCTCACGGGGAAAACTGGTGGATGCTGTGTCACTGGGGGCCGCAGCAGCCACAGAATCCCCACGTCCTCTCCCTGAAGAAACTCCACGACCACGTGCCTTACTCCCTGCCTTCTTCATCTTGGTAGATTGATAAAGAAACTCTGAAAAGTTATAAGGTCTAAGTGTGGTTATTCCGCAGAGACTGCAGTGAACACTGCACACAACTGTTCACTACCCAATGCGTCTCAGCAGGAAGGCAGTCTGTGCGTCAAAACAAAGGCACAAGCATACATCCATGTACCCTGTTTATAAAGCTATATAAAAAAAATTATGTAGTAGTGACGCACACTTTATTGAGGTACAGTATTACATCGCAATTCACCATCTGTGGCTATGCAGTCTCATCTATATATACCTTATCTATCTGTTGTCATGCTTCCAAGTCGACAGTCACAGTCAGCCATAAATAGCAATTTTCACTATGCACTATGCACTTTTGAAAGGTTATGTTTGTTAATAAAAATGATTATTGCCACATATTATGAGTATTACATGATGGAAATTGTATAATTTTGTATAAAATATTTAGTGACATTATTCAGCAAATGGAACTTTTTAGTAATATCACAGATAACTTGTAATGCTGATGATGTTTTGAAGTCAGACATTCATTGTCTATACAATAAAAATGGTGTACATACTGTTACTTATCCATCATTAATGGATTCAGATATGTACTTGTATGCTTTTATGTACAACCGTATAGCAGATTCCTTAACTAATTTATTTTGTGGTTTGCATTGCTGTTCAACATGTTAATGTATGTGTTTATGTTTGTCAATTCTTTATTTATCTAGATATTAGTTTAAATGAAATCATCATCTTATGGTAGTAAAGGTTATCTTTCTCTTGTTTGAAGTATAGACATTTAAAATTGACAGGTAACAAGGAAATTACTTGATCTAGTATTTAAACATCCTCCTTGACCCTGGGCTCCAACACCGCCAGTTGTTGCTCGGAAGTGCTGTTAGCACAGTCAACACTTGCTCCTGTGTTACTGGGGTTCAGTAACGTCAGCTGGTCCTCGGTTGTGCCATTGGCTCTTTTCCTTCTGCTGCCCCTCCGGGTTCCAGCACAGTCAGCTGGTCCTCGTTACTTGCATTGGCTCTTGTACCTTCTGCTACCCGTCCGGGTTCCAGTACCGTCAACTGGTTCTCCGCAGTGCCTTTGGCCTAGGTGCCTCCATCTCGGTATCCGAGTTCCAGCAACGTCTGCTGGTCCTTGGTAGTGCTTTGGAGCACAGGTACCTCCTGCTTAGTAACCGTGTCCCAGTAACGTCAGCTGGTCCTCGGTTGTGCCATTGGCTCTTTTCCTTCTGCTGCCCCTCCGGGTTCCAGTACCGTCAACTGGTTCTCCGCAGTGCCTTTGGCCTAGGTGCCTCCATCTCGGTATCCGAGTTCCAGCAACGTCTGCTGGTCCTTGGTAGTGCTTTGGAGCACAGGTACCTCCTGCTTAGTAACCGTGTCCCAGTAACATCAGCTGGTACAAGATTGTGCTACAAATACAAGATACGGAACAAGAGACACAAGAACAATAAGCAAAAGATCTAAAAGCAGAAGAACATGAAGTATAAGACCAAAATGAAGAGCAAAATATATGCTCTAAATTCTAAGCAGAAGAAGACTAAGCAGTGTATGGGGGTGAGTCCGTTCCTCCTCGTGGTGCCCCTGGAAAATGCCTGCTGCTGCAGGCTAAACTGAACACGGACAAATACTGTTGTAATTTAAATCTTTTGTGACAGCAAGAACGGAAGGATGAAAAATTCATACTTTGACAGATTACAAGTACAGGATTCTCTGTCACAAATAAGAATATGATGAAGAAGATGAAGCAGAATATGAATAAGAATAATAGTTTAATAAGAAGAATATGAGTAATGTTAACAAAGATGAATAGCAAGAAGTTTAAGAAGAAGATAAAGAAGGTGAAGATGAAGAATAATTTGATGAAAAAGATGATGCTGCAGAAGATTATGAAGGAGAAAGTGTGTGAAAAGTTAAAAAGGTGAAGATGAAGAGCATGGAAGTTGTGTAATATACATATTTGCCAAAATATAAAAAACGTTAACATTGTCAATTTCTTCGTCAATCCGAACATCTTTAAAAAAAAAAATATTTATGCTATTCCATTTGATTGGGTTAAACATCTATGCCTTTAATGTCTCCTCAACCTTCCCCAATACATTCTACATTACTCTTTCTTGTTTTCCTTCATGTACAATTAACCAACAAGGCAAGAATGGGTTTTTTTTAATTTCGATATTTTGTTCCCATAGACTTACATGGGACTTCCGGTATCGGTATCGGGTATCGCCGATATTTTAGTGATATCGGCGATACCATTCCGATTCCGATACTTTAGGATATCGGAAAGTATCGCTCAACTCTACTCAGCACTAATTAGGAAAATCTGGCCACTTGTACAGGGGTGAACTATTCTTAATTATGCCAGACATACTATTCCTTAGTTCAGTAAGTCAAGGAATATGAGCCATTGTTTCATGTGAGACTGTTCGGTGCCCCTTTCTGTATGTTAATTTGTGGAATGTCTGCTGATTACCGATTGCATCAACCCCCTGCAGTGTACTAGTCTGCATCGTTTGGTGGACAATTGTGCAGTCTAATTGAACTAGTGAACAATGAGGGAACAGCTATGATTATCTTCCCCAATCCTGTGGGACACAATGTCCTGAAATGGGAGCCAAGGGATGTAAAAAGAGCCTGGTCCTGTTACTGGTCTCATTCTACGGGATTTCAGCCTAGCGACCATGGTTCCAGCTGATGGATTACAGAACTGCTCCACTGCCCAACATTGAGCCAACAAATTTGTTTGGATAACCCAGGTTTGGACAATCTGGTCACCTGGCCACATACCTTGCTGTACTCAGTTAGCTTCCTAAGCTTGCCACTACCTCCTCTCAGAGGGTGTCCTCCAAAAGTGGAGTGCTGCTGGTTGGGGTAGTTGACCCTGGATGCCCTGAAATTACTGAAGTTCTACTCTTTTGCGAGCCCGTGGAAGGGTAAAACTTGTCACTTACACCATTTTGTGTCCTTCTGGGAATGTAATATATGCTGTTAACTAATAACCCAATAGAGTAGTCTTACCGGCGTGTGGTACCCTCACCCTGTCTTGTCTGAGTTGTGTTCTGCCAAAGAGATGAAGTACGGGCGTTCAGTGGGATGAGCAATGGCCTGTGCAGTCTTTCTAATGACAGCTAGTCTAGCGAACAAGAGCACTCCCCTTTTTCAATGACAGTTTGATAAGAAATGCAAGGGCTAGGAAACTTTTTTTTTTTTTTTTTTGCATTAATGATGAAAATCTGATCCAAAAAGCCAATAAAACTGGACAGTATTTCACTTACACAGAATAAAACCCTTGTACGACACCAACTTAGTCATGCAGTGCTATGAATAGCACTTAGAGGGCATGGTGGGCAGAATCTTCTGGATGGAGAAACCAATAATGGTCTTAGAATGTGTCATGTACAATTTACTATAAGAAAAAGCAGAGGATTTAGTAAGTAAGAGCAGGGGATCATATGCAAATCTGCAACTGATAACTGCTGAATTATGGAATGAAAGTGAAGTTTTTCTATAAATGGTAGGTTACTGAGGGAAATGAAATAATCCTTCTGAGTAGGTGACAGGGAGTATGGAAGCCATAAGCCAGAAGCCATTTCTCATCTTCCAAGCAATAAGAATAAACCTAATGTAACTGAGAAGGAAAGCTGTATGGCCAAAGCTATGACCTATATAATGAGACTAGAGATCTTGCCCACTTCATCATTAATCCTTGCAATAGGTCAGTTCAATCTTGACTCCAATCTCAACCACTTTTTATCAGTGTTCTGCTACTGACGTTAATTATATTGAAATGACATTGCCAGGCAGTAGCTGTAATGTGATACATCATCAAAAGCAAGACGAGGTTAAGAGCTCAAAGAATATGATGTCACTGCAGCTAATTAATAAGCAGAAATGATAATGTTGAGAGACAAGGAGAGGTGGAAAGATGAAACTAGAATAAAATTTGTGTTTTGCTAAATTTCTTTAAAGAGGTTGTCTACTACATGTCAACGGTTGATTGGCAGGGATGCTGGGTGTTGGACCCTGACCGATCAGGATAGGTTTTCAATGATAAAGTAGTGGACAACCTTAAGTAATATATTTTAACGGACAATTTAATTAGTTACATAATTATTTATTTATATAGTTAATTCAGTTGAAAAAAGATATATATTTAAAGGACAATTTACATAGTCACATAATTTAGTTATATAGTTAATTCAGTTGAAAAAAGAAAAATGTACATCAAGTTCAAATGAGGGATGGGAAAGGATTAGAGATGGGCAGACCTCTGGATGTTCGTGTCCGGTGGGTTTGGCCAAACAGTTAAAAAAAGTTCCGTTTCAGGTACCAGAACAGTACCCGAACCTGAACCTGGACCCCATTCACTTGAATGGGGGGCCCGAACATCCAGTGTTTGCCACACTGCCTTGTGCATGATAGCGTGGCAAACACTGCTTCTGATTGGCGTTAAAATCATTACTGCCAGTCAGACAGATGCTGTTCTTATGCTGTCAAATAACAGCGTGAACCCGCATCTGTGATCGGAGGTACAGTATATAGCTTTTCTCCGGTCACTGGCGTGGGCTGATGGGACTACTCCCATCAAACTATGCCTGCAGCTTCTAATAACAATGAGAGCAGGCAGCGGCTGATGGGAGTATTCATCAGCCGGTGCCTGCGCTCTAAATAAATAATTTAAAAAAAATGGCTTGGGTTCCCCTGTATTTTTGATAACCAGCCAGACAAAACTCACAGCTGGGGCCTGCAACCCTCAGCTATCAGCGTTATCAAGGCTGATTATCAAGAATATAGGGGTCCCCGTGCTGTTTTTTTAATTATTTAAATAAATAATTTAAAAAAACGGTGTAGAGTCCCCCCAGTTTTGACAACCAGCCTTGCTAAAGCAGACAGTTGGGGTCTGGTATTCTCAGACTGGTAAAGGGCAATGGATATTGACCCCCCAGCCTGAAAATAGCAGCCCGCAGCCACCCAGAAAAGGCACATCTATTAGATGCGCCAATTTTGGTGCTTTGCCTGGCTCTTCCCACTTCCCACTAACGCCCATTCCATTGAATCCCTCGTATCCAGTATTAAAACAAAAATTTTAAAAAATCAATATCCCTCACCTGTCCGTCGTTCTGAACACGCCATAATCCATGTCTGGGGATTTCTAGCTTTCAGCCTGGAGGGTGCCAAGATGCAGCTGTCCAGGCTGAGAACCACTGGGAGAATGAGCTGCTGCGAACACAGCATCAGTGAGCAGAGGTGACCTCATCAAGGTTACCTCCGGTCACTGAGTCTGCGTTCCCAGCCAGGCTGAACTGCAGTGACCCCCCCTTCCCGTGAGAGGCGAGTTCACCACAATTCAAATTCACCTCAGTGAAATTCTACCAGTGAACTGCAGTGAACTCACCTCTCACCAAACGGAGGTCAAGGCATTTTGCCCGGCTGGGAATGCAACCTCAATGACCGGAGGTAACCTCAATGAGGTCACTGTTTCTCACTGATGCTGCACTCACAGCAGCTCATTCATCAGTGGTTTTCAGCCTGGACGGTCGCATCTTGGCACTGTCTAGGTTGAAAACTGTCTATCCCCAGACATGGATTACAGCGTAGGACAGAACGACAGACAGGTGAGGGATATTATTTTTTTATTATTGTTTTCTTACAGGAGATGGGGGATTCAATGAAATGGGCATTAAGTGAGTAAAATTGTGTTTGTTATTTTTAAATAAAAAAGGAAAAGTGTGTTTTGTTTTTATTTCAAATAAAATACTTTATTCAGGCTGTGTCTTTACTTACAATACAACTATAGGATTAGTAATGGAGAGGTGTCTTATAGACACCTCTCCATTACTAATCTGTGGGCTTGATGTCACCAGACAATACAAAGTTGACATCAATCCCACAAATATGAAACCCACTTGCCACAGTTACAGGGCAAGTGGGAAAAGCCAATCAAAGTGCCAGAATTTGCACATCTAACAGATGTGACTTTTCTGGCCAGCTGCGGGCTGCTATTTTTAGTTTGGGGAGTCAATATCCATGGCCCATTATCAGTGTGAGAATACCAGCCCCCAGCTCTCTGCTGTAGAATGGCTGGTTATCAAAAATGGGGGGACCCCAAGTTGTTGTTTCTTTTTATTTTTATAATTTAAAATACAGCGTGGGGACCCCTCTGTTCTCGATAACCAGCCTTGTTAATGCTGACAGCTGAGGGTTGCAGCCCCCCAGCTGTGAGTTTTGCTTGGCTCGTTATCAAAAATACAGGTGAACCCATGCCATTTTTTTTTTAAATTTATTTAGAGCACAGGCACAGCTGATGAATCCCATCAGCCGCTGCCTGCTCTCTCTGTTATTAGCGGCAGCAAGTGTAGTCTGATGGGAGCAGTAGTCCCATCAGCCAACACCAGTGATGGGAGGTAAACTTTATACCTCTGATCACAGCTGCGGGCTTATGCTGTCATTTGACAGTGTGGGAACTGCGGCTGTCTGACCGGAGGTAATGATTTTACAGCCAATCAGAAGAAGTGTTTGCCGCGCTGTCATGCATACGACAGCGTGAAAACTTCCTGGTGGAGTCCGTGTTCGTTGTCCATGCCCAAACAGCAGGTGTTTGGTGCGGATGCTGAATTTTACTGTTCGGGTTCGCCCAGCAATAGAAAGGATAAAAGGAATGGTTATGTGTGCAACCACAATGCACAATCCAGTTTTCCTCAGAAGAGCTAATCTTTTCCTCCAGAGTCCTTATTTCAATTATAATATTGGGTTAAACATTCGGAGTGCACGCTTGTTTTTTGTGGGGGTTTTACATGAAACATCTTTTGACCATACTTTCTTGTATGAGCCATTTACCGTATTTTTCGGACTATAAGATACACTTTTTTCCTCCAAAATTTTGGAGGAAAGTGAAGGTGTGTCTTAAAGTCCAGATGTACCTTATGTGGTTTGGCTGTGGATGGGGGGAAGTGGCAGTGGTGGAGGAGCGGGTCACAGGAGGCACTGCAGCTAACACGTGTGCCCGCTGTTAATGACAATGAAAATTCACTTCTCTCTATGCCCATAGTCCTTCTCACCTCTATGCACTGAAGCCAGCGCCAAAAGGTGGGAGGGACTTTGTGAATGTAGAGCAGTAAATATTTATTTTCTATAATAGGGGGCACACGTGATCACCCAGTCGCTACAGGAGCCAGAGGCTGCGACTAACAGTGTGCACAATATTAAAGAAAATTAATATTCACTGTTCTCCACTCCCATAGTCCCGGGCCTAGGGAGCAGTGAATATTCCAGCAGCTGACCTCAGCATGAGGGAGCACATGGCAGTGATGTCATGCGCTGCTTATACACTGAAATTAGCTGCTGGAATCACAACAGGATGCACCACAGCCAGGGAGTGAACGGAAGGTAAGTAGAATCGTTTATTTTTTATGTGTGCAGTGTTATGGGGGTCAGGCATACCAGGATGAGGATGGGGGCCATGTATACCAGTATAGGCATGGACTAGTTTAGCCGGCTGTTTGTACATAGGGGCGACTGTAGGACCTGGTCAGGGCTGAGTATCATATTTCTATATCCTTATGTTTTCTTTATCATGTTCCCATGTTTTTTTATTTTACCATGCCACTGATGATTATGCACAATTTGGTGCTGACATTGTACAGGTTGCTTTGCTCTCACTTCCTTGCTTGTTGCTATGTTTACTATTGATATGCAATAGGTGATCCCGATTTATTTTGAGGTGGTGTCCGCTAATACATATTTACTTAGATGTCAGACATTCATGTCCACTCGTCGGTTGTTATGTGCGGAGGCTGACTGGAATGTGGAAGGGCATGTTGTATCTGGTATTCAACTGTTGCCCTCTGCTGCTCAAAAAGCCTTGCCAACATATGTGACGTGGAGTCCAAGCTTGTGTTGTGGTGCTGCGGATCCCTCCCCTCTGCGCTGTAGGCCTCGCTCTGCATGGCACCTTTGGGTCAATGATTTCATCGTCCACCACCTCATCTTCGACTTCCACACTCTGATTCTCCTGATTTGTTGACTTAACAATATCACTTGTTGGCAACTGTATCTCTTCATCATCTACCTCTTGAGATACTAATTGCCGTTATATATGCTGCTCACATATTCGGACATGACTACACACAATCTCCTCATGTCCCCATGTGCAGGGTGAGAGGCCAGAATCAATAAATAGAAATGTAAAGAGCTCCTCAGAGTGTCCAAGGGTGGGATCATTTGTCTCCTGGGAGTCGCCATGGTGGGAGGAAGGAGAATCAGGGTGTGGATTATGTGGTCCAGACTCTGGAGACTGAACCATGTGGATGACAGAATAATGCTAGGAAACATACTGGAAGCATTATCTACCATCCAACCTACCACATGTTCGCACCGCACTGGCTTCAAGAGTGGTGTCCCGCGCCCCCTGCAAAGTAGGACAGGAAGCTAGGTCTTGTGGATGAGCGTTTTTATTGTGCTTCCACAGCAGGCACAATATCATCTGGCCCATGGCCCTAGCCTCTGTTTGCACCATCAGCAGGACGTTCACTTCTCTGTCCCTTATCGCACGTCTTACCCATTATAAATTAGGTATGTCTCATGGGTTTACCGCAACAGAGAGGAGCCAAAACTCCACAGCGTCTGATTTCAATGCAAGAAACTCACGCGAGTCTCTTGCCTCAATACCCGACACTGCCGTCGACAGTTCAGACTGGAGCGTTAAGCTGCATAGAAATACATGCAGCCGCACACTCCGGTCACGAGTGCGGGCGGCAGTGCCATTTATTGAGGCGAGAGACTCGAGCGAGTTTCTCGCATTGCAGTTGCAAGTGGGACATCGGCCTAACAGTGGTTTTAATACAGAAAGGAAAAAATGTAGCCCTGAAAAGGACTGTTGCTTTTAACGCTGCAGCAGTGGTATGCAAGTACTTATTGAATCCTACCTTAAGGATACTAACTTAAGGATACTACCGATTTCTTGACTTCACTAAAGAATGTCGGACCTCTACCAGTAGGTTGCAAATTGGTCACAATGGATGTGAACAACTTGTATACCAGCATAAGACACCAGGATGGTATTGAATCTGTTAATTCCTTCTTGTCCACATGCACTGATTTTTCAAATGATCAACTTTGTTTTTGTAGGGATTTACTCACACTAATTTTTAAAAAAAAAATTCTTTCTTTTGAAGAACAATTTTTTTTTTCCAACATGTTTTATTGATTTAAAGATTATTACAATAAAAGATAATCATACAAGTCTTGAAGTAACAAGCTTATTTGACAGACGTAAAACTCAAAATATTGATTTAAAGAGCATTGCCAAAAAGTAAGTCATACAGGTTTGAAGGTATCAAGCTTATTTGACGCTTATTTGACAGGTATAATACTCATAAATGTCCCCCCACCACCCTCAACCCTCCCATCCCACCAACATATAAACCCCTAAAGCGACCCTGCATTTGATTAACAATCAACAAGTTCAAGGAATAGGATTATGTCCGCTAATTTTCTGAAGAAGATACCACTGGGTGTTTTCAAAATGTGACCTTAGTAGAGTTGAGCGATACTTTCCGATATGCTAAAGTATCGGAATCGGAATGGTATCGCCGATATCACTAAAATATCGGCAATACCCGATACCGATACCGGAAGTCCCATGTAAGTCTATGGGAACAAAATATCGCAACTAAAAAAACCCCATTCTTTCCTTGTAAACACTAAATATACACACATAGAATACATATATATATATATATACATGTCATTGTGACATATATATATACATATATGTATAGTTTATACACTTCTACATAGTAAAATATCCTTTGATTCAATTGCCGGGTAAAGCCGGCTTCAGTGAAAAGACAGAAGCACCCGACATGAAATGACACTTGGTGTACATAGGGTTAAACATTTCTTTTCATGTCCTTTGCTATCTAATTTGCACAAACAATTAAATCAGACTATGTGTGCAAAATTTCACACCTGTAGGGGTTAATTAAAGGTGTAAATTCGTTGTAAAAAAAACGGACTTTTTTGCTACAAATTTACACCTTTAATTAACCCCTAGAGGTGTGAAATTTTGCACACATAGTCTGATTTAATTGTTTGTGCAAATTAGATAGCAAAGGACATGAAAAGACATGGTTAACCCTATGTACACCAAGTGTCATTTCATGTCGGGTCACCCGACATGAAATGACACTTGGTGTACATAGGGTTAAACATTTCTTTTCATGTCCTTTGCTATCTAATTTGCACAAACAATTAAATCAGACTATGTGTGCAAAATTTCACACCTCTAGGGGTTAATTAAAGGTGTAAATTCGTTGTAAAAAAAACGGACTTTTTTGCTACGAATTTACACCTTTAATTAACCCCTAGAGGTGTGAAATTTTGCACACATAGTCTGATTTAATTGTTTGTGCAAATTAGATAGCAAAGGACATGAAAAGACATGGTTAACCCTATGTACACCAAGTGTCATTTCATGTCGGGTTCTGCATTTTCACAAAAGCCGGCAATTGAATTAGCGGCTATTATACTATGTAGAAGTGTATGAACTACAAATATAAATATATATATATATGTGTCACAAATTCAATGACATGTATATATATATATGAGGTGTAAAATTGCTGAAAAAAAATGCGTGGGCTCCCGCCCTATTTTCGCAACCAGACAGACAAAGCCAGTGAGTGGGGGCAGATAATAATAGCCCAGAGAGGGACCATTATTTTTGCCCCCCCCGGCTACTAACATCTCCCCCCAGACACCCCAGGAAGAACAAATCTATAATTAGATTTGCCCTTTCTGGCACTTTGCCCGTCTATTCCCATTGCCCTGTAGCGGTGGCGAATGGGTTAATATGGGGTTAAAGCCACCTTGCTATTGAAAGGTGACCTTAAGCCAGGTTAATAATTGAGAGCTGTCAATTAGACAACTATCAATTATTAATCATATTGCATGAAATAAAAATAAAACACACACACTTTAATTAAAAATCATTTTAATGAAATAAAGACACATGTTTTTGACCATCTTTTATTTTACTGCAAAAACCATTTCCTGTAATAAAAATAAAATAAAAAAGCAAAATTATTCTTACCTATCCCATGCACAGTCAGGTCCCACGGTGTAATCCTTCAGAAAGGGTTAATGTTTACTGCAGGGACCGCAGCTAATGCTGCAGCCTCACAGTAAACCCCAAATGAATGAGTTCCTCTCCTGCCTGACAGGAGAGTAAAGGCTGGGTGTCACATAACGATACACCAGCGATCCCGACAACGATATGCACTTGTCAGGATCGCTGGTGTATCGCCACATGATCGCTGCTGAGCTGCCAAACAGGCAGCTCAGGCAGCGATCTGGGACAGCGACACTGCGGGTAACATCGCTTAAGGGCCCGTCTCACATAGCGATATCGCTACCGAGATCGCTGCTGAGTCACTAGTTTTGTGACGCAGCAGCGAGCTCACCAGCGATATCGCTGTGTGTGACATTCAGCGACGATCAGCCCCCCTGCCGGGTATCGCTGATCGTCGCAGAAATGTCAGGACCTTTTTTTGATCGCTGGTTTCCCTCTGACAGGCACGCATCGCTGCGTGTGACAGGCGGGAAACCAGCGATCAAAGGTCCTGACATTTCAGCGACGATCAGCGATACCCGGCAGGGGGGCTGATCGTCGCTGAATGTCACACACAGCGATATCGCTGGTGAGCTCGCTGCTGCGTCACAAAACTAGTGACTCAGCAGCGATCTCGGTAGCGATATCGCTATGTGAGACGGGCCCTTAAGTGGAAAGCTTAATTGATTGCTTTCCACTTTCACTTCAGGTCAGCCAGGGACACAATCAGTGACGTCAGAGGGAACTGATTAACAAAAATAGGGGTTCCCTTCGAAAAAAAAATGGCGTGGGGTCCCCCCTATTTTTGTTAACCAGCCAGATGAAGCAGACCGCTGAGGCCTGGATTTTCAGGCTGTTAAGGAGCCAAGATCCATGGACCTTGCCAGCCTGATAATACCAGGCCACAGCAGTCTGCATATCTTGGCTGATTAACAAAAATAGGGGATCCCCTCGAAAAAAAGTGGCGTGGGGTCCCCCCTATTTTTGTTAACCAGCCAGATGAAGCAGACCGCTGAGGCCTGGATTTTCAGGCTGTTAAGGAGCCAAGATCCATGGACTTGCCAGCCTGATAATACCAGGCCACAGCAGTCTGCATATCTTGGCTGATTAACAAAAATAGGGGATCCCCTCGAAAAAAATTAGCGTGGGGTCCCCCCTATTTTTGTTAACCAGCCAGATGAAGCAGACCGCTGAGGCCTGGTTTTTCAGGCTGGTAAGGATCCAATATCCATGGACCTTGCAAGCCTGATAATACCAGGCCACAGCAGTCTGCTTAGCTTGGCTGGTTAACAAAAATAGGGGATCCCCTCGAAAAAAAAACGGCGTGGGGATCCCCCCTATTTTTGTTAACCAGCCAAGTAAAATGCAGACTGCTGCGGCCTGGTATTAAAAGACTGTCAAGGCCCATGGATTTTGGCCCTCAACAGCCTGATAATACCAGGCTACAGCAGCCCCACATTTGGCGCATCAAAAGATGTGCCAATTGTGGCACTTTACCCGGCTCTTCCCACTTGCCCTGTAGCGGTGGCAAGCGGGGTAATAAGGGGTTATTGTCACCGTTGATTGCACGGTGACAATAAGCCCGGTTAATAATGGAGAGGTGTCAATAAGACACCGATCCATTATTAATCCCAAAGTTATTAAATGTGTAAAAAAAAGACAAAGCAAGAAAAAGGTATTTTAATGAAATAAAAGAGACAACACAGTTTTCATTTCTTTTATTATACTCTCATTCCTGCGACGCCATCGATCTCCTGTAAAAAAAGAAAAAAAACAAACCAACAGTATACCACCTGTCCGACGCAGTCCATAGTAACGATTGTCCCACGACGATCCAACTCTGCTACATCGCAATGACAGGCAGAGCCTGTCATTGCAACGCAGCACAGCTGATTACCTGCTTCCCCGGCGGTGACGTCATCGGACTGACTGCTTTACGGCCGGGATTACCCAGCAGTCACTGCAGTTATCGCGAGAAACTGCATGTGACCGCTGGGGAGAAGAGGATGGCGGCCATGAAGCAGTCCAGGACGTGACCGCCGGAGATCTTCTGCCAGGTAAGTGCCGCTGACTCCTGACAGACCCGACAGACGGACACTGACAGTGACAGTGACAATCCCGATTCCGGTATCCGATAAGACGAAAATATCGGAACTCGGAATCGGAATTCCGATACAGCTAATATCGGCCGATACCCGATATTTGCAGTATCGGAATGCTCAACACTAGTCCTTAGTTTGTCCCTGGTGTCCTGAGACAGAGATGGGATGAACAATGACCATGTACTTAAAAATTTCCCAGTCAATTTCTCTTTATTTGTCAGGGTGTCTAGCCAGTCCATTCGAAAAATATGCATTATTTTGGAGTATATGAGAGATCTGGGTGGTGGAAATGGATTTAGCCAGTGCTGCAAGATACTTTTCCTGGCAGCTGAGGCCCATATTATCAACATGGCCTTAAGATGTTTGGGGAATTTGTGTTGAGAGCTGTCTAGAATATTAAATATTGCCCATTGCGGCGTCAAAGGAAACAATATCCCACCAAGATTCTGTAGTTCGGCATGGATAGACTGCCATATTTTTTGCACTTTGGGGCATCCCCACATGTGATGAAAAATGTCTGTGTTTCCTGTCCCGCATTTGGAACATGTGAATGTGCCCCCTGGAGACATCCTAGACTTAATGTGTGGGGTAATATAAGCTCTATGAAGGAGTAATAAAGACATGTCTGCATAACTACTGGAGGGGATCACCTTCCGTTGCATCAAAGTGGCATCTAAGATTTCCCCGACTGTGATGTTCTGTATATCAATAACCCATCGTGCTGGACCTGTCTTTTTGCCCTCCCATGATCATTGCTTACGCAACAGTGTGTAAATACTGCTTGTCGAGGTTATCTGCACCCTGGCGGTCCTAAGGAAGCCATCCAAAGCGTTCCTCCCTCTTTCTCCACCCCCAGTAGCCATGCCTTTCAAAGTTAAGCTCCTTGCTTGAAGAAAAAGGAAGGGCTTGTTTACAAATGTTGGGAAACGTTGTGCTGCTATGTCAAATGCAAGCATGGAGAATCTATCATCTAATAGGTCTGCTGCCAAGATGCAACCCTGCCCAGCCAGCTCAATGTAAGATAAGGGTGGTTTACCTCCCATAAAGCCCGGGTTACCCAGAAAGGGCACAAAAGGAGAGACATCGCTTCTCAAATGACATAGTCTCCTGCATTTCCTCCATGTCTGTATAGTTTGCCATAAGGTGGGGTTGTTTCTTATGTTTGCAATAAGGTCATCGTTGGCCATATGTAGTAATGCTGGTAAGGAGACATGGGGACTTAATTGTTGGTCTAAAAGTACGTTCGCGAAATGTGAGCTACCTCTTCACCAATCAATGGTGTATCTGAGATTTGCTGCTAGATTGTACTTTGCAATGTCTGGGAAATTGATGCCACCCTCCTCCTTTGGGGCTTGTAGTTTGATTAGACCTATACGTGTACGCTTTTTGTCCCCCCAAATAAAATTCCTAAAAGCAGTGTTTAGCGTTTTAACATCAGCACGTGTCAATAAAATAGGTAGTGTTTGGAAAATATACAATAGTTTTGGAAATATTATCATCTTAATTAAATGACATCTTCCGGAAAAAGACAAAGTAAAGTGTTTCCAGGAGTTTAGAAGGTTAAATATGGACGTAATTAGGGGTCTGATATTAATGTGGTATAAGGACGCCAAATCTGCCGGGAGTTGGACACCCAAATATTTGATAGATGATGTGCTCCATTGGAAAGGAAGTGTCGAGTTATTTAATTTCCCTTGCTCAAACAGAGCCAGAGCCTCTGATTTATTATAATTTATTTTAAAGCCTGAGCATTTGCCAAAATGATTTAGGACCTCCATTATAACTGGTATTGCCGCATTGGGATTGGAGATGAATAGGAGTATATCATCGGCAAATGCCGCAATTTTGAGTGAGGTGGAGCCTACCTCTATGCCCCTGTATATTGAAGAATTTTGGAGAGTTCTAAGTAAAGCATCTAAAGCAAGGTTAAAAAGCAAGGGCGATAAGGGGCAGCCCTGACGCGTTCCTCTCTGGATTTCAAATGTGGAAGAGAGTATACCATTTATGGCCAGCCTGGACACCGGTCTTTTATATAACAACTTTATCGCCTCACAGAACCATGGACCAAAGTTTCTAAACTCCAGGATGTCGAGGAGATAATCCCATGCAACCCTGTCAAACACTTTGTCAGCATCCAGGCTGACCACAATAGACTCTAAACAGCCATGAGATTTTCCGTAAGAGATAGCTCTAGTGTTGAGTGATACTGCTCGATATCTAAAAATATCGGATCGGAATGGTATCGCCGATATCACTAAAATATCGGCGATACCCGATACCGATACCGGAAGTCCCATGTAAGTCTATGGGAACCAAATATCGACATTAAAAAAAACCCATTCTTGCCTTGTTGGTTAATTGTACATGAAGGAAAACAACAAAGAGTAATGTAGAATGTATTGGGGGAGGTTGAGGAGACAATAAAGGCATACATGTTTAACCCAATGCATTGGAATAGCATTAATATATTTTTTTTTGGAAATACGTTTGGATTGACGAACAAATTGACAATGTTGTTAACCTTTTTTCTATTTTGGCAAATATGTATGTTTCACAACTTCCATGCTCTTCACCTTTTTAACTTTTGACACACTTTCTCCTTCATAATCTTCAGCAGCATCATCTTTCTCATCAAATTATTCTTCATCTTCACCTTCTTAATCTTCTTCTTAAACTTCTTGCTATTCATGTTTTTGTTTACATTACTCATATTGTTATTATTAAACTATTAATCTTCTTCATATTCAAATTCTTCATCTTCTTCCTCTTCATCTTCTTCATCATATTCTTATTTGTGACAGAGATTCCTGTACTTGTAATCTGTAAAAGTATGAATTTTTCATTCTTCCGTTCTTGCTGTCACAAAAGATTTAAATTACAACAGTATTTGTCCGTGTTCAGTTTAGCCTGCAGCAGCAGGCATTTTCCAGGGGCACCACGAGGAGGAACGGACTCACCCCCATACACTGCTTAGTCTTCTTCTGCTTAGAATTTAGAGCATATATTTTGCTCTTCATTTTGGTCTTATACTTCATGTTCTTCTGCTTTTTGATCTTCTGCTTATTGTTCTTCTGTCTCTTGTTCTGTATCTTGTAGTTTGTCTTAACCTTCTTTGTCCTGTTGGTGATCTTCTTCTGGGTAATCTTTTATTTTTTCTTTGTGATGGTGTTCAGGCTGGTTGGCTTCATGCTCGTCGTCCTTGTTGTCGTTATCTTCTTCTGGGTGGTCTTTAAGGTCGTCTAATTTCCGAGAACCAGCTGACGTTACTGGAACCCGGACGGGTATCAGATGGAGCAAGAGACAATGGAAGTAACGAGGACCAGCTGACTGTGCTGGAACCCGGAGGGGCAGCAGAAGGAAAAGAGGCAATGTCACAACGAGTACCAGCTGACGTTACTGTGACACGGTTACTAAGCAGGAGGTACCTGTGCTCCAAAGCACTACCAAGGACCAGCAGACGTTGGTGGAACTCAGAAACGGAGATGGAGGCACCTAGGCCAAAGGCACTGTGGAGAACCAGTTGACGGTACTGGACCCCGGACGGGTAGCAGAAGGAAAAGAGGCAATGTCACAACCGAGTACCAGCTGACGTTACTGTGTGTAACGCTGGTATTCTGTACTTTGTTTTCCAGCGTTACTCTGCATGTCTTTTGCATTAACCCTTTTGCTCCTTTCCCCCTAACCAGCTGGGATACTGTTGTCTGTTACCGGTATGGATGCTGCTCAGTTCCCGGCTCTGCTGCGTACCCGTACTTGCGTGAGTGGCTCCGCTGCTTTGCATGACCGCCCGCATGTGCGGTCCCTGACCTGCTGTAAAGGCCGTCCGTAGCTTGCAAAGTCCTCTGCAGTGGTGCATGACTTACTACGTGTGTGGCAGCAGCCATTGTTGGGTTCCCTCTGTGTTGAGCTGTCTGGCTCTGCATAGGGGGCGCGGCCCACACCTGTCCTGCTTTTATGTGGATTGGGTGTTTACTAGAATTACTGCTCCAGCCTATCGCTGTGAAGCAGCTCATATATAAAGTTCCCCAGCCCTAGTGGGCGTTGCCAGAGCTTCACATTGAATCCACATTGAATCCCTGAACCTAGCCGTATGTGGTTGTGTGTTCAGCTCCTGCTCTGAATTTGATCAGCTCTGGAGAGCTGATTCCCTGTTCCTGCTGTGTCTTGTTCCCTGATCCTGGATCTAACCCGGTACCTGAATGTCTGAACTGTGTCTTGTGTTTCCGCCTATGCTGGGGGCTGATTACCCAGATCGCCGTTCCTGGAGGCTGTATATCCAGGCCTGTTCCTGCTGTGTCTAATTACCTGAACCCCTGATCCTGGATCGCATCCTGTACCTGAATGTCTGAACTGTGTCTTGTGTTTCCGCCTATGCTGGGGGCTGATTACCCAGATCGCCGTTCCTGGAGGCTGTATATCCAGGCCTGTTCCTGCTGTGTCTAATTACCTGAACCCCTGATCCTGGATCGCATCCTGTACCTGAATGTCTGAATTGTGTCTTGTGTTTCCGCCTATGCTGGGGGCTGATTACCCAGATCGCCGTTCCTGGAGGCTGTATATCCAGGCCTGTTCCTGCTGTGTCTAATTACCTGAACCCCTGATCCTGGATCGCATCCTGTACCTGAATGTCTGAACTGTGTCTTGTGTTTCCGCCTATGCTGGGGGCTGATTACCCAGATCGCCGTTCCTGGAGGCTGTATATCCAGGCCTGTTCCTGCTGTGTCTAATTACCTGAACCCCTGTTCTTGGATCGCATCCTGTACCTGACTGTCTGAACTGTGTCCTCTGTGTTATGTTCCTGAAATCCTGCTGTGTCCAGAACCCTGTGCCAGTGACTGTGAATCCTTGCTATATAACCTGAGTTCATCTTGGAAGGAGGAGTCCGGTGTGTGCTGAGTTTCTGTTACTCTGTGCTCAGCTTCTGTGCAATCCCCGGCCAGCTCCCGTTGAGCCTGGCGGGGCTTGCACCAGACCGCTGGGGTTCCTTTTCAGGTCGCTGCCAGATGTCCGGATCCTATGCCTGATGACCATGGCCTGATGTCCAATGTCCGACGACCACTTCCAGATGTCCGGATCCTATCCTCCCTGCCTGATGTTCGGGTCCTGCCGATTGTTGCCAGATGTCCGGAGCCTGCTGATCGGTGTCAGATGTCTGGATCCTATGGCTGATGACCATGGTCTGATGTCCGATGTCCGACGACCACTTCCAGATGTCCGGATCCTATCCTCCCTGCCTGATGTCCGGGTCCTGCCGATTGTTGCCAGATGTCCGGAGCCTGCTGATCGGTGCCAGATGTCCGGAGTCCGATGCCTGTGTTCCAGTCCGTGTTCCTGAGATCCAATCCGTGTTCCTGATGTTCCTGTCCGTGTCCTCCCTGATGACCACTGCCTGATATCCGATGTCCGATGATCACTTCCAGATGTCCGGATCCTATCCATCTCTACCTGATGTCCGGAGCCTGCCAATCGGTGCCAGATGTCCGGAGTCCGATGCCTGTGTTCCAGTCCGTGTTCCTGACTCCCTGAGATCCAATCCGTGTTCCTGATTTCCTGTCCGTGTTCCTGTGTCCCTGAGATCCAGTCCGTGTTCCTGTCTGTGTTCCTGACTCCCTGAGATCCAATCCGTGTTCCTGATTTCCTGTCCGTGTTCCTGTGTCCCTGAGATCCAGTCCGTGTTCCTGATGTTCCGATGTCCTGCCGGTTCCTCCTTGGTCTACCCTGAGATGACGTCTGTCCTGGGTCGGTGTCTGATGTTCTCCTGCTGAGCCTGTGCTACGCCTGAGGCCTGAGAGATAGGCCGTCCTAGTATGCCCGTGCCAGATGACCCTGGACTTCATCAACCCGTGATGACCCCGCCATCGTCTGACGTTCGTCCTGGGCCGGTGTCTGATGTTCTCCTGCTGAGCCTGTGCTACGCCCGAGGCCTGAGAGTGAGGCCATACTAGTATGCCCGTGCCAGATGATCCTGGACTGCATCTACCCGTGATGACCCCGCCATCGTCTGAAGTCTGTCTGAGGTCGGTGTCTGATGTTCTCCTGCTGAGCCTGTGCTACGCCTAAGGCCTGAGAGAGAGGCCGTCCAAGTATGCCCGTGCCAGATAACCCTGGACTGCATCTACCCATGATGTCCTCCAGCACTCGTCTGTGATCCTGAGTCGTGTACCCTTCTCTGATGTGCGGAATCGGGAGCTCGGTCTTATGTTCTGTTTATGTACTGTGTTTTTTAAGTAAACTTTATGTTTCTTCTTACCTGAAGTTGTGCGGTGTTGTCTAGTCCTGCAGGTCGCCACCTTGCCCACATGCTCAGCTACCACGGATCCCGGTCGCTGCCCTTCCCTAGTCCGGGCAGGCCCGGGTCTCCCTCCGTGGTCCAGTGGGTCCACATTCTCTTATCATCTGGGACCCATGCCTCACGTCGTCGTGGACTGGCGGCGTGGGAGCATTGGCTAGCTAGGCAAGCTATGCCATGTCCCGACGCCCCACAGCCGTGGGAAGCGCCACAGGAAGCTCTGGCCATGGACTCCGCTGAGCATGTGCGGTCTGCAGGACTTTCTCCAAGCTCCACCTGATGTGCGAACTAGACTACTTGGTCCCCACATGGTAAGTGGACTAGATGGCTCGATTCCCCGCTTGGTCAGCGGTTCGGACTTTTCGAGCTATTAACTCTGCTGCCATATTGTGAACTATGGGACTTACCGCCAAACCCAAGTGAATTTTTCTGGGGAATTTTTTTTTTACTTGGGTCTTCAGAAGAGGGGGTCTGAGGAGGGGGATACTGTAACGCTGGTATTCTGTACTTTGTTTTCCAGCGTTACTCTGCATGTCTTTTGCATTAACCCTTTTGCTCCTTTCCCCCTAACCAGCTGGGATACTGTTGTCTGTTACCGGTATGGATGCTGCTCAGTTCCCGGCTCTGCTGCGTACCCGTACTTGCGTGAGTGGCTCCGCTGCTTTGCATGACCGCCCGCATGTGCGGTCCCTGACCTGCTGTAAAGGCCGTCCGTAGCTTGCAAAGTCCTCTGCAGTGGTGCATGACTTACTACGTGTGTGGCAGCAGCCATTGTTGGGTTCCCTCTGTGTTGAGCTGTCTGGCTCTGCATAGGGGGCGCGGCCCACACCTGTCCTGCTTTTATGTGGATTGGGTGTTTACTAGAATTACTGCTCCAGCCTATCGCTGTGAAGCAGCTCATATATAAAGTTCCCCAGCCCTAGTGGGCGTTGCCAGAGCTTCACATTGAATCCACATTGAATCCCTGAACCTAGCCGTATGTGGTTGTGTGTTCAGCTCCTGCTCTGAATTTGATCAGCTCTGGAGAGCTGATTCCCTGTTCCTGCTGTGTCTTGTTCCCTGATCCTGGATCTAACCCGGTACCTGAATGTCTGAACTGTGTCTTGTGTTTCCGCCTATGCTGGGGGCTGATTACCCAGATCGCCGTTCCTGGAGGCTGTATATCCAGGCCTGTTCCTGCTGTGTCTAATTACCTGAACCCCTGATCCTGGATCGCATCCTGTACCTGAATGTCTGAACTGTGTCTTGTGTTTCCGCCTATGCTGGGGGCTGATTACCCAGATCGCCGTTCCTGGAGGCTGTATATCCAGGCCTGTTCCTGCTGTGTCTAATTACCTGAACCCCTGATCCTGGATCGCATCCTGTACCTGAATGTCTGAACTGTGTCTTGTGTTTCCGCCTATGCTGGGGGCTGATTACCCAGATCGCC
>JARQOD010000002.1:572967634-573025954 GCA_033576555.1 Oophaga sylvatica
AAATATTTACTGCTCTACATTCACAAAGTCCCTCCCACCTTTTGGCGCTGGCTTCAGTGCATAGAGGTGAGAAGGACTATGGGCATAGAGAGAAGTGAATTTTCATTGTCATTAACAGCGGGCACACGTGTTAGCTGCAGTGCCTCCTGTGACCCGCTCCTCCACCACTGCCACTTCCCCCCATCCACAGCCAAACCACATAAGGTACATCTGGACTTTAAGACACACCTTCACTTTCCTCCAAAATTTTGGAGGAAAAAAGTGTATCTTATAGTCCGAAAATACGGTAAATGGCTCATACAAGAAAGTATGGTCAAAAGATGTTTCATGTAAAACCCCCACAAAAAACAAGCGTGCACTCCGAATGTTTAACCCAATATTATAATTGAAATAAGGACTCTGGAGGAAAAGATTAGTTCTTCTGAGGAAAACTGGATTGTGCATTGTGGTTGCACACATAACCATTCCTTTTATCCTTTCTATTGCTGGGCGAACCCGAACAGTAAAATTCAGCATCCGCACCAAACACCTGCTGTTTGGGCATGGACAACGAACACGGACTCCACCAGGAAGTTTTCACGCTGTCGTATGCATGACAGCGCGGCAAACACTTCTTCTGATTGGCTGTAAAATCATTACCTCCGGTCAGACAGCCGCAGTTCCCACACTGTCAAATGACAGCATAAGCCCGCAGCTGTGATCAGAGGTATAAAGTTTACCTCCCATCACTGGTGTTGGCTGATGGGACTACTGCTCCCATCAGACTACACTTGCTGCCGCTAATAACAGAGAGAGCAGGCAGCGGCTGATGGGATTCATCAGCTGTGCCTGTGCTCTAAATAAATTTAAAAAAAAAATGGCATGGGTTCACCTGTATTTTTGATAACGAGCCAAGCAAAACTCACAGCTGGGGGGCTGCAACCCTCAGCTGTCAGCATTAACAAGGCTGGTTATCGAGAACAGAGGGGTCCCCACGCTGTATTTTAAATTATAAAAATAAAAAGAAACAACAACTTGGGGTCCCCCCATTTTTGATAACCAGCCATTCTACAGCAGAGAGCTGGGGGCTGGTATTCTCACACTGATAATGGGCCATGGATATTGACTCCCCAAACTAAAAATAGCAGCCCGCAGCTGGCCAGAAAAGTCACATCTGTTAGATGTGCAAATTCTGGCACTTTGATTGGCTTTTCCCACTTGCCCTGTAACTGTGGCAAGTGGGTTTCATATTTGTGGGATTGATGTCAACTTTGTATTGTCTGGTGACATCAAGCCCACAGATTAGTAATGGAGAGGTGTCTATAAGACACCTCTCCATTACTAATCCTATAGTTGTATTGTAAATAAAGACACAGCCTGAATAAAGTATTTTATTTGAAATAAAAACAAAACACACTTTTCCTTTTTTATTTAAAAATAACAAACACAATTTTACTCACTTAATGCCCATTTCATTGAATCCCCCATCTCCTGTAAGAAAACAATAATAAAAAAATAATATCCCTCACCTGTCTGTCGTTCTGTCCTACGCTGTAATCCATGTCTGGGGATAGACAGTTTTCAACCTAGACAGTGCCAAGATGCGACCGTCCAGGCTGAAAACCACTGATGAATGAGCTGCTGTGAGTGCAGCATCAGTGAGAAACAGTGACCTCATTGAGGTTACCTCCGGTCATTGAGGTTGCATTCCCAGCCGGGCAAAATGCCTTGACCTCCGTTTGGTGAGAGGTGAGTTCACTGCAGTTCACTGGTAGAATTTCACTGAGGTGAATTTGAATTGTGGTGAACTCGCCTCTCACGGGAAGGGGGGGTCACTGCAGTTCAGCCTGGCTGGGAACGCAGACTCAGTGACCGGAGGTAACCTTGATGAGGTCACCTCTGCTCACTGATGCTGTGTTCGCAGCAGCTCATTCTCCCAGTGGTTCTCAGCCTGGACAGCTGCATCTTGGCACCCTCCAGGCTGAAAGCTAGTAATCCCCAGACATGGATTATGGCGTGTTCAGAACGACGGACAGGTGAGGGATATTGATTTTTTAAAATTTTTGTTTTAATACTGGATACGAGGGATTCAATGGAATGGGCGTTAGTGGGAAGTGGGAAGAGCCAGGCAAAGCACCAAAATTGGCGCATCTAATAGATGTGCCTTTTCTGGGTGGCTGCGGGCTGCTATTTTCAGGCTGGGGGGTCAATATCCATTGCCCCTTACCAGTCTGAGAATACCAGACCCCAACTGTCTGCTTTAGCAAGGCTGGTTGTCAAAACTGGGGGGGACTCTACACCGTTTTTTTAAATTATTTATTTAAATAATTAAAAAAACAGCACGGGGACCCTATATTCTTGATAATCAGCCTTGATAACGCTGATAGCTGAGGGTTGCAGGCCCCAGCTGTGAGTTTTGTCTGGCTGGTTATCAAAAATACAGGGGAACCCAAGCCATTTTTTTTAAATTATTTATTTAGAGCGCAGGCACCGGCTGATGAATACTCCCATCAGCCGCTGCCTGCTCTCATTGTTATTAGAAGCTGCAGGCATAGTTTGATGGGAGTAGTCCCATCAGCCCACGCCAGTGACCGGAGAAAAGCTATATACTGTACCTCCGATCACAGATGCGGGTTCAAGCTGTTATTTGACAGCATAAGAACAGCATCTGTCTGACTGGCAGTAATGATTTTAACGCCAATCAGAAGCAGTGTTTGCCACGCTATCATGCACAAGGCAGTGTGGCAAACACTGGATGTTCGGGCCCCCCATTCAAGTGAATGGGGTCCAGGTTCAGGTTCGGGTACTGTTCTGGTACCTGAAATTGAACTTTTTTTAACTGTTTGGCCAAACCCACCGGACACGAACATCCAGAGGTCTGCCCATCTCTAATCCTTTCCCATCCCTCATTTGAACTTGATGTACATTTTTCTTTTTTCAACTGAATTAACTATATAACTAAATTATGTGACTATGTAAATTGTCCTTTAAATATATATCTTTTTTCAACTGAATTAACTATATAAATAAATAATTATGTAACTAATTAAATTGTCCGTTAAAATATATTACTTAAGGTTGTCCACTACTTTATCATTGAAAACCTATCCTGATCGGTCAGGGTCCAACACCCAGCATCCCTGCCAATCAACCGTTGACATGTAGTAGACAACCTCTTTAAAGAAATTTAGCAAAACACAAATTTTATTCTAGTTTCATCTTTCCACCTCTCCTTGTCTCTCAACATTATCATTTCTGCTTATTAATTAGCTGCAGTGACATCATATTCTTTGAGCTCTTAACCTCGTCTTGCTTTTGATGATGTATCACATTACAGCTACTGCCTGGCAATGTCATTTCAATATAATTAACGTCAGTAGCAGAACACTGATAAAAAGTGGTTGAGATTGGAGTCAAGATTGAACTGACCTATTGCAAGGATTAATGATGAAGTGGGCAAGATCTCTAGTCTCATTATATAGGTCATAGCTTTGGCCATACAGCTTTCCTTCTCAGTTACATTAGGTTTATTCTTATTGCTTGGAAGATGAGAAATGGCTTCTGGCTTATGGCTTCCATACTCCCTGTCACCTACTCAGAAGGATTATTTCATTTCCCTCAGTAACCTACCATTTATAGAAAAACTTCACTTTCATTCCATAATTCAGCAGTTATCAGTTGCAGATTTGCATATGATCCCCTGCTCTTACTTACTAAATCCTCTGCTTTTTCTTATAGTAAATTGTACATGACACATTCTAAGACCATTATTGGTTTCTCCATCCAGAAGATTCTGCCCACCATGCCCTGTAAGTGCTATTCATAGCACTGCATGACTAAGTTGGTGTCGTACAAGGGTTTTATTCTGTGTAAGTGAAATACTGTCCAGTTTTATTGGCTTTTTGGATCAGATTTTCATCATTAATGCAAAAAAAAAAAAAAAAAAGTTTCCTAGGCCTTGCATTTCTTATCAAACTGTCATTGAAAAAGGGGAGTGCTCTTGTTCGCTAGACTAGCTGTCATTAGAAAGACCGCACAGGCCATTGCTCATCCCACTGAACGCCCGTACTTCATCTCTTTGGCAGAACACAACTCAGACAAGACAGGGTGAGGGTGCCACACGCCGGTAAGACTACTCTATTGGGTTATTAGTTAACAGCATATATTACATTCCCAGAAGGACACAAAATGGTGTAAGTGACAAGTTTTACCCTTCCACGGGCTCGCAAAAGAGTAGAACTTCAGTAATTTCAGGGCATCCAGGGTCAACTACCCCAACCAGCAGCACTCCACTTTTGGAGGACACCCTCTGAGAGGAGGTAGTGGCAAGCTTAGGAAGCTGACTGAGTACAGCAAGGTATGTGGCCAGGTGACCAGATTGTCCAAACCTGGGTTATCCAAACAAATTTGTTTGCTCAATGTTGGGCAGTGGAGCAGTTCTGTAATCCATCAGCTGGAACCATGGTCGCTAGGCTGAAATCCCGTAGAATGAGACCAGTAACAGGACCAGGCTCTTTTTACATCCCTTGGCTCCCATTTCAGGACATTGTGTCCCACAGGATTGGGGAAGATAATCATAGCTGTTCCCTCATTGTTCACTAGTTCAATTAGACTGCACAATTGTCCACCAAACGATGCAGACTAGTACACTGCAGGGGGTTGATGCAATCGGTAATCAGCAGACATTCCACAAATTAACATACAGAAAGGGGCACCGAACAGTCTCACATGAAACAATGGCTCATATTCCTTGACTTACTGAACTAAGGAATAGTATGTCTGGCATAATTAAGAATAGTTCACCCCTGTACAAGTGGCCAGATTTTCCTAATTAGTGCTGAGTTGTCATAGACATGTCTTCATTTTTTTGTGGACAGTATGCAAAAAACCCAAGACATGTTAACAGCCATCTCAACATAAATTACTGTATAATGGGTATGTGTTCATATTGATCACTTGTACAAGAAAATGGGACATGTGGAAGGGGCCTATCTGGCTACGTGTGTCACTTTCTTGTATTTTGGGTCGTGCATAATATATAATTTGGGCTCCGCATAATTCTGACTAGGTGTAATATTACATATATTAGTCTAGGCACTGCATTTATTATTTATCCAAGTAATGTAGGGCCCATCATATACTAATTATTTGGGCACTATAATGCCTCATTCAGACCTCCGTTTTTCACATGTTTTACATCTTTTTCTCTGATAGAACACATACTCATTAAACCTATGGGCATGTTCATATGTCAATACTCGTGTCATGGATGAAAATCACATAGAAGTCTATGGGTTCATGAAAATCACAGACTGCACGCATTGTGCAATCTGTATGCTATACATTTTTACCATTGCAAGGAAAAGGAAAATATTTTTTTTTTGGCATACAAGAGACTCACTGATGAAACACTGGTGGTAAAAATTGACACACTGACCAAACACTGATAAAAATGTGATCAAACTAACTTATGAAAATATGTTTTCCTCCTCCAAGAGAAAAATCACTGATTTATGAATGAGGCCTATGGACTATTTATTTTAGTACTCTATCCACTATTTAGCAGGATTCTATAGTGAATTTTTTGAGCACCATATGCATAATTTTTCTATGCAATTTAAAAGCTAATAATCAAAATATTGCATGCCCTACCTGTATTCATAACACGTTATTATTCTGGCACTGAATGGTGGTATTTTATGCACTAAATAGCAGTATGCCATTACTTGAGCAGATACAAATTAAGGTTTTCCTGCACCTAGGACAAAAAGTCAGTTTGGCGCCCCCTCCCATACATAGTTTTAACAGTTTGATTAGTCAACATGTAACTGGTCATATCTGATATGCATACTTTGTCATTGCCAATTAGCTTCTATTCCTGATCCTCTCAATGTTCGGTGAAAAACTACAGCCCCTGCAACACTGAGAGAAACAGGAAGAGAAGGTCAATGACACCTGACTGTACGTATGAAAATCGCAAATGAGTGTTCATGTGGTGACTGTTGAAACTGCAAACAGAGCCGAATTCTGACAGTGATTATATTACACTCTTTTAGGATTTGACATGCTGCAGTACTTAATTTTATTATTAATGTTATTAACATAAATGAGTTGTAGTAACCCTTAACTTGACAGATAGCACAATACTTTACTAACATAGCTATTTATCACCTAGTCTGACAATTTATGGATTTCTACATGTGTACAGAATTTAAACCAACAACTATTCATGATCACATAATCAAAACCAACAACAGTACAGAAATACATCACCATAACCATTAACAGTACATGGATACATCACCAGACCCACTATCAGTACAGGAATACATCACCAAATTTAAAATTAGTACAGAAGTATATAATCAAAACTACCAACAGTTCAGGAATACACTGCTGCACAGCTTCTGAATCCACACCTTTGCAGTAGAAAACTTCACAGAGCAGGCTGCATGGGATAACAAGCTTTTACTTCTAACAACATGAGGTAAAGGGAAAATGCACAGTCATCCCAGCATTGAATCAGGAAACAGGAACAAAACGAAAGTGAAACTACAAGTGAGACTATTTCTTATACATTAAGCAAGGAAACGTTACAAAACATCGCCATCTACTGTCAGGTCAGCATAAAGTCCTCCTTTTACTTATAATAAGTCCTAATCTGTTGCATATGCCAACATACACCACTATCAACTTTGTCACTACAGGAATATATTGCCAAGCTTAACCCCTTCCCGACCTGTGACACAGCGTATGTGTCATGAAAGTCGGTGCCAATCCGACCTATGACGCATACCCTGTGTCATGAAAGGATCGCGATCCTGCGGGTCGGGTGACCAGGGTCACTGAAAGGTCACCCGACCAGCAGGCACAAGACCCTTTGTGCTTCACCACAGGGGAGTTGGCTTAACCCCCATGTGGCTACGATTGCTCTGATTGGCTGTTAAAAGTGAAACAGCCAATCAGAGCAATCTGTAATATTTCACCAATGAAATTTGGTGAAATATTACAATCCAGCCATGGCCGATGCTGCAATAGCATCTGCTATGGCTGGAGACCGAGATCCGACCCCCCCACACCGAGTCACGGCGGCGATCGGCCGCCACCACCGATAGATGGCGGTGATCGGTCACCGCCATCACTAAATGCTCCCCTCCTCCTTGCCTCCACTCCCCCCACCTTCCGATCCCTCCCTTACCTTCCGACCCCCCTACTCACCTCTCCCGGTCCTCCGATGTCCCTGGATCCGTCCCGGCTGGCACATGCGCAGTGCACACTCCAGAGTCCAGAAATTTATTTGCATCACTGTGATAAACTCTCACAGTGATCAAAATAAAAAAAGTAAATAAATGCCCCCTTTATCACTCCCATAGGTAGGGACAAATAAAATAAAAAAAAAATATTTTTTTTTTCTTATTAGGGTTAGGGTTACGATTATAAGGCTGTGTTCATATTGCGTTATGGCAGTCCGTTAGACGGACTGCGTTACACCACTGTATAACGCGGTGTAACGTAGTCTGTTAACGCTGCCATTCACCCCCATTTGTGGGCGCATCACGGCGCATGCCGTAAAGCGGCATGCGTTCGCGACATGCCGTCATTCAGTGACGGAGCCTTGGACGCGGCCTGCAGCGTCTGGGCTCCGTCACCACTAGCGCAGATGAATCATCTGCTGATTCATCTGCGCTAGGGGTGTAGTATAATGCGATCGCGTTATACTGTACCGTTACCAGCCTGTCAACGCTATGTGTTGAACAGGCTGGTAAAACGCAATATGAACCCAGCCTTAGGGTTAGGGTTAGAACTAGGGTCAGAGTTAGAACTAGGGTTAGGGTTAGCCTTAGGGTTAGCATTAGGGTTAGAATTAGGGTTAGGGTTAGAATTAGGGTTAGGGTTGGAATTAGGGTTAGGGTTAGAATTAGGGTTGGAATTAGGGTTAGGGTTGGGATTAGGGTTAGGATTGTAGTTAGGGTTAGAGTTAGGATAAGTGTTATGGGTGTTTTGGGGTTAGCGTTGAGATTAGGGTTAGGCTTGTGGTTAGGGTTATGGTTAGATTTGGGATTAGGGTTAGGAATGTGTTGGGGTTAGGGTTATGGTTAGGATTTGGATTAGGGTTAGGGGTGTGTAGGGGTTAAGGTTGGCATTAGAGGTGTGTTGAGGTTAGGGTTGGAGTTAGAATTGAGGAGATTCCACTATTTAGGCACATCAGGGGGTGTCCATACACGACATGGCGCCACCATTGATTTCTGCAAATTTTGCGTTCAAAAAGTTAAACAGTGCTCCCTTTATTCCGAGCCCCGACGTGTGCCCAAACAGTGATTTACCCCCACATATGGGGTATCAGCGTACTCAGGAAAAATTTCACAACAACTTTGGGGGGTCTAATTTCTCCTGTTACCCTTGGGAAAAAAATTGGGGACTAAAAAAATTATTTTTGTGGAAAAAAAATGATTTTTTATTTTCACAGCTCTGCATTATAAACTTCTGTGAAGAACTTGGAGATTCAAAGTGCTCACCACACATCTAGAGGAGTTCCTTGGGGGATCTAGTTTTGAAAATGGGGTCACTTGGGGGGGTTTCTACTGTTTAGGCACATCATGGGTTCTGCAAGCGTAACATGACGCCCGCAGACCATTCCATCAAGTCGGCATTTCAAAACATCACTACTTCCCTTCCGAGCCCCGACGTGTGCCCATACAGTAGTTTTTTCCCACATATGGTATATCATCGTACTCAGGACAAATTGGACAACAACTTTTGGGGTCTAATTTCTCCTGTTACCCTTGGGAAAATAAAAAAATTGGGGGCTAAAAGATCATGTTTGTGGAAAAAATATGATTTTTTTATTTTCATGCCCGGGCGTTATAAACTTCTGTGAAGCACTTGGGGGTTCAAAGTGCTCACTACACATCTAAATAAGCTCATTGGGGGGTCTAGTTTCCAAAATTGGGTCACTTGTGGGGGGTTTCTACTGTTTAGACTCATCAGGGGCTCTGCAAACGCAACATGACGCCCGCAGAACATTCCATCAAGTCTGCATTCCAAAATGGCGCTACTTCCCTTCTGAGCTCTCCCATGTGCCAAAACAGTGGTTCCCCCCACATATGGGGTATTGGTGTACTCAAAACAAATTGCACAACAACTTTTGTGGTCCAATTTCTCCTGTTACCCTTGTGAAAATAAAAAATAGTGGGCTAAAAAATCATTTTTTTATTTTCACTGCTCTGCGTTATAAACTTCTGTGAAGCACTTGGGGGTTCAGAGTGCTCACAACACATCTAGATAAGTTCCATAAGAGGTCTAGTTTCCAAAATGGTGTCACATGTGGTTTTTTTTCACTGTTTAGGCACACAGGGGCTCTCCAAACGGGTCATGGTGTCCGCTAACGATTGGAGCTAATTTTCCATTCAAAAAGTCAAATGGCGCTCCTTCCCTTCTGGGCCCTGCCGTGCGCCTAAACAGTGGTTTATGACCACATATGAGGTATCTGTGTACTCAGGATGAACTGCCCAACAAATTTTATGATCCATTTTATCCTGTTGCCCATGTGAAAATGAAAAAACTGAGGCTAAAAGAAAATTTTTGTGAAAAAAAAAGTACTTTCTTTTTTTTACAGATCAATTTGTGAAGCACCTGGGGGTTCAAAGTGCTCATTATAATCTAGATAACTTCCTTGGGGGGTCTAGTTTCCAAAATTGGGTCACTTCTGGGGGAGCTCCAATGTTTAGGCACACAGGGACTCTCCAAATGCGACATGGCAACAGCTAAATATTCCAGCATATTTTCCATTCAAAAAGTCAAATGGCGCTCTTTCCCTTCTGAGCCCTTCCATGCACCCAAACAGTGGTTTATGACCACATATGAGGTATCTGTGTACTCAGGAGAAATTGCCAACAAATTTTAGGATCCATTTTATCTTGTTGCCCATGTGAAAATGAAAAAACTGAGGCTAAAATAAAGTTTGTAAAAAAAAAGTACTTTCTTTTTTTTACAGATCAATTTGTGAAGCACCTGGGGGTTCAAAGTGCTCACTATGCATCTAGAAAAGTTCCTTGGGGGGTTTAGTTTCCAAAATGGGGTCACTTGTGGGAGAGCTCCAATGTTTAGGCACACAGGGACTCTCCAAATGCGACATGGCAACCGCTAAATATTCCAGCATATTTTCCATTCAAAAAGTCAAATGGCGCTCCTTCCCTTCTGAGCCCTGCCGTGCGCCCAAACAGTGGTTTATGACCACATATGAGGTATCTGTGTACTCAGGAGAAATTTCCCAACAAATTTTAGGATCCATTTTATCCTGTTGCCCATGCAAGAATGAAAAACTTGATGCTAAAATAAAATTTTTGTTGGAAAAATTAAAATGTCCATTTTTTCCTTCCACGTTGCTTTAGTTCCTGTGAAGCACCTGAAGGGTTAATAATCTTCTTGAATGTAGTTTTGAGTAGCTTGAGGGGTGAAATTTTTATAATGGTATCACTTTTGGGTATTTTCTGCCATATAGACCCCTCAAAGTGACTTCAAATGTGAGGTGGTCACTAAAAAAATGGTTTTGTAAAATTTTGCTGTAAAAATGAGAAATCGCTGGTCAAATTTTAACCCTTATAACCTTCTAACAAAAAAAATTTTGTTTCCAAAATTGTGCTGATGTAAAGTAGACATGTGGGAAATGTTATTTATTAACTATTTTGTGTCACATAACTCTCTGGTTTAACAGAATAAAAATTAAAAATTTGAAAATTGCGAAATTTTCAAAATTTTCGCCAAATTTCCATTTTTTTCACAAATAAACGCAAAATTTATTGACCTAAATTTACCACTAGCATGAAGCCCAATATGTCATGAAAAAACAGTCTCAGAATCGCTAGGATCCGTTGAAGCGTTCCTGAGTTATTACCTCATAAATGGACACTGGTCAGAATTGCAAAAAATGGCAAGGTCTATAAGGTCAAAATAGGCTGGGTCATGAAGGGGTTATTACAGCAATCAATTGCAATGTCAGGTCCTCTCACACTGCAACCCCATAAAGACTACTTACACTTTCTTCCATACTGGCTCCTCACACTCGGCACATAATGTCCCCTCACAGTTTTGTTCCTCTCTACTGTCCCCTCACTCTCTTCCCCATACTGTACTCTCACAGTCCCCCATACTGCCCTATACCACTTTCCTAACACCATACTATCCTCACTGTCCTTCCCACACTATCCAATCACACTATTCCCCACTCACATTATTTTACCCATATTGTCCTCTAAAAGATTACCCCTCTCCCCCAATAAAACTCTGTTTCTTCAGCTCCATTACAGCCCTTATCACATTCTCCTCTTTGATGCATATGTGATGTCAGCATGCTGCTGTTGTCGCTTTGACTCCGGAAGTCCTGGCGATCAGAGCTCCAATTGAAATACACGAGTACAATCAAATGCAGAGAGCTGATGTTCTACAGGTTCTCTGAGTCAGCTGTCAATTTAGCAGTCAGTTTTTAGAAAGACTGAATCCCACTCCCAATGTGTAGCAAAATAACACTTTTTGGGAGATAATTTGGATGACTGAATTAGAAGGCCCAGTGGCGTCCCTCTGGATGCACCTCAGGAAAATTCTTCACATGCTCCCATCAAGGTATGCCCCTGAGCATTATTTAGATTTATTACTAGGACAATGTTGGTGTTACTTATTCTTCAAGATACAGATACAATTGAATATAAGGGAGCAGAGTCGGATCCAGGTTTTCATGGGCCCCGGGCGAAAGAGTCTCAATGGGCCCTTTAACACATACCACGATTCATGATGCACAGATACAGCAGTGAAATATAGGTGTAGTACAAAGCCAAACATTTCACTTACTTCATACATTACATGAGTGATAGCTATTGTAAATTCTAAAATAGCTCAAAAGAGAAACAGTATAGTCATCCATACAGTATTATGGGCACCACATAGAGATCCATACAGAATAATGAGCCCCATATAATGCTCCATATATAATGGGCCCCATATAATGCTCCATATATAATGGACCCTATAAGATGCTCCATATATAATAGGCCCCAAATGATGATCCATATATAATGGGCCCCATATGATGTTCCATATATAATGGGCCCCATATGATATTTCATATATAATGGGCCCCATATAATGCTTCATATATAATGGACCTATAAATGATGCTCCAGTATATTATGGGCCCCATTGTTATGGTTTGAGTTCCCGCTGCTGCAAAAGGGGAGTCTCGAACCAGTCCTGCTGCTGTCCCCCATTCATCTCTGGCCACAGTGGAGCCTGCTCAGCAGAGACATCGGTCCCAGCATCTTGCCCATTCCAGTACTGTGCAGAGACTTGCTGCTGCCTCTCCTGGATCTGCTATTATAGCCAGTGCTGGAGCAGACGTCTTTGGGACGAAGTCCTGTGTTTCTCCTTCTGAGCATGCCCAGGGTAAGATCTCTCATTGGAGATCAGGGGTCACATGTTCAGGTACTGCAGCAGCTCTTATTGGTCCGCCAGGAAGGTCCTGAAACTACATGTGTTTGGAACAGTTTCTCATTGGTCCTTGTTTCTGGCAGGTCCTGTAGCTGTTGCTATAAAAGGGTGGCATGGCTGGGCCGCTATGCGCTAATATCAATCGTTATATGCTTTGCGCCAGTGTGGTCATGCGTGTGTGTGGTTAGGGCCCGGCTGAAATAAGCCCCTAGAATACCCACTTAATCGGTGAGGAGTTTGGTATGCTAGCTGGTCAGGGTCGGTGTCCTAGATGCCCTAGATTGCTGGCATAACCGGTGAGGATTTGATTGCCGTATTCAGGGCCTGGCGTCCAGACGCCATAGATTGCGGGTGACTCCCGCGAGGACATTAGCGCATGATCACGTTCTATGTTCGCTTAGCTGTTCACTGTGTACCTGGGTGCCTGACAGGACACAGAAGTTTGTCTCAGTTGCTCTGTGACGTAACAGAGTTCGCTTTCAAAGCTAGACAGCGCCCTAGCGTGTTTATTTTGCGACTCAGTTGCGTTAAGTGAGTTCGCACACATCGCCATATAGCGCTGCGGCACTCCTTCTAGCGGCTCTGTGGATTAACAGAGTTCGCACATATTGCCACAGCGCGTTACGGCGTTTATTTTGGCGACTCTGCGGGATAACAGAGTTAGCTTCTTGCGCCATTTTACTAGCAGCAGGCTCCGCCTGCGCGGTGGACCCCGGGCTGCGAACGCACCTGTTTACATCTTATATTTGGTGCGTTCCGCAGACCCTAACACCCATATAATGCTCCATATGTAACGGGCCCCATATATGATGCTCCAGTGTATGATAGGCCCCATGTAATGTTCCATATATAATGCTCCAGTGTATGATGGACCCCATATATGATGCTTCAGTGTATGATGGGCCCTATATATGATGCTCCAGTGTATGATGGGCCCCATATGATGGTCTCCATATATTGCGCCAAACATAAAAAAAAATGAAATACTCACCTCTCCTCACTGGTCGCTGCTCTGCTCGAGGCACCTGCCCCTGGTACTGGCACAGGCACCGGGCTCCCATAGCATGCCGGAGTCCCCAACTGTGAGTGGGCCCCCGCCTGCTCAGGGCCCCGGCACTTGCCCGGGTGCGCCGGGTGCTGACGCCGGCACTGTAAGGGTGGAGCAAGGCACCATAAGATCCCTGCTCTACCATGCCATCTGATGAGAGACTGAAGGACCTATAAGGACCTTAAGATCACTTGACATTCTCAGGTCACATGACTGCAAAAGAGCATGGCTCTATAGCAGCAAAGCAAGACACACAGGTGACACACAGGTAAGTGTGATGCTTTTGTGGGGGCGACATACTACATGGGACAGGAATGTGGGGTGCAATACATAGTGTTGGAAGACTTGGGGTGCATCTTACTGTTTGTGGGGACACTGGTAGCATCATACTGTTTGGTGGGGAATTGCGGGTCCTCATACTGTGAGGGGCACCAATGTGGTATCATACTTTCTAATGGGTACTGCTGGGGCATCGTATTGTGTGGTGTGGCCACAGTGGGAGCATCATATAAGGGCATCTTCTTGTGTGTGTGCGGGGGGACTGTAGTGGCATCTTATTGTGCTTGGGAGAACTCTGATGTGTTGAAAACATTAGGGGAATCATATTGTGTGTGGGATATTGGGGGGGAATCAAAGTATGTCTGGGGACACTGGGTTCATTATACTGTGTATGGGGACATGATTTCTATGTCCACAGGTCTGAGAACTGAATTCAAGGTAAGCCTTGTGCATTTTTCTGCATTACAAAAATATTACATGTCCGGGCACCTTAATTAGTGAACATGTCTTGGGTTTTTTCTTTTATTTATTTATTTCATGGCACAACCTTTCCACTTACTCCTTGTTAGTGTTCAATCCGAGTGCTAGAGACTGCAGTTTGCACTATTTATGTTCAGTTGACTTGAGACCAAACTGGCAAATGTCTAACCTACAAAGAGCACATGAGTCTTATTGGCTCAGATACGAAGCTGTAATTGTCTTCTGTAATTATAGGTAGGTCAGGAAAACCTATTTTCCCACTCATCAAAGAGCAGCATAACATTGCTCAATTCTAATGCACGACTTCACAAAGCGTTATAGTGATTAAAATTTCTGCTTTCCAAAGTGTTCTGCAGCTGCAGTAATTTCAGAGCTGGCTTCTGAGGTGGACAAATTACTCATCATGAACGCCCTTGAGGCAACAAGCACACCCCAGTTAGCCATGTACAGCTTTGAAATATCATTTCTTTGCAAGGTGTTAATGGAGAAAAAAGTTAATAAAACCAAGCAACATATGGAATGCTTTCTGTAACAATTATCATTATCCAATTTTAATTTATTATAAATAAATTCTTTAATTAAAACAAAACAGTCTCGAAGGTCTCGTATAATTGATGTGACTTTCTTACAACTGCAACCCACATTCTGCATGCTCTCAGAGAATGGTGAGTAGTGTTGAGCGATACGATACCGCAAGTATCGGGTATCGGCCGATATTAGCTGTATCGGACTTTCGATTCCGAGTTCCGATATTGTCGTCTTATCGGATACCGGAATCGGAATTGTCACTGTCACTGTCAGTGTCCGTCGGTCGGGTCTGTCAGGAGTCAGCGGCACTTACCTGGCAGAAGATCTCCGGCGGTCACGGCCTGGACTGCTTGATGGCCGCCATCATCTTTCCCCGGCGGTCACATGCAGTTTCTCGCGATAACTGCAGTGACTGCAGGGTAATCCCGGCCGTAAAGCAGTCAGTCCGATGACGTCACCGCCGGGGAAGCAGGTAATCAGCTGTGCTGCGTCGCATGACAGGCTCTGCCTGTCATTGCGATGTAGCAGAGCTGGATCGTCGTGGGACAGTCGTTACTATGGACTGCGTCGGACAGGTGGTATACTGTTGGTTTGTTTTTTTCCTTTTTTTACAGGAGATCGATGGCGTCGCAGGAATGAGAGTATAATAAAAGAAATGAAAACTGTGTTGTCTCTTTTATTTCATTAAAAGACTTTTTTCTTGCTGTGTCTTTTTTTTAAACATTTAAAAACTTTGGGATTAATAATGGATCGGTGTCTTATTGACGCCTATCCATTATTAACCGGGCTTATTGTCACCGTGCAATCAACGGTGACATTAACCCCTTATTACCCCACTTGCCACCGCTACAGGGCAGTGGGAAGAGCCGGGTAAAGTGCCACAATTGGCACATCTTTTGATGCGCCAAATGTGGGGCTGCTGTAGCCTGGTATTATCAGGCTGTTGAGGGCCAAAATCCATGGGCCTTGACAGTCTTTTAATACCAGGCCGCAGCAGTCTGCATTTTACTTGGCTGGTTAACAAAAATAGGGGGACCCCTACGCCGTTTTTTTTTTCGAGGGGATCCCCTATTTTTGTTAACCAGCCAAGCTAAGCAGACTGCTGTGGCCTGGTATTATCAGGCTGGCAAGGTCCATGGATATTGGATCCTTACCAGCCTGAAAAACCAGGCCTCAGCAGTCTGCTTCATCTGGCTGGTTAACAAAAATAGGGGGGACCCCACGCCAATTTTTTTTCGAGGGGATCCCCTATTTTTGTTAACCAACCAAGATATGCAGACTGCTGTTTCCTGGTATTATCAGGCTGGCAAGGTCCATGGATCTTGGCTCCTTACCAGCCTGAAAAACCAGGCCTCAGCAGTCTGCTTCATCTGGCTGGTTAACAAAAATAGGGGGGACCCCACGCCAATTTTTTTTCGAGGGGATCCCCTATTTTGTTAACCAGCCAAGATATGCAGACTGCTGTGGCCTGGTATTATCAGGCTGGCAAGGTCCATGGATCTTGGCTCCTTACCAGCCTGAAAAACCAGGCCTCAGCAGTCTGCTTCATCTGGCTGGTTAACAAAAATAGGGGGGACCCCACGCCAATTTTTTTCAACGGGATCCCCTATTTTTGTTAACCAGCAAAGATAAGCAGACTGCTGTGGCCTGGTATTATCAGGCTGGCAAGCAGGGTCGGACTGAGCCACCGGAGAAACCTCCGGTGGGCCCCAACTCCTGCGTGGTGGGCCCTGATTTGAAAGGATAGGTCGCGGGGCAGAGGGGGCGGTGGCCCCGGGCCCCGCGCTCTGAGGGGGCCCACCCGGAGCTACGCTACAGTAACTGTATCGGCGTGCACAGCACGCCGATACAGTTACATTCTGCGGCAGAGCAGGGAGAATCGATCTTCCTGCTCTGCCGCCCAGAAGCTATGGGGCCTGAACAGGTGGTGGGGGGGCCCGGTGCCAGCAGTGGGCCCCCCACCCGTCATCGGAGGGTCAGCTGTATCGGCATCCAGCCGATACAGCTGACCGCATAGAGAGAGAAGGAGCGAGCGCTCCTTCTCTCCCATAATCCCCCTCTCAGCGTCTGACAGCGGGCACGATGACATCACCTGCCGGCGCCCGCTGTCAGACGCTGAGAGGGAGAACAGTGAGCAGCACAGGAGCCGGGAGGTGAGTATTGTTTTTTTTTTTTTTTAATGGGGGTGCATTATACTACAGAGGCTGTATATGGGGGGTGCATTATACTACAGAGGCTGTATATGGGGGCTGCATTATACTACAGAGGCTCCATATTGGGGTGCATTATACTACAGAGACTCCCTATGGGGATGCATTATACTACAGAGGCTGCCTATGGGGGTGCATTATAATATAGCGGCTGCCTATGGTGGTGCATTATATTATAGACTCTGCCTATGGGGGTTTATTATAATATAGAGGCTGCCTTTGGGGGTGCATTATACTATATTGAGGACTATCTGGTGTATTATGCTGTATGGATGCTATCTAGGGGCCATCATACAGTGTTGGACCCATTAAATAGTTTGGGGACATTAAGGGGTCAGTATATATCCAGTGAGGGGCATTATTCTGTGTATAGGGGAGATGTACAGGGGGAGACTTGGGACATTATTAAATGTAAAGTGGACACTTATTGTTATAGGGGAACTCGGGTTACTGTGACTGTCAAAGGGGCACACAGGGCATTATTACAGTCTAGGGGACAAAATGTGGTCACTGTTTTCTAGGGCACTTGCACCCGGCATTACTATATTCTAGAGGGGTGCTTTAAAATTTAGAGGTCACACAGAACCACACAGCAGGTGCAGTAATAGGGACACATACGGCAGCAGCGGCTCAGTATTGGGGTATCAGGTGCAGTAATAGGGACACATACGGCAGCAGCGGCTCAGTATTGGGGTATCAGGTGCAGAAATAGGGACACATATGGCAGCAGCGGCTCAGTATTGGGGTATCAGCAGGATGAGGAGTTTGTGCAGGTTGAGAATAGTCCAATTGGTGACCAAGACAGTGCTAAAAATATGAGAAGTGAAATGTGTCTTTGTTGTAATCTCTGCAGTCGAGTCCTGGCTGGAGAAGTCGTCATGTCGGTCTGGGCCAGATGGAAAAGAAATGAAAAGTGAACAATTCCATTAGAAAGAACATCAGCGGTAAGTCATTATCTGTACCTGTGCTGTAATCTATTATATGTTCTGTAGGACTGGTATTATTTACCACAGACCATATGGCGGTAATATCAATATTGGTCTTTTTATATATAGATTATTTTTGGCAACAGCGCGGTCATTTGCTGAGGTTCTCTGATTAGGGGCCCACTCAGAAGTTTCGCCCCCACTAAACCAAAACCCTAGCTACGCCTCTGGCTCTCTCTCTAGTCTTTCTTTCTCTCTCTAGTCTTTCTCCTCTCTGTTCTTTCTTTCTCGCTCTCTGTTCTTTTTTCTCTCTGTTCTTTCTTTCTCTCTCTCTTTTCTTTCTTTCCTCTCTTTCTTTCTCTGTTTGTTCTTTCTCTCTCGCTGCTCTTTCTTTCTTTTCCTCAGTACCAGCCACTGTGCCCTCATTACCAGTCAGTGTGATCAGCAGTGCTTAATGGGTACGCTTGGGGCCAGGATATGGGTGTGATTAGCTGTTAAATGGGTGTGGTCGAGGCATGGCCTAAAATTTGCAGCGACGCCCTACGCGCGCCGCAGCCTTTAACCCTCTTTCCTGTCTTCAAAATTTGGGAGGTATGCTGTATGACCTCACTACAACTTCTGGCCATGCTCCTGATGAGCGCGACGGATGGTCTCCTGAGGGATCTCCTCCCACACCTGGACTAAAGCATCCACCAACTCCTGGACAGTCTGTGGTGCAACGTGGCATGGCCTAAAATTTGCTGCAGCAGGCACAGCGTGCCACAGCCTTTGTCCCTCTTTCCCTTCTTCAAAGGTTGGGAAGTATGATGGTGGGCCCCAAGAATATTTTTTCTCTGGTGGGCCCAAGGTACTCCAGTCCGACGCTGCTGGCAAGGTCCATGGATATTGGCTCCTTAACAGCCTTAAATACCATGCCTCAGCAGCAGGGGCGTACATAGAAATCATGGGGCCCCATAGCAAAAGTCTGAATGGGCCCCCCCCAAAAAAAAAAACCCAGAGCCATTGTAAATGTAGAGTGCCAGCACAGTGAGGGGACACATTAAACAAAAAAATGTATTATGCCCCCATAGATTGTGCCCCCATAGATGCTCCGTAGTATAGGCCCTTATGCTGCCGCAGCTGCTGCAACCAAAAAAAAAAAAAAGACATGCTCACCTTTCGTCGCTGGGGGCCAGGTGCCGGTGTCCTGAGCAGGGGGTGACACCAGGTGCCGATGTCACCGCTCGCTCAGGGCCCCGGCACCTGAGATATTTACCTGTCCTCTCTCCACTGCTGAGTGCCGCTGTCTTCGGGGTCCTCCAGCAGTGAATGATGTGTCCCTGGCTGACCTGAAGTGAAAGTGGAAAGCAATCAATTAAGCTTTCCACTTCCTCTCCTGTCAGCCAGGAGAGGAACTCATTCATTTGGGGGTTTACTGTGAGGCTGCAGCATTAGCTGCGGTCCCTGCAGTAAACATTAACCCTTTCTGAAGGATTACACCGTGGGACCTGACTGTGCATGGGATAGGTAAGAATAATTTTGCTTTTTTATTTTATTTTTATTACAGGAAATGGTTTTTGCAGTCAAATAAAAGATGGTCAAAAACATGTCTTTATTTCATTAAAATGATTTTTAATTAAAGTGTGTGTGTTTTATTTTTATTTCATGCAATAGGATTAATAATTGATAGTTGTCTAATTGACAGCTCTCAATTATTAACCTGGCTTAAGGTCACCTTTCAATTGCAAGGTGGCTTTAACCCCATATTAACCCATTCGCCACCGCTACAGGGCAATGGGAATAGACGGGCAAAGTGCCAGAAAGGGCGAATCTAATTATAGATTTGTCTTTTCTGGGGTGTCTGGGGGCAGATGTTAGTAGCCAGGGGGGGGGCAAAAATAATGGTCCCTCTCTGGGCTATTATTATCTGCCCCCATTCGCTGGCTTTGTCTGTCTGGTTGCGAAAATAGGGCGGGAGCCCACGCATTTTTTTTAAACAATTTTACACCTCATATATATATATATATACATGTCATTGAATTTGTGACACATATATATATATATTTATATTTATAGTTCATACACTTCTACATAGTATAATAGCCGCTAATTCAATTGCTGGCTTTTGTGAAAATGCAGAACCCGACATGAAATGACACTTGGTGTACATAGGGTTAACCATGTCCTTTGCTATCTGATTTACACAAACAATTACATCAGTCTATGTGTGCAAAATTTCACACCTGTAGGGGTTAATTAAAGGTGTAAATTCGTAGCAAAAAAGTCCGTTTTTTTACAACGAATTTACAACTTTAATTAACCCCTACAGGTGTGAAATTTTGCACACATAGACTGATGTAATTGTTTGTGCAAATCAGATAGCAAACGACATGAAAAGACATGGTTAACCCTATGTACACCAAGTGTCATTTCATGTCGGGTGCTTCTGTCTTTTCACAGAAGACGGCTTTACCTGGCAATTGAATCAGAGGCTATTTTACTATGTAGAAGTGTATAAACTATACATATATGTATATATATATGTCACAATGACATGTATATATATATATATATATATATATATATATATGTATTCTATGTGTGTATATTTTGTGTTTACAACGAAAGAAAGGGTTTTTTAGTTGCGATATTTTGTTCCCATAGACTTACATGGGACTTCCGGTATCGGAATCGGATATCGCCGATATTTAGTGATATCGGCGATACCATTCCGATCCGATATTTTTGGATATCGGAAAGTATCGCTCAACTTTAATGGTGAGTCTTAGTTTTGCAACATATAAAGTACATAAGTCTATTGTATTGTTATAATCAAGACTAGCTATTGAACCTGGTCTATGCCCGGGTGGCGAGCATTTTTATTGGTACATTTTTATGCTATGCTAAATTGAACCAGAAATTAACTGTTACCCTGGAGAAATGAGGTTAATCTGCAGGGTAACAGCATTATTATACTGCCTGGTGCCTGTACGCAGCTGAATGCAGCGGGGAGAAAATGAACTTTATTTTCACTGCCAGAATTCAGTTTCAGTCATGGGGGCAGCACAGGTTCAGTCACAGCTATGAGTATGCAGAGTGCGGCATGTGCTGACTCCTGTGCAACACAAAGCAGGCACTGGAGGCTTTGGACAGAAGGACACATCTCCATTTATATTATAGATATAAAAAATGTTGACCAAAACTCTGGATAGGTGATAATTAGTGATGAGCGAACGTGCTCAGAAAAGGTGTTATCCGAACATGCTCGGGTGTAGTGATGGTCGAACCCCTTCGGGTCCGGTGAGTTTGGCCGAACAATTTAAAAAAGTTTGGTTCGAGTACCAGAACAGTACCCTAATCCGAACGCGGACCCCATTCAGATGAATGGAGAGCTTAATCATCCGCTGTTTGCCACATTGTCATCTGAATGACAGCGTGGCAAACACTTCCTCTGAGATTGGCGGCAAGATTATTACTGGCAGTCAGAGAGCTGCGGATCACACGCTGTCAGATGACAGTGTGAGTCAGCAACTGTGACCGGCGGTAAGAAGTTTTACTCTGGTCACAGAGGCATTGGTTAATGTGAGCACTACTCCCATCAGCCTATGCCTGCTGCCGCTGATGCGAGTTTAATCAACCAGCGCCTGCGCTATAAATAATAATAAAAAAGATGTGGGGTCTGTTCTATTTTTGATAACCAGCATGGCAAAACTGACAGCTGCGTGCTGCAACTCTCAGCTGTCAGCTTTATCATGGCTGGTTATCAAGAACAGAGGAGTCCCCACGCCATTTTTATGAATTATTTAGATAAATAATTTAAAAAAATGGCGTGGGGTCACCCTCATTTTTGACAACCAGCCAAGCTAAAGCAAACAGCTGGTGGCTGGAATTCTCAGCCCGATAAGAGGCCATGGATATTGCCCCCCCTAAAAATAGCAGCCCACAGCTGCCCCAGAAAAGGTGCACCTCTTCCCATTTGCCTTGCGGTGGTGGCAAGTAGGGTTAATATTTGTGGGGCTAATGTCCCTTTTGTATTGTCAGATAACATCAATCCCACAGGTTAGTAATGGAGAAGCATTTATAAGACCCTGTCTATTACAAACCCCATAGTCATATTGTAAATAAAAAACAACCAGAATAAAGTCCTTTATTTGAAATGAAAACCCACACCATTTTACAAATTTATTTAAAAATAACAAAATAAACAACAATACTCACCATATGCCTAATCCACCGATGCCCATGTCCCTTGTAAAAAAAAAGAAAAATAATAAATAACCATATTCCTCACCTTTCCACAGTGAGAAATTTCATAGCTGAACCCTGGTGAATTCATTTATGGCACCGCTGCGTGAGAAATTTTCGGGGTGCTGAACCTGAACAGTAACATGAACTTCCTTGAAAAGTCCTGTTTCAGGGTTCATGCCTGAACAGTAGGTGTTCAGTACGGACCTTGAACTTTCGTGTTCGGGTTCACCCATCATCACTTGGGTGCTAAAGAAGTGGTGGTCAATCATATACCCTGCCGCTCTGTTCACTCTTAATGAGACCACTGCACTTGGCTGGTCTTCGGCACTCCCATATTTGCCTTGAATAGAGCCGACTGCCCGTGATTGATCTTGCTCCATTCTTATGGGGCTATTTAGAGCTTCCAAACTTCACTATTAGTTATATTATTTATATAAAAATTAGACATTGTTTTAAGGAGGATGTGCCTATAAAACTATAAAATTATTTAAAGGGAATCTGTCTCCAGGTTTTTGCTTTTCATTTGAGAGCAGCATGATGTAGATTCAGAGAAACTGATTCTAACAATATATCACTTACTGGACTGCTTACTGCAGTTTTGATCAATCACAGTTTTATCAGTTGCAGATCTACCAGTTTTCTGAATGGGGAGCTCTGTATAACCCCACCCACACCACTGATTGGTATCTTTCTGTGTTAACTGTGCATAGGCAGAAAGCTTCCAATCAGTGGTGGGGGCTAAGTTATACAGAGCTCAAGAATATGAAGGGCCACATGGCAGCAGATTCCCTGCCCCTACATTATGCTGCTCTTATTAGCTGGCAAATCCCTGGTGATAGGTTTCCTTTAATGCAATAAAAGCACGCAATTACAATTAATATAGACTTAAAGGGATTGATCACTACTTGCCTTTTAAGTGATGTCAGTTCCCGACACTTGTGTCACATTGCTGTGACACTAGAGAACTGCATCCTACTGCTGATGGACTGCTTCAATCACACTTCCTTTGGACAATATGTAGAGGTCTGAGTGAAGTGTGAGCAAAGTGTCAGTTGGCTAATTAGATAAAGTAATAAGCCAATAAGGTGTGCCTCAGGAAAACGGATGGATGATTAGAGAAACGGGATGGTTATCCACAGAGGACCCCATCCAGTGAAAGCAGGAGCAGTGACAGGAGGTGCGCAGCAAAGAGAAGCCCGACACCATTAGTCTGCTGGGAGTCAGAGAGAAAACAGCATCACGTGTGTTCAAAGGAGAACGTCTGGAACACAATGGCAGATCGTTTCACAGAGACAGAGGACATGAGTGGTGAGAGTCAATATGGGAACCAGTACGCAGTGAACGAGTATTGGCGGGAAGGTGGAATCTTTTGCCTGCCCTGCTGGCCTGATTACCGCAATCAAGTAGTTTTGGAGATATCATCATCACCTTTTATTGTGATTTAGCCTGAAGGGAGACTTAAGTGTACACTGCTCAGGAGACCACTCCAGTGTAGCAAGCAGAGGCGAAGCCCACTGCAGAATGTATGCAGGACTCAACTCCATCCCATTCGGTAAGGAAGGATAAATGCCTGTCACTGTTGCATTGTGCCCAGCTATCAACCAAAGAAGCTTCAGTGAATTTCTCAGAAGCATTGAGCAGTGGTATGCTGAGGGTAGGAAAATGGAAGAGGAGCCCCAGGAAGGATTTTGGGCCTTAACTTTACCCTGGAAGCTAGATGTCGATGTGGGAGTTGCTTAGCCCAGCCTGAAGAGAGTCTGGAAGGAGATGGAGAGATACCAGGAGACACCTGAGAAGTTCCATCTGGTGTAACAGGAGCTCGAGAGGTTTATGTTGTGCCTGTTGCACCCCAATGTCTGGAGTAGTTCAAAGCTCCAGAGTTGTAAAGATCCAGCTGACAGTATGGTCCAAAAGCCTGAGACTTTAGTGACCTGATAGCAATAGATGGCTGAAGTTTTTTTCATCCCCCTGCGGGATTGCAGAGGCGCTGCAGCCACTGGAGAGTTCTACACCCTCAGTTTATGACTGAGTTCAGCCAGTGGAGGGAAGGAAACATGGAAGGGGCTGTATCCCCATCCCATGTACTGTTGGGCAAACTTTGTGCCCTCTAAAGAACTTGAACTCTTGTGGTCCTAACCTAGTAGGACCATCTCTGACACTTTGAAGAAAGAAGACGTCCTCTGTGTGCTGGAGAAGAAAAGAACGAAGATGTCATGTTGGTTGATGTAATATTATATGTGATGTAGTGCATTGGTGTCTTCCAGGTTTTGGCTGAGGATGGCAACCGTTAAAGAAGGGGTATATGTAGAGGGATAGGCACATAGCCCACATCCCTTGAGAAGCCTTCATGTAATGTATGTGATGTTAAGTATAATGACAACAAAATGGCAATAACATTGTTATAGACTTCCCAGCACCAATTAGTGAGTGGGGTAAGATCAAGTTAAATGGAACCTGTCATCACATTTTTGGGCTACCAGCTCAAAATATCATTTAATTTAGTGTCTACTATGCATTACAGAACTACTCCTGAAACCCCCTGACTCCCCATGTTTCATCCAGAAACACCTTTTTTATTCCTCCCGCCTTGTATGTTAATTGTTTGGTCCGGTCCAATGGGCGTGTATTCGTTTTAGTGTCTCCACCCCTCCTCGCTTGTTTGACGCATTCCTTGAGGTGAATTTCGGCAATGGCGTACATTTTTCATGCGTGCACATTTGAAAAGCATCTTGCACGTGCGCAGTATGCTTTGCCCAACTGTGGGCAAAGCCGAAAATCAGTATTGCGCATGCGCCGGCATACGCGATTGCTTTATATGTCCTGGAAGTATTTCCCTTCCATTTCAGTGTCCCCTGATGCTGGAAACCTTTCAAAAGTGGCAGGGAACACAGAAAAATTGCAGAGAAATACTTCCGGGACAGAGAAAGCAATCGCTTATGCCGGCACATGCGCAATATTGATTTTCTGCTTTGCCCACGCGTGAGATGCCATTTCAATAAGCACACGCGAAAACTGTACGCGATCGGTGATATTCACAGAAAGGAATACATACAGCAAGCCGAGGAGGGGGGAGAGAGGGAAACTAAGTGACGCCCATAGGACCGGACAGAACAGATTTACATACAGCACAGGAAGAATAAAAAAGGTATTTCGGGATGATACTTGGGAGTCAAGGGGTTTCAAAACTAGTTCTGTAATGCATAGGTGACACTAAATTAAAGGATATTTTAAGCTGGTAGACCAAAAATGTGATGACAGGTTTCCTTTAAGTCAAGAGTTTAGCCTAGAGATGGAGGGGCTATTCAGAATCAGAAATGACTTCCTAGTAGTTAGTCAGAAAGAGCCCAGAGTGTCCAGAGAAAGAAATCAGGTCTAGTGTGAGCACTGCTTCATGCGGAGGATATCTCTGTGGCAAGAGAGGAATTTACCAGAGCAGATAATAAGAGCCTGTAGGAGAAGAGATAGCAAAGAAGAGGAGTGACTAGAAGTCTGAAATCTGGAAAGAGCGAGCAGGAGACGTGTTGCCATATTGGGACACATCCTCTCCTATGGAGAAATCGCAGCACGCGTTGCTACAGGATGGAGTCTATGACTCTTGAGAACTGGAAACTGAGAGTAACTGATAGGGGCCGAAGTGTAACACCTCGACCTGTGTGGCTCCACAGAGGAAAAGGGGCTGTAGCGTTACACTTCGACTCGTGTTGTTCCCAAAGAGTAAGATGGAAGCTCCCAAGATAGTGTGCTGGGCTGTGCAAAGAGTAGAGGAAGTAAACAGAGAAGATATAGTGTTTTCAGGGAAGTAGGAGATGTGTGTCCTCATGTCGCTTGTGGTTAAAGAAACATTCTTGAATATAAATGCCTACTATCTGCTGTACATACTGTAGATCAAGTTATTCATCAGTATAAAGAAGTTTAATTTTAAATGGTGGTCTCCTTTCATAAACTTGTTAACATCTGGTCCTGGCAAAACAGCGTCATCAGTTACATGCGGGCTGAATGGGAGTACCACCTCTGCGACACAACTCCACACTCCCAACCAGGACCCCCACTTTCATGTAGTGTGCCAGGGCCCTAGTCTTCGTTGTCTCCACCTCTTCTCCCTTACCACAATGTTTTTACCTGCTTTTGAATAAAGTACATATGCCTGGAACAGTGAGTGCTACCTTATTTCTCTTTGGACATTTACGCTGCACTATTTTCTGGCTGGCACCCCGTGTACCATGTCCCATCATACCGTTTTTTCCAGGAGCTGTCTCAATCAGGTACATTGGGACCGGCATCTCTGCCTCGTGCTGGGTAATACTACGCTCCCCACCCACTGATATACTGTATCTTAGCACGATGAGAATGTGGCTGTATTTGTTTTTTTGGTATTAACTGCAATGCAGTCACAGCAGTCTGCACCTGTACATTTATTGCATTTTGCTAGGAAGTGCTTGTCAGTTTTGTCTTTTATTGCTTCTGAATTTGTTATATAATCCTGCATTAAAATCGGATTAAGCCCTACTGTAAAGCTATCCAAACTAATTTAATTGTTAGTTGTGGAGCATGCTAATGAGGTAATCAGTATAAGGATTATATGAACATGCCATAGCCTATACGTCAACATACAGGCCCTATGGATCAGTAGCATAGAGCTGTGAACACACTGCCATATTTGCTACTCCACTAAACTGTATTAGAGATTTTTTACTCCAGACTTAATGAACGGGTCTGCTGAAGTGAGTTGTGCCTAATTCATTAAGAGGCATGCACCACCGCCAAAAATATTACTCCAAAGTACGTTTCTTGTGAAATTTATGTAATCAACGTAAAAATGTCAAAAGTCACAAATTTTTTGTGCAACTTCGAGTTTTGTGACATTTGAAAGTCCTTTTTTGGCTATAAAACTGCAAACAACTTCATTTTGCAACTATAGCAACTTGTACCTGTTCATATTTGCTTTAGGCACCCCTTCACACATCCTGGCGATTCCTGTACTGTACAGGAAAAACCAGTACTGGTGAGATCCGTGGTCCGTGTCCATGTGACATCAGTGCGACATCCGTGTATCCGTTTGCTGTCCATGTGTCACATCCATGTGGCATCTACTGTATGTTCTATCTGTGTGGCCGTGTCATAGAGAAAATTCTTAAGGTGATAGCAGTGATCTCATTGATTAGTTCTTCAATACAAAAAGTGGAACTCATACTTTATATAGAGTCATTACAAACAGAGTGATCTATTTCACGTGTTTATTTCTGTTAATGTTGATGATTATGGCTTACAGCCAATGAAAACTCAAAAGTAGAGTTGAGCGAAACAGGTCGGTCAGATTCATAAGTCGTCGACTTTTGCCAAAGTCGGTTTCGCACAGCGAAACCCGACCATAGCATTAAGTCGGCATGCGGTCAGCAAAACGAGCGCCAAAGTCGGATTTCCAGAATACTTGCAGGCGCCTTTTTTTTAGCCAATGAGCAAGGACGTACACTGTGGGCAACGAGATGACATGTGCAGCGTCCACCACCATTGTAGAGAAGGGCATTGCAGTGATTGGCTTGCTTTGGGGGGCGTCATAGTGTCTATAAAACCTCTGACCGCTGACCTCCATTTTACTTCTGCCCATCGTAACAGTAGGGAGAGGTTACTGTTTATCAGCATGGAGACAGTTAGGGCTGGAAAGATTGAAGAAGTTCTTCTGTGCTTGTGCTGATAGCAATTGTGCTGTACAGTTAGTGTGCAGTGACAGGGGAGGATTTTCTTGTGTGCAGCAGCGCTGGTTATTAGGTTGCCTGATAGCTGTATTGCTGTGTGTACACTGCTGTGCAGACTGCTTTTTACACAGCACTAACACTTTTATTCTTTTTTTCTGCACAGTTACCGACTGTTCATTTTTTCCCACACCGTATAGAACTGTACGCTCCTCACACACTACCGTGTACCGGCTGTTATCACGGACAAATACATGCTGACTATCTGTGTGTGACTCCGGAAATAAATACGGAGATTTAAATTTTCCCCTACACCGTATACAGCTGTACGCTTCTGATACAGACTTTTTGAGGATGGGTGTGATTGAGACATGTTTGAAGGATGAGGGGAACACACCATTTGTAAGTGAGAGGTTGAAGAGGTGTTAGAGTAGGGATGAAGACTGTGGCGAGGTTAGGGATGAGGTGGGACGGGAGCGGGTCAAGTGTGCAAGTGGTGAGGTGTGATCTTGAAAGGAGGGTGAAGAGCTGATCTTCTGTCATGGTGGAGAAGTTGGTTTTGGAGGAACAGGGCTGAGCAGCTAAGAGGGGCATTGGGGGCTGTGGGTCAAAGCTTTCCTGATCGTATCAATCTTCTGCTTGAAAAAGAAGGCAAAATCTTCTGCAGTAATGAGATGAGAGGGGGAGGTGGTAGGGGACGGAGTAGAGAATTGAAAGTGTTGAAGAGCTGTTTAGGGTTGTGAGACAGTGAGGATATGAGAGATGAGAAGTAAGTTTGCTTTGCTGCAGTAAGTGTGGACTTGAAGCTGGTGAGGGACTCCTTGTATGCGGTTAAGTGCTCAGCAGAGCGGGATTTTTTCCATCTCCACATTACGGTCAAATCCATACTGAGAGAGCATCTGTGTGTGACTCCGGAAATATAAATTAAAAGTAAAGGATGTGCACACTGTAAAGTTAATAGTTGGTGCTGGCTGGACCGTGTATACAATAAAATAGAGAAAACAGCCGCACTCAGTGTTGAATGTGAAGAAAACAAGGTTCCATTTATTATGTCATAATAAATGGAACCTTGTTTTCTTCACATTCAACACTGAGTGCGGCTGTTTTCTCTATTTTACTCCGGAAATATATACGGAGATTTACATTTTTCCCTACACTGTGTACAGCTGTACGCTTCTGATACAGTACCGCATATCTGCTGTTTGTATTACGGTGAAATCCATACTGAGAGAGCGTCTGTGTGTGACTCCAGAAATATATACAGAGATTTAAATTTTCCCCTACACCGTATACAACTGTACGCTTCTAATACAGTACCATAAATCTGCTCTTTGTATTATGGTCAAATCCACACTGAGAGAGCGTCTGTGTGTGACTCCGGAAATATATACGGAGATTTAAATTTTTCCCTACACCGTATACTGCTATACGCTTCTGATACAGTACCGTATATCTGCTGTTTGTATTACGGTCAAATCCATACTGAGAGAGCGTCTGTCTGTGACTCCAGAAATATATATGGAGATTTAAATTTTTCCCTACACCATATACAGCTGTACGCTCCTCATGCAGTACCGTATATCTTCTGGTATTACGGTCAAATACATACTGAGTAAGCGTCTGTCTGTGACTCCAGAAATATATACGGAGATTTAAATTTTTCCCTACACCGTATACAGCTGTACGCTCCTCATACAGTACCATATATCTGCTGGTATTTTTGGTACATTTTCCCAAACATGAAGAAGTATGGTGGAAGAGGCCGCGGACATGGTCGGGGGTCCAGCTGGTACTGATGATGGTGGTGGTGCATCTGCTGGTAGTGCCAAAAGCACAATAGCACCTAAGGCAGGAGGTGTTGAGCCTGCGTCATCGTCTGGTTCCAGAAGGCCAGGAAGGCTCCCTTTTCTGGGAGTAGGTAAACCGCTTTTAAAGCCTGAGCATCAGAAACAGGTTTTGGCTTACATTGTCGAAACAGCCTCCAGCTCTATCGCCTCCTCTTCTGAAGTTTCAAAAACTGCAATCACTGAGTCGTCAGTGCAGGCTCCTGGTCTGGAACAAGACCTTTACTTGTGTCCTTTACCCAACCAAAAGTGAAGGATGCGGCAGGCCACACTTCAGATTACTCCCTGGAGCTCTTTTCACATACCATGCCTAACTTATCAAGTGAAATCCTGAATTCCCCAGTCCAAGATGAATATGACACGGAGTGCACTTGAGTCGCACAGCCAGGGCCTGTGGGGTACTCGGCACCGAGCCCGTTCACTTCAATGGGGGATGTCACGGGTAGCACAGCTCGGTCCGTTGCCCTGGGCGTTCACCATAAAATGTGGGATATTTACAGGGGATTAAAGTATATACAGTTTGTTCGTGACGCCACCTGTGGTACCTGGTCAGGGTGACCAGCGCTGCAGGGTAGATCCGCTGAGGGGTTGTTACTGGGCAGCAAGGTGTTAAGTCTTCCACAGGCAAGACTGGATCCCTCAGGGTATATGGCGGTGTAGGGGTGCAGGAGCAATAAGGCAGACACACACAAGAAAATCTCTTTCTGTACCTTTACTGATGGTAGTTGCAGGCACGTCCCGGGAAGCTGGCAGTGTGGAGGATGCACGTCCAGTAATCCCACTGAGTAGGTGTAGGGCCTCCGTACTCCTGTATGTGTGTGAGTTTCTGACCTGTATGAAACGAAGTCTAACTCTGTCTTCTCATATACGCCCGGCTGTAAGGTTCTGTGTACATGTTCCTGAAACTCAGTTTGTTCATCAGCCATTTTACTTTCTGTCTTGCTGCAGCTATCTTGCCCTCAGTCAAAATGGAGTTTCCAGCTTGCATGTTCCCACCCTGATTCTCTCCTTTTGCTTCTTAAGCAGCCACATCTGAGCAATCAGTGCTTCAGAATCTAGCCTGCAGTGAACCTGTGACCTGACTCCTAAAGCCTTGGACCTTGTACTCCAGCTATTCCTACTGAGGAACTCTGAAGCACTTGTGGACTCTGAACCCTGCTCTTTGAAAGACCCACGTTTGCATGGACTTACGGTAACAGAGAAGAAGATCCTGAACCTGTTGTGGAGAGTGATTGCTGAGCTTAGATTACTCTGGCCTGCTGTGTCTCCTGCTTCTGTGTCTGCAAACTGTGTGACTATTTTTGCCAACTTGTATGAAGTAATACAAGACTTTCTATATCAAACCTGTGTCTCATGTATTTTCATCGCACCCAAGCACAAGACGCTATATGAACTGTACTACATACATTACAAGATTCTGAAGCCAAAACGTTAGTGTCTGCTGGGTCTGGAAAGGCTGTGTCTGCTGTAACTGTGGATATCGGATGTCCGGGTGAACTTTCTGTGATGATAGTGGTTGTGACTTCTCACAACCATTCCAGGTGAGCAGTTCCCTTAATTTTTTTTCTCTCTGCAGTGTTACCACAGGTAAACACTATTGTTTTTTTTTTTTCTCCTCTCCTCTTCTTCCAGTACTCCTGTCTTAAAAGATCTGGAAAATGGAGGCCCGCATAAAGGAACTTTGCGGAGTGACTGATAATATCCTTGCAGATTTGCAGAATATAAAGACCCGTTTTTCAAGCCTACAGGACCTCACTAATCACAATTTGCAAGTGTTTGGACAGACTGCCCAGGATTTGCGAGCCAGGATTGAGGTTCTAGAAGAGCGAGTCCAGGCTCCTGCCGTAGCCCCGAGTTCTGGGATTCCCAAGTTGCCCCCTTTTCGTTTTGGCGGTGAACGTGAGAAATTCAGGGGATTTATTAATCAATGCAATCTTTTTTTTTCTGCACATGCTTCACAATTTCCCACTGAACGATCTAAGGTGCTTACTATAATTATGTTGCTTACCAACAAGGCTTTGATGTGGGCAAACCCTCTGATTGAGACTGAGGATGATTGTTTGAATCACCTTGATGCTTTTATTTCAGCCATGGGGCAGGTGTTTGATGACCCCAATCGAGGTGCAACAGCTGAAGCAGCCATGTTAGCTTTGCGCCAAGGTAAGCACTCGGTAGCTGAATATGCCTTGGATTTCAGGAGATGGGCCCTTGATACCACCTGGGACAGTTCCGCCAAAAAATCTATTTTTCGAAAGGGGTTATCTCCACTGATTAAGGATGAACTTGCTCGTGCCGACCCTCCCACTGCGTTAGGTGACTTTATTAACTACTGCATCCGTATTGATACTCGTCTGACTGAACGCAGGCAAGAGAGATGGTTCGAAAGCAATCGCACTAACCTTTTCCTACCTTCCTCTCCAGCTAAGGAACCTTTGAGTAGGATTACACGGGAACCTGAACCTGAACCCATGCAGGTAGACTCTTTACAACGACGGGTTAGTGATGCACGCAAGGAACATCGTTTTAAGGAAAATCTATGTTTCTATTGTGGTAAGTCAGGGCACTTCATTATAAACTGCCCCAGCCGTTCTCGTAAGACTACTGCAGCACTCATTCATTGTGAGTGTTGCGAGAGGGGATCTGTCAGGTCCGAGCCTTAGGCTCCAGAGAGATCTGCAGCAACAGATCTTGATTTCTCGGACTTAAACTCCGTTACCTCTGAGGACGTTGACTGTGTAAACGCTGCCATTTTTCAAGTTTCCTCAGCGGTGTCCCAGCTGAGTTGTAAGAAAAACAATTCTCATTGCTTTCTTTCCATCAAACTCTGGGTTGACTCAGCTTGGGTGTCTAGCTCTGCTATGATCGACTCAGGGGCAAGTGGAAATTTTATGGATGTCTCCTTTGCTCTGAAACAGGGGATACGTTCAGTGAAGAAGGCTACTCCAGTACAGATGGAAACTGTGGATGGCTCCCTGCTGACCTCTGGACCAGTGGATCAGGAAACAGAGCCTTTGAGGGTTCTTATGGGTAAAGATCATCAAGAGAAACTGTCCTTTATGCTTATCTCTTCTCCCCACTTTCCCATTATTCTAGGGCTACCATGGCTGCAGGCTCAGAATCCTACCATTAACTGGGAGACCAAGGAATTACACTTTCCAGAGAAACAGATGAGTCCAAAAGTTTCAGCTTGCTCTGTTCCTAAAGGAACCATGTCAGTCCCTGAACTACCAGCTGTATACCAGGACTATGTGGATTTATGTGACAAGAAGAACGCTGACCAGCTTCCTCCTCACCGTCCATATGATTGTCCAATTGAATTATTGCCTGGAGCAGAGATACCTTTTGGTAAGATCTACCCCCTGGCGGGGCCCGAGCTAAAGGCTTTAAAGGATTACATAGTCGAAAATCTAGCCAAGGGCTTCATACGCCCCTCTTCATCTCCTGCAGGTGCACCCATCTTCTTTGTAAAGAAGAAAGATGGATCTCTGAGACCATGCGTAGACTATAGGGAACTCAATAAGGTTACTATTAGAAACCGTTATCCATTGCCTTTAATTCCTGAGTTATTGGAGAGAGTGCGACATGCCAAAATTTTCTCTAAACTAGATCTTCGTGGGGCCTATAACTTAGTCCGTATTAGACCTGGGGATGAATGGAAGACTGCATTCAGGTCACGCTATGGACACTTTGAATATCTAGTTATGCCTTTTGGTCTGAGTACCGCCCCAGCCACTTTCCAACACTTGGTGAATGACATCTTCAGGGATCTCCTAGATACATTCGTGGTAATTTATTTGGATGATATTCTAATTTTTTCTAACTCCACAGAGGAACATCATGGACATGTGAGAATGGTCTTGGAACGTCTAAGACAAAATCATCTTTACATCAAACTTGAAAAGTGTGAATTCCATAGGACCGAAATTCAATTTCTGGGGTATGTACTGTCTACACAAGGAATTAGTATGGATGGAAGCAAAACCCAAGCCATCAAGGATTGGCCAAGTCCTAGAAATGTGAAGGAGGTACAGCGCTTCATCGAGTTTGCCAACTTCTATAGACGTTTCATTAGAAATTTCTCTGAGGTAGTGTCACCTATCACCCAACTTACCCGGAAAGAGTCTAGGTTCTCCTGGACTCCCCAAGCCCAGGAAGCATTTTCCCGTCTAAAAGATAAATTTACCACTGCACCTATCCTAGTACATCCCAACCCCGAGCTTGCCTTCATAATAGAGGTGGATGCTTCAAACTGTGCCGTTGGAGCTATACTCTCTCAGAGAACAGGTGAGAAGAATGTCTTGCATCCCTGTGCCTTCTTTTCCCAGCAGTTGTCTTCGGCTGAGAGGAACTACGATGTGGGCAATAGAGAGTTGTTGGCCATTATTGCCGCCTTCAAAGAATGGAGACACCTTCTTCAGGGAGCTGCACAGCAAATAGTCGTCCTGACAGATCATCGTAACCTTGAGTTTATCAGGTCGGCTAAGTGCCTGACTCCTCGCCAGGCTCGCTGGAATCTTTTCTTAAACCAATTTAATTTTATCATTTCTTATAGACCAGGATCGCGCAATGGAAAGGCTGATGCACTCTCTAGGATTTACTCAGCAGAGACACGTCCAATTACTCCTCCTAAGACTATTCTTCCTGACTCTAGATTCCTAGGAGTAATTCATAATCAAGACCTACTTAAGGACATCAAGGAAGCATACCATGCGGATTCCTTTTTGGCACAACCCCCAAGGGACGTAAGTCTTGTCTTTAAGAATGGTGTGTGGATTCAGGGACAACGCCTGTATATTCCTGAAACAGTCAGATTGAGAGTATTGCAACTCATTCATGATTCCAAGATAGCTGGGCATAGAGGAATTCTAAAGACACAGGAATTTCTCTCTCGTTTCTTTTGGTGGCCCACTTGCAGGAAGGATGTTTTAAACTATGTCACTTCATGTGAAGTCTGTGCAAGATGCAAAACACATCGCTCCTCACCAACTGGTCTGTTACAGCCTCTTCCCACCCCGTCCCGCCCGTGGGGATCCATTTCTATGGACTTCATTGTGGAGTTACCAACCTCTCAAGGGAAGAACACCATTCTAGTGGTGGTTGACCGTCTAACAAAGGCAGCTCATTTTATCCCTTGTGTCGGCTTACCCACTGCAAAACAGACATCAGATTTGATGATTAAAGATGTGTTTCGCTTACATGGAGTACCGGATGAGGTTATTTCGGATCGAGGGGTGCAATTCACTTCTAGGTTTTGGCAAAATTTCTGTGCAGCATTGGACATTAAAGTAAACCTTTCTTCTGCTTTTCATCCCCAGACTAATGGACAGACCGAACGAACCAATCAAACCCTGGAGCAGTATCTCCGCTGCTTTATCTGCCACCTACAGGATGATTGGGTGGATCTACTTCCATTAGCTGAGTTCTCGTATAACAACTCTCAGAGTGCCTCCACTAAGCAGTCTCCTTTTTACTCTAATCTAGGTTATCATCCTAACATTCTACCACGATTTCCCATAGAAACGCCTTTACCAGCAGTGGCTGAAAGAATCACGTCTTTACAGAAGAATATGGATCTTCTAAAGGAGAATCTGGAATCGGCTCAGGAAAGGTACAAGAAAGCAGCAGATAAATTTCGTAAACCTGCACCAGCTTTCAAGGTAGGAGACTTGGTCTGGCTGTCAACCAGAAATCTTAAGTTAAGGATTCCATCGTCTAAGTTGTGACATAAGTACATTGGACCCTATAAAATCAGTAAAATTATAAGTGCCGTTGCTTGTCGTCTTCAACTGCCCAGAACTATGAGAATTCACCCTGTCTTTCATGTATCCCTACTAAAGGCTGCGGCACCCAATACGTTTCCTGGACGTTCTTCTCCTTGCCCTGACCCAGTGCTAGTCGATGGTCAGGAAGAATTTGTGGTGGAAAGGATTTTAGATTCCAGGTTGTATAGAAATCAGTTACAATATCTGATTAAATGGCAGGGCTACCCAGTGGAGGACAACTCATGGGAACCAGTCAATAACGTTAATGCTCCTCGCTTGCTCCGTCAGTTTCATCAGAGGTACCCACACAAGCCTGGCCTGAGGTCATCCGGAGGTTGTCCCTAAGGGGGGAATAATGTAAGGTTCTGTGTACATGTTCCTGAAACTCAGTTTGTTCGTCAGCCATTTTACTTTCTGTCTTGCTGCAGCTATCTTGCCCTCAGTCAAAATGGAGTTTCCAGCTTGCATGTTCCCGCCCTGATTCTCTCCTTTTGCTTCTTAAGCAGCCACAGCTGAGCAATCAGTGCTTCAGAATCTAGCCTGTAGTGAACCTGTGACCTGACTCCTAAAGCCTTGGACCTTGTACTCCAGCTATTCCTACTGAGGAACTCTGAAGCACTTGTGGACTCTGAACCCTGCTCTTTGAAAGACCCACGTTTGCATGGACTTACGGTAACAGAGAAGAAGATCCTGAACCTGTTGTGGAGAGTGATTGCTGAGCTTAGATTACTCTGGCCTGCTGTGTCTCCTGCTTCTGTGTCTGCAAACTGTGTGACTATTTTTGCCAACTTGTATGAAGTAATACAAGACTTTCTATATCAAACCTGTGTCTCATGTATTTTCATCGCACCCAAGCACAAGACGCTATATGAACTGTACTACATACATTACACCGGCTGACTTTGTGGTGGAGCCTTCTCTTGGATAGAACTTAGTCTCTAATGGTTGCGCTGACCAGACTCCTGTTCTTCCTGACCCCGGTTACGTATCAGCACTGCTGGGCCCCTGTGACTTGAAGTCCCACAGGGTCTCCGGTTTCTCCTACTAGTCGTGTAGATGCTAGCAAGCTCGGACCCGGTGTCCGGTTGTTCAGAGTGGAGGTAAGCGATCAATGCTGTTTCAACCTCTGTCACTCTCTTCTTCCTTCAACTCGCCTTTCGTCCTACTCTAACCCTTAACATAAGCACACTAGCAGTAGATAGCTGATTCTTCCTTCTCTTCACCGCTCTCAAAGCGTCGGTGTCACGCTGTCTCTGTATACAGGAGAACCGGGTCTATGCTGACCCTAAGCTGGGGCCTGACTAATCCCTCTACCTGGAGGTACTGTTGATGGTACAGAGGTCCAGGCCGCCAGTGTAACCCTATCTCCTGTGAATCCCTAACCACTGTAATCCAGTCCTGAGAAGGACCCTGGTTACCACCACAGGGATAAGGAAGGTATCTGCCTTCACACACAGTATAAGACAAACGAGACAGTACAAGGGGTAAATAAAAGAACACCTTGCATACAAAACTACCAATACAGAGGGAACACAAAAGGGTAGGGAGATAACTAATAAAGCGAGGAGAGGAGAAAACCACAACAGGTATTCTTAGCTTAGACTTCTCAATACGATCCGCTCTGCTGGTCTGCATGAATGCTTTCACCGACACTTCCCCAGCAGACAGGCAGGTATTTAAAGGAAACCAATTAACAAAACATTAATTGCAGCTGAGCGAGGCTGGTCAGTCCAGCACAGAGAGAGAAATAATTAACTCCCTCAGTGCCGAAAAACACCCAGCACCAGAAACTCAGCTGTGCGAAGTCAGGGTGTGCAATCGCGACGATCTTCGCAGCGACACACCCGTGACAGTACCCCCCCTTCTACGAGGGGCCTCCGGACCCTCAGGGCCGGGTCTATCTGGGTGAGTAGTGTGGAAGGCCCGAACCAATCGGTCTGCGTTAATATCCGACGCAGAAACCCACGTCCTCTCCTCAGGACCATACCCCCTCCAATGAACAAGGTACTGAAGGGACCGGCGATTCAGACGTGAATCGATGACTCTCGCCATCTGGAACTCCAAGTTACCATTGACCACTACAGGAGGAGGAGGTAAAGGTGCCGGTATCACCGGCGCCACATACTTTTTAAGTAACGATCTGTGGAACACATTATGAATTTTAAATGTAGGAGGGAGGTCAAGACGGAATGCAACCGGATTAATTATAGCACTGATCTTGTATGGCCCATGAACCTGGGACCCAGTTTCCAGGAGGGAACCTTAAGTTTTATATTTTTGGTAGACAACCATACCAGATCGTTCACACTTAGGTCCGGACCAGACACTCTCCTCCTATCAGCCATAAGTTTGTATCGGTTCCCCATAGTACTCAAATTATTCAGCACTCCTCTCCACACTGAAGCAAGTGACGACGAAAATCGTTCCTCCTCAGGAACCCCAGAAGAGCCCCCCCTATTGAAAGTACAAAACTGGGGGTGAAAACCATATGCCCCAAAAAACGGGGACTTACCAGTGGACTCGCTCCACCTATTATTTAGAGCAAACTCCGCCAGAGGCAAGAAAGAAGCCCAGTCCTCCTGGTTCTCTGACACAAAACACCGGAGATATGTCTCCAAGCTCTGGTTCAGACGCTCTGTCTGACCATTGGTCTGCGGGTGAAAAGCCGATGAAAATGACAACTGCATCCCCCGCCGTGTACAAAATGCTTTCCAGAATTTGGACACGAACTGAGACCCCCGATCCGACACCACATCGGAGGGTACCACGTGAAGCCTTACAATCTCCCCAATAAACACCTGCGCAAGAGTCTTAGCATTAGGAAGAGCAGGAAGAGCGATAAAATGTGCCATCTTGCTGAACCTGTCCACCACAACGAGTATGACTGTTTTACCCGAAGATGGCGGGAGATCCGTAATGAAGTCCATAGACAGATGAGTCCACGGACGCTCCGGGATCTTCAAAGGTAAGAGGGCCCCAGACGGACGGGTATGTGGGGTCTTAGAGCGCACACAAACCTCGCAGGACGCGACAAAAGTTACCACCTCCCTATGTAAGTTAGGCCACCAAAACCGGCGCGAGAGGAGATCCTCAGTTGCTTTACTCCCTGGGTGTCCTGCCAAAGCTGAATTATGGTGTGCCTCGATCACCCTTTGTCGCAACTGATTAGGAACAAACAGTCTCCCTGGAGGTCCTACAGGGTCGTCCCCCTGAGCCTCCAATACCTCTTCCTCAAGCTCAGAGCATACTGCCGAGACCACCACCCCCTCCTGAAGGACCGGAACCGGATCCTCTGTATTCCCAGCTCCTGGGAAACAGCGAGATAAGGCATCCGCCTTAACATTTTTTGACCCAGGACGATATGTGACAACAAATTAAAACCTGGTAAAAAACAACGACCACCTAGCTTGTCTGGGATTCAGACGTTTAGCGGATTCTAAATATAGCAGGTTTTTGTGATCGGTAATGACAGTGACCGGGTGGACTGCCCCCTCCAAAAAATGACGCCACTCCTCAAAAGCCAACTTAATGGCCAAGAGCTCCCTATTGCCGACATCATAATTCCTCTCAGCAGACGACAATTTTTTAGAAAAGAAGGCGCACGGATGCCACTTACCAGGGGACGAATCTTGTGACAATACCGCTCCCACCCCTACCTCGGAAGCGTCCACCTCAACAATGAATGGCTGAGACGCATCAGGCTGAACAAGTATGGGTGCAGAAGCAAAACATTTTTTCAAAGAGGAAAACGCTTGACAAGCCTTGTCAGACCACTTTGAAAAATCCGTCCCTTTTTTAGTCATGTCTGTGAGAGGTTTAACTATGGAGGAGAAATTACGAATGAATTTCCGGTAGTAGTTAGCAAACCCCAGGAAACGTTGTAATGCCTTAAGATCCTCTGGCAGATCCCACTCAAGAACTGCCCGCACTTTCCCAGGGTCCATACGAAAACCGGATGCTGACACCAGGAATCCTAAAAACTGAAGTTCCTGTACGGCGAACACACACTTCTCCCATTTGGTGTACAGTTTATTATCCCGCAATATCTGTAACACCTGCCTAACATGCTCCTGATGAGACACAAGATCTGGCGAGTAAATTAAGATATCATCCAGATATATGACCACAAACTGTCCCATTAGGTGGCGAAAGATGTCATTTACAAAGTGTTGAAACACCGCCGGGGCAATACTCAGACCAAATGGCATGACAAGGTTCTCATAATGCCCCTCCGGAGTGTTAAACGCCATCTTCCACTCATCCCCCTCCTTCATCCTAATAAGATTGTACGCCCCCCTGAGATCCAACTTAGAGAACCATTTGGCACCCACGATCTGATTGAAGAGATCGGGAATAAGTGGGAGCGGATACGGATCTCGGACCGTAATCCGATTAAGCTCACAGAAATCCAGGCAAGGGCGTAGGCCTCCATCTTTTTTTTTCACAAAGAAGAACCCCGCGGCCACCGGGGAAGATGAAGGTCTAATATGCCCCTTAGCCAGACTCTCTGAAATATAATCCTTCATGGCCTGTCTCTCAGGACCAGAAAGGTTATACAACCTAGATTTCGGTAACTTGGCCCCAGGGATCAAGTTAACAGCACAGTCATACTCGCGATGAGGAGGTAGTTCTTGACACCCTTCCTCCAAGAATACATCCTCAAAGTCCACCAGAAATGGAGGTAAGGCCCTAGGAGCGACCGCACCAATGACCGTATTCATGCAGTTTTTATTACAGAAATCGCTCCATTGGCTTATCTCTCTGGATTGCCAATCAATAACCGGGTTATGCTTAGTTAGCCAAGGCAGGCCCAGCACTATAGGAGTGGGAAGACCCTCCAACACATAACAAGACAACAGTTCTTTATGTAGCGCCCCCACTTGAAGATCAATGTTATGCACTGCTTGCACAAAAGTTCCCTGACCGAGAGGTCTGGCGTCGATCGAGAATATGGGGACGGGTTTAGCCAACCCACACAATTGCATACCTTGAACCCAGGCAAAGCGAGCATCCACCAGATTTGCCCCGGCCCCACTATCCAGAAGAACAGATATCCTCTCAGTTCTCGCACCCACCACCACCTCCGCCGGTACGAGAAACTGAGACGAACTTAGGGACGAAATACTTACTCCCAGATTGCCGTCCACCACACAATCTGGGATCAATAGTTTTCCGGCGACTTCTCACTCTGCAAAGGACGGGATGGACACCCCCCAATAAAATGTCCTTTTTTTCCACAGAAGAAACAACTTCTTGTTTTGTGGCGCCCCACCGATCCCCTCCCCCGGAATGATGTCCCTCCTAATTGCATAGGCTCCTCTGGACTGACCAGGGGAACCTCCGTGTAAGGGACCCTTGAGGAAGGTGGAATCATCACAGGGGGCGGAGTTACCCCGCACCTCTCCCGTAACCGTCTATCAATGCGAATAGCAAGGGCCATAGCGGCTTCCAGTGTCGTGGGAGGGTCATACTGCGCCAACACATCTTTTAATTTGTCAGATAAACCTTGACAAAACTGGCTCCTAAGAGCCGGGTCATTCCACTGGGTGTCCGTGGCCCACCTACGGAACTCCGAAGAAAATTCCTCTGCCGGACGATCTCCCTGCTGTATCTTACGTAACTTATTTTCAGCAAGGGAGACTCGATCCGGGTCATCATATACAAGACCCAGTGCTGCGAAAAATCTATCCACTGACTGGAGAGCCGGGGAGTCCGGGGGAAGAGAGAACGCCCAGGACTTGGGGTCCCCTTGTAGGAGCGAGATGACAATTCCCACCCTTTGATCTTCACTCCCAGATGACCGAGGTCGCAGCCGAAAGTACAATTTACATGCCTCCCGGAAAGCAAAAAACTTGTCCCGCCCTCCAGTGAACCTGTCCGGGAGAGCTACTTTAGGTTCAGGTCTGGCATGCTCCGGGGGGTACAAAACCTTGGACTTAACATCCCTCAGCTCCATGGACAAACTCTGCAACTGCTGAGCTAGACTGGCTACTGGATCCATAGTGGCTGGGGAGAATCTTTAATGTGGTCGGTGAAAATGTCACGCTGTCTCTGTATACAGGAGAACCGGGGTCTATGCTGACCCTAAGCTGGGGCCTGACTAATCCCTCTACCTGGAGGTACTGTTGATGGTACAGAGGTCCAGGCCGCCAGCGTAACCCTATCTCCTGTGAATCCCTAACCACTGTAATCCAGTCCTTAGAAGGACCCTGATTACCACCACAGGGATAAGGAAGGTATCTGCCTTCACACACAGTATAAGACAAACAAGACAGTACAAGGGGTAAATAAAAGAACACCTTGCATACAAAACTACCAATACAGAGGGAACACAAAAGGGTAGGGAGATAACTAATAAAGCGAGGAGAGGAGAAAACCACAACAGGTATTCTTAGCTTAGACTTCTCAATACGATCCGCTCTGCTGGTCTGCATGAATGCTTTCACCGACACTTCCCCAGCAGACAGGCAGGTATTTAAAGGAAACCAATTAACAAAACATTAATTGCAGCTGAGCGAGGCTGGTCAGTCCAGCACAGAGAGAGAAAGAATTAACTCCCTCAGTGCCGAAAAACACCCAGCACCAGAAACTCAGCTGTGCGAAGTCAGGGTGTGCAATCGCGACGATCTTCGCAGCGACACACCCGTGACAGTCGGCATGCTTGCTCACTGAAACTACACTCAGTTGACTCAGTTCTGACCAGGCTGAAGTGGCTATCTTCCTCCACTATTACTGGACTCCACACAGTAAACTAAGTTCAAGCTGTAGTCTTTAGTCTTTCAATCACTGCGTTCCCTTTCCTTCCTCTCCTTCTAAGGCTCTGTCTGAAGCAGCTATCAGGACCTTCCGTCAGACTGATCTATGCACACTTCAAGAGCTATCTTTCCACGCTCCAAGGGAACTATCAGTCTGCCACATTCTGAGGTAACTCTCCCTCTCAGCTCGTCTCTCTCAGGTGATCTAACACTTCTCTCTGTGAGGTGATCTGATCTCACTCTGAGGTAGACTAAATCTAACTAACTGCCATCTCTCCACTACCCTTATATATATAGATACTCTTCAAGTGCTCCCTCTGGTGGCTCCAGGGAATGGTGAAGGTGTGAATGAATATCAGGTGTGAGTGTGGGTTTACCTTCTGTTCCATCCGGAACGCTCTGGTCTTTTCCGTGGAGGCGGGACTTTCGCTTTCTCTTCCTTGCACTAAGGATGAAGAGGAGGCGGATCTCCTTTGCAGTGGGGCATGATCTGACATTGTAGAAGCACTTGGATAGGACGGCCATAACTTTCGCACCACAGGGGGGGTACGCCCACGAATACACGCCCTCCTTCCTCACCAGTGCCTCAGGGCGCGAACATGGTGGCAAAATGGCGGCAAATGGCGCCAAAAATAAAAAAAACAGCAACACAGTCTTTTGTACAAAAACAGTCCATTCAGGCACACAGGACTCACATATAGCGAGCTTCATATCCTGTTCGTGATGCCAAGATAGATGAGTCGAACAGCCAGGGTCTGTGGGGTACTCGGCACCGAGCCCGTTCACTTCAATGGGGGATGTCACGGGTAGCACAGCTCGGTCCGTTGCCCTGGGCGATCACCATAAAATGTGGGATATTTACAGGGGATTAAAGTATATACAGTTTGTTCATGACGTCACCTGTGGTACCTGGTCAGGGTGACCAGCGCTGTAGAGTAGATCCGCTGAGGGGTTGTTACTGGGCAGCAAGGTGTTAAGTCTTCCACAGGCAAGACTGGATCCCTCAGGGTATATGGCGGTGTAGTGGTGCAGGAGCAATAAGGCAGACACACACAAGAAAGTCTCTTTCTGTACCTTTACTGATTATAGTTGCAGGCACGTCCCGGGAAGCTGGCAGGGTGGAGGATGCACGTCCAGTAATCCCACTGAGTAGGTGTAGGGCCTCCGTACTCCTGTATGTGTGTGAGTTTCTGACCTGTATGAAACGAAGTCTAACTCTGTCTTCTCATATACGCCTGGCTGACTTTGTGGTGGAGCCTTCTCTTGGATAGAACTTAGTCTCTAATGGTTGCGCTGACCAGACTCCTATTCTTCCTGACCCCGGTTACGTATCAGCACTGCTGGGCCCCTGCGACTTGAAGTCCCACAGGGTCTCCGGTTTCTCCTACTAGTCGTGTAGATGCTAGCAAGCTCGGACCCGGTGTCCGGTTGTTCAGAGTGGAGGTAAGCGATCAATGCTGTTTCAACCTCTGTCACTCTCTTCTTCCTTCCACTCGCCTTTCGTCCTACTCTAACCCTTAACATAAGCACACTAGCAGTAGATAGCTGATTCTTCCTTCTCTTCACCGCTCTCAAAGCGTCGGCACGCTTGCTCACTGAAACTGCACTCAGTTGACTCAGTTCTGACCAGGCTGAAGTGGCTATCTTCCTCCACTATTACTGGACTCCACACAGTAAACTAAGTTCAAGCTGTAGTCTTTAGTCTTTCAATCACTGCTGTTCCCTTTCCTTCCTCTCCTTCCAAGGCTCTGTCTGAAGCAGCTATCAGGACCTTCCGTCAGACTGATCTATGCACACTTCAAGAGCTATCTTTCCACGCTCCAAGGGAACTATCAGTCTGCCACGTTCTGAGGTAACTCTCCATCTCAGCTCGTCTCTCTGAGGTGATCTAACACTTCTCTCTGTGAGGTGATCTGATCTCACTCTGAGGTAGACTAAATCTAACTAACTGCAGTCTCTCCACTACCCTTATATATATAGATACTCTTCAAGTGCTCCCTCTGGTGGCTCCAGGGAATGGTGAAGGTGTGAATGAATATCAGGTGTGAGTGTGGGTTTACCTTCTGTGCATCCTCCTGGGTACATGTGGCTCCAAGCGCAGCTGGGCTACACATCCCCCCTAGTTATCATCAGCACTCCCGGGCTGAAAAGAAATACATTTTTATATAACATCAACATAAACAATAACTCGTCCCTTGCGGGAGGTGAGGACACTTCAAACGTTGCAATAAATACAATTAGAAAAGTAGAAAATACTTTCAAGTGTAAATATACAAGATTCTTGTGGAGGACCCATCAAAAACCTCCCACGGTGGTCCTGAGTGGGCTGCAGGACTTTCCTTTGCAGACCTCACTCTAGGCCACACCACACGGGTTTTTCTTCTGAGGTAGCGGTTTACGTAAAATCAAGATGGGGCACCAAGTGCCAACTATTTACATTACAGTTTTTGTGCTGCAAGAGTCCTCAGCACGCAGTCCACATCATAGACATCATCAAAACCACATTACCCAACTGGGGTATACTATACATCAATCATGTAAACTTTTTCACATTAAAGTGCAACTCTTCAACATAACTTCTCTGGCAAGTTTGTACAGTACAGTAAACCCTGTCCGGGTCCTACTGGTCTTCTTCAGCGAACATTACAGCATCTTCCATACCTGGGGCTGGAAGCACACTGTGCGTTCTGAATCGCATCACCATAAAGTCATGTTCTGCTACCGGTGTCTGGGTAGCCACAGTCCCTCTTTTCTATTTTCGTTCTGCAACTGCCTGGAGGCCTGAAAGGTGCCTCTCCTAGGCTTGCGCTTTGCAGGGTGCGCAGGCATGGCTCAGCAGAGGGCGCACTAGCAGTCGCTGCGCTCTGCAGCGTTTCAGAATATGACGCAGGTGCGCGGACTAGCGCCGGCGTGGCTGGGGCCTGGGACACAGAGACACGGGACACATTCCCTGCTTCTGGGACTGGGGCGCCAACTCTGGAGACGTTCAGGGCATACCACCCTATAAGCCCCCAATGCCGCGTGTAGGAGACTACATCCCCTATTAACAGATCCCTGTCCGGGTGCCCCTCAGGCAGGTGAGACTCCACATCCCTCCAGTTTACGAAGACTTCCTGGTACAGGCCGGGTTCATGGATGAACCCCCAGCCTCCCTGGAGTTTGAAGTCTCGTATAGCCCCCTGGCGCCGCGGTTCCCGGAGCGTACCTTTATCTCGCCGGACGATCTCCTTATCGGCAAGATCCTGCTCCCGGTACCTTTGGCGAAGCCGCTGCACCTCACGCTGCTCCCGCTGCTGCCGCTGCTCCTGCTCACGGCGTCTCCATTCGTTCTCTTTCTGGGCGGCGTACTCCACGTAGTCCAGGAGCTCCATTTCCTCCCAATCAATCTCCATTGCATCAGGCAGGATTCCTTCCGTCGTCCCTACCAGGGGACTGCATTCCGCTGCTACCGCTGCGGCCTCTGGTTCCAGGCCTGGCTGGCATTCCGGTCCGGGCAAGGCCTCCTCAGCCTCCTCTCCTCCCGCTGCGGCCTCGGCGGGGTCAGGTACAGCTCTTCCGGGGCCGGCCTCCGGTTCCTCCTCAGCCGCTGGTTCCAGTGGTGGCGCGGGAGGCAGTTGCGCAACCAGGGGGGAGAGCAGCTGGTCCCACTGCAGACGCAGTTTCAGGGCACGCCAGCTCCGCTCCATCGCCTCCATCTCTGCGCGGTTTCGGGCCAGATCCTGCAGCGCCGCATTCACCTCCTCCACATGATACATTATTTCTTCGCCCTCCCGACCTGAGGATGGTTCGGGCACAGGATACACTTCTTCAGGGGAATGGGGTCTGCGCACCGCCATTCCCCCACACAGCAACTCCTGTCCTTCCGCCATCTCACGCCAGGCCAGACTGTGCTTTCCATCCGGAACGCTCTGGTCTTTTCCGTGGAGGCGGGACTTTCGCTTTCTCTTCCTTGCACTAAGGATGAAGAGGAGGCGGATCTCCTTTGCAGTGGGGCATGATCTGACATTGTAGAAGCACTTGGATAGGACGGCCATAACTTTCGCACCACAGGGGGGTACGCCCACGAATACACGCCCTCCTTCCTCACCAGTGCCTCAGGGCGCGAACATGGTGGCAAAATGGCGGCAAATGGCGCCAAAAATAAAAAAAACAGCAACACAGTCTTTTGTACAAAAACAGTCCATTCAGGCACACAGGACTCACATATAGCGAGCTTCATATCCTGTTCGTGATGCCAAGATAGATGAGTCGAACAGCCAGGGTCTGTGGGGTACTCGGCACCGAGCCCGTTCACTTCAATGGGGGATGTCACGGGTAGCACAGCTCGGTCCGTTGCCCTGGGCGATCACCATAAAATGTGGGATATTTACAGGGGATTAAAGTATATACAGTTTGTTCATGACGTCACCTGTGGTACCTGGTCAGGGTGACCAGCGCTGTAGAGTAGATCCGCTGAGGGGTTGTTACTGGGCAGCAAGGTGTTAAGTCTTCCACAGGCAAGACTGGATCCCTCAGGGTATATGGCGGTGTAGTGGTGCAGGAGCAATAAGGCAGACACACACAAGAAAGTCTCTTTCTGTACCTTTACTGATTATAGTTGCAGGCACGTCCCGGGAAGCTGGCAGGGTGGAGGATGCACGTCCAGTAATCCCACTGAGTAGGTGTAGGGCCTCCGTACTCCTGTATGTGTGTGAGTTTCTGACCTGTATGAAACAAAGTCTAACTCTGTCTTCTCATATACGCCTGGCTGACTTTGTGGTGGAGCCTTCTCTTGGATAGAACTTAGTCTCTAATGGTTGCGCTGACCAGACTCCTATTCTTCCTGACCCCGGTTACGTATCAGCACTGCTGGGCCCCTGCGACTTGAAGTCCCACAGGGTCTCCGGTTTCTCCTACTAGTCGTGTAGATGCTAGCAAGCTCGGACCCGGTGTCCGGTTGTTCAGAGTGGAGGTAAGCGATCAATGCTGTTTCAACCTCTGTCACTCTCTTCTTCCTTCCACTCGCCTTTCGTCCTACTCTAACCCTTAACATAAGCACACTAGCAGTAGATAGCTGATTCTTCCTTCTCTTCACCGCTCTCAAAGCGTCGGCACGCTTGCTCACTGAAACTGCACTCAGTTGACTCAGTTCTGACCAGGCTGAAGTGGCTATCTTCCTCCACTATTACTGGACTCCACACAGTAAATTAAGTTCAAGCTGTAGTCTTTAGTCTTTCAATCACTGCTGTTCCCTTTCCTTCCTCTCCTTCCAAGGCTCTGTCTGAAGCAGCTATCAGGACCTTCCGTCAGACTGATCTATGCACACTTCAAGAGCTATCTTTCCACGCTCCAAGGGAACTATCAGTCTGCCACGTTCTGAGGTAACTCTCCATCTCAGCTCGTCTCTCTGAGGTGATCTAACACTTCTCTCTGTGAGGTGATCTGATCTCACTCTGAGGTAGACTAAATCTAACTAACTGCAGTCTCTCCACTACCCTTATATATATAGATACTCTTCAAGTGCTCCCTCTGGTGGCTCCAGGGAATGGTGAAGGTGTGAATGAATATCAGGTGTGAGTGTGGGTTTACCTTCTGTGCATCCTCCTGGGTACATGTGACTCCAAGCGCAGCTGTGCTACACACACTGATGCACAGCCAGTGCTAGATGATTCTGCTGGTACATTCACCCAGAGCACTGCATTGCCCTCGCAGTCTACTGAGCCAGATTCTGACAATGATGAAACTCAGGTGCCCCTTCTCGCATACTATACCACCTTACACGGTGACACAGATGAAGGTGCAGATGAAATTGAAGAGGAGGTGATGGATGACCCAGTTGTTGACCCGGATTGGTATCCATTGGGGGACGAGGGTGCCGCTGGCAATAGCTCAGAAGAGGAGGAGGATCCGCAGCAGGCATCGACATCGCAGCTGCTGTTATCTGGCAGGCCCATAGCTGTCCATAAATGTGTTAAAAAAGCAAAAAGAGTTGCAGGACAGCTTGGCCAGACGGTCAAATTAGCCCAGCGTGCTAGCCCTGAAAATTTTTCCCATAATATGAAGAGTGCAGTGTGGCACTTTTTTTACCAAAATCCTATTGATGAGGCAAAGGTTACCTGTCAGAAGTGCGGAAGGACCTTTAGCCGAGGGAAAAATCTCTGAAATTTGAATACCAGTTGCATGCTTAGACATTTAAACACCATGCACTTGCAAGCGTGGAAGGACTGCAAAACCTCAGGTAGCACACGTGCACCTGCTCCGACTGAAGGTAGCCAGCAACGTTACATCGCTTCCCCCACTGTAAGCCCACCGGTTAGCACACCACCAGCAAGAAATGTTGAGGTGTCTTCGCAAGGCCAAAGCAGTCAGGGAATCACAATATTTTTCCAACAAATGACTGCATCTAGGCCATCACCACCACTACCACCATCACCATCACCAACCCCCTCTCAGTCCACCGCTAGTTCCACCATATGCAGCTCTCAAGTGCAGGTCACCCTAGCAGAGACTCCGAGTAGGACAAGAAAGTACTCATCCTCTCATCCGTGTATACTGGCTTTGAACGCCTACATTGCCAAACTGATCTCATTAGAGATGATGCCCTTCCATTTGGTTGAAAGTGCAGCGTTCCGAGAGCTCATGGCCTACGCTGTCACACGCTATGACCTACCCAGTCGGCACTTCTTTTCTAGAAAAGCCATCATTGCCCTCCGCCTGCATGTGAAAGACCGCATTGTCCATGCACTCAAATAATCAGTGAGTGGAAAGGTGCACCTCACAACAGATGCATGGGCCAGTAGGCATGGCCAGGGCTGTTACGTGTCCATCACTGCGCACTGGGTTAATGTGGTGGATGCAGTGTCCACAGGGGACAGCGGCGGTGGGACAGTGATGCCTAGCCCATGGTATAGGCAACAGTTGGTTGTAGGCGTTTGACCCTCTTCCTCCTCCTCCTCCAGAAGCGAAAGCTTGTCGACAGAGCGCAGTCGCAAGAGCACTCCATCCGCAGCTGCCAGTGTTGCACACGAAGTGTCCCACTATCGAACAGCTAGTGGTAAGCGTCAGCAGACTGTTTTAAAGATGATGTCTTTGGGCGACAACAGACACACCGCGAAGGTACTGGCCGACTACTTGCAGTGAGAAACTGAGTCATGGCTAGGCAGTCTACATCTTGAGCCAGGCAAGGTAGTCAGTGATAAAAGACATAATTTTGTGGCGGCCATAGCCCTGGCAAAACTCAGACACATACCTTGCCTGGCTCAAATCTTGAACCTGGTGGTGCAGTGCTTCATAAATAATTATCCGGAGTTACCAGCCCTGCATAAGGTGCGAAGACTGTGCTCGCACATCTGTCGCTCGCCTGTAGACTCCAGTCGTATGCAGAGGCTGCAGCGATCGCTCCACCTCCCCAAGCACTACCTAATCATAGACGTTGCAACAAGGTGGAACTCCACCATGCACATGGTTGAGAGGTTGTGCGAACAGAGGCAGGCTGTAATGCATTTGTGGGAGGATACACAGGCAGGCAATTTGAGGGCAGACATCGAGTTGTCAGGTGTGCAGTGGTCAAAGCTGAAAAAATACCTCTGTAAAGTCCTTCAGTGTTTTGAGGAATGCACACGGCTGGTAAGTGCAGACAACGCCATCATAAGCATGACATCCCACTTATGCGTCTGTTCATGCAAACTTTGATGCACATTAAGGATCAGGCGTCAGTAGCGGAGGAGGAGGGAAGCCTTGATGACAGTCAGCCATTGTCTGCTCAGGGAACTGTCCTGGAGGAGGTGGAGGAAGAAGAGGAAGAGGAGGAGGATGAGGGGGATGATTATTTTGGGGAGGAGGATGCTTCTTGGGGGGCAAGAGAAAATGTTGGCTTGCCAAGGTCAGGTACAGGGTTTGTGCGTGACTGGAGGGATGTGGATTTGGCAGAAAGTGCTCCTCCACCCACCACTGGCAGTGCATCATTGACACCTGGAACATTGGCCCACATGTGTGATTTTCTCTTGCGGATCCTAAAAAGGGACCCCCGCATTACCAAAATAATGAAGGATGACGACTACTGGTTGGCCAGCAGCCTCGATCCATGCTGTAAAGGCAAATTACAGAACATCATGCCACAGGAGAACCTAGAGCTAATATTGGCGAACAAACAAGCAACTCTGGTAAACCGTTTGTTAGAGGCATTCCCAGCTCACAGCAGTGGTGCAGGTTCTACCACGAGCAGTACTGGGCAACATGGAAGAGGTGTTCGTGGTGCACACAGCCGAAGTGGCGTTGGATACAGAGGGTTTCATGACTATTTTGTGGACTGATTTCTTGCTCACACGACTGGTAATACTGAATAGATTGCAACAGACAGGAGACAACAGTTGTCAACTATGGTTCAAAATTACCTCTCCTCCCCTATCGATGTTCTCCCTCACAGTTCATTCCCCTTTGACTACTTGGCCTGTAAACTGGACACCTGGCCTGAATTGGCACAATATGCCTTATGGGAGCTCGCTTGGCCTGCTGGTAGTATGCTATCAGAAAGAGTCTTCAGTGCTGCTGGATTAATCCTGACAGAAAGAATGACCCGGCTGTCGACCAAAAATGTAGGTTATCTCGCCTTCATTAAAATGAACCATGCCTGGGTTTCAAAGGATTTTGTACCACCTTCCCCTGATGACACATAGGTTGCCAGCAAAATGGCTCGCTTTGTCCTCCTCTTCCTCTGACTTCTCCAATTCCTCCATTTGCAGCTGCTGAACGTTCAGCCTACACCTCAACATATGCCAGTTGTTCCACCTCCCTAACTGGGCTGTACCCCACCCAGGGCCGGCATCAGCACCTGGCGCACCCGGGCAAGTGCCGGGGCCCTGAGCAGGTGAGGGGGCACACTTGCCGTCAGAGACACCGGCGTACTATGAGGGGCCCTATGCCAGTGCCGGCGCCCATGAGTGGGCTCAGGGCCCCAGCATTTGCAATACTTGCCTCTCACTGCTCCACCGCTGTGACATCTTCCGCGTTTCCTGACAGTGGCTTTCAGGTCAGAGAGCGCGATGACGTCACGTCTGTGCGCCCTCTGCCTGAACATACACAGTGCAGAGAGCTGGAAGATGGCGACGCTGAGGAGTCCAGAGTAGAGCAGTGCCCAGCGAGGAGAGGTATTTTATTTTTTTAATGTTTGGAGCAATATATGGGGAGCATTATACACTGGAGAATTATATATGGTGCCCATCATACACTTGAGCATAATAGATAGGGTCCATTATACACTGGAGCATTATATATGGGGCCCATCATACACTGGAGCATTATAAATGGGGCCCATCATACACTGGAGCATCATATATGGGGCCCATTATACACTGGAACATCATATATGGGCCCATTATATACTGGAGCATCATATGGGGCCCATTATATATGGAACATTATATAGGCCCATCATACACTGGAGCATCATCCATGGGGCCCATCATATACTGGAGCATCATATGGGGCCCATTATATATGGCGCATCATATGGGGCACATTATATATGGAGCATCACATGGAGCCCATTATATATGGAGCATTATATATGGGGACAATTATATTTGGAGCATTATATGGGGCTCATCATATACTGGAGCATCATATATGGGGCCCATCATATACTAGAGCTTCATATGAGATTCATTATTAATGGGGCATCATATAGGGCCCTTTATACATGGAGCATCATATGGAGCACATATGGGACCTATTCTGTATGGAGCATTATATGGAGCCCATTCTGTATGGAGCTTTATATGCGACTCATTATACTGTATGGAGCAATATGTGGGGCTCATTATACTCTATGGGGACCATCCTATACTGTATGGCACAGTATATGGGGACCATCATATACTGGAGCATTATGTGGAGCTCATCATATACTGTATGGAACATTATATGGGACCAATTATGTATGGAGCAATATATGGGGCTCATTATTCTTTATGGAGCAATATATGTGGCTCATTATACTGTATGAAGCATTATATTGGGCCCATTATTCTGTATGGAGTATCATATATGGGACTCATTATTCTGTATGGAGCAATATCTGGGGCTCATTATTCTGTATAGAGCAATATATGCGGCTCATTATTCTGTATGGCGCACTATGTGGTGCCCATAATACTGTATGGAGGACTATACTGTCTGGTTTTTGAGCTATTGTAGGACTTACAATAGATATCACTCATGTAATGTAAGAAGTGAAGTATTTGGCATTGTACTATACCTATATTTCTCTGCCGTATCGGTGCATCATGAATTGTGGTATGTGTTAAAGGGGGCCACTGAGATTCTTTCGCCCGGGGCCCACGAAAACCTGGAGCCAGCCCTGCCCCCCCACAACTGTAGCCAAATAACCCCCAGTTTTCAATGCGTTATTATTATTATAAAGTAAATGAAGGTTGACAAGCTTAAGTAATAAGAATTGATGTCGTTGGCATTGAAATGCGCACTGTAGGTGTGTTTACTGTCCTCCACTCACTGCCGACTTTTCTTCCCCATTGACTTGCATTGGGGTCGGGTCGGGTTTCAGTCGGAACTCTGACTTTTTCCGATAGTCGGCCGATTTCGTTCGACTCGACTTTTGGAAAAGTCGGATGGTCCGAAACCCGACTCGACCCTCCAAGAGACAAAGTCGCTCATCTCTACCCAAAAGTCATTATCTTAGTAAATTAGAATAATTTACAAAAAACACCTGTAAAGGCTTCCTAAGCATTTAAAAAGGTCCCTTATTCTGTTTCAGTAGGCTCCACAATCATGGGAAAGACTGCTGACTTTACAGATGTCCAGAAGGCAGACATTGACAAACTCCACAAGGAGTGGGAAGGAAGAGAGATGACAGAGTGCTTTTTTATTTTTTTTGTGAATAAATGTGTAAAACAGGGTGAGGATTTTCTATTTCAAGCAAAAGGACTTTATTCTTGCTGTGTCTTTATTACAATCTGACTATGGGTTGGTAATGGGAGCATCTTATATACGCCTCTCCATTACTAACCGTTTGGCTTAATGTCAGCAGCGATAAAACAGCTGACATCAACCCCAAACCTATTATTCCACTTGCCATGGCACCAGAGCCACAAAAGGTCATTGCTAAAGAAGTTGGCTGTTCACAGAGTTCTGTATCCAAGCATATTAATGGAAAGTTGAGTGGAAGGAAAAAGTGTGGTAGAAAAAAGGGCACAAGCAACAGGGATAACTGCAGCCTTGAAAGAATTGTTAAGAAAAGGCCATTCAAAGATTTGGGGGAGATTCACAAGGAGTGAACTGCTGCTGGAGTCATTACTTCAAGAGCCACCACACACAGCCGTATAGAGGACATGGGCTACAAGTCTCGCATTCCTTGCATCAAGCCACTCATGACCAATAGACAGCACCAGAAAAGTCTTACATAGACGAACAAGAAAAAGAACTGGACTGTTGCTCAGTGGTCCAAGGTGTTGCTTTCAGATGAAAGTAAATTTTGCATTTCATTTTGAAATCAAGGTCCCAGAGTCTGGAGGAAGAGTGGAGGGGCCACAATCCAAGCTGCTTGAGGTATAGTGTGAAGTTTCAACAATCAGTGATGGTTTGAGGAGCCATGTAATCTGCTGGTGTAGATCCACTGTGTTTTATCAAGACCAAAGTCAGCGCAGCCATCTACCAGGAAATTTTAGAGCACTTCATGCTTCCCTCTGCCAAAAAAAGCTTTTTGGAGATGGTAATTTAATTTTCCAGCAGGCCTTGGCACTGGTCCACACTGCCAAAAGTAGCAATACCTGGTTTAAAAACAACAGTATCACTGTGCTTGATTGGCCAGCAAACTCGCCTGACCTTAACCCCATAGAGAATCTATGGGGTATTGTCAAGAGGAAGATGAGAGACATCAGACCCAATAATGCAGACGAGCTGAAGGCTGCTATCATCCTGGGCTTCCATAACATCTCAGCAGTGCCACGGGCTGATCGCATTCATGCCACGCCGCATTGATGCAGTAATTGATGGAAAAGGAGCCCTGACCAAATACTGAGTGCATTTACTGAACATACATTTCAGTAGGCCAACATTTCAGATTTTAAAATAATTTTTCAAGCTGGTGTTATAAAGTATTCTAATTTACTGAGATAATGACTTTTGGGTTTTCATTGGCTGTAAGCCATAATCATCAACATAAACAGAAATAAACACTTGAAATAGATCACTCTGTTTGTAATGACTCTATATAATATCTGAGTTTCACTTTTTGTATTGAAGAACTGAAATAAATGATCTTTTTGATGATAATATTATTTAGTGAGAAGCACTTGTATATTGTTGGAGTTTTTAACTGCCTCTTTTACTGACTGAGCACTGTTTCCATCAGCCTAAGGGCTCATGCAGACATCCATGGATTTCAGTTTGATCTCGGACCACAATAAACAGACTGGCTGCAGATCTTCCAATCCGAGCTTTACAGCGTCATATATTTCATGAGGCTGTCACGCTCAGTTCTGTCAGTGTTTTAGCTGCCTGTGCACCAACCGATTTGCACGGATGTCTGAATGATCCCTTAGGCTGTTTTTAATTAGTGCTGGATCCTACCTGCCCTTTTAAGGGAATCTATCACCACATTGACCTATCTAAATTATTAATATGGGCATACAGGCTGTAGAATGCTGAAAACAGTCCTCCCTGTGTGTCTCCTATCAGATGCCTTGTAGTTGATAAACCTTTTATCACTTTATATAAATGACCTCTTCCAAGCTCTGGGGAAGACGCTACTTGGAAGATAACTCTGCCTCCAGAGATTATTTGACATGAAGGGAAGTTACCAGTGTGAGACAAGTGACTAACACAGGAGAAATTAAATTTATTTTCTTGCAAACACATTTTGTACTTCTCTCTGAGCTGGTCAAATGTGGCGACATATTCCCTTTAAATTTGTAGGCTTTTAGTCCGGGAAAGGCATGTTTGATAAATATTAGGTGATGGTCCCATCAAAAAAGGGTATGCTTTGTTGCATACAGTAAATTATATTTTGCAGTAATGCAGTTTTAATCTCATACATTCAATATTTGCATACATCTTAACGATGCTGTATTGTGTGGTTTGCAGACATTTTTATGAATCTGCACTTTGTGTTCTAGAAGCAACGCTCTTTTGAAGGTGCAATATTTCAGCTAACTACAAGTTAAGTGGAGCTGTAAATCTAAGCATAGATTTATAAAAATAATCTGCTAGAAAAAGTACCATATATAAGCATAAGCATATCCTAAAAATGTCCTCATTCATTAGAGTTGCATATGCATATATTCATCAAAATATATAGTACATAATGTACAGATCAGGTGCACACTGTAAGTAAAAACGTGATATTCTGCATTTATTCAGATATTTGCATAATAAAATAGATAGAACTATATTCCAGTTATATGGGGTCACAGATCAAATTGCATATATTCAATAGTATGTGCATTAATATTAAGACAATGTAACCTCAGGTGAGAGGTAAAGGAGAGGGATACGATTCAGCCTAATCCATGGATAAATTGGACAGCAGAGGTCACTGTATGAACATAAGTCAATGCCTCTCACAGCCCTCATCTCTTTTACATATAAATGAAACTGCAGAGGCAAACTAATAATAATGATGATGATATCAAGATGAAATGGGAGTCATCCCTCTCATATCTCTGTGGCAGCATCTTCGTCAAACTTTCCCTGGACTTGCCATCTGGAGTGTGTGGGTGGAAGGTTCTGGGGCTGCATTTCAGGCAGAAGATGCTGTGGGTATTGTGGTAGACTGCTTATACCATGAAAGCTGACATAAATAATATAGCTGTAATATAACTACTGCCAGTAATAGAATCATATCATTCACTTATTATGTCCAATTTTCTCTCTTTCTGAGACATCTGGTGGATGATGAATCATAATTCATAAAAAAAAAATAATACATCTATATAAAGTGCAAAACTATTACTTTAGAAAAAGGCTCTGAAAATAGTTAAATATCTAAATCATCATCAATGTTTATTGCAACAAATGGAACCATTAGAAACTCTTTTTTTTTCCTCTGCCATTTTCCATTAGAAACTACAGCTCATTCTGCAAAAAAAGAAACAATCGAGGCAATAAAAATGGCACCAATGAAAACGTCAACTCATTCCACAGTGCTGCTCTGTCCATAGTTTAGTGGCCGCTCCCAGGTGCTGTACATTGTCTCCCTTTCATTTTTTGGGACATGCAGCACCCAGGAGCGACCACTAAACAATGTACGGAGACTCGCTCTGACTCTGTAAAGTGTTTACAGGTGGCTGATTCCAGTGCAGACAGCAGCTGAACGATGGAGGTGATATGTGTCAGATAACCACAGACCTGATATGGGAGTTAGTCTTTATTTATACAATATATTACATTACTGTGTTGTTGTTTAGTGTACAATAGAAATATACCAGACATGTGCCAGAAGTGAACCAGGGGCGAACATGCCCAGAGGTGGAGGAGGGCGCCTGCAGGGCAGCTAATACTGAGGGCAATCTGGCCTGCTTCACGGAATCCAAGAATCCGTGGGGCCCATGGCCAAATGTGCGGTGGGCAGGGAGCAATCCCTGCAGCTCCATTGCCTACAGGAGAAAATGTCAGTGGAGCTGCTGGGATCTGTCCTCTGCTTCCTGAACGAAGCTTTCTAACAGTCTATTCAGTAGGACTATCAGCTGTGTATCTGTGGCGCCCCTGAGGGTTCAGTCGCCACAGAGGTATTGCACCTCATCCAGAGGTGTGATACCCCACTCTCAGCTAAGGATGGAGCACCACCCAGGACTCTAACACCTGCACCCAACACAGACTATAGCAGCCGGGCACCCTGGATGTACCCTACGGGAGGATGGTCTCATCCTGGGCTGGGTAGTAAAGACTGCATGGGTGGGTGGAGTTAGCAAGAAGGATGGGAAATGAAGCTTTAGAAGGCAGAAAAGAGAGTCTAGTCAGACAGTCTGGAAGGGGACGTGGAGCTGAGAGCAGCTGTCCCCAGACAAGGAAAGTGAGTTACGGGAGGAACAGAAGGGAAGCTGTTGTGAACGTATTGGAGATGACTTCGGAGCTGAGGCTCCCTCTGGTGGTTGCTGAGGGTATTGAACTTATGTGGAAAAGTCCTACATCTGCAGCTGACGAGTGGTTGTCAGGTGATACTGACTGGCCTGATATAAGTGAGCTGATCTCCCATGATCCTCGCTGGTGATCAATTGTTCTTCCTGGTCTAGGTTGGAATTCAGCTTGCTTTTCTGCTGTCTCCTGCTTGCATTCAAATAAGTCTCTTTCAGTTTTTTTTTTACTGTGGTTTGAATTCCTTGCTTTTTGCTGCATTGCTTTTTGTCTTCAGCCGGGTCCCCTTTGGGGGCTTTGGCTGGTCTCTGTTTGCTTTTTGTATTTGTTCATTTTCTCAGTTCTTGTGACATTTTACTGCTTTGTAGCTACGTGTCCACACCAGAGATCTGATATAGGTGGTCGAGACCGTGTGGTCTCAGTGTTTTTTGATTCAGAAGTGTTGGAGTTTTTCCTAGGGTTTTTCTGGGTAGCAGACATTATTCTCTCCTGTGCTGTCCTATCCAGACAGTTTTGGGCCCCAGCGTTTGCTCAATCTATTTTCTGTCTGTGTTCGTATTTTCATCTTGTCTAACCACCATTATATGTTTGGGGGCTTCCTACCCTTCTGTTGGCACACTTTGTCTCGTGACGTCAGGGACTTTGTGCAGTCCTGTGGAACTTGTTCTCGGTCCAAACCTTGCTCTCGCTCTAGTGGTTTGTTAATGCCATTGCCTGTGCCCAAGAGGCCATGGACCCATATCTCTATGGATTTTATTTCCGACCTCCCTGTCACTCAGAGAATGACCGTTATTTGGGTGATCTGTGATAGGTTTTCTAAGATGATACATCTTGTGCCACTACCTAAGTTGCCATCCTCCTCTGAGTTGGTGCCCTTATTTTTTCAACAGGTGGTTCGGTTGCACGGCATTCCAGAGAACATTGTGTCTGACAGAGGAGTCCAGTTTGTGTCAGATTTTGGAGGACATTTTGTTCCAAACTGGGAGTTCAGCTGTCTTTTTCCTCTGCGTTCCACCCTCAGACCAATGGACAGACTGAGAGAAAAC
>JARQOD010000002.1:573026054-573062384 GCA_033576555.1 Oophaga sylvatica
CAGGGGACGAATCTTGTGACAATACCGCTCCCACCCCTACCTCGGAAGCGTCCACCTCAACAATGAATGGCTGAGACGCATCAGGCTGAACAAGTATGGGTGCAGAAGCAAAACATTTTTTCAAAGAGGAAAACGCTTGACAAGCCTTGTCAGACCACTTTGAAAAATCCGTCCCTTTTTTAGTCATGTCTGTGAGAGGTTTAACTATGGAGGAGAAATTACGAATGAATTTCCGGTAGTAGTTAGCAAACCCCAGGAAACGTTGTAATGCCTTAAGATCCTCTGGCAGATCCCACTCAAGAACTGCCCGCACTTTCCCAGGTCCATACGAAAACCGGATGCTGACACCAGGAATCCTAAAAACTGAAGTTCCTGTACGGCGAACACACACTTCTCCCATTTGGTGTACAGTTTATTATCCCGCAATATCTGTAACACCTGCCTAACATGCTCCTGATGAGACACAAGATCTGGCGAGTAAATTAAGATATCATCCAGATATATGACCACAAACTGTCCCATTAGGTGGCGAAAGATGTCATTTACAAAGTGTTGAAACACCGCCGGGGCAATACTCAGACCAAATGGCATGACAAGGTTCTCATAATGCCCCTCCGGAGTGTTAAACGCCATCTTCCACTCATCCCCCTCCTTCATCCTAATAAGATTGTACGCCCCCCTGAGATCCAACTTAGAGAACCATTTGGCACCCACGATCTGATTGAAGAGATCGGGAATAAGTGGGAGCGGATACGGATCTCGGACCGTAATCCGATTAAGCTCACAGAAATCCAGGCAAGGGCGTAGGCCTCCATCTTTTTTTTTCACAAAGAAGAACCCCGCGGCCACCGGGGAAGATGAAGGTCTAATATGCCCCTTAGCCAGACTCTCTGAAATATAATCCTTCATGGCCTGTCTCTCAGGACCAGAAAGGTTATACAACCTAGATTTCGGTAACTTGGCCCCAGGGATCAAGTTAACAGCACAGTCATACTCGCGATGAGGAGGTAGTTCTTGACACCCTTCCTCCAAGAATACATCCTCAAAGTCCACCAGAAATGGAGGTAAGGCCCTAGGAGCGACCGCACCAATGACCGTATTCATGCAGTTTTTATTACAGAAATCGCTCCATTGGCTTATCTCTCTGGATTGCCAATCAATAACCGGGTTATGCTTAGTTAGCCAAGGCAGGCCCAGCACTATAGGAGTGGGAAGACCCTCCAACACATAACAAGACAACAGTTCTTTATGTAGCGCCCCCACTTGAAGATCAATGTTATGCACTGCTTGCACAAAAGTTCCCTGACCGAGAGGTCTGGCGTCGATCGAGAATATGGGGACGGGTTTAGCCAACCCACACAATTGCATACCTTGAACCCAGGCAAAGCGAGCATCCACCAGATTTGCCCCGGCCCCACTATCCAGAAGAACAGATATCCTCTCAGTTCTCGCACCCACCACCACCTCCGCCGGTACGAGAAACTGAGACGAACTTAGGGACGAAATACTTACTCCCAGATTGCCGTCCACCACACAATCTGGGATCAATAGTTTTCCGGCGACTTCTCACTCTGCAAAGGACGGGATGGACACCCCCCAATAAAATGTCCTTTTTTTTCCACAGAAGAAACAACTTCTTGTTTTGTGGCGCCCCACCGATCCCCTCCCCCGGAATGATGTCCCTCCTAATTGCATAGGCTCCTCTGGACTGACCAGGGGAACCTCCGTGTAAGGGACCCTTGAGGAAGGTGGAATCATCACAGGGGGCGGAGTTACCCCGCACCTCTCCCGTAACCGTCTATCAATGCGAATAGCAAGGGCCATAGCGGCTTCCAGTGTCGTGGGAGGGTCATACTGCGCCAACACATCTTTTAATTTGTCAGATAAACCTTGACAAAACTGGCTCCTAAGAGCCGGGTCATTCCACTGGGTGTCCGTGGCCCACCTACGGAACTCCGAAGAAAATTCCTCTGCCGGACGATCTCCCTGCTGTATCTTACGTAACTTATTTTCAGCAAGGGAGACTCGATCCGGGTCATCATATACAAGACCCAGTGCTGCGAAAAATCTATCCACTGACTGGAGAGCCGGGGAGTCCGGGGGAAGAGAGAACGCCCAGGACTGGGGTCCCCTTGTAGGAGCGAGATGACAATTCCCACCCTTTGATCTTCACTCCCAGATGACCGAGGTCGCAGCCGAAAGTACAATTTACATGCCTCCCGGAAAGCAAAAAACTTGTCCCGCCCTCCAGTGAACCTGTCCGGGAGAGCTACTTTAGGTTCAGGTCTGGCATGCTCCGGGGGGTACAAAACCTTGGACTTAACATCCCTCAGCTCCATGGACAAACTCTGCAACTGCTGAGCTAGACTGGCTACTGGATCCATAGTGGCTGGGGAGAATCTTTAATGTGGTCGGTGAAAATGTCACGCTGTCTCTGTATACAGGAGAACCGGGGTCTATGCTGACCCTAAGCTGGGGCCTGACTAATCCCTCTACCTGGAGGTACTGTTGATGGTACAGAGGTCCAGGCCGCCAGCGTAACCCTATCTCCTGTGAATCCCTAACCACTGTAATCCAGTCCTTAGAAGGACCCTGATTACCACCACAGGGATAAGGAAGGTATCTGCCTTCACACACAGTATAAGACAAACAAGACAGTACAAGGGGTAAATAAAAGAACACCTTGCATACAAAACTACCAATACAGAGGGAACACAAAAGGGTAGGGAGATAACTAATAAAGCGAGGAGAGGAGAAAACCACAACAGGTATTCTTAGCTTAGACTTCTCAATACGATCCGCTCTGCTGGTCTGCATGAATGCTTTCACCGACACTTCCCCAGCAGACAGGCAGGTATTTAAAGGAAACCAATTAACAAAACATTAATTGCAGCTGAGCGAGGCTGGTCAGTCCAGCACAGAGAGAGAAAGAATTAACTCCCTCAGTGCCGAAAAACACCCAGCACCAGAAACTCAGCTGTGCGAAGTCAGGGTGTGCAATCGCGACGATCTTCGCAGCGACACACCCGTGACAGTCGGCATGCTTGCTCACTGAAACTACACTCAGTTGACTCAGTTCTGACCAGGCTGAAGTGGCTATCTTCCTCCACTATTACTGGACTCCACACAGTAAACTAAGTTCAAGCTGTAGTCTTTAGTCTTTCAATCACTGCTGTTCCCTTTCCTTCCTCTCCTTCTAAGGCTCTGTCTGAAGCAGCTATCAGGACCTTCCGTCAGACTGATCTATGCACACTTCAAGAGCTATCTTTCCACGCTCCAAGGGAACTATCAGTCTGCCACATTCTGAGGTAACTCTCCCTCTCAGCTCGTCTCTCTCAGGTGATCTAACACTTCTCTCTGTGAGGTGATCTGATCTCACTCTGAGGTAGACTAAATCTAACTAACTGCCATCTCTCCACTACCCTTATATATATAGATACTCTTCAAGTGCTCCCTCTGGTGGCTCCAGGGAATGGTGAAGGTGTGAATGAATATCAGGTGTGAGTGTGGGTTTACCTTCTGTTCCATCCGGAACGCTCTGGTCTTTTCCGTGGAGGCGGGACTTTCGCTTTCTCTTCCTTGCACTAAGGATGAAGAGGAGGCGGATCTCCTTTGCAGTGGGGCATGATCTGACATTGTAGAAGCACTTGGATAGGACGGCCATAACTTTCGCACCACAGGGGGGTACGCCCACGAATACACGCCCTCCTTCCTCACCAGTGCCTCAGGGCGCGAACATGGTGGCAAAATGGCGGCAAATGGCGCCAAAAATAAAAAAAACAGCAACACAGTCTTTTGTACAAAAACAGTCCATTCAGGCACACAGGACTCACATATAGCGAGCTTCATATCCTGTTCGTGATGCCAAGATAGATGAGTCGAACAGCCAGGGTCTGTGGGTACTCGGCACCGAGCCCGTTCACTTCAATGGGGATGTCACGGGTAGCACAGCTCGGTCCGTTGCCCTGGGCGATCACCATAAAATGTGGGATATTTACAGGGGATTAAAGTATATACAGTTTGTTCATGACGTCACCTGTGGTACCTGGTCAGGGTGACCAGCGCTGTAGAGTAGATCCGCTGAGGGGTTGTTACTGGGCAGCAAGGTGTTAAGTCTTCCACAGGCAAGACTGGATCCCTCAGGGTATATGGCGGTGTAGTGGTGCAGGAGCAATAAGGCAGACACACACAAGAAAGTCTCTTTCTGTACCTTTACTGATTATAGTTGCAGGCACGTCCCGGGAAGCTGGCAGGGTGGAGGATGCACGTCCAGTAATCCCACTGAGTAGGTGTAGGGCCTCCGTACTCCTGTATGTGTGTGAGTTTCTGACCTGTATGAAACGAAGTCTAACTCTGTCTTCTCATATACGCCTGGCTGACTTTGTGGTGGAGCCTTCTCTTGGATAGAACTTAGTCTCTAATGGTTGCGCTGACCAGACTCCTATTCTTCCTGACCCCGGTTACGTATCAGCACTGCTGGGCCCCTGCGACTTGAAGTCCCACAGGGTCTCCGGTTTCTCCTACTAGTCGTGTAGATGCTAGCAAGCTCGGACCCGGTGTCCGGTTGTTCAGAGTGGAGGTAAGCGATCAATGCTGTTTCAACCTCTGTCACTCTCTTCTTCCTTCCACTCGCCTTTCGTCCTACTCTAACCCTTAACATAAGCACACTAGCAGAAGATAGCTGATTCTTCCTTCTCTTCACCGCTCTCAAAGCGTCGGCACGCTTGCTCACTGAAACTGCACTCAGTTGACTCAGTTCTGACCAGGCTGAAGTGGCTATCTTCCTCCACTATTACTGGACTCCACACAGTAAACTAAGTTCAAGCTGTAGTCTTTAGTCTTTCAATCACTGCTGTTCCCTTTCCTTCCTCTCCTTCCAAGGCTCTGTCTGAAGCAGCTATCAGGACCTTCCGTCAGACTGATCTATGCACACTTCAAGAGCTATCTTTCCACGCTCCAAGGGAACTATCAGTCTGCCACGTTCTGAGGTAACTCTCCATCTCAGCTCGTCTCTCTGAGGTGATCTAACACTTCTCTCTGTGAGGTGATCTGATCTCACTCTGAGGTAGACTAAATCTAACTAACTGCAGTCTCTCCACTACCCTTATATATATAGATACTCTTCAAGTGCTCCCTCTGGTGGCTCCAGGGAATGGTGAAGGTGTGAATGAATATCAGGTGTGAGTGTGGGTTTACCTTCTGTGCATCCTCCTGGGTACATGTGACTCCAAGCGCAGCTGTGCTACACACACTGATGCACAGCCAGTGCTAGATGATTCTGCTGGTACATTCACCCAGAGCACTGCATTGCCCTCGCAGTCTACTGAGCCAGATTCTGACAATGATGAAACTCAGGTGCCCCTTCTCGCATACTATACCACCTTACACGGTGACACAGATGAAGGTGCAGATGAAATTGAAGAGGAGGTGATGGATGACCCAGTTGTTGACCCGGATTGGTATCCATTGGGGGACGAGGGTGCCGCTGGCAATAGCTCAGAAGAGGAGGAGGATCCGCAGCAGGCATCGACATCGCAGCTGCTGTTATCTGGCAGGCCCATAGCTGTCCATAAATGTGTTAAAAAAGCAAAAAGAGTTGCAGGACAGCTTGGCCAGACGGTCAAATTAGCCCAGCGTGCTAGCCCTGAAAATTTTTCCCATAATATGAAGAGTGCAGTGTGGCACTTTTTTTACCAAAATCCTATTGATGAGGCAAAGGTTACCTGTCAGAAGTGCGGAAGGACCTTTAGCCGAGGGAAAAATCTCTGAAATTTGAATACCAGTTGCATGCTTAGACATTTAAACACCATGCACTTGCAAGCGTGGAAGGACTGCAAAACCTCAGGTAGCACACGTGCACCTGCTCCGACTGAAGGTAGCCAGCAACGTTACATCGCTTCCCCCACTGTAAGCCACCGGTTAGCACACCACCAGCAAGAAATGTTGAGGTGTCTTCGCAAGGCCAAAGCAGTCAGGGAATCACAATATTTTTCCAACAAATGACTGCATCTAGGCCATCACCACCACTACCACCATCACCATCACCAACCCCCTCTCAGTCCACCGCTAGTTCCACCATATGCAGCTCTCAAGTGCAGGTCACCCTAGCAGAGACTCCGAGTAGGACAAGAAAGTACTCATCCTCTCATCCGTGTATACTGGCTTTGAACGCCTACATTGCCAAACTGATCTCATTAGAGATGATGCCCTTCCATTTGGTTGAAAGTGCAGCGTTCCGAGAGCTCATGGCCTACGCTGTCACACGCTATGACCTACCCAGTCGGCACTTCTTTTCTAGAAAAGCCATCATTGCCCTCCGCCTGCATGTGAAAGACCGCATTGTCCATGCACTCAAATAATCAGTGAGTGGAAAGGTGCACCTCACAACAGATGCATGGGCCAGTAGGCATGGCCAGGGCTGTTACGTGTCCATCACTGCGCACTGGGTTAATGTGGTGGATGCAGTGTCCACAGGGGACAGCGGCGGTGGGACAGTGATGCCTAGCCCATGGTATAGGCAACAGTTGGTTGTAGGCGTTTGACCCTCTTCCTCCTCCTCCTCCAGAAGCGAAAGCTTGTCGACAGAGCGCAGTCGCAAGAGCACTCCATCCGCAGCTGCCAGTGTTGCACACGAAGTGTCCCACTATCGAACAGCTAGTGGTAAGCGTCAGCAGACTGTTTTAAAGATGATGTCTTTGGGCGACAACAGACACACCGCGAAGGTACTGGCCGACTACTTGCAGTGAGAAACTGAGTCATGGCTAGCAGTCTACATCTTGAGCCAGGCAAGGTAGTCAGTGATAAAAGACATAATTTTGTGGCGGCCATAGCCCTGGCAAAACTCAGACACATACCTTGCCTGGCTCAAATCTTGAACCTGGTGGTGCAGTGCTTCATAAATAATTATCCGGAGTTACCAGCCCTGCATAAGGTGCGAAGACTGTGCTCGCACATCTGTCGCTCGCCTGTAGACTCCAGTCGTATGCAGAGGCTGCAGCGATCGCTCCACCTCCCCAAGCACTACCTAATCATAGACGTTGCAACAAGGTGGAACTCCACCATGCACATGGTTGAGAGGTTGTGCGAACAGAGGCAGGCTGTAATGCATTTGTGGGAGGATACACAGGCAGGCAATTTGAGGGCAGACATCGAGTTGTCAGGTGTGCAGTGGTCAAAGCTGAAAAAATACCTCTGTAAAGTCCTTCAGTGTTTTGAGGAATGCACACGGCTGGTAAGTGCAGACAACGCCATCATAAGCATGACATCCCACTTATGCGTCTGTTCATGCAAACTTTGATGCACATTAAGGATCAGGCGTCAGTAGCGGAGGAGGAGGGAAGCCTTGATGACAGTCAGCCATTGTCTGCTCAGGGAACTGTCCTGGAGGAGGTGGAGGAAGAAGAGGAAGAGGAGGAGGATGAGGGGGATGATTATTTTGGGGAGGAGGATGCTTCTTAGGGGCAAGAGAAAATGTTGGCTTGCCAAGGTCAGGTACAGGGTTTGTGCGTGACTGGAGGGATGTGGATTTGGCAGAAAGTGCTCCTCCACCCACCACTGGCAGTGCATCATTGACACCTGGAACATTGGCCCACATGTGTGATTTTCTCTTGCGGATCCTAAAAAGGGACCCCCGCATTACCAAAATAATGAAGGATGACGACTACTGGTTGGCCAGCAGCCTCGATCCATGCTGTAAAGGCAAATTACAGAACATCATGCCACAGGAGAACCTAGAGCTAATATTGGCGAACAAACAAGCAACTCTGGTAAACCGTTTGTTAGAGGCATTCCCAGCACACAGCAGTGGTGCAGGTTCTACCACGAGCAGTACTGGGCAACATGGAAGAGGTGTTCGTGGTGCACACAGCCGAAGTGGCGTTGGATACAGAGGGTTTCATGACTATGTTGTGGACTGATTTCTTGCTCACACGACTGGTAATACTGAATAGATTGCAACAGACAGGAGACAACAGTTGTCAACTATGGTTCAAAATTACCTCTCCTCCCCTATCGATGTTCTCCCTCACAGTTCATTCCCCTTTGACTACTTGGCCTGTAAACTGGACACCTGGCCTGAATTGGCACAATATGCCTTATGGGAGCTCGCTTGGCCTGCTGGTAGTATGCTATCAGAAAGAGTCTTCAGTGCTGCTGGATTAATCCTGACAGAAAGAATGACCCGGCTGTCGACCAAAAATGTAGGTTATCTCGCCTTCATTAAAATGAACCATGCCTGGGTTTCAAAGGATTTTGTACCACCTTCCCCTGATGACACATAGGTTGCCAGCAAAATGGCTCGCTTTGTCCTCCTCTTCCTCTGACTTCTCCAATTCCTCCATTTGCAGCTGCTGAACGTTCAGCCTACACCTCAACATATGCCAGTTGTTCCACCTCCCTAACTGGGCTGTACCCCACCCAGGGCCGGCATCAGCACCTGGCGCACCCGGGCAAGTGCCGGGGCCCTGAGCAGGTGAGGGGGCACACTTGCCGTCAGAGACACCGGCGTACTATGAGGGGCCCTATGCCAGTGCCGGCGCCCATGAGTGGGCTCAGGGCCCCAGCATTTGCAATACTTGCCTCTCACTGCTCCACCGCTGTGACATCTTCCGCGTTTCCTGACAGTGGCTTTCAGGTCAGAGAGCGCGATGACGTCACGTCTGTGCGCCCTCTGCCTGAACATACACAGTGCAGAGAGCTGGAAGATGGCGACGCTGAGGAGTCCAGAGTAGAGCAGTGCCCAGCGAGGAGAGGTATTTTATTTTTTTTAATGTTTGGAGCAATATATGGGGAGCATTATACACTGGAGAATTATATATGGTGCCCATCATACACTTGAGCATAATAGATAGGGTCCATTATACACTGGAGCATTATATATGGGGCCCATCATACACTGGAGCATTATAAATGGGGCCCATCATACACTGGAGCATCATATATGGGGCCCATTATACACTGGAACATCATATATGGGCCCATTATATACTGGAGCATCATATGGGGCCCATTATATATGGAACATTATATAGGCCCATCATACACTGGAGCATCATCCATGGGGCCCATCATATACTGGAGCATCATATGGGGCCCATTATATATGGCGCATCATATGGGGCACATTATATATGGAGCATCACATGGAGCCCATTATATATGGAGCATTATATATGGGGACAATTATATTTGGAGCATTATATGGGGCTCATCATATACTGGAGCATCATATATGGGGCCCATCATATACTAGAGCTTCATATGAGATTCATTATTAATGGGGCATCATATAGGGCCCTTTATACATGGAGCATCATATGGAGCACATATGGGACCTATTCTGTATGGAGCATTATATGGAGCCCATTCTGTATGGAGCTTTATATGCGACTCATTATACTGTATGGAGCAATATGTGGGGCTCATTATACTCTATGGGGACCATCCTATACTGTATGGCACAGTATATGGGACCATCATATACTGGAGCATTATGTGGAGCTCATCATATACTGTATGGAACATTATATGGGACCAATTATGTATGGAGCAATATATGGGGCTCATTATTCTTTATGGAGCAATATATGTGGCTCATTATACTGTATGAAGCATTATATTGGGCCCATTATTCTGTATGGAGTATCATATATGGGACTCATTATTCTGTATGGAGCAATATCTGGGGCTCATTATTCTGTATAGAGCAATATATGCGGCTCATTATTCTGTATGGCGCACTATGTGGTGCCCATAATACTGTATGGAGGACTATACTGTCTGGTTTTTGAGCTATTGTAGGACTTACAATAGATATCACTCATGTAATGTAAGAAGTGAAGTATTTGGCATTGTACTATACCTATATTTCTCTGCCGTATCGGTGCATCATGAATTGTGGTATGTGTTAAAGGGGGCCACTGAGATTCTTTCGCCCGGGGCCCACGAAAACCTGGAGCCAGCCCTGCCCCCCCACAACTGTAGCCAAATAACCCCCAGTTTTCAATGCGTTATTATTATTATAAAGTAAATGAAGGTTGACAAGCTTAAGTAATAAGAATTGATGTCGTTGGCATTGAAATGCGCACTGTAGGTGTGTTTACTGTCCTCCACTCACTGCCGACTTTTCTTCCCCATTGACTTGCATTGGGGTCGGGTCGGGTTTCAGTCGGAACTCTGACTTTTTCCGATAGTCGGCCGATTTCGTTCGACTCGACTTTTGGAAAAGTCGGATGGTCCGAAACCCGACTCGACCCTCCAAGAGACAAAGTCGCTCATCTCTACCCAAAAGTCATTATCTTAGTAAATTAGAATAATTTACAAAAAACACCTGTAAAGGCTTCCTAAGCATTTAAAAAGGTCCCTTATTCTGTTTCAGTAGGCTCCACAATCATGGGAAAGACTGCTGACTTTACAGATGTCCAGAAGGCAGACATTGACAAACTCCACAAGGAGTGGGAAGGAAGAGAGATGACAGAGTGCTTTTTTATTTTTTTTGTGAATAAATGTGTAAAACAGGTGAGGATTTTCTATTTCAAGCAAAAGGACTTTATTCTTGCTGTGTCTTTATTACAATCTGACTATGGGGTTGGTAATGGGAGCATCTTATATACGCCTCTCCATTACTAACCGTTTGGCTTAATGTCAGCAGCGATAAAACAGCTGACATCAACCCCAAACCTATTATTCCACTTGCCATGGCACCAGAGCCACAAAAGGTCATTGCTAAAGAAGTTGGCTGTTCACAGAGTTCTGTATCCAAGCATATTAATGGAAAGTTGAGTGGAAGGAAAAAGTGTGGTAGAAAAAAGGGCACAAGCAACAGGGATAACTGCAGCCTTGAAAGAATTGTTAAGAAAAGGCCATTCAAAGATTTGGGGGAGATTCACAAGGAGTGAACTGCTGCTGGAGTCATTACTTCAAGAGCCACCACACACAGCCGTATAGAGGACATGGGCTACAAGTCTCGCATTCCTTGCATCAAGCCACTCATGACCAATAGACAGCACCAGAAAAGTCTTACATAGACGAACAAGAAAAAGAACTGGACTGTTGCTCAGTGGTCCAAGGTGTTGCTTTCAGATGAAAGTAAATTTTGCATTTCATTTTGAAATCAAGGTCCCAGAGTCTGGAGGAAGAGTGGAGGGGCCACAATCCAAGCTGCTTGAGGTATAGTGTGAAGTTTCAACAATCAGTGATGGTTTGAGGAGCCATGTAATCTGCTGGTGTAGGTCCACTGTGTTTTATCAAGACCAAAGTCAGCGCAGCCATCTACCAGGAAATTTTAGAGCACTTCATGCTTCCCTCTGCCAAAAAAAGCTTTTTGGAGATGGTAATTTAATTTTCCAGCAGGCCTTGGCACTGGTCCACACTGCCAAAAGTAGCAATACCTGGTTTAAAAACAACAGTATCACTGTGCTTGATTGGCCAGCAAACTCGCCTGACCTTAACCCCATAGAGAATCTATGGGGTATTGTCAAGAGGAAGATGAGAGACATCAGACCCAATAATGCAGACGAGCTGAAGGCTGCTATCATCCTGGGCTTCCATAACATCTCAGCAGTGCCACGGGCTGATCGCATTCATGCCACGCCGCATTGATGCAGTAATTGATGGAAAAGGAGCCCTGACCAAATACTGAGTGCATTTACTGAACATACATTTCAGTAGGCCAACATTTCAGATTTTAAAATAATTTTTCAAGCTGGTGTTATAAAGTATTCTAATTTACTGAGATAATGACTTTTGGGTTTTCATTGGCTGTAAGCCATAATCATCAACATAAACAGAAATAAACACTTGAAATAGATCACTCTGTTTGTAATGACTCTATATAATATCTGAGTTTCACTTTTTGTATTGAAGAACTGAAATAAATGATCTTTTTGATGATAATATTATTTAGTGAGAAGCACTTGTATATTGTTGGAGTTTTTAACTGCCTCTTTTACTGACTGAGCACTGTTTCCATCAGCCTAAGGGCTCATGCAGACATCCATGGATTTCAGTTTGATCTCGGACCACAATAAACAGACTGGCTGCAGATCTTCCAATCCGAGCTTTACAGCGTCATATATTTCTATGAGGCTGTCACGCTCAGTTCTGTCAGTGTTTTAGCTGCCTGTGCACCAACCGATTTGCACGGATGTCTGAATGATCCCTTAGGCTGTTTTTAATTAGTGCTGGATCCTACCTGCCCTTTTAAGGGAATCTATCACCACATTGACCTATCTAAATTATTAATATGGGCATACAGGCTGTAGAATGCTGAAAACAGTCCTCCCTGTGTGTCTCCTATCAGATGCCTTGTAGTTGATAAACCTTTTATCACTTTATATAAATGACCTCTTCCAAGCTCTGGGGAAGACGCTACTTGGAAGATAACTCTGCCTCCAGAGATTATTTGACATGAAGGGAAGTTACCAGTGTGAGACAAGTGACTAACACAGGAGAAATTAAATTTATTTTCTTGCAAACACATTTTGTACTTCTCTCTGAGCTGGTCAAATGTGGCGACATATTCCCTTTAAATTTGTAGGCTTTTAGTCCGGGAAAGGCATGTTTGATAAATATTAGGTGATGGTCCCATCAAAAAAGGGTATGCTTTGTTGCATACAGTAAATTATATTTTGCAGTAATGCAGTTTTAATCTCATACATTCAATATTTGCATACATCTTAACGATGCTGTATTGTGTGGTTTGCAGACATTTTTATGAATCTGCACTTTGTGTTCTAGAAGCAACGCTCTTTTGAAGGTGCAATATTTCAGCTAACTACAAGTTAAGTGGAGCTGTAAATCTAAGCATAGATTTATAAAAATAATCTGCTAGAAAAAGTACCATATATAAGCATAAGCATATCCTAAAAATGTCCTCATTCATTAGAGTTGCATATGCATATATTCATCAAAATATATAGTACATAATGTACAGATCAGGTGCACACTGTAAGTAAAAACGTGATATTCTGCATTTATTCAGATATTTGCATAATAAAATAGATAGAACTATATTCCAGTTATATGGGGTCACAGATCAAATTGCATATATTCAATAGTATGTGCATTAATATTAAGACAATGTAACCTCAGGTGAGAGGTAAAGGAGAGGGATACGATTCAGCCTAATCCATGGATAAATTGGACAGCAGAGGTCACTGTATGAACATAAGTCAATGCCTCTCACAGCCCTCATCTCTTTTACATATAAATGAAACTGCAGAGGCAAACTAATAATAATGATGATGATATCAAGATGAAATGGGAGTCATCCCTCTCATATCTCTGTGGCAGCATCTTCGTCAAACTTTCCCTGGACTTGCCATCTGGAGTGTGTGGGTGGAAGGTTCTGGGGCTGCATTTCAGGCAGAAGATGCTGTGGGTATTGTGGTAGACTGCTTATACCATGAAAGCTGACATAAATAATATAGCTGTAATATAACTACTGCCAGTAATAGAATCATATCATTCACTTATTATGTCCAATTTTCTCTCTTTCTGAGACATCTGGTGGATGATGAATCATAATTCATAAAAAAAAAATAATACATCTATATAAAGTGCAAAACTATTACTTTAGAAAAAGGCTCTGAAAATAGTTAAATATCTAAATCATCATCAATGTTTATTGCAACAAATGGAACCATTAGAAACTCTTTTTTTTCCTCTGCCATTTTCCATTAGAAACTACAGCTCATTCTGCAAAAAAAGAAACAATCGAGGCAATAAAAATGGCACCAATGAAAACGTCAACTCATTCCACAGTGCTGCTCTGTCCATAGTTTAGTGGCCGCTCCAGGTGCTGTACATTGTCTCCCTTTCATTTTTTTGGGACATGCAGCACCCAGGAGCGACCACTAAACAATGTACGGAGACTCGCTCTGACTCTGTAAAGTGTTTACAGGTGGCTGATTCCAGTGCAGACAGCAGCTGAACGATGGAGGTGATATGTGTCAGATAACCACAGACCTGATATGGGAGTTAGTCTTTATTTTACAATATATTACATTACTGTGTTGTTGTTTAGTGTACAATAGAAATATACCAGACATGTGCCAGAAGTGAACCAGGGGCGAACATGCCCAGAGGTGGAGGAGGGCGCCTGCAGGGCAGCTAATACTGAGGGCAATCTGGCCTGCTTCACGGAATCCAAGAATCCGTGGGGCCCATGGCCAAATGTGCGGTGGGCAGGGAGCAATCCCTGCAGCTCCATTGCCTACAGGAGAAAATGTCAGTGGAGCTGCTGGGATCTGTCCTCTGCTTCCTGAACGAAGCTTTCTAACAGTCTATTCAGTAGGACTATCAGCTGTGTATCTGTGGCGCCCCTGAGGGTTCAGTCGCCACAGAGGTATTGCACCTCATCCAGAGGTGTGATACCCCACTCTCAGCTAAGGATGGAGCACCACCCAGGACTCTAACACCTGCACCCAACACAGACTATAGCAGCCGGGCACCCTGGATGTACCCTACGGAAGGATGGTCTCATCCTGGGCTGGGTAGTAAAGACTGCATGGGTGGGTGGAGTTAGCAAGAAGGATGGGAAATGAAGCTTTAGAAGGCAGAAAAGAGAGTCTAGTCAGACAGTCTGGAAGGGGACGTGGAGCTGAGAGCAGCTGTCCCCAGACAAGGAAAGTGAGTTACGGGAGGAACAGAAGGGAAGCTGTTGTGAACGTATTGGAGATGACTTCGGAGCTGAGGCTCCCTCTGGTGGTTGCTGAGGGTATTGAACTTATGTGGAAAAGTCCTACATCTGCAGCTGACGAGTGGTTGTCAGGTGATACTGACTGGCCTGATATAAGTGAACTGATCTCCCATGATCCTCGCTGGTGATCAATTGTTCTTCCTGGTCTAGGTTGGAATTCAGCTTGCTTTTCTGCTGTCTCCTGCTTGCATTCAAATAAGTCTCTTTCAGTTTTTTTTTACTGTGGTTTGAATTCCTTGCTTTTTGCTGCATTGCTTTTTGTCTTCAGCCGGGTCCCCTTTGGGGGCTTTGGCTGGTCTCTGTTTGCTTTTTGTATTTGTTCATTTTCTCAGTTCTTGTGACATTTTACTGCTTTGTAGCTACGTGTCCACACCAGAGATCTGATATAGGTGGTCGAGACCGTGTGGTCTCAGTGTTTTTGGATTCAGAAGTGTTGGAGTTTTTCCTAGGGTTTTTCTGGGTAGCAGACATTATTCTCTCCTGTGCTGTCCTATCCAGACAGTTTTGGGCCCCAGCGTTTGCTCAATCTATTTTCTGTCTGTGTTCGTATTTTCATCTTGTCTAACCACCATTATATGTTTGGGGGCTTCCTACCCTTCTGTTGGCACACTTTGTCTCGTGACGTCAGGGACTTTGTGCAGTCCTGTGGAACTTGTTCTCGGTCCAAACCTTGCTCTCGCTCTAGTGGTTTGTTAATGCCATTGCCTGTGCCCAAGAGGCCATGGACCCATATCTCTATGGATTTTATTTCCGACCTCCCTGTCACTCAGAGAATGACCGTTATTTGGGTGATCTGTGATAGGTTTTCTAAGATGATACATCTTGTGCCACTACCTAAGTTGCCATCCTCCTCTGAGTTGGTGCCCTTATTTTTTCAACAGGTGGTTCGGTTGCACGGCATTCCAGAGAACATTGTGTCTGACAGAGGAGTCCAGTTTGTGTCCAGATTTTGGAGGACATTTTGTTCCAAACTGGGAGTTCAGCTGTCTTTTTCCTCTGCGTTCCACCCTCAGACCAATGGACAGACTGAGAGAACAAACCAGACTTTGGAGACTTATTTGAGATGTTTTGTATCTGCTGATCAAGATGACTGGGTCTCCTTTTTGCCCTTGGCTGAGTTTGCTTTGAAAAATAGAGCTAGTTCTGCCACCTTGATGTCTCCATTTTTCTGCAATTTTGGGTTTCATCCTCGATTTTCTTCATTGCAGGTGGAGGCTTCTGTAGGGGAAAATCTCTGTATATATTTCCGGAGTCACACACAGACGCTCTCTCAGTATGGATTTGACGGTATTACAAAGAGCGGATACACTGTACTGTATCACAAGCGTACAGCTGTATACGGTGTAGCGGAAAATTGAAATCTCCGTATATATTTCCGGAGTCACACACAGATAGCATGTATTTGTCCGTTATACCAGCCGGTACACGGTAGTGTGTGAGGAGCGTACAGCTCTATACGGTGTGGGAAAAAATGAATGGTCGATAACTGTGCAGAAAAAAGGAATAAAAGTATTAGTGCTGTGTAAAAAGCAGTCTGCACAGCAGTGTACACACAACAATACAGCTATCAGGCAGCCTAATAACCAGCGCTGCTGCACACAAGAAAATCCTCCCCTGTCACTGCACACTAACTGTACAGCACAATTGCTATCAGCACAAGCACATAAGAACTTCTGTTTCCAGCCCTAACTCTCTCCTTACTGATAAACAGTGTCAGCAACCTCTCCCTACTGTTAAGATCGGCAGAAGTAAAATGGTGGTCGGCAGTCAGGGCTTTTATAGACACTATGACGCCCCCAAAGCAAGCCAATCACTGCAATGCCCTTCTCTAAGATGGTGGTGGCTGCTGCCCATGTCATCTGGTTGCCCACAGTGTACGCCCTTGCTCATTGGCTGAAAAAAGGCGCCTGAAAGCATTCTGGGAAATCAACTTTGGCGCTCGTTTTGCCGACCGCATGGCTGACTGCACGCTATGGTCGGGTTTCGGCCAACGAAACCTGACTTTGGCAAAAGTCAGCGACTTTTGAACTTGACCGACCTGTTTCGCTCAACTCTAATTGTGATGCCTCACTAAAATTTTGTATGTTTCCTGTAACATCTGTTTACTCTGTTTCAGCCCGCGGATGTGCTGTGTTTAACGGTGGGGTATGTGGCGCTCCTGAGGGTTCAGTTGCCACAGAGGTATTTCACCTCATCCAGAGGTGTGATACCCCACTCTCAGGTAAGGAGGGAGCACCACCCAGGACTCTAACACCTGCACCCAACACAGACTATAGCAGCCGGGCACCCTGGACGTACCCTACGGGAGGATGGTCTCATCCCGGGCTGGGTAGTAAAGAGTGCGTGGGTGGGTGGAGTAAGAAGTATGGCAAATGAAGCTTTAGAAGGCAGAAAAGAGAGTCTAGTCAGACAGTCTGGGGGGACGTGGAGCTGAGAGCAGCTGTCCCCAGACAGGGAAAGTGAGTTACGGAAGGAACAGAAGGGAAGCTTCTGGAAGGAAAGAAGGGGTCCTTGGGGCACAGATAGTGAGTGATCCATCCGTGGGCCCGATCCAATTGTGGAGGGACCAGATCGCAGAAGGGACTCGGCCCCTAGCCTAGTGGAGAACTTTATGACTCAGCTAGCAAGCCGACTGCTGTGGCAACTTTAGGGGTCACAGACAACTACCACATTCATCTTCTCTGGACAGGCAGCTATATAGAATCAAGGAAACGCAGAGAGAGATCGTTATCCGACAGGATTCGCAGCAGCCGATCTGGGACACTGTTTGTTGTGTGCTGGAAAGGAATTAGGAGTGGGAATCAGCACAGTAAGACGGCCAGTGAAAGGAACACATAGAAAGGAGTCCTGGAAAGGTGAATCCCAATCTACCTGGGAGTTTGCTGAGCCCCTCACCTGGAGGACACAGTTCCAAGCGGTCACTTATACTGCATGCACCTGAACTGTGAGTAAAGCCTTGGAAACTGCATCTGACTGTGTCCTCTCATGTTCCTCCTGCAGCTTACACACCACTCTACTACATCTCCCAGCACCATTACTCTTTACTACATCTTTCTGCCCTGAGACAACCAGCTTCACCTGTGGGAAGCTATTCCAATTCCAACTATTCCAACATCACACCATCAGTCTCAGAGGATCTGCACTGCAGTGCTGGTCACCTCTGACCTGATACCATAGGTGGCGTCATGAACACTTTACTACAAACTCTATCATCCCCTGTAAAAATTTCCCCTTTTCCTTAGATGCCCAGGGCCACGGACCCGGTCACTGCTGCCGTGACACATCCCTTTAAGACACTGGCCCAGTACCGAGTATCCCACTACCCTGGCGGACGATCCATATCCACCAGACTTTTGCACAACACAACTGTTCATCCCAACCCATTTATAAGGCCAGAAATCCCACTTATTAAACCTGACAGGGCACATCTGTGCAGTGAAAACCATTTCCGGTGACTACCTCTTGAAGCTCATCAAGAGAATGCCAAGAGTGTGCAAAGCAGTCATCAAAGCAAAAGGTGGCTACTTTGAAGAACCTAGAATATAAGAAAAATATTTAGACTTTAGAGTCCTCGGTGGTTGATACCTTTTAATGGCTAACTGAAAAGATGGTAACAAATTGCAAGCTTTCGAGACTACTAGATGAAGAGACCTGAGTAGTCTCGAAAGCTTGCAATTTGTTACCATCTTTTCAGTTAGCCATTAAAAGGTATCAACCACCGAAGACTCTCAAGTCTAAATATTTTTCTATCTACTGGCTAACACGGTACGAAGATACACATCTTTCCTATATTAGAATATAAGACACATTTTCAGTTGTTTCACACTTTTTTGTTTAGTATATAATTCCACATGTGTTAATTCATAGTTTTGATGCTTTCAGTGTGAATGTACTATTTTCATAGTCATGAAAATACAGTAAAATCTTTAAATGAGAAGGTGTGTCCAAACTTTTGGTCGGTACTGTACATATATATATATATATATATATATATATATATAGATTTGCAGCTTTGTCACCATAAAAGGAGGGGTATAGGAATAAATGTTAGCACAGCCAAACATGGAGGTGCCACACAGTAGGTTCCCAAACCTTATAGCTAAGTATCAAATAACAGGCACACTCAGGGATTTTTGGTGCAAAAATCAAAATTTAATACATACAGTAACCACTAGTTACAAACGTTTCGGTCGTGATAGACCTTCATCAGTGTACTAGGGTTAATTTTTAGATGCTAGTGGGAGTAGAACACAAATAGTAGCCAAAGATCAGCTAAATAATGTAGCCCAGAGCATAGGTGGTCAGTGGCCTGCAATCAGGTATGCTGTGACCCAGACTAGGTATGTGCCAAGTATCCTATGTTGCGGTATCCACGGTGAACAGCGCAAAAATAAAAATAAGAACTATTCTTGTACTGTTGTCTAATTGTTCATTCTTCCTCCCTAAGATCGCAGTAAGACGCACATTGGACCACACTTATCCTCCGCTCTCCGCTGATCGCTTACGTTGGGGTTTCCGTGTAAATTCCCCCAAACCGCGATTCAGACAAAACCCCGATGGAACCACTCACTTATGAGGCAGACGGAGTCACTTTGGACTAGTCAGTGTTCCAATGGTGACCCTTCATTTTAAGCATCTTTTTAGTGCACAAGTGTAAGCGACAGATCTGTCTGTGCATGCCAAAACGATGGAGACCACCGGAGCAGACGCCCAACAGAGTACGAAGTGTCTCCATGTGCCTCATGGTGGTGGTTCCATTGGGGGTTTCATCTTTTCATCTGGGATTTATACCGAAACCCCGATGTAAGTGCTCAGCGCAGAACAGAAGAATGTGATCCAGCCTTTTTCTGGAAGCGATTGAGTAGTATGTACCCCAAAATGTTTCCAATAAAAACCATAATTTATGCTGCACAAAACCAGCCCCCATTCAGGTTTGTCATCTGTCACTGGAACTATAGGGTGTCCCATGTTACTGGCAGAACAAAGACTCTGGCAAAGCGACATAGTTCCCACCCTCCTGTGGGGAGTGAATTCTGCACTCCCAAATCCAAATGTCCCCCTCCTGAGCCCCACTGTGCCTTAACCACAGTAAGAGGCAACATGTTTGGCATTATTGAAATGGAGAGAAGGTACTTAATTTACGGGTGTGTACCGCCAGAAGCACAGGCTGGGCACAATGTGATGCTACACTGTATGGGGGTACAATGTATGAGTATTAGACTGTCAGATTTGCAATTCCCCAGAATAAAGCACGGCATGAATGTTACAAATTGGTCATTGCAGCAGTAGATTAATTCACTGAGAGGTACGGTTTCTACAATGGGGTCACTTTTGGAGTTTTTCTGCTGTTCTGGCACCATCGGGACTCCTCAAATGTCACCCGCAAACTATTCTAGCAAAATCTGAACTTCAAAAGCCAAATAGGGCTCCTTCCTTCTCAGCCATGATGTGTGGCCTAACAGTAATTTCTGACAACATATGGGGCAGCACCGCATTCAGAAAAAATTGCGCAAGTAATTGTGAGGTCTAGTTTCACCCATTAACCCATGTGTACCTGACAAATTTGCAGCAAATAAAAAAATTACATTTTTACCACTAAAATCTCACATTTCCACATCTCAATGTCATAAAATTCTGTGAGGTAGCTATGGGTTCAAAATACTCACTACACCCCTAGATGAATTCTTAAGGATTTTATCTAGAGGTACAGTGAGCATTTTGAACCCTCAGGAACTACACAGAATTTGATAACATTAGGTAGTCATATTGAAAATTTTCATTTTTTTTCTCTAAAATGTTTTTGCCCCAAATTTTTAATTTTCACAATAGATGATAGGAGAAAACTCACCCCATAATTTGTTGCACAATTTGTCCCAAACGCGACTATACCCCAAAAATATTTCTGCTTGGGCACATGGCAGGGCTAGTAAAGGAAACAGCACTATTTGCCTGTGATAGATTGTAAATACTATGTCGCATTTGAAGAGCCCCTGACATCTGAAAACAGCAGAAACCCTCCACAAGTAACCCCAATTTGAAAACTAAAACCCTGAAAGGGATGTAGCTTCTAAAATTGGTCACTTTTGCTTTTTCTTTACTGTTTAGGCACATCAGAGGCTCTCCAAACGCAGACCATTCCATCAAAGTCTGCGCTCCAAAACATCACTCCTTCATTTACGAGTCCTGCCGTGCACCCAAACAGTGGCTTTACTCCACATATGGGGTATCGGTGTACTCAGAAGAAATTGCATAACTAATTTATTTGTCCATATTCTCCTGTTCCCTTGTGAAAATAAAAAAATGGGGCTAAAATTATATTTTTGTGGGTAAAATGTGATTTTTTTTTATTTTCACAGCTCTACATTATAAACTTCTGTGAAGCACCTGGGGGTTTCAAGTGCTCATGACACATCTAAGTTCCTAAGGGGTCTACTTTCCAAAATGGTGTCACTTGTGGGGGGTTTCCACTGTTTAGGCACATCAGGGTCTCTCCAAACATGACATGGCTTCAGCTCTCGATTTCAGACGTTAAAAAAGTCAAACATTGCTCCTTCCCTTCCGAGTTCTGCTGTGCGCCCAAATAGTAGCATTCTCCCACATATAGGGTATCAGCATACTCAAGAGAAATTGCACAACAAATTTTAGGGTCCATTTTCTCCTGTTACTCTTGTGAAAATCACAAATTTGGAGCTAATACAAATATTTTTGTGAAAAAAAGTTAAATGTTCAATGTTGCCTTCCACATTGCTTCAGCTCCTGTGAAGCACTGGAAAGCGTTAATAAACTTCTTGAATGTGGTTTTGAGTACCTTGAGGGGTGCAGTTTTTAGAATGGTGTCAATTTTGGGTATTTTATGTCATATAGGCCCCCGAAAATCATTTTAAATGTGAGGTGGTCCCTAAAAATATGGTTTTGTACATTTTGTAAAAATGAGAAGTCACTGGTCGACTTTTAACCCTAATATCTTCCTAACAAAAGAAAATATGTTTCAAAAATTTTGCTGATGTAATCTAGCATTCTCCCGATATAGTTGTCTTGCTGAGTCTGCTATTACAGATCTGTATTTGATTCTTATAAGACAGTAGAGTTTGTACTATAAATCCATAGTTCTCTACTTTACCTTCTTTTTCTTTCATAAAATATACATGGCACAGTCTTCACAGGTTTTTCCTTCAGGAGCTACTCTCTGCTCCTCACTCCTCCTCTCCATCCAGAAGACTCCTTCCAGAAGCTTCTCTCACCACTGGCACTCTCCCTGACTCCTCCCTCTTCTCTACTTTCCCCACGCACTCCCCAACACCCTTTCCTACCCAGCCTGGGTTGAGGCCATCCTCCCAAAGGGTGCACCCAGATACCCTGACTGAACTGGTGTGTGTTGGGTGCGAGTGTTAGAATCCTGGGTAGTGCCCTCTCCTTACTTGAGAGCGGAGTACCACCCCCTGGAAGAGGTGCAGCACCTCTGTGTAGACTGAACCTTCAGGGGCGCCACACTTAGATTGCACCAAGTGCATCTGTTGCTAGCTTTTGCTGGTTTGGTACCAGTCTTGCTGTGTCTCTCTGCAATTGCCATAAGAATCAGATCGCAGACATTGAGATATCATTTTATTCAGCTTCTTATGGTCTACATACCCTTATAGACTCTTAGAATGGTTGATGCTATTTGCAGATTCCCTTTAAGTTAAATAATTGCACAAAGCTTTCACAATTTTCATTAATTCTTTCCTTTTTAGAACTGCTGGTATGCAGTATGCAGCCTGATCGAAGTTTCAGATTTTTCCATCTTGGAAGTGCCTTGTCCAATAATACCTGTTGGATGTGAGGTCTCTGTATTTCTAGGTTTCTGCTATCTTCACTGCTCAAATATCAGCACCGTTTTTATCTTGCACTTATTTCCTCTACAAGTGCTTTTCTACTTATCTACAAATCGTTTTTTTCTGCCCTACCTAAGACTCCACATGCTTTCTCACCTGTTCACAATATGAAGATCTGTGTACAACCCTCTCCCCTTCTACCATCTCTAACTATGGGAGTTGAGAGTGAGATAACAAAGAGAGCCATCAGAAAGAGGACCAAGAGCTTTGGTGCATTTGTAACATATTTAAATAAACTTAGATAAAGGATTAAGACTTTCTGCAGCAGCAAAATTGTAGAACATTTTTAATAAAGGCTATTTAGAAAGTTGCTTAACTTTTGATTTAGGAAGCGAATGCACAATGGAAAATGTTCATGACAAAGGAGTTCAAAAACTCAAAAAAATATTATTGTAACAAAACCTTTTCATCAATATTGTCATCCATGTGCCATCCGTGTGACATACGTGTTTTTACAACCGTGTGACATCCATGTGGAATCGATTTTCATACATCAACATTATAAAATCTACACAATCAAATACAGTTTCTTAGGAAAATAATGGCAACAAATTAAAATCAGTGCTAAAATACGTTAAAATCAGGTGCTACACAGGGATTAGATTTTTAAAGTGCACCTAAAGACTTGTTGTATAGGCGATTCTGTTTTAATACTGGAGAAAAGAGTAGCGCACACTGCATTTTTTTACATACAGACACACTCAGTCAGTGTGAAAAAACAGTCATCTTAATGAAGCCTTCATTTCTATTTTTTAAATTAAATGTGTATATATGCAGGTAATGTAGTGTGTGTATTTATATATTCATCTACTGTTGCTCTCGCCAGTGTCCAGCATCGTTCTGCTTTACTTCTCAGTGACATTACCCCAGTTGTGACTAGTTGGCTCACTCTATACTTTACAGTGACATGTAAAAATTTGGGCACCCCTGGTCAAAATTACTGTTTGTAATGTATGTGGTACAGTTCATATAGCGTCTTGTGCTTGGGTGCGATGAAAATACTTGAGACACAGGTTGATAAAGAAAGTCTTGTATTGCTTCATACAAATTGGCAAAAATAAACACACAGGTTGCAAACACAGAAGCAGGAGACACAGCAGGCCAGAGTAATCTAAGCTCAGCAATAACTCTCCACAACAGATTCAGATCTTCTTCTCTGTTACCGCAAGTCCATGCAAACGTGAGGCTCTCAAGAGCAGAGTTCAGAGTCCACAAGTGCTTCAGAGTTCCTCAGTAGGAATGGCTGGAGTACAAGGTCCAAGGCTTCAGGAGTCAGAACACAGGTTCACTGCAGGCTAGATTCTGAAGCACTGATTGCTCAGCTGTGGCTGTTTAAGAAGCAAACGGAGAGAATCAGGGCGGGAACATGCAAGCTGGAAAACTCCATTTTGACTGAGGGCAAGATAGCTGCAGCAAAACAGAAAGCAAAATGGCCGACGAACAAACTGAGTTTCAGAAACAGATACACAGAACCTTACATTACTCCCCCCTTAGGGACAACCTCCGGATGACCTCAGACCAGGCTTGTGTGGGTACCTCTGATGAAACTGACGGAGCAAGCGAGGAGCATTAACGTTATTGACTGGCTCCCATGAGTTGTCCTCCACTGGGTAGCCCTGCCATTTAATCAGATATTGTAACTGATTTCTATACAACCTGGAATCTAAAATCCTTTCCACCACAAATTCCTCCTGACCATCGACTAGCACTGGGTCAGGGCAAGGAGAAGAACGTCCAGGAAACGTATTGGGTGTCGCAGCCTTTAGTAGGGATACATGAAAGACAGGGTGGATTCTCATAGTTCTGGGCAATTGAAGACGACAAGCAACGGCACTTATAATTTTACTGATTTTATAGGGTCCAATGTACTTATGTCCCAACTTAGACGATGGAATCCTTAACTTAAGATTTCTGGTTGACAGCCAGACCAGGTCTCCTACCTTAAAAGCTGGTGCAGGTTTACGAAATTTATCTGCTGCCTTCTTGTACCTTTCCTGAGCCGATTCCAGATTCTCCTTTAGAAGATCCATATTCTTCTGTAAAGTCGTGACTCTTTCAGCCACTGCTGGCAAAGGCGTCTCTATGGGAAATCGTGGTAGAATGTTAGGATGATAACCTAGATTAGAGTAAAAAGGAGACTGTTTAGTGGAGGCACTCTGAGAGTTGTTGTAAGAGAACTCAGCCAATGGAAGTAGATCCACCCAATCATCCTGTAGGTAGCAGATAAAGCAGCGGAGATACTGCTCCAGGGTTTGATTGGTTCGTTCGGTTTGTCCATTAGTCTGGGGATGAAAAGCAGAAGAAAGGTTTACTTTAATGTCCAATGCTGCACAGAAATTTTGCCAAAACCTAGAAGTGAATTGCACCCCTCGATCCGAAATAACCTCATCCGGTACTCCATGTAAGCGAAACACATCTTTAATCATCAAATCTGATGTCTGTTTTGCAGTGGGTAAGCCGACACAAGGGATAAAATGAGCTGCCTTTGTTAGACGGTCAACCACCACTAGAATAGTGTTCTTCCCTTGAGAGGTTGGTAATTCCACAATGAAGTCCATAGAAATGGATCCCCACGGGCGGGACGGGGTGGGAAGAGGCTGTAACAGACCAGTTGGTGAAGAGCGAGGTGTTTTGCATCTTGCACAAACCTCACACGAAGTGACATAGTCCAAAACATCCTTCCTACAAGTGGGCCACCAAAAGAAACGAGAAAGAAATTCCTGTGTCTTTAGAATTCCTCTATGCCCGGCTATTTTGGAATCGTGAATGAGTTGCAATACTCTCAATCTGACTGTTTCAGGTATATACAGACGTTGTCCCAGAATCCACACACCATTCTTAAAGACAAGACTTACGTCCCTTGGGGGTTGAGCCAAAAAAGAATCCGCATGGTATGCTTCCTTGATGTCTTTAATTAGGTCTTGATGATGAATCACTCCTAGGAATCTAGAGTCAGGAAGAATAGTCTTAGGAGGAGTAATTGGACGTGTCTCTGCTGAGTAAATCCTAGAGAGTGCATCAGCCTTTCCATTGCGCGATCCTGGTCTATAAGAAATAATAAAATTAAATTGGTTTAAGAAAAGATTCCAGCGAGCCTGGCGAGGAGTCAGGCACTTAGCCGACCTGATAAACTCAAGATTACGATGGTCTGTCAGAACGACTATTTGCTGTGCAGCTCCTTGAAGAAGGTGTCTCCATTCTTTGAAGGCGGCAATAATGGCCAACAACTCTCTATTGCCCACATCGTAGTTCTTCTCAGCCGAAGACAACTGCTGGGAAAAGAAGGCACAGGGATGCAAGACATTCTTCTCACCTGTTCTCTGAGAGAGTATAGCTCCCACGGCACAGTCTGAAGCATCCACCTCTATTATGAAGGCAAGCTCTGGGTTGGGATGTACTAGGATAGGTGCAGTGGTAAATTTATCTTTTAGACGGGAAAATGCTTCCTGGGCTTGGGGAGTCCAGGAGAACTTAGACTCTTTCCGGGTAAGTTGGGTGATAGGTGACACTACCTCAGAGAAATTTCTAATGAAACGTCTATAGAAGTTTGCAAACCCGATGAAGCGCTGTACCTCCTTCACATTTCTAGGACTTGGCCAATCATTGATGGCTTGGGTTTTACTTCCATCCATACTAATTCCTTGTGTAGACAGTACATACCCCAGAAATTGAATTTCGGTCTTATGGAATTCACACTTTTCAAGCTTGATGTAAAGATGATTTTGTCTTAGACGTTCCAAGACCATTCTCACATGTCCATGATGTTCCTCTGTGGAGTTAGAAAAAATTAAAATATCATCCAAATAAATTACCACGAATGTATCCAGGAGATCCCTGAAGATGTCATTCACCAAGTGTTGGAAAGTGGCTGGGGCGGTACTCAGACCAAAAGGCATAACTAGATATTCAAAGTGTCCATAGCGTGACCTGAATGCAGTCTTCCATTCATCCCCAGGTCTAATACGGACTAAGTTATAGGCCCCACGAAGATCTAGTTTAGAAAAAATTTTGGCATGTCGCACTCTCTCCAATAACTCAGGGATTAAAGGCAATGGATAACGGTTTCTAATAGTAACCTTATTGAGTTCCCTATAGTCTACGCATGGTCTCAGGGATCCATCTTTCTTCTTTACAAAGAATATGGGTGCCCCTGCAGGAGATGAAGAGGGGCGTATGAAGCCCTTGGCTAGATTTTCGTCTATGTACTCTTTTAAAGCCTTCAGCTCGGGCCCCGCCAGGGGTAGATCTTACCAAAAGGTATCTCTGCTCCAGGCAATAATTCAATTGGACAATCATATGGACGGTGAGGAGGAAGCTGGTCAGCGTTCTTCTTGTCACATAAATCCACATAGTCCTGGTATACAGCTGGTAGTTCAGGGACTGACATGGTTCCTTTAGGAACAGAGCAAGCTGAAATTTTTGGACTCATCTGTTTCTCTGGAAAGTGTAATTCCTTGGTCTCCCAGTTAATGGTAGGATTCTGAGCCTGCAGCCATGGTAGCCCTAGAATAATGGGAAAGTGAGGAGAAGAGATAAGCATAAAGGACAGTTTCTCTTGATGATCTTTACCCATAAGAACCTTTAAAGCCTCTGTTTCCTGATCCACTGGTCCAGAGGTCAGCAGGAGCCATCCACAGTTTCCATCTGTACTGGAGTAGCCTTCTTCACTGAACGTATTCCCTGTTTCAGAGCAAAGGAGACATCCATAAAATTTCCACTTGCACCTGAGTCGATCATAGCAGAGCTAGACACCCAGGCTGAGTCAACCCAGAGTTTGATGGAAAGAAAACAGTGAGAATTGTTTTTTTTACAACTCAGCTGGGACACCGCTGAGGAAACTTGAAAGATGGCAGCATTTACACAGTCAACGTCCTCAGAGGTAACGGAGTTTAAGTCCGAGAAATCAAGATCTGTTGCTGCAGATCTCTCTGGAGCCTGAGGCTCGGACCTGACAGATCCCCTCTCGCAACACTCACAATGAATGAGTGCTGCAGTAGTCTTGCGAGAACGGCTGGGGCAGTTAATAATAAAGTGCCCTGACTTACCACAATAAAAACATAGATTTTCCTTAAAACGATGTTCCTTGCGTGCATCACTAACCCGTCGTAGTAAAGAGTCTACCTGCATGGGTTCAGGTTCAGGTTCCCGTGTAATCCTATTCAAAGGTTCCTTAGCTGGAGAGGAAGGTAGGAAAAGGTTAGTACGATTGCTTTCGAACCATCTCTCTTGCCTGCGTTCAGTTAAACGAGTATCAATACGGATGCAGTAGTTAATAAAGTCACCTAACGCAGTGGGAGGGTCGGCACGAGCAAGTTCATCCTTAATCAGTGGGGATAACCCCTTTCGAAAAATAGATTTTTTGGCGGAATTGTCCCAGGTGGTATCAAGGGCCCATCTCCTGAAATCCAAGGCATATTCAGCTACCGAGTGCTTACCTTGGCGCAAAGCTAACATGGCTGCTTCAGCTGTTGCACCTCGATTGGGGTCATCAAACACCTGCCCCATGGCTGAAATAAAATCATCAAGGTGATTCAAACAATCATCCTCAGTCTCAATCAGAGGGTTTGCCCACATCAAAGCCTTGTTGGTAAGCAACATAATTATAGTAAGCACCTTAGATCGTTCAGTAGGAAATTGTGAAGCATGTGCAGAAAAAAAAAGATTGCATTGATTAATAAATCCCCTGAATTTCTCACGTTCACCACCAAAACGAAAAGGGGGCAACTTGGGAATCCCAGAACTCGGGGCCACGGCAGGAGCCTGGACTCGCCCCTCCAGAACCTCAATCCTGGCTCGCAAATCCTGGGTAGTCTGTCCAACCACTTGCAAATTGTGATTATTTAGGTCCTGAAGATTTGTAAAACGGGTCTTTATATTCTGCAAATCTGCAAGGATATTATCAGTCACTCCGCAAAGTTCCTTTATGCGGGCCTCCATTTTCCAGATCTTTTAAGACAGGATACTGGAAGAAGAGGAGAAAAAAAAAAAAACAATAGTGTTCACCTGTGGCAACACTGAAGAAAGAAAAAACTTTAAGGGAACTGCTCACCTGGAATGGTTGTGAGAAGTCACAACCACTATCATCACAGAAAGCTTTCAACCAGACATCTGTTATCCAGAGTTTCAGCAGACAAAAAGAGAAGAGAAAAAAAAAAAAAAAACAATAGTGTTTACCTGTGATAACACTGCAGAAAAAAAACTTAAGGGAATTGCTCACCTGGAATGGTTGTGAGAAGTCACAACCACTGTCATCACAGAAAGTACAACCGGACATCCGATATCCACAGTACAGCAGACAAGCCTTTCCAGACCCAGCAGACACTAACGTTTGGCTTCAGAATCTTGTAATGTATGTGGTACAGTTCATATAGCGTCTTGTGCTTGGGTGCGATGAAAATACTTGAGACACAGGTTGATAAAGAAAGTCTTGTATTGCTTCATACAAATTGGCAAAAATAAACACACAGGTTGCAAACACAGAAGCAGGAGACACAGCAGGCCAGAGTAATCTAAGCTCAGCAATAACTCTCCACAACAGATTCAGATCTTCTTCTCTGTTACCGCAAGTCCATGCAAACGTGAGGCTCTCAAGAGCAGAGTTCAGAGTCCACAAGTGCTTCAGAGTTCCTCAGTAGGAATGGCTGGAGTACAAGGTCCAAGGCTTCAGGAGTCAGAACACAGGTTCACTGCAGGCTAGATTCTGAAGCACTGATTGCTCAGCTGTGGCTGTTTAAGAAGCAAACGGAGAGAATCAGGGCGGGAACATGCAAGCTGGAAAACTCCATTTTGACTGAGGGCAAGATAGCTGCAGCAAAACAGAAAGCAAAATGGCCGACGAACAAACTGAGTTTCAGAAACAGATACACAGAACCTTACACTGTTATTATTGTGAACAGTTAAGCAAGTTGAAGATGAAATGATCTCTAAAAGGTCTAAAGTTAAAGCTGACACATTTCCTCTGTACTTTAGGTAAAAAGAAAAAATAATAAAAAAAAATAATACACATATATATGTATATATTTTTTTTCATCTTTTACATTTTAAAAATTACAAAGAGGAAAATGTGCCGATGCAAATTTTAGGGCACCCTTGGAGATTTGTGCGCTCAGATACTTTTGACCAAGGTTTCAGACCTTAAGGATGAGTTTCCACGGTCAGGATTCCTTCAGGAAATGCTGCGTGTTTGATGCTGTGCGTTGGCGCAGCGTCAAACACGCAGCGTCCAGATGTTACAGCATAGTGGAGGAGATTTCAAGAAATCCCGTCTCCACTATGCGTAACAAAACGCAGGCGGAAGACCTGCGTTTCCGGACATGCGGCACGTCTTTTCAGACCGCAGCATGTCCTAGCGCCTTGCGGCGACGCTGCGTCGCCGCGGCGGAAATGAACACAGGGCTATGTAGCCCTGCGTTCTTTCCGGATGTATTCCGGATGTGTCCTGAACACATCCGGAAAGATCGCGCGTCAAAAAGGGGGCGGGGCTTAGGACGGAGCGGAATTTCCGCTCCGTCAAATGCGCTGTGGTTCCGGACCGTGGAACCACAGCCTAATTATCCTGTTAGGGTTATGGCTTGTTCACTATCATCGTTAGGAAAGGCCAGGTGATGCAAATTTCCCAGCTTTATAAAATCCCAACCTCCTCTAAACTTGTGCCAAATGTTTTTACTCAGATTTTTACTCAGACAGTACATTTCTGGAAAATGTGCTGATCTGAACAAGGCCTAACAGTAGCATTCCAGTCTACAGATGTAGTCTACCATTTACAGCAATCAGTAATACAAGTCATGCCTGTTAGAGAATACTGTGCATTTTACTGAATAATGGTGGGTGGTACAGTACTATAGTGAAAAATGGCGTTGCACAGTAAATCTGTCGCATGGGATGACTAACTCTTTTTCATACAAATTAAAATTGCGGGCTGTCATGACAGAAAGCTGGAATAATTGCAGTGATAGTTTTCCCCCATAGAATAAATTTACTGTGTCTCAATTATGTAAATGTCTGCTTATCAAAACAGCTGCTATTAAGAATCGCTCCAAGAATGAGCATATAGTATATTTCTATGTATTATTAAATGCAGCACAAGCTTTAGTGCAGCTGATATTGAATTCAAATTGTGTTAGCAAACTGACTATTTTCTCAGCTTGGTGCTCCTTTCATGTAAATTACCCAGTCAGTGATACGTTCTATGTGGCGTGTAAGGTCTAGATTGTCCCAGACAGAGTGTCGGTGCAGCGCTATAGACTAGAGTTGATGGCATTGTTCCTGTAGCTATTATTTGTACGTCACACTAATAAACATTAGGCTGATAAAAGAAACAATACTGCAGTACTACATTAATTAGTTTTATAAATATTGGATCCCTGAGAAACAAACTAAGGGCCCCGTCACACATAGCGACACACCAGCGATCCCGACAACGATATGCACTTGTCAGGATCGCTGGTGTGTCGCTATATGATCGCTGGTGAGCTGCCAAACAGGCAGCTCAAGCAGCAATCAGGACAGCGACACTGCGGTTAACGTCGCTTAGTTACCCATAGTGTACGTTGGATACCAGCCCGCTGGTGCAGGGAACTGGTAACCAAGGTACACATCGGGCTTCCAGGCGCTGCGCGGCGCCTGGAAACCCGATGTGTACACCTTGGTTACCAGCTGATCGCTGGTCTCCTGCCTGTCACACGCAGCAATGCGTGCTGGCCAGCGGGAGACCAATGATCAAAAAATTGTCCAGGACATTCAGCAACGATATAAGTCTATGGGTGCGAGTGACACAGCGCACATCACTCAGATATCATCCGAGTGCTGTGCGATATACGCCGACTCCGGCAATGGAGGAGATAGAGAAGTTAGTTTCTCTGCCTCCTCCGCAGCTGTGCTCCGATCCGCTCTGTGCGAGAGGCTCGGAGCACAGTAACATGGCACTCGGCTCCCACACGCAGCAGGGCATCGGATGCCATGCGCAAGTGTGACCCCGGCCTAAAAAAGGACTTTCTGTCCCAATGATCCTCTTACCACACTCCAATTACATACACACAAAGTCTAACAATAAAAATATGAAGAAAAAATCTAGCCGTGGCAAATAGTTTGTTGCAAAACCAGGTATGTATCAGAGTATCAGACAGTTTGAGATGAGGGCTGAAGATAAATCCCAAATTTGTGTTCCTCAGATAGGATAATGTGGAGAATGATGATTTGGTGATCCCAATCGTTTTTGCACATCTCATTTTCTCTAAGATTATAAATGTAAGTACAGTCAATGTTAAAAAAAGGTGGAATTCTAAATTATTTCACATTTTTAATACAGATGATGAACAAGTAATCTTATTTTTCTATATTACAGGTATGTGTTATCTAAATATGTATAGCAGATTGTTGGAGGTCTGGGTTCTGAGACCCCCACTGATAGCTCAAAAAGTCACTCTGCAGCATGCTGATCAGTGGCTGAAGCACTGATCTTCTGCCTGAACATGTTCATCAAAGTGATGTATTGGCTCAAAAGAAAGTCTATTGCTCGGATACTTCGTTTGTGTTTTTTTTAAGTCACTTTCCCTTTTTTGTCTTGTGGTATTAGTTGCTATTTTAACACTAAATTTATGAAATTAGTGCATGTGATTCATGACATTGGCGGAAAGTTAAATAAATGAGCTTTTTTTCTTATCTTGAACTGCTTTTGCAACTTTTGGATCCAAAAGACAGCTGGATGTCAAAGGTCACAAAATTGCACCAAAATTTTCGTATACTTGAAAAAACAACATGGGGAAATAGGATGAGAATGTGTCAAATTTTGCATCTTTTGAAAAGTAGCAATTGATGAATCAGACGAAAACATCTAGAATAGCTAAACTCAGTCCACAAAGCTGAAAAAATTTGGAAATAGAATAATGAATTAAGTGCAAACAAACAAAAAAAAAAGATGCAAAACACAAAACTAGACAAAAATCAGTCGCAATGGAAATGATGAATCGAGGCCATATTGAGCCTATTCTATTGGTGCTTTTGCCTCCTAAGCAGTACGCTTCAGGGCAGACTTTTTAATAAAAGGGCCTACCCAGGGCCCAGATCCTCACCAATTTTCGACACGTTACATAGTACCTATCATTTAAAAAGAATAAAATAATAAGTCAATTAATTTAAGTGCCCAGTATTCCACTGTAGCAAGGTAGGACTTTCATTCAGTGAGTAGCTGGCGCAGTATTATTTTTTTTCTTTAGCTCACATGAAGGAACATGAAGGATTTCTTGACAGAACCCAGGATGCTGATCCCTAGACACCAGTGAACTTCAGAGGTGCCTCTCTCTGTGAATAGTGATATGAACTGAATAACATTATGTGCATGACATAACTTTGAGGAACAGGATAGTTTAAAAGCTTTTAATGTGCTCTGGTTCATATGGACGGCCTCTCAGGACTCCTCAGTGTTTTCATTTTTGCTATGTCCTATGCATGAAAATGAAAATTTTTTTCAACTGGTGGTCAAGACGTTTTTCTCTTCTTTCATACCTGCTCTATTTTGATTGTACATTTTTCATTACTTATTTTTCTCCTTACTTTTAAAAATAACAAAAACAAGTTATTCATAAAAGTGTTTTTATTATGGAGGGAGGCTGTTCTGATGTACATGTTGTTCCACTTCTGGTGTTGGATAACACCTAGGGTATGTTTCCACGGTTAGGAAATGGTTGAACACATGCGGAATCACAGCGCGTACAAAAGCCGGCAGCGCTTTGGATGGAGCAGGTTTCTGCTGCGTCCAAAGTGCTGCCATTCTGGACCGTGGAAACATTCCCTCCTAATACACCGTTAACCCATTGAGATAGCAGGCCTTCATGGCGGTTTCCTCACCTCCTTTCTACTATGCCCTTAGTTGAATTTCCGATATTCTTGTTTGCTAAAATTGAAAGGTCTTTTGTTATCCCACAAACTATTAAAATTAGGGATTTAGCCAACTGGCCTGGGTATATACAATGGTGTATACAACCATTATCCTATCTACAGCTGTAGAATTTATCAGGTTATAAAACATAATAATTTAAGTGCACAATGTAGACCAAAAGTGTTGGTAATTTTCCAGACACGTTCATACAATGATTTAAACTGTTGTCTTTTGACATAAGCATTTTAAGACCCTGTGCTGCCCACAAATGCATTGGATGGTTGCACTGCTGCCATCTATAGCAATGACGTGCCAATTCTTTGGTTCATGCAGACTCACAGCGAGATCACGCTCACGCTCTGAGATATCATCTCTCAAGATCTTGGTACTGAGATCTCCATGTGTGCATGCCCTGGCAGCAATTTTCCTGGAGTCCACTGCATAGTAAACCATGTAAGCGCGGGGGCGCTGGGCTTTCATAAAATGTCGGCAGAGCCCCCACACTACCGAACACCAGCCGCAGCACACTCAGAACACCCCCTCATCCCAGCCTGCGGCCTGCAGCAACACTCCACTCTTGCCTCCTTGCATTATAAGACGCACCCCATATTTCCCCCAAATTTTGGGGGATAAAAGTGCGTCTTATAATCTGAAAAATACGGTATTCACAAAAGTGAAGGTTCTTAGTGCATAAATTGGCCAATTCATGTGAGCCCATCAACCGTGACAAGGTGACACGTCTCTGATGGGTCCTATCATCTAAAATATTCCTCTCTTGAGCTATAAGTCTACAGTGTGAATGGGCAAACATGCCTCTCCTGGGTTACAAACCTGCACATTTAAGTAAGCTGATAGAAACCAGAGAACCAGAGTAGGAACCAGACTATTATAACATGGATATATTTTGTATTCCTGTAATTGTAACAATCTGTGCAATACAGTCAACATTATTTAAAGAGATTAGTAAATGGCATAAATAAAAACATCACAATTCTTTTTTCCCTTTATTTAGCTCATAATAAAATTGCTTTCTTTTAAACATGTTGAAGAAGAGTGGCAGAACGGAGTGTCCCCAGGATGAGGGACATTATACCAGGAAGGGGCCCAGGATGGGAAACATTATTAAACAAAGGGGCCCAGGATGGAGAACATTAATTCAGAGATGGGTCCAGGATGGGGTACATTATTAAATAAAGAGGCCAGGATGGTTGACATTATTACATGAAGAGGCCCATGATGGGGGACGTTATTGTAGGACTTGCCTAAGATGGACATTGTTTCAGGAAGAGGCCAGGATAAAGGACATGTTAGAGGTTGGTGCCCGGGATAGAGGACACTATTACATGGGGAGCAAACACATATATCTTTATAGGATCTACAGCGCTACAAGGGCCCATACATCTGAGCAACATGCACATAGGGGCTTAGGTCTAAATTTTGCACTGGAGCCCGACTGACTCTAGCTACACCACTGACAGTATACAACATGCACATATACAGTCCTGCTCATCATTATTGGCACCCATGAAGTTTAAATACATAATGTGCAATATCTCCTGAAAAAAATGAATTAAGTGAAACAGTGTTTTTGTATAAAGTACTTGTGTTAAATACAAAAGAGCAAATGATAAACAATAATTTAAAACAAAAAACAACGGAGGAAAAAATAGAAAAATCTAAAGCGTGCTGTGACACTGGTATGGGCACACTTGCATTAAATTAGTATGGAAACACATTTTTATTCACCTATGGTAAATCACAAATGAGAATCACCTGTGATTAATTATTGGTGCCCATGTGACATGAATTAACCAATGAATGCTGACTTCAGTGTTTTAAAAAGCCACATGGTAGGCCCTGTTCCTTTGTCACAATGGTGAAGGTAAAGGACATCAGAACTGCTATTATTAGCAAACACAAGAATTTCAAATGCTGTAAGGCCATCTCCAAGGTCCTTGAAATCTCAGTTTCAACAGCGTGCAATGTTATTAAGAAGTTTACCAAGCATGAAACCAACAACAACTTCCCTGACGTGGGGAAAAGAAGAAATTGACAAGAGATGTCTTCAAAGGTTGGTGCGAATGGTGGAAAACACCATGTCAAACATCCAAAGACCTGAAGTCCAACCTGGAATAGTCTGGGTTCAAGGTTTTAACAAGTACCATACACCACACACTAAACCAAGCAGAGTTTAATGGGCGAAGGCCAAGAAAGAAACCATTGCTGAAGGAAAGACGTAAAAAGGAACAACTGATCTTTGCAAAGAGTACCTTGACAAACCACAATCCTTCTGGGAAAATGTTCTGTCAACAAATGAAACAAAAAATAGAGCTTTTTGGCAATGCAAAGCAACAGTTTGTTTACAGATGGCGTAATGAAGGTTATAAAGAAAAGAACACCCTTCCAACAGTTAAGCATGGCGTAGGATCCATAATGCTGTGCAGTTGCTTTGCTGTGTCTGATACTGGAGGACTTGGCTGTATTACAGAAATCATGAAATCAAAGAATTATCAAGAGATTTTAGAGCGAAATGTCCTACCCGGTGTAAGAAAAACTTCGGTTGTGTGGAAGATCATGAGTCCTCCAGCAATACAATGACTCAAAGCACGCATCTAAATGTACACAGAAATGGTTAAAAAAAAGGACTGTTTTATGGTGAGCAGCACTGTACTGTACATGGGTTTAGGGGGACAAATATCATGCGTGGACTTTTTTTTAATAATCATAACGCATACATATGTAGCCAAATGTAAGAATCCAAAAACACACAGTCTTGATAACTTTTCTCAGAAAGTTCTCTCACTTAATGAAGCAAAGGGCCTTAAAGAGAACCTGTCACCATGAAAATGCAGTCCAAACTGCAGACAAGATGTATAGAGCTGGGG
>JARQOD010000002.1:573062484-573085386 GCA_033576555.1 Oophaga sylvatica
AAAAGTTGTTGCATCATTCCCAAGAAGACTCATGGCTGTACTAGCTCAAAAGGTGCTTCTACTCAATACTGAGCAAAGGGTCTGAATACTTATGGCCATGTGATCTTTCAGTTTTTCTTTTTTAATAAATTTGCAAAAATTTCTACATTTCTGTTTTTTTAAGTAAAGATGGGGTGCAGAGTGTACATTTATGAGAAAAAAAATTAACTTTTTTTGCATTTACCAAATAGCTGCAATGAAACAAAGAGTGAAAAATGTAAGTGGGTCTGAATACTTTCTGTACCCACTGTAGATACAAAAATATGAATATTTAATGAATGCTGCCATATACTGTAAGTTTTAAGACTTCAATCCAGACTAAGCTTTTCTGCAGCATATTTATAATGACTTTCTATACTGTTTATGGTTCTCCAATTATTTGTGATATTTTTATGTATTGATTTTCTTTACATTTATCTTTCTGTGCTGCACAATTATTTCTAATGGTCCGATGCACAGCAGGTCGGCTCTGTTCCTTCATTCTTACGATTGGTGGGGGTCCCAAAGATAGAAAAATGCTTTAAAATTCCTTGTTGGCAATATAGGAAAGATGTGTATCTTCGTACCGTGTTAGCCAGTAGATAGAAAAATATTTCGACTTGAGAGTCCTCAGTGGTTGATATCTTTTCAGTTAGCCATTAAAAGGTATCAACCACTGAGGACTCTCAAGTCTAAATATTTTTTTGTTGGCAATAAACATGTAAAATCTTACTGCACTAAAAACTAAAGGAATATGAATTCAGCTACCACTCTACCCTATGGGGCCTATTCATTATTGCATTTGTTTCTATTTTATGTCTTTTTTTGTAATTTGTGCCTAAGTTTTTTGGTGTATTGCGCCTTTTGTTTTCTGCAGCCAATTCATCTTTCCATTTATGCCTTTTTGAAGTCTATTTTATGTGTTCACCTATTTTTTTTTTCCAGATATTTTCAACCGATTCGTTGTTTGTGACTTTTCAAAAAGTCACAAAATTTGTCGTAACTATACTCAAGTCTTCCTTGGTTTGATGTCATGTACACCAGGATTCTTTGAGCATTTTTTTATGACATCTTGGGAAACATGCTACCTTTTGCTCTATAAAGTCGCAAAAATGGTTAAAGACGGAAAAAAAGACCATTTTTCACTTAGCGCAAAATTCATAAATGCTACCCATTTGCATGCGGACAGCACATTGATATTTAGGCTATGTGCACACGTTCAGGATTTTTCGCCTTTTTTATTAGCGCTTTTGCAGCATTCATTAACCATCCTATGAATAGAATGCATTCCGTAATTTTTGTGCACATGCTGCGTTTTTTTTCCGCGAAAAAAAACCCATCGCGGAAAAAAGCGCAGCATGCTCATTCTTTTTCCGGAATCCCGCTGCCATAGGAATGCATTGAACCACTTACTTTACGCATGTGGCTATGCCCACCATGCGCAAAGTGAGCGGTTCATGTGCAGATGGTACCCAGGGTCTGGAGGAGAGGAGACTCTCCTCCAGGCCCTGGGTACCATATCCCTGGTAAAACAATAATTAAAATAAAAAATATTGATATTCTCACCTTCCGGCGGCCCCCGCAGCTTTCCCGCCTCTCAGCGACGCTCCCGGCAACTCCCGTTCCCAGGGATGCCTTGCGAGAATCACCCCAGATGACGTAGCGGTCTTGCGTGATGCTACGTCATCTGGGGTGATTGTCGCTATGCATCCTTGGGAACAGGATTGGCTGGGAGCATCGCGAGGACCAGGAAGGCTGCGGGGGCCGCCGGAAGGTGAGAATATCACGATTTATCATTTTTTTTTATTATTTTTAACATTAGATCTTTTTACTATTGATGCGGCATAGGCAGCATCAATAGTAAAAAGTTGGTCACACTTGTCAAACACTATGTGTGACTCGTGTGACCAACCTGTCAATCAGTTTTCCAAGCGATGCTACAGATCGCTTGGAAAACGCTAGCATTCTGCAAGCTAATTATGCTTGCAAAACACTAGTTTCTGGCGGGAATACGCATATCTATAAAATGCGTATTTCCCGTGGCAGGGAGGTGCGAGATTGCTGCGGCAATTCTCATACGTGTGCACATAGCCTTAATACTCTCGTCTGAATGAGCCCTTACCTTTCTTCATGACTGCAGATTTGAGTGGCGTTAGATGACCAGTTTTGAAATAGGAATTTTATGTTACTCTGTCAAACGTTCTTTACTCTTACTGTGCCTGCGTGAGAATTTATCACATTTATGATGAACCTTTCAAGTAACTATTTATGCCCTTTGTCTTACATTCAGGAGGTATGCCCTGAAGCAATATTTGAAACGACCCCATCATTTGAAAGGGAGATAAAACTTTTAAAAAGTTTGCTATGGGGCTCAGCAATTTCCAGTTGCATTCTCTTTAATTCTCTATACGAGTCCTTTTTTTTTACATTACTCATCTTGGGGACAATCGCCTGTCTATGATGACTGTGTTTTGAAGTTTCTAGGAATCATTGGCCTGCCTACTGTAACAACTTATATAGACTTTAGTAGAGAGAACCATATTGATCCCATATGTGACTGCAGTGAGAGGCCAGATGGGTGCATGTTTAAAAAGAGACTCTTACCATTTTTTTTGTACTTTAGACTCTAAAAACTAAAATTCAGCCCTACAAAACTAACAAGACCGGCTGCTACATAATCGAGTTGTCACAATCGATTTCATTTTATTGTATTTACAATATATTTTCCAGTCTAATTAGGAATAGATTCAAAAAGTGGCTGAAAATTATGTTAAACAAAAGCAAAATAAGAAAAAAGAAAAACAAATCTGATTCACCAACAGTAGCGCACACTCACAATATGTCAGTCATGATATCAAACAAGGGCGCCCAATTCTTGCATGTGACAGAAATGCTACTCCAGTCAAGGAATGGAGTAGCATTTCTGCAGTAAAAAATACCATCACTGTTAATAAATTGGAGGGGTGCGCATGCCCTCTCCTCCTCCTCCTGCTTTAGTTCCTTCCAAGCTCTGCCCATTTTAGGGGAGCAGATTCATATTGGTATAAAGACGCCAAAAGGCGCAACATTTTTGCGCAATTCCGAAATTGCACAAAAAAATTATACAACTTTGCAAAGCTTTTACGCTACTTTTCTGGAGTACAAACATTGATGAATCAGCCCCATTATGTTTTTCATCAATAAGGCTGAACATTGAAAAATATTGCTCACTAAAATAATTGTTCAAAACATCTACAAATGGATCATAAATATGGCAATATTATGACAGGACAAAGCGGAGCCTTGTCAGATAGCGGGTATTCATGTATTGTGTTGTATAACTATGCTGCAAATCTTAAAAATCCATTACGATACCTTTAGATTAAATCTATCCTTTAATCTGAAGTAATTTTCTTGTCACAACATAACTTTCACAGCCGGAGGATTCTGGCAGCCATGCTTTACTTTCTAGATAAATGCTGCCTCTAAAATGCTCTTTTATTTTTATACCATGAATTTCAACCCACTAGTACTGGGCACAAAAATGTGTTTTACAAAACACTCCCACATTTTGCAGAATAAAATATGAAAGCAACAGCTAAATTTTATTTCTTAGTGAAACAAAATCTGCCTATTAGGTTTACTTTGTATACTATTAAAGCGGATGCCTAATCTTGAGCTTAAAAATAATATATAAGTAGGTGCCTGTGGCTGATGTTTACCAGTTACTTATTTCCATCAGTTCTTGCAGCTTGGTTGCTTTTTACATCAGTTCCGTTAGGGCAGGGCTGTGATTTGAGACTTCAGCTCATCTACAGTGTCTACAGGGGTCTGTAGTAGTCTGAGACACTCCTCCTGTCTCATTAGTAGCTCAGGCTGTTGTCCCTCCCACTGCAGCTCGGCCTCTTCTGACGGGCTCCTGGGTATAAATACAAGTCTACCACACAATCACCAGAAAGTGAAGTGGGGATTATTGTCTATTACTACAAAGACAAAATAATTATAAATTATAGATAACTAAACCACACAATAAAATATGATTCTCAATCGCCAAAAATAACCTAAGATTTCTTAGAATGAGTAAAGAAGGGTCTCTTTAACATGTTATTGTTCTTTTCATAAAACATGCAAATAGAGATGAGCAGATCAGGCAAAACTGAAATTCCTCTTTTTTTTCCCAGGAAAGTAATTCTCTGCAAACTGAATGTCCCTAATATAATAAATGTAATATGTAAAAAATAAGAAAAATACTTGTACTCACCTCACCCTTCACCTCTCTAGTTCCTCCGCTCCTTACTGTAACCCGTCTGATTCTCGTCGCATGTTTTGATCCCCGTCGCAAGTGCTGAAATCCTGGGGCCTCTCAATCTAGGCTCTGATGATGCCCTGGAGGGTATTGAGCAAGCTTGTGAAAGGTCATGATGTCACGGCACACATTTTTTAAGATATTTTCATGGCCCCCATGGCTCAGAAAATTGGTGTTTAGTGGCCACCATTTGTCTCAATCTGAGCGGAAGAAATTTAGTAAAAAGTTGCATTTTGTTCAATTCGGATTTTTGTAAAATTCGAGACGAGTTCAATTCCACCTGACCTTATTCGCTCTTGTCTACGTGCAAAATACAGCATATGCTGTATACCTTGCAAAGATATGTTATGAATAAGGCATAACCTGCGGATACATGTAGGCCACGAGTTCATGGTAAACTATATTTTTGATATCAGCTTTTCTACTGCCAAGAGATGTAGAAATGATGCAGAACTTTATGCTGCAAATGCTTAACGTGTGCACATATCCTAAAACTACTTTTGCCCATTATTTGACTCGCATCTTGCTATTTTATTTAACAGTTTCTTTCTCTTCCTTCCAAATTTCTAAATTTCAGTGGTAAAAATGATCTGGTATCATGTCTCCTACGCACAGTATACAGAAACACGTTCAGTATTTGGTCAGTATTTCACATCAGTATTTGTAAGTCAAAACCAGGAGTGGGTGATAAATATAGAAGTGGTGACGTGTTTCTATTATACTTTTGATTGATCCACTCCTGCTTTTCGCTTACAAATGCTGATGGTAAAATACTGACCAAATACTGAATGTATGAACGTGGCCTCAGCAGCAGCAGGGAGGACATTACACACTTACTGAGCAGAGTAGCAGTGAATCCAGCATCCAGCTGTGGGCTGAGATAAAACACTTCCTACAAAGCAGCAGCTGTGTTATTGTGTGCCTTGGTCTATCTTTCTCATTCTGTTCCTTACGCCTCTTCTCCTTTTGATAAACTTTATTAGGCAACTGTAATTTGATCCCTCAGTGAACTGGCAATCTTTCCTGTTTTTAGCAAGATATATATTACCTGTTAATTAACTGTTTAGGAGGTAGGGGAGAGTAGAATTTTCTTGTACTGCTTTGTAGGCAAAGTTTATTAAAACAACAATGACCACTTAAAATACTGAAGAACCCAATGAAACCTAACGATATTGGTAAGCTGGCAAAAACTTTGCTACTAAGGATATTTTAAACTATATATCTTTTCATTAAAGTGATAATAAAGGGTTCCATAGGGATGTGGCGGTAAGGACTGGAACAGAATGTACCACTCATGGGTATACAGTATATCGCTATAATACCCCAAGATTAAACTACCGCAATACAGAGCCATTATTTATCATCTCCTCTGTTTGTAGATTATGACCAGATACTATCCCTGTTTGCCTCATTAATGCCCAACTAAACAGATGACTCATATATACAGTGTCTCTCCTGGGCTAAGAAAATTGGATAGATTTAGCTAAAACCCTATTTTATGCTGATGTCCGTGACACAAAATAGGTCTGCTAAATTCTCATAAAAGGTTGTTAAGGCAACGGTGCAATTACAGCACTTTCTCAGCTTGTTTTGTATAAATGAAAAGATGATGTGCTTCATTAGACTGCCTGCTGGTTAGAGCGGGGATCGTCTTCTCAAACACAGGAGAAGAGCATAAAATGTGTTCTCGTTGTACAACCTACTGTATATCATTATTTCTCAACTTCTTATCCTACTTTACGCCACGTAGGATTGTATCGTCCCCATAGACGTTTTCCAGTTTAGACTCACTGAATGTGAAAACATATTTATTATAGCAGGTACAGGTATCACACATCTACTCCAGATGCCATCCTTCAGAAATCTCAAACATATGTCTATCTATGAAGTACAGTAGATGATCAGTATGGTTTGTATGGACATAGGTAATTCATACAAAGATATTAAGATTCGAACCCAGGACCACAGCGCTGTAAAGTAACAGTACTAACCACTGAGCCACCATACTGCTTTACAGAGATTGAGAATCAAACTTAGGACTGCAGCACCACAAAGTAACAGTACTAATCACTGAGCCCCTATACTACTATGGCATGGAGATATTGAGATTAAAACGTAGGACTTAGGTTAACAGTACTATCCACTGAGCCAGCATGCTACTCTACCATGCAGATATTGAGATTAAAGCCTAAGACTACACCACTGACCCACTATGGTACTCTACCATGCAGATATTGAGATTAAAGCCTAACACTGCACCACTGACCCACTATGCTACTCTACAATGCAGATATTGAGATTAAAGCCTAACACTGCACCACTGACCCACTATGCTACTCTACAATGCAGATATTGAGATTAAAGCCTAACACTGCACCACTGACCCACTATGCTACTCTACAATGCAGATATTAAGATTCAAAAGCAAGACTGAAAAGTATCAGTACAAATCACTGAGCCACCAAGCTACTCTACCATCAAAATATTGAGATTCAAACCCAGGACTGCACTACTAAGCCACCAAGTTACTTTACTGTGCGGCTATAGAGATTCAAACCGAGTATTACTGCAAAGTAATATTACTAACCACTGAGCCACTATGCAGATATTTAAATCCAGGATTGAACTAATGAGCCACCATGCTATTCTACTATGCAGATAATGAGATTCAAACCCAGAACTGCGAAATATTAGTACTAACCACTGAGCCACCATGCTAGTCTAGCATGCAGATATTGAGACTGCACTACTGAGCCACCATACCACTTTACCATGCAGACATTGAGATTCAAATGCACGACTGCAATTTAACAGTACTAACCACTGAGCCACCAAGTTAGACTACCATCAAAATATTGAGATTCTACCCCAAAGCAGCACTACTTAGTCACCAACTTACTGCTTGTGCAGATATTGAGATTCTCACGGAGGACTGCAAAGTAACAGTATTAAGGCACCATGCTACTACTCTACTGTGCATATAATGTCATTCAAACCCAGGCCTGCAAAGTAACATCACTAACCACTGAGCCACCATGCTATTCTACTATGCCAATATTGAGATTTCAGCCCAGAACCTCACCACTGAGACACTATACTACTCTACCATGCAGATATTGAGATTTTAACCCAGGACCACAGCACTGCAAATTAACTGTAGTAATCACTGAGTCACCATGGTACTGTATCTATTCTACTCCATGCAGTGTCACCAGCTCTATTAAACAGGATTTCATACAGCATCTATAAAATGTGATCATTATGGAAATTACAATTTTAATTCTTTTGCACTTTAGTTATTTACTGTATTTGAAGATAATTTGACTTTGTGGCAAAATTACTTAGACGAGCTGATCTTAACCTAAAGTGAGATGACGTATAATGAATCAATGAGAGACCGCAATGTAAAAAACGTTTGAGACTCTTACTTGTTTGTGTGCCACTAAAGTTAATCTCTCCCAGCTATGGGCATGCAGTTGTCGTGACCACGCACCACAATTGTGGGTTACCAGGGCAATGGGGTACTCAGAGCCGAGCCCATGGAAGTCTATGGGGTTGTCACAGGTAGCGGTGGCTCGGTCTGTGGCCCTGGCGGTCAGGCGTATGTTGGGGGTATATTTACAGGGGATAGGTTTATATACAGTTCGTGACGCCACCTGTAGTTTCCTGATCACTAAGACCAGCGCTGCTGTAGATCTCTGAGGGGATGGTGAGGCAGCTAGATGTCAGGTCCCCTACAGGTGGGACTCTTCCCTCAGGTCGATAATTATGATAGGGTTGTGCAGGGGTGCAATTGAATAACACAGTCTCACACATCAGCGTCTTTCCATACCTTTTACTTCAAGTTGTTCAGGCAGGTCCCAGGGAGGCTGATCCAATGGAGGATGTGCTTCGAGATGATAGCTGAACAGGTTATGGGCCTCCTTCACTTTCTTAATGGTGAGTTCAACCAGCATAAAGCGTAGTTCACTCCAGAATCTCCAGCTATTTCAAAGCTGTACTGCCCGGTCAGTTTTGTGGTCGGAGCCTTCCAGTGATGGAACTAGGTTCTTACTTTTGCTGATCAGGCTCAAAGTTCCTATTCCACCTGACCCCTGTTACGTACTGACACTCCAAGGGCTGCTTTCTGTTACCTAAGGTCCAGTAAGCCTCTGGTTCTTTTATCACTATGCGTGAAGCTATAGTGATCCTTCGGTCCCCAGTGACCGGTGACAATGTGCAGGTATCCTATACCTATGGCACTTCTCTGTTCTCTTCCACTGTGCCTTTCGCCCTGTCCGCGCTTGTAGCATAAGCACTCCACACTTCCTAAGGTCATATAAATCAGTCTTTCCTTACTTCTTTCTTGGAGCTTGCTGACAGAATCTCAGTATTCCTCTAGGCAGGAGCACGTCTCTGAACCTTCACTGTCCTTGGGACAGGAGACTGAAGTATCTGTAACTCACTCTTCCTTCTCAATAGATGTCTCAGTCCGTCTGCCAGTGGGGCACAGCTCTGACCAGGTTGAGGTGATCTGGCTCCCCTTTACTGGCCTCCACTTCTCTGAACTGCACACAGGTGGGATGACTCAGTCCTGAGCCACCCGAGCTAGACTGCCCTGTCCGAAGACAGGAAACTGAACTCCGGTTGGATGACTCACTCTGGAGCCACCCGGACTAGACTCCACTTCGTTGAATTGGCAGGAACTAATCTTCTGCTCACCCAGAGCTCTGACAGGAATCCTCACTGTCTAAGAAGAACTAGCCCTGACTGCTCTGTACGATGACAGGAAGCTAGACTGACTCTCTCCTGTGCTACACGTCACTCCCCTATACACCCCTGTGGGTGTGTCTGAAGTGTAAGTGAGTGTCAAGCTTTAACTGTTACCTTACTGTGCATTCTCCAGATCCTGTGTGCCTTACATACCAGGGCTACACATTCCCCCTTGGTAAAATACAGCACTCCCGGGCTGTGAAATATAAGAAGAAAGACATTTTGTTTTCCATTTAAACAAGTAACATTTTAAACTCTTCCCATCAGGGAGGTACGGATTTCTTGAACGTTGCATTATAACAATAGGCATAGAAAAATACAAAATACTAAATAGACATTTTCATATAAATAGATGACGATATTCTTGTGAAGGACCCGCACCAAACCTTCAACGTGGGTCCTGGGTGGGCTGCAGGACATCTGGCTGCAGACCTCACTCAGTGCCTCACCATACGGGTTTTATGTTCAGAGGTAGGTGTGCTGGTAGAGAATGCACAAAGTGCAACTATATACAAGATCAGTTCTTGGGCTGGCTCAGTCCTCAGCCTCAGAGTCCATCATGAAACATTTTCAAGTAATTTACATATCATAACAATACTTTATACAATTATCCATACTTAGTAAACTAGTTTGCTAGGACTACTTTTGATAGCGAATAGGTATCTTCCCTTTCGTTGTACGTTCTGATCTACGTGGAGTAGCTTCAGGTATATTAATCTCTAACCCAACTGTTCTACGTAACGGCAAACTATAGAACTGCCTCAATCTTTCTATGGATCTGGCAAGCGTACTGATGGCTGGGCGGTGTGAGTCAGCTTCACCAGGGGTTCCCATAGCATGGGGCGCTGCTTCCGATGATTCTTCCTCTTGAGGTTCCGCAGGTTGGGGTGCTGCTGGAGTAGGTAACTCCTGAACTGGCTCAACTGGCACCATGGGCACAACTGGAGGTAGAACTTCCTCTTGTGGCTGATAAAATTGCAACACCGGAATTATTACAGCATCTCCCAGTCTCGGCCAATCTGCAGGGAAATCTCCCAGATCCGTGTGTATGACCTCTTCTTTTCTTTCTTCTTGATTGATGACAGAGTTCTCTTCACAAAACTTTAAGGGTTCTGGACACAATTTCAAATGGTCTCTGGACACAGTGGATATTGTTCTTCCTCCGTCCTTACTGATGATACAAACTTTTCTGTTGTCATATTTGGAATCTTGTACGACGTAGGGTTCTTGCTCCCACTGGTTATCCAATTTGTGCATTTTCCTTTTCCTTTTCAATACCACTTCTCCAGGCATCAAAGGCTTGGCAGGAGCATTCCTGTTGTAAATATCTTCCTGTTTTTCCCGTACCTTGTTGAGACTTTCTTCTACACAGACTTGCACTCTTCTGTATTGCTCTTGCCGATTGATGTCCCAGTTTTCAATAGCGTCATCTGCCTCTGGTTCTACCACTCCAAGTTCTAAATCCATTGGTAGTCTTCCGGGCCTTGCTCTCATAAGATAGGCTGGAGTGCAGTTAGTGGAACTTACAGGTATATGGTTATACAAGTCAACCAAATCAGGTAGTAAGTCCGCCATCGATTTCTGTCTTCCAACGTATGGATTTCAACAAATCAAGGACAATGTGGTTCATTTTCTCGCAAGACCGTTGGTTTGAGGATGGTATGGTGTTGTTCTAATTTTCTTACACCATACATGTGACAGAATTCCTTGAATAGATCAGCTTCGAAAGCAGGTCCTTGATCGGTTAATACTTGCTCCGGATACCCATGCGGTCTGCAGAAGCTTGCTTGAAAGGTTTTTGCTGCCGTCACTGCTGTCTGATCCTTAACTGGTACAACCACCAGAAATCTAGAGTAATGGTCCACCATGGTCAAGGCGTATGAGTATCCAGATCTACTTGGCGACAGTTTGACGTGGTCCAGGGCCACAATCTCCAAGGGACGAGTCGTCTGGATAGGCTGCAGGGGTGCCCTCTGACTACCGTAGTCCTTTCTTCTGAGACCACAGGGTCCACAGTTCCGACACCACCTCTCAATGGAGCTGCGCATCCCTACCCAGTAGAACCGGCACCTCAACAGGGTCTCCAGCTTTCTCCAGCCAAAGTGTCCTGCTTGATCATGGTATGCTTCCAACACCATTTGGACGTCTGCCTTGGGGACCACTATTTGCCAGACCATCTCGTGGGTCCTGGGATTGACGTATCTCCTGCACAACTTCTCACGGTATAGGAATAACCTGCTTCTCTCGTTCCACAGGAGCTTTGCTGACATAGGTGCATCTTTTTCCAAGGAGGAACCTTCCTGTCTTAACAACTCCTTGATACGGCTGACCACTGGATCGCTGTCCTGAGTCTCTTTCCAGCTGTGATGGGGTAAAGGATTTAACGTTGCACCATACTGCTTTCTGTAGACTCGATGCTCGTGGACTACCCCATTTCGATGGAACGCAGGTAGCTCAATTTCTTCCAGGTCGTCCGATTCTTCCTCCGTGTCAGAGTCATGCGGCATTCGGGACAATGCGTCAGCATTAGCATTCTTTCGGCCTGCCCGGTACTTGATAGTAAACTGGTAATTAGACAACCGAGCCATCCAACGCTGCTCCATGGCGCCCAACTTGGCCGTTTCCAGGTGCGTTAGCGGGTTGTTGTCTGTGTACGCAGTGAACTTGTTGGAGGCCAGATAGTGCTTAAATCTTTCAGTAATGGCCCAGACCAGCGCCAGAAACTCCAGCTTGAAGCTGCTATAATTTTCCGGATTCCTCTCAGTTGGCCTGAGTTTTCTGCTGGCATAAGCGATGACTTTTTCTTGGCCATTCTGCTTCTGACTGAGAACTGCTCCTAAACCTTCATTACTAGCATCGGTGTACAGCAGGAACGGTTGGCTGTAATCAGGATACGTCAAGATCTCATCGCCTGTAAGGATCTCTTTCATCTTTTGGAATGCTTCAGCCTGTTCCTTACCCCAATTGAAGGGAGGATTTCTGCTCTTTAGGGATTGGCCTACTAGGAGGTCCTGTAGAGGCGCTGCCTTCTTCGTGTAATCTTTCACGAACCTTCTGTAGTAACCCGTTAGTCCCAGGAACTGTCGCACTTCCTTGAGGTTCTTCGGCTCCGGCCACTTCTGGATGGCAGTGACTTTCTCTGGGTCCGGCGCTACTCCTTCCGAACTGACGATGTGCCCCAAATATTGTACCTTCTGTTTGAGTAGATGGCATTTTGAGGGTTTCAACTTCATCCCGTACCTGGACAGGGACTCAAATACTTCTGCCAGGTGCTTCAGATGGTCCTCATATGTCTTGGAGTACACGATGACGTCATCTAAGTATAGCAGCACGGTTTCAAAATTGAGATGTCCCAGGCAGTTCTCCATCACTCTCTGAAATGTTCCTGGGGCACTGCTGAGCCCAAACGGCATTCTGTCGAACTCACAGAGCCCCATTGGGGTGGTGAAAGCCGTTTTCTCACGATCCTCCTCAGCCACAGCCACTTGCCAGTATCCACTAGTCAGATCAAGGGTAGAAAAGTAGTTAGCCGTTTTCAGAGCAGCTAATGACTCCTCTATACGTGGTAACGGGTACGCATCCTTGTGTGTTATGCGGTTCACCTGCCTGTAATCCACACACATTCTCAAGCTACCATCTTTCTTTCTAACCAGGACTAGAGGTGCTGCCCAGGGACTACAACTATCCCTGATTACTCCGGCTTCTTTCATATCTCGCAACATTTCCTTAGCCTTCTGATAATGGGCTGGGGGTATAGGCCTATACCGCTCTTTGATGGGAGGATGACTGCCTGTAGGGATATGATGTTGTACTCCCTTAATTATCCCAAAATCAAGTGGATTCTTGCTAAATACTTGGGCGTACTCTTGCACCACCCGTAATACCCCTTGCTTCTGGTGAGCGGGAGTGGTGTCCGTCCCAACATGGAGTTGCTGACACCATTCCGCCACCTGGGTTGCCGGGTCATTGTCCTCCGCTATTTGGCGGGAGTCTAAGGACTCAGCCGGGAGAATAGAATTATTGTCAACAGCATGTAGTTTAGCAATGGTTGCATAACGGGGTAAGTTTACCTCATCATCTCCCCAGTTGAGAAGCCGTACCGGTACTCTTCCATTCACCACTTCCACTACTCCCCTAGCAGTCATAAGTGTAGGTCTATGTTCTGAATGGTGGGGTTCTACTACAGCTTGGTAATTCTGTCCTCTCAGACCTATGGCTGCCCTGCACCAGATTATCATTTCACTCATTGGGGGTATCACAATGGGATTCGAGTCAGTGACCCGTACATTACCAATTTCGCCGTCTGTAAGCTTCGCTTGCTGCTGACACACCAGGGCCCGGATCTCTCTTTGGATTACTCCTTTCTGCCTTGGTCGGGCAATCTCAGCGAGCTGTTGGAGTAAGAACACAACTTCTCCCAAACAATTACTGATAATGTTAGTACCCAAAATTATATTTAAACCGTTCTCCTCATTTACAGTCTTTACTACCAGAAGCCCCTGGTCTTTTAACTCCTCTCTGCCCACTTTCACATCTACACATTTTGTCCCGAGTACTTCTACAGGAAGACCATTAGAAGCATACACGGTAAAGTCAGGGCTCGGGGGTTTAAGACTGTCCATTGACCAGAACTTAGTATATAGGGCATCAGGTATTAGGGTCACCTGAGACCCAGTGTCTAACAATGCCGGAACAGCAATACCATCTAGAATGATAGACAGGTAGGGTCGTCCACCCACATACCTGCGGTTCCAGTCTAGGGGGCCTGACGGGTCTCCTCCTGGGTGTTGGCCCTCAGACCCAGGTTCTGCCCGTTTAAAGGACACTGTGGAGACATATGACCTTTCTGGTTGCATCGGTAACAGGTGATCTCCCGACGAGGAGGGTGTTGATCAGAGGTCGCTCCTGGGGGTGGCGTTGTCCTCCTCCGGGGGGCGACGTCTTCCTTCTTCTCCGGTTCATCCACGGAACGTCTTCTGGGCAATCAGCTAATAAGATCTTCCCTTCTTCCTCTTTCCGCAGCTGCAGGGCACTCATCACAGCAGCCAGATTTTTAGTCAGCTGGCGCACCTCTGAGCGCAGACAGTCCAATTCACTAGGGGGTGTCACCTGCGTTTTGGTTTCGGCCACTAGCGAGGAAAAGGGGGTTGCCGCCGGCTCCAGAGTGACTTCACCCTGACGATGTTGGGTTGCCACCTCAGGTTTGCCCAGGGGCCGCAGCCCTTTTATTGCCATGTCCTTTAGGGCATCAAAGGTAGCATCAGGGTGATCTAAAGACCACCAATTCACAGTTCTGCATTCCGCTTGGGACCTCAGTCCCTGCACAAATTGTTCTTTCAGCATCTTATTTTCATCAATGACACTTATGGTATTAACCTGCTTGAGGGCTCTCAGGGCCCCTTGTAGTCGGCAGGCATAGTCCCTTATGCTGTCACTTGGTTGCTGTGAACAGTTATAGAATGCCATCCGGAGATCTGTTTCGGTGCGATCTTCAAAAATGGCCTGTAACTTTAAGAGGATTGCAGGCACCAACTCCTGGTCCGTGGTAGCCCAAGTCTCCACTTCTCTCTCAGCAGCGCCAGTTAGCTGCCCTATTAATACTGCAGCTTTTTGCCTCTCAGACATAGAGTACATTTCCAGGACACTGCATATCTTCCGTTTGAATCCTGCTAAAGTGCCTGGCTCGCCGCTGTACTGGGGAAGCCATTTCGCCCCAGGCATATATGGAACGTTAGTGGCATGAGGGGACCACCGGACTGAGTGCTGGGCCTGCGCCCCCATCTGGCGCTACAACGCCACGCGGTGCGGAGTCGGGTCCTCCGGCTGGGGCCGTCGGCCGGTTGTTGCAACATATTAGCGCCCCCTTGGTTAAACGGAGCCTACCGGTTTCAGAAGCTGCTATTTCCCAGGCACAGCAGTAGGAACAGGACCTTCGTCGCAGGCGCTCTGATGTCAGAGCGTCCACTTCCTGTCGCAGGACCTGCCGCTGAGTCAGAGCCGGGGGCGTGTCCAAGACTTTGCGCGCTCCTTCAGGTACGCCCACCTTCTTCTCCAGCGCCTCAGGGCGCGAATATGGCGGCAAATATGGCGGTATTTGGCGCCAAACAATAGCAACAGTCTTTTTCACCAAAACACTCCACAGGCACACAGGGCTCGCAATTCTGCAAGTTTCGGATCCTGTTCGTGACGCCAAGTTTGTCGTGACCACGCACCACAATTGTGGGTTACCAGGGCAATGGGGTACTCAGAGCCGAGCCCATGGAAGTCTATGGGGTTGTCACAGGTAGCGGTGGCTCGGTCTGTGGCCCTGGCGGTCAGGCGTATGTTGGGGGGTATATTTACAGGGGATATGTTTATATACAGTTCGTGACGCCACCTGTAGTTTCCTGATCACTAAGACCAGCGCTGCTGTAGATCTCTGAGGGGATGGTGAGGCAGCTAGATGTCAGGTCCCCTACAGGTGGGACTCTTCCCTCAGGTCGATAATTATGATAGGGTTGTGCAGGGGTGCAATTGAATAACACAGTCTCACACATCAGCGTCTTTCCATACCTTTTACTTCAAGTTGTTCAGGCAGGTCCCAGGGAGGCTGATCCAATGGAGGATGTGCTTCGAGATGATAGCTGAACAGGTTATGGGCCTCCTTCACTTTCTTAATGGTGAGTTCAACCAGCATAAAGCGTAGTTCACTCCAGAATCTCCAGCTATTTCAAAGCTGTACTGCCCGGTCAGTTTCGTGGTCGGAGCCTTCCAGTGATGGAACTAGGTTCTTACTTTTGCTGATCAGGCTCAAAGTTCCTATTCCACCTGACCCCTGTTACGTACTGACACTCCAAGGGCTGCTTTCTGTTACCTAAGGTCCAGTAAGCCTCTGGTTCTTTTATCACTATGCGTGAAGCTATAGTGATCCTTCGGTCCCCAGTGACCGGTGACAATGTGCAGGTATCCTATACCTATGGCACTTCTCTGTTCTCTTCCACTGTGCCTTTCGCCCTGTCCGCGCTTGTAGCATAAGCACTCCACAATTCCTAAGGTCATATAAATCAGTCTTTCCTTACTTCTTTCTTGGAGCTTGCTGACAGAATCTCAGTATTCCTCTAGGCAGGAGCACGTCTCTGAACCTTCACTGTCCTTGGGACAGGAGACTGAAGTATCTGTAACTCACTCTTCCTTCTCAATAGATGTCTCAGTCCGTCTGCCAGTGGGGCACAGCTCTGACCAGGCTGAGGTGATCTGGCTCCCCTTTACTGGCCTCCACTTCTCTGAACTGCACACAGGTGGGATGACTCAGTCCTGAGCCACCCGAGCTAGACTGCCCTGTCCGAAGACAGGAAACTGAACTCCGGTTGGATGACTCACTCTGGAGCCACCCGGACTAGACTCCACTTCGTTGAATTGGCAGGAACTAATCTTCTGCTCACCCAGAGCTCTGACAGGAATCCTCACTGTCTAAGAAGAACTAGCCCTGACTGCTCTGTAGATGACAGGAAGCTAGACTGACTCTCTCCTGTGCTACACGTCACTCCCCTATACACCCCTGTGGGTGTGTCTGAAGTGTAAGTGAGTGTCAAGCTTTAACTGTTACCTTACTGTGCATTCTCCAGATCCTGTGTGCCTTACATACCAGGGCTACACACAGTGACCTGTTCAATTAGTTATGAGAAATATGGGAGGCACTGTCCTTTCAGCTCAACACTACCCATGTCGCCCCTTACTTCTAAGGTAATGGGGGAGAGCAAATCCAGAAACAAATTGTACATTTTACACCAAAATTTCTGCCTTTATCATACTGCAAAAGTGGAGCACGACGATCCTTTATAAACACCCCTCTGTTTTTCAGATTATCAGAAATCTATTTTCAAAAGTATTCTTAGGAGAAAAATACCTCAAAATGACAATGTGACACTGTTTTTTTTAAAATTCTTTTTAAGATAAAGAATGAGCATAAATTAGGCTATTTATCAATTTAGCCTGAATTGAATAAAATATGAAGTATAATTATCTCTTTCTTGCTGTATAATAGTTGTGCCTAGTTGGTGGTTTGGCAATATGATCCAGCTAAGTGGCTAGTTTAATTGTTCTTACATTAGACTGATTTTACACTGATTACAAAGCTTACTCCAAAGTAGATGAGTCATATATTACTCCAAAGTTGAGTCAATGAGCCAAAAATGTGCAACTATGTTTGTTGTTTTCACAAAGAAATCTTTATTAGGCCGGGATCACACATGCGAGGAATACGGCCGAGTCTCACGTTTAATACCGGCACAACCGCGGCCTTAAAAGCATGTCTTGAGCTTTAAAGGGTTATTTCCAAAATCCCAAGTAATCACCTTAATCACAGGATAAGGGCCAATTTGCTCATTACTGTGGGTCCTTTCTATAGGATCTCAAGGGATCCAGAGATTGGTGCTGTGGAACATTGAAGATGAGGCTCTGCAGCCCCATTTTGAATGGAGTGGGGTTGTGCATGCTTGACCTCCAGTCCATTCATTGTTTATGGGACTGCCAGAAAAAGTACTCTACTTGGCTTTCTCCATCAGTCCCATAGACAATAAATGGAGTGGAGGCCAAACATGCACATCTCTGTTATCTTAAGGATACGGCTACAGAGCCCCACTCTTGGGATTCCAAAGTCTGAGTCTTAAGCCCCCATCTCACATAGCGATATCGCTAGCGAGATCGTTGCTGAGTCATTAGTTTTGTGACGCAGCAGTGAGCTCCCCAGCGATATCGCTGTGTGTGACATTCAGCGACGATCAGCCCCCCTGCCGGGTATCGCTGATCGTCGCTGAAATGTCTGGACATTTTTTTGATCGCTGGTCTCCCACTGACAGGCACGCATCGCTGCGTGTCACAGGCGGGAGACCAGCGATCCGCTGGTAACCAAGGTACACAGCGGGTTTCCAGGCGCGGGGCTGTGCCTAGAAACCCGCTGTGTACCTTGGATACCAGCGCCCTGATGCAGGGAGCTGGTATCCAAGGTACACAGCGGGTTTCCAGGCACCGCGCAGCGCTTGGAAACCCGCTGTGTACCTTGGATACCAGCTCCCTGCATCAGGGCGCTGGTATCCAAGGTACACTGCGGGTAACTAAGCGATGTTACCCGCAGTGTCGCTGTGCTGATCGCTGCCCTGAGCTGCCTGTTTGGCAGCTCAGCAGCGATAATATAGCGATACAGCAGCGATCCTGACAAGTGCATATCGTTGTCGGGATCGCTGGTGTATCGCTATGTGAGACCCAGCCTTTAGGTTAGCTGGAGGACTCACTGGTTGGGCTACCAGCGTTAACTTGTGGATCGGGGATAACTTGTGATTTGGGGAAAATACCTTTTTAATATTTTGTGCTGTACTACATTAAATACATTAAATAGGAAAGAAAATTATAAAGAATCCTGCTTTATTAGTGCTAGTCTAGAATGGCACATCAGGTATTTTATAGATCATATTTACAGAAACTACCATATCTGGCACTAGGCATAAGGAAAATAAATTTAAAGAGGTTGTTCATTTCTTTATCATTGATGACCTATCCTTATGATCTTAGGATAAGTCATTAATGTCCAATTGATCGGGGTCCAACACCCGACACCCCCACTGATCAGTTGTTCTTGGCGTCTGCGGCCACTAACTGGAACTGCTCAATTGCGGAGCTGCTCCGTATTCTGATGGCGGCCGCAGCAGGGTACTACAAATCAGCTTCCTATTGATTTGAATAGGAGGTGGAAGTGCCGCTGCTACTATCAGGATACGGAGCTGATCCACTATTGAGCAGTTCTGACAGGCACCTGCTGCCGCCGCCAACACCGATAACAGCTGATCGGCGGGGGTGCCAGGTGTTGGACCCCAACTGATCAGACATTGATGACCTACTCCAAAGACAGGTCATCAATGATAAAGTAGTGGACAATCTCTTTAAATTTAGACATTTGGACCCTTGATTGGTCGCTAGGTCAACTGCCTGATTAAGGACACTTAGATTTGGCAGCAAAATGTTACTGGACCTAACTGAGCAACTGAGTACACTGTGCATGTATCTAGCAAAACAAGAGTGTTATAACCTGAGCCGTGGCACAGAATGAGGCGGGAGCATGTCAGTAAGAGTTTGATACAAACGACATCTCTAATATCTACTTAAAAATAGGGTTTTGAAATACCATTATTTTGTCACGGTTCTGTAACAAGACAGGCACCATGGGGTTAGTTAGGTTCTGAAATGATGCTTTTTTCTGGCAAATATTATGTAATTTCAAGTCTCCAATGCAGAGGTGAACGGAACCTTAGGGTGCATTCACAACGCAAGGTGTACAGCGCTAAACAACCACAGACTGGCAATATGTTTGCCACTTGGTAGCTTGTTTACCTACGACAACCACACTTCATATGCGCATTGAACTAACAGTAATACATTGTTCAGTGCACATAGGCTGCCATTGTTCACGACAGCGCAGGTTGTGCTTACACAGTACGATGCGATGCCAAGAACGACGATATTTTGTGCTCACCAAAAGATCATTTCACCTGACGAACGAGCGGTTTGCTTGTTCATTGGGCAATAGGCAGCCTGGTTACACTGCATGATTATCGTGGAGGGTGAATGCACCTTTATCTGAATCTTTCTTAGTTGTGGAGAAATAATATAATAGAGAACTGCTCATAATACAGTTGCCTACTATAAATATAAGATTCACCATTAGTGACACTTTATTTGAAAACCATTTGTGTTTTTCTCACTGAAACAATAGAGTTAATTGTCTAATTTTCTCAAAATATACCATTAGAAAGTAGTTGCTTAGTAACAAAAAGAAGCCTTTGAATTTTTCCAATATCAAGTTGCCCAGGATCGCGTTATATGCATCATCATTTATAAAGTGGTTGTCGAGTGAAGACACAAGTATTGCACATAGCAAACATGTAAAATGTGAGCACATCTGAATACAGAACAACTTTTTGGTTAAAGAAAAAATCTATTCTGGGCTTATTTTCTTTATGAGTGCTACCAAAAATTCAATTCTCAGGAAAACTCATGTATCAGGAGGCAGTCTATAATTGGTTTTCCTTTTTGCAGCTCTTGGAAATGATGTTTACAAGAATCTCAACACTCAAATGTGATATTTGTGCGAAGTAATAGGTATCACAAATTGAACTGCTGTCTCCAGACTGGTACGTAGCCGCAGTCATTCTGGAAAGCAAAGTCTCTCTCTCCTAAGTCAACTGCAAAACACAATGGTGGTAGCATATGAGTGCCTTGTAGCACTGCCACTGCATACTGCAAGTCTTCTCCAAAAATGTGGAGCCGGGGGGGGGGGTTTCAATGCATGGACCAAATTGCGTGTGCAGAGCTTTAAAATGTTATATAGAAAAAAAACATCCCAAGATAACTTGCTGACCTCTTTGGGGGTTCAAATGCTGGGAAATCCAGTGACCCCAAGATCGGAGCTTTGAAACTCTGAGAACCCGGGCTCTGTAGGCACATCCTGAAGGCCTCAGTTCCAGTTATAGTCTATGCAAGCTTGACTAAAGCCTCGTTCTCTTGATCGATGGGTGACCCAGTGGTCAGACATCCGTTGATTAGCAAGTTGTCCCCCATCCTGTGGACAAGGCTTAACTTTATTTTTTTTTTGGAGAGGGAAAGAAACCTTAAATATTCACACATAATACAATATACATTAGAGCATGCCAATCTGGGACACAGATATAGAGGGAGCAGAGACGGCAGTCGCACCCAGACCATGGGGGATCACAAAGGCATATTTTGGCACTGTTACAGATTTTGCAATCAAATATAGGAGATACACTGCTGGTTGGTATTAAATAAGAATATCCAGAGAGTGTGTAAAGAGAAGGACTGGACCGTTCACACCTCTACTGTGACGGATCTGGAATGGTTGGGGCTGTCACCTATGTTGTATGAGGGAAAACTTAAAACCCCGGACCGACCTTTGCACTCTATGACAGGGGGCTCGGCTAAGCTTAAAAATCCACAGCGCGTGGGAAACAGAGGAACCTTGGTAGGAATGTGAGGCACGCAGAGGGACAGTGCTTGGACTCCTCCTCTAAGCACCGAGACGGAGCAGGCCCACATCATAGGGGCCCAGTAATCTCACTCAGAGACTGTCCACAGAGGCTCTTGAAGTGTCCATTGGCACCGTGACGGGAAGTGACAAAATCCCCAGACAGAGAATAGACGCGCGCGTGCTGAGATGGAGAAACCAAGTGACCTGCTGTGAGCTGTATTCCGAGTCACCAGTCTACAACTGTCGAGCAACGTTAAGCTCCTACAGTGACAGAGACTGCTCATGTTTCTGCTCAACATCCCCTAGACCCAGGACTCCAGTGAGGACAACGAGGATTCACCGTATCCCCATCTTCAGGACCATGACAGACCACTTATATGCCACGGCTTTGGTGCCACCGTTTGAACCTAGGATTCCACAAGCTAACGTCGTTGGACTGCTAAGTTTATCGCTACTGAACTCTTCTTTAAATTCCCCATTCCCGTGTTATCTCACTTTGCATAATCCTTTACATTCTTGTGTTATACTTCCCTCTCCGTGCGTGGAGTATTCCCTGTTAAAGTGAATCCCTCTTTAACAATTGCTCTGCCTCCTATCCGTTACTGCATCCTGCAACCTGCAATTCTACAAGTGCAGAGTATTGTAGCAAAATTGGGGTTCTATTCTCCAGGCGTTTCAAAGGATCTATAATTTTCTTCATCAGGAGAACCACAGAAAGTCTCAGATTTTGCATTGACACCTAGGAGCCTATTTGTTTCTAGTGAAGAAGACCTCTGTTTCTGCCTCTATGTAAAATTGATGAGACTCAGAGGTCTACTTTATGGACTTCTAGTACAGATCCAGGGGATCTGTCACTAGCAAAATTATGCCCATCTCTGCTCACCACAGTGTTAGGTTAATTAAAGACAATGCATTGTGCTGCAGAGCTGCCGTTGGTGAACATGATTCTTGCAGCAGAGTATTACACAGTGAATGTCCTACTGGGAGTGAAAATGCTGCTTTTTCCTACAGTAATGCTATGGAGACTGCGGCTTCTACTGAATATATGCCACAATCGAGGTAGGAGCAGTGAGGAGGATGTGAAAGGAACTTGTCCATCCCGCTAAGTGGGTGGAGATAACGTGTTCAGCCTGAAAATACATTTGCAAATCAAATCCATCCTCATCAGTGCTATATGATCTATTTCATTATACGGTGTATACACATTAAATTTATCTTTAAGGGAATATTCACATTTTAGTAAATGATGACAGGAATTGAGTCACAAATGCCTTAATATAGAGAAAAAACTGACACGGAAGCCAGTGCCAGTGCTCAAGCAGGGGTGCAATCTCTCACAATCAATACCCACCAATCTTTAAAGCAAATCTGTCATCAGGTTATGCTCATCTGAGAGCAGCAAAACATAGGAAAAGAAACCTGGATTCCAGTGATGTATGAGAGGGTGGACAAGGAGTCCTGTCCCCCTCAAGAAGACGTTATGGCAAGTGTGGTAAAATGTTATGTTGTGTGGTTAAAATGTATGCATTTCATAAAAATTATTTTATCCCTATAGCAGTGTGTGTGTGTCAGGTTCCTGCAGGGTTAACTTCAAGGTGGTCCACAGGGAGTGAGGGAAGGTGGCCCTATAGGGGAACCAGTGGGAATGTTTTAGGGATATAGGAAGTACATAGTTAGCATTGGGTAGGCTGTGTGTTGGAGAGAAGGTGAAAGGGAGAAGACAGGTTTACCAGTGGTAGAACTGCAATTCTCAGCATGGAAAGGAACTAGTTACAGAGGCGGCATGACATCACAGGCAAGTGGGGACCCAATGCAAAAGGAAAGCTTATAA
>JARQOD010000002.1:573085486-573121105 GCA_033576555.1 Oophaga sylvatica
AAATACCAGGATATAGTAGATCAGAGAAAAGAGGTTAAACAGATGGATGGTCAGAAAGAGGTCCAAGGTCAGGCAGTGATGCATCAACAAGCAAAGTACAAGGCACAGCATAAACCAACCAGACTTAGCATAAGCTACGGCTCAATTAAATAGCTGAACAGTCAAGGGAACCAGAAGCACCTGATGAGAGCTCAGAACCTCCCAATCTCAGATTGGATGGCTGAGTTGTCAATAAAACTCAGACTGGTCAGCACGGCGTTGCGCCAGACTGGACAAATAAGCTTTCAATCACTGCACAGACAGCTCAGCACGCCCCTGTACCAGACTGGACACCTGAGCTGCCAATCACTGCACAGACAGCTCAGTACTGAGTGGTAGAATTATTACAGTGCCTTTACACCTGTTCTACCACTTCTTTAAGATCAACAGCGTAACGTTTATAATTTCATTTTGTAAGTACATGCTGACGTTATAGTCATTTCTTATGTAACACTCAGGTTTAATTTTAATTTTTTGTCGCTAAATATACTGTGGAGATAAAATGTAATGTCACAGTACAAACGCAAATTGTTACTTAGAAAAATTAATTACTGGCTTGTACTACAAGTGAATGTGCAGCACTACACATGGCTACAAAGGAAATGAAATTTCAACATTACAAAAATTCTGGTACTTAGCTACAGCAATGAATGTTTGTACAGGAAAAGAGATGGCAATGACAGATATGACAAACAGTATTACAAGATAATGTACTATCCAAACACTATAAATTTCATGTAAACACATGCCATTGAAATTGAGACGCTTTCTATTCCATACAGAAAAACATTCACATAATATTGCATTTTTTCTTATTTTACAAGAAAATGTTGCATAAAGAAAGGTACATTGCCTTTGATGATCAAAGAAGTAATAATGGATTTCTATGGAAAAAGATTGTATCTGGAATGAATAATTCATAATTAAGTTCAGTTTGTTCATTATATTTTTGTAGTGATATGGTATGCTGTCATTATGCTGACTCCCAATCAAAAAAGAGCATATTAAAATTCTACAATTAGAGCTCCAAAAATAAATTGTACTGCAAGTGCAAACAATATATGGCCCAGGGGTCACATGTGTCCTGTCATGCCAATCTGTGAGGTTCATAATAATCAGGTTACGTACATTCTTAAATATATCTGACAGCAGTTCACATTGTTTGCTCCATGTCAGAGAAGTGGAGTGATGTATAGGCAGGAGCAGGGATAATTATGCATTGTGTGACCATCTCTGGAAAACCTTATTTATTGTCAGAGGTTGTGAAGCATACTATCTTCACTGTCATTTATGAGATAGTGAAACACTTCACCATTTTAGCAACTCACGCAAGTTACAATGGAGAGAACCATATGGATGCATTGATATGGAAACCCTACAGGAGAGCGTTAGGGTAGGCTGAGGGGTTCTTGCACGTTTGTCAGTTTTCACCAAATCAGGGCGCCGACCAGTGAGAGATAAGCACATATACCACATTTTCATTTGGTATACAAGACTTGTTTGGTTGAGAGGTTGTGACGGCACATAATTTCTTCTTAATTATGCTATATGTAAAATCATTAGGCCCAGAATCATAAACTGTTGTCTGAAGTATTGACTCTTCTTGTAGAGTGAATTGATATTTGTACATGGACTAATGGTTTTTACTTCCTATATCAGCTCCTACAGTTTATAATACTGTTACCTTTGCAAAATAGGGATGCAGGGTCACTGAACAATGTTTGCTGATATGTTGATTACACATTGTACCAGGCCAAGCAGTTTATTGACTTGCAAACATTGAAAGATAAACTATAAATAATCAAACAATGTGAATTAACCTTATCACACAGATCTTTCTCTTGACCTCTGGATGCTGGCTTGAAGGACAGTTGTGAATTATACTATATTAGAAGACTTTTTCCTCTGTTCCAAAAGTCTCTACAGGATGTCAGCTTAGGGGACCATGGCCTCAGCTGGAAGAACACAGATCTTCTGTATTGACCATCACTGAACCCACAGAGCAGCTCTAATCCCGGTAAGTCAGCAGAAGGGTGAGACTCTGCAATTTGCACCATCTTGGGTATTTGCTGGGACTGTTCTATATGCTATTGTTTGTTGATGGTTTAATAAATTATTACCACACTATTTTACCCTCACCCTGTGTTGTCTGAGTAGTTTTCTTCCACAGGAATAGAGTGCAGGCGCTCAGTGGTATGAGCCCTGGTCCATGCAGTCTTTCTAAAGGGCCAGCAGACGAGAGCACCCACTGACCTGGTGTCTCCACAGAGGTGGAGGCTTTTATTACATAAAAGAAAAAGTATGACATCACTACCAAAATAAAATGTGACAAAAGGAAAAGAAGAAAAGTATTTACACTTACATAGGAATAATTTCTGCTTTTGTGGCGGTTCTAAGCCTTGAATAAGGTTATTATCAGTCAATACCGTTTCTTACTGCTTAGATTTCACAAACTTGGGAAATCTAAGAAATAGATTTATATCCAATCTGACTAAATGTGATCATGTAATAGACTTGTGATATCATATGGCTTAAGAAATTTCTCAAAATCAGTAAATTCTATATCTTGTCTTATTGTTAAAGAAACACTCCCTTCAAAGATTTTGCAATCTTCATATTCTATGGCACTGTGCACTTACAATTGCTTATTTTGCCTTTCTACCCAGCTAATAATTTGCCTTTCTCTGCTGTATGCATAAATAGGACGTCTCTTTACCCTGCATAAATTATTTCCCTCTTCAATTCCTGACACAGCTGTTCCCTCCCCCCTGCCAGGGACTTTTTCAGTGACTCATGACTTATTCAGGGAAAAGAGACTTCTGGTTTCTGCATAGAGCCTGGCAAGGCTTTGTGAGCAACAGAGGCCAGTGGTTAAGTATCAGCTCCAACATGCCCGTCGGTGTGCTGGTCAGCCTCTGCACATAACAACTAAAGAGTGGGCATGGATGTCTGACATTTGTGTGGTTCTCAAAGACTTTGAGGACTCTACAAAGATGATGAGCTGCGATGACGACATAGTCAGCAGCACAAGGATCCCGCTTCTATGCCTACAGTCGCTGCTCACAATTAAACATAAAGCTTTGCATGTGGACCAGGTGGCGATGGAAAAAGGCATAACACGGAGAAATTGTAGCCAACCCAGACTCAGACTCATCTCATGTGCTCACTGCAAATTTGGTAGCAGTGAGTAGGTGGACGCTGAGAAGTAGAAACAGGAGCTGGTGGCTAGTGCAACAGAGGCTAGTAGCCACACAACCTTTTTCCCGTCTTTCCTATATGGATGGGCTATGGATGGAAATAAGGAAAAAGAGAGGGAGGAGGAGATGGAGAGTCATCATCATGGTGGGAACATGGAAGTGTTGGCTGTATGAAGCTTGGCACATATTGGCACATATGGCCGACTATATGTACCACAGACTTTCCCATGACCCTCACTTTACATTCATCTTGGCAAAAAAAAGTGTACTGGTTATTCATCCTGCTAGACCCGTGCTACAAAAATTTATTGGTATTATATTGCTCATCCATAGGGCATTACATCTCCTTAGGTACATTTTTTTTGCTATAAAAGCCTCAAGAAACTTGTTAAAAAATGTATTGCCATTATATAGCTCACCCACAAAGTATAATGTTTTCTTGGGTACATTTTGTTGCTATAAAAGACTCTAAAAATGTGTTAAAATTTTTTATCTGTATTCTATTGCTCATCCACTCAGTATAATATGTTTTTGGGTAAATTTTTCATTGCTCTATAAGCCTAAAAAAACTTGCTAAAAATGTATCAGTATTATATTGCTTATCCATAGGGTATTATATCTTCTTGGGCACATTTCGTTGCTATTTAAACCATCAAAAACTTGTTAAAAAATGTATTGGCATTTCGTATATACTCGAGTATAAGCCGAGATTTTCAGACCATTTATTAGGGCTGAAAGTCCCCCTCTCGGCTTATACTCGAGTCATATACCAGGGGGTCGGCAGGGGAGGGGGAGCACAGCTGTCCTATGTACTCACCCCCTCCTGGCGCGGTCTCTGCAGCCCCTGCTCTTCTCCCAAGGTCTACGGCGCCTGTGTTCAGCCATGAGTGGTAATGCTCATTAAAGTCATGAATATGCACATATTCATGAGTTTAATGAGCGGTACCACGTGACCTCTGAAGTTAGGCATATTCACCTGTCCCCGTTCCACGGCTGCGCACCGCTCTGTCCTCGCGTCCTCTAGCTGTGAATGTTCAGGTCAGAGGGCGCGATGACATGGTTAGTGAGCGCCACGCCCTCTGCCTGAGCATTCACTGCTGGAGGACCCGGAAGACAGCGGCGCTCAGAGGTGGAACGGGACAGGTCAATATTGCAGGTGCCAGGCCCTGAGCCAGCGGTGACACCGGCACCTGTCCCCCATAGTGCGCCGGTGTCCCCACCTGCTCAGGACACCGGCACCTGGCCCCCAGCGACGAGAGGTGAGTATGTCATTTTTTTTTTAGTTGCAGCACCAGCGGCAGCATAAGGGACCTATACTATGGGGCATAATCTGTGGAACATATGGGATATAATCTGTGGAACATATGGGGCATAATCTATGGAGCATATGGGGCATAATCTGTGGAACATATGGGGCATAATCTGTGGAGCATATGGGACATAATCTGTGGAACATATGGGGCATAATCTATGGAGCATCATATGGGGGCATAATAATGGGCAGCATATGGGGCACAATACATGGGCAGTATATGGGGCATAATACATGGGGCAGAATATGGGGCATAATACATGGGGCAGCATATGGGGCACAATACATGGGCAGCATATGGGGCACAATAGATGGCAGCATAGGGGCAAATATGGGGCACAATACATGGGCAGCATATCGGGCATAATACATGGGGCACAATACATGGGCAGCATATGGGTCATAATCTATGGAGCATCATATGGGGCATAATACATGGGCAGCATATGGGGCACAATACATGGGCAGCATATGGGGCATAATACATGGAGCAGAATATGGGGCATAATACATGGGCAGATATGGGGCATAATATATAGGTAGCATATGGGGCATAATATAAGGGGCAACATATGGGGCAATATATGGGGCAGCATATGGGGCTCCTGATTCAATATGGCTATTCAAAAACATTTAACCTACTTTAATTTTAATTTATTGGCATCTATTTTTAATTTTGAAATTTACCAGTAGCTGCCTCATTTTCCACCCTAGGCTTATACTCGAGTCGATAAGTTTTCCCAGTTTTTTGTGGCAAAATTAGGGGTGTCGCTTATACTCGGGTCAGCTTATACTCGAGTATATACGGTATATTGCTCACCCATATGGTATTACATGCACTGGGTACATTTTGGTGGTATATAACACTACAAAAAAGGTTCAAAAATGTTTTCCTGATTCAATTAGTCAACCATACAGTTTAACATGCTTTGTGTAAACTTACAGTGGGTTAAAATTATTACAAACTGCTTGTCCTGGTATAGTTTAAATATTTATTTTCCAAAAAATTACTATTGTCACGTACTCTTCAACTTGGTTTGTGTGAATTTTCTTTAGTTTGAAGTAAAATCCTAAATTGGCCTGGTATAGGTGGAGATATTTGGTTTTATAAAAAATTACTGTTGCCACAAATACTCTAAAACTTGGTTGGTGTGAAATTTTGTTGGTTTACAAAAAAAACTAAATTGGGCTGGTAGAGGTGTAGAATTTAGTTGTTCAAAAATTGAGTATTATCACATATACTGTAGAACTCGGTTTGAGTGAAATTTCGGCTCTAGTAAAACCAAAATTTGTCTTTCTACAGGTGTCTAAATTTGGTTGTTCCAAAATTGACTATTCTCATATATTCTCTAGAACTTGGTTTGTGTGAAGCTTCATCTCTTTGAAATAAAAATAAAATTTAGCCTGGTACAAGTGTAGAAATTTGGTCCCTCAGTACCCAGTCCCCCCACCATTATTTTTCCCATTGTGGCATCCCAGCCTTGTACCAGCTCGTGTCCAGGAAATCACCTGTGTCCTTACCAACCCGGTTACTGGGATTGTCCACTTAATGACTGTCACGTGGACAAACGCTTGTGGCCAGAGACGCTAAATTTTGCTAACTGCACACTGTGTGAACATTGCGGAGGCTGGAGCAAAATCACATCCTGGCATGGCACATGTTTTACTGACACCGAGGATTGCTGTTTTTACTTTTATCAGGGTTTCCTTCATCTCCTACACCAGTTCCTGAAGCCCCTCCTGCTCCACCTCATCCTCTATTTCCGATGTGATATCTCAAAACTAGAGTTGAGCGATACTTTCCGATATCCTAAAGTATCGGAATCGGAATGGTATCGCCGATATCACTAAAATATCGGCGATACCCGATACCGATACCGGAAGTCCCATGTAAGTCTATGGGAACAAAATATCGCAACTAAAAAAACCCCATTCTTTCCTTGTAAACACTAAATATACACACATAGAATACATATATATATATATATACATGTCATTGTGACATATATATATACATATATGTATAGTTTATACACTTCTACATAGTAAAATATCCTTTGATTCAATTGCCGGGTAAAGCCGGCTTCAGTGAAAAGACAGAAGCACCCGACATGAAATGACACTTGGTGTACATAGGGTTAACCATGTCTTTTCATGTCGTTTGCTATCTGATTTGCACAAACAATTAAATCAGACTATGTGTGCAAAATTTCACACCTGTAGGGGTTAATTAAAGGTGTAAATTCGTTGTAAAAAAAACTGACTTTTTTGCTACGAATTTACACCTTTAATTAACCCCTACAGGTGTGAAATTTTGCACACATAGTCTGATTTAATTGTTTGTGCAAATTAGATAGCAAAGGACATGAAAAGACATGGTTAACCCTATGTACACCAAGTGTCATTTCATGTCGGGTTCTGCATTTTCACAAAAGCCGGCAATTGAATTAGCGGCTATTATACTATGTAGAAGTGTATGAACTACAAATATAAATATATATGTATATGTGTCACAAATTCAATGACATGTATATATATATATGAGGTGTAAAATTGCTGAAAAAAAATGCGTGGGCTCCCGCCCTATTTTCGCAACCAGACAGACAAAGCCAGTGAGTGGGGGCAGATAATAATAGCCCAGAGAGGGACCATTATTTTTGCCCCCCCCGGCTACTAACATCTGCCCCCAGCCACCCCAGGAAAGACAAATCTATAATTAGATTCGCCCTTTCTGGCACTTTGCCCGTCTATTCCCATTGCCCTGTAGCGGTGGCGAATGGGTTAATATGGGGTTAAAGCCACCTTGCTATTGAAAGGTGACCTTAAGCCAGGTTAATAATTGAGAGCTGTCAATTAGACAACTATCAATTATTAATCCTATTGCATGAAATAAAAATAAAACACACACACTTTAATTAAAAATCATTTTAATGAAATAAAGACACATGTTTTTGACCATCTTTTATTTTACTGCAAAAACCATTTCCTGTAATAAAAATAAAATAAAAAAGCAAAATTATTCTTACCTATCCCATGCACAGTCAGGTCCCACGGTGTAATCCTTCAGAAAGGGTTAATGTTTACTGCAGGGACCGCAGCTAATGCTGCAGCCTCACAGTAAACCCCAAATGAATGAGTTCCTCTCCTGCCTGACAGGAGAGTAAAGGCTGGGTGTCACATAACGATACACCAGCGATCCCGACAACGATATGCACTTGTCAGGATCGCTGGTGTATCGCTACATGATCGCTGCTGAGCTGCCAAACAGGCAGCTCAGGCAGCGATCTGGGACAGCGACACTGCGGGTAACATCGCTTAAGGGCCCGTCTCACATAGCGATATCGCTACCGAGATCGCTGCTGAGTCACTAGTTTTGTGACGCAGCAGCGAGCTCACCAGCGATATCGCTGTGTGTGACATTCAGCGACGATCAGCCCCCTGCCGGGTATCGCTGATCGTCGCAGAAATGTCAGGACCTTTTTTTGATCGCTGGTTTCCCTCTGACAGGCACGCATCGCTGCGTGTGACAGGCGGGAGACCAGCGATCCGCTGGTAACCAAGGTACACAGCGGGTTTCCAGGCACCGCACAGCGCTTGGAAACCCGCTGTGTACCTTGGATACCAGCTCCCTGCATCAGGGCGCTGGTATCCAAGGTACACAGCGGGTTTCTAGGCACAGCCCCGCGCCTGGAAACCCGCTGTGTACCTTGGTTACCAGCGGATCGCTGGTCTCCCGCCTGTCACACGCAGCGATGTGTGCCTGTCAGCGGGAAACCAGCGATCAAAGGTCCTGACATTTCAGCGACGATCAGCGATACCCGGCAGGGGGGCTGATCGTCGCTGAATGTCACACACAGCGATATCGCTGGTGAGCTCGCTGCTGCGTCACAAAACTAGTGACTCAGCAGCGATCTCGGTAGCGATATCGCTATGTGAGACGGGCCCTTAAGTGGAAAGCTTAATTGATTGCTTTCCACTTTCACTTCAGGTCAGCCAGGGACACAATCAGTGACGTCAGAGGGAACTGATTAACAAAAATAGGGGTTCCCTTCGAAAAAAAAATGGCGTGGGGTCCCCCCTATTTTTGTTAACCAGCCAGATGAAGCAGACCGCTGAGGCCTGGATTTTCAGGCTGTTAAGGAGCCAAGATCCATGGACCTTGCCAGCCTGATAATACCAGGCCACAGCAGTCTGCATATCTTGGCTGATTAACAAAAATAGGGGATCCCCTCGAAAAAAATTGGCGTGGGGTCCCCCCTATTTTTGTTAACCAGCCAGATGAAGCAGACCGCTGAGGCCTGGATTTTCAGGCTGTTAAGGAGCCAAGATCCATGGACCTTGCCAGCCTGATAATACCAGGCCACAGCAGTCTGCATATCTTGGCTGATTAACAAAAATAGGGGATCCCCTCGAAAAAAATTGGCGTGGGGTCCCCCCTATTTTTGTTAACCAGCCAGATGAAGCAGACCGCTGAGGCCTGGATTTTCAGGCTGTTAAGGAGCCAAGATCCATGGACCTTGCCAGCCTGATAATACCAGGCCACAGCAGTCTGCATATCTTGGCTGATTAACAAAAATAGGGGATCCCCTCGAAAAAAATTGGCGTGGGGTCCCCCTATTTTTGTTAACCAGCCAGATGAAGCAGACCGCTGAGGCCTGGTTTTTCAGGCTGTAAGGATCCAATATCCATGGACCTTGCAAGCCTGATAATACCAGGCCACAGTAGTCTGCTTAGCTTGGCTGGTTAACAAAAATAGGGGATCCCCTCGAAAAAAAAACGGCGTGGGGATCCCCCTATTTTTGTTAACCAGCCAAGTAAAATGCAGACTGCTGCGGCCTGGTATTAAAAGACTGTCAAGGCCCATGGATTTTGGCCCTCAACAGCCTGATAATACCAGGCTACAGCAGCCCCACATTTGGCGCATCAAAAGATGTGCCAATTGTGGCACTTTACCCGGCTCTTCCCACTTGCCCTGTAGCGGTGGCAAGCGGGGTAATAAGGGGTTATTGTCACCGTTGATTGCACTGTGACAATAAGCCCGGTTAATAATGGAGAGGCGTCAATAAGACACCGATCCATTATTAATCCCAAAGTTATTAAATGTATAAAAAAAAGACAAAGCAAGAAAAAAGTATTTTAATGAAATAAAAGAGACAACACAGTTTTCATTAATTTTATTACTCTCTCATTCCTGTGACGCCATCGATCTCCTGTAAAAAAAGAAAAAAAACAAACCAACAGTATACCACCTGTCCGACGCAGTCCATAACGATAGTCCCACGACGATCCAACTCTGCTACATTGCAATGACAGGCAGAGCCTGTCATCGCGACGCAGCACAGCTGATTACCTGCTTCCCCGGCGGTGACGTCATCGGACTGACTGCTTTACGGCCGGGATTACCCAGCAGTCACTGCAGTTATCGCGAGAAACTGCATGTGACCGCCGGGAAAGAAGATTGCGGCCATGAAGCAGTCCAGGACGTGACCGCCGGAGATCTTCTGCCAGGTAAGTGCCGCTGACTCCTGACAGACCCGACCGACGGACACTGACAGTGACAGTGACAATCCCGATTCCGGTATCCGATAAGACGAAAATATCGGAACTCGGAATCGGAATTCCGATACAGCTAATATCGGCCGATACCCGATATTTGCAGTATCGGAATGCTCAACACTACTCAAAACACATCAACCACATAAGCTGGAAGCCCTGCAGCACTGCACATCAAAGCAGCAACAGGCTTTGTTGAAGCTAATTTGTCTAGGAGACAAACTGCACACCTTGGCAGAATTACTTAAAGGAATAACAGACCAGATAGACACTGCCCAGCCTCATCTCATCTCATCTCATCTGCTCAGTGCAGATTGGGTAACAATGAGGAGGCGAAGGCTGAAGAAGAGGAGGGGGAACATGAGCTGGCTGAGCGTAAAAGAGGCTAATACCAACACAACTTTGCCCTGTCTCTCCTACGTGGGTGAGCTGAGGAGGGGAATGAGGAGGAAGACAGTGAGGAGAAGGAGAAGATGAAAAGTAGTCATCATGGTGGAGACAGGAAAATGTTGGCTGTAGAGACCTTGGCATATATTGCAGACTTTATGCACCACAGCTTTTCCTGTGACCCTCGCGCTACATTCATCTTTGCCAAAAAAGTGTATAGGTTGTTCACCCTGCTAGACCCATGCTACAAGGAGGACTTTTCATCTCTTTTTCCTGGGGTGGAGAGGTCTTCTAAAATGGTACTATACCAGAAGGCCATTTTGGAAAATATGTTGGAAAAATTCCCATCAGACAACGCTACTGGCAGGAGGCAAACTTCCTGGCCCAACCAAGGAGGAGAGGTGAGGGAGAGACACACAAGGTACAGCAGAGACAGGGGTACACTGCCAAAGGCCTGAGCCAATTTCATGACACCCTCCCAGAGTCCATGCCGTCATGACAAGGTTTTTTTGACAAGGAAGGAAAAGTTTTAAAAGATGGTCAAGCAATACTTGGTCAACCAAACCAGCATACTCGCTAATTCCTCTGCGACCTTCAGCTATTCAAAGCTGGACACCTGGCTTTAGTAGTCCCTCTATGCCTTGGAGGTTTTGGGCTGCCCTGCCGCTAGCATCTTGGATGAGTGGATTTTTAGTGCCACAGCAGGGTCATAACAGAGAGGAGCTTTCGACTGTCAACAGAAAGTGCTGACAGGCTCACTCTAACAACAATGAACAAATCAGGCTTAGACCCAATTTTTACACACTACCAGATGATAGCAGCACAGAAATTGTTTTCAATGTTCTATACTTGAATGAGGCCCACCAGTTATTGCCTTCTAGGGTCTATGTATGACCCTACTTATAATTTTTTTTCCTGGGTTTGCACATTGTTCAAAACCTTTATGAGTGTAGGAGTACCACAACTATACTTTCTTCACAATATTTGAATGAGGCAATACAGTAGGTGCCTTCAAGGGTGTATGGATGACCCTTGTTATGTTTGGCAGTATTTGCAGTTAGTGCAAAGCCTTTATCAGTCTAAGGCCGGAGTCACACTAGCGAGAAATACGGAGGAGTGCTATGCGACAAAAACTCGTATAGCATTCGGACCAATGTTAATCTATGGGCAGCTACCATCAGCCGATTTTTTTCTCGGCCATATTATACTGGCTGAGAAAATCGCAGCATGCTGCGATTGTCACCGTATTACGCCCGTAATACGCCAATGCAAGTCTATGGGTGCGAGAAAAATACGGATTACACACAGACCAGACGTGTGACTTGCTAGAAATACGCACTGGTGTCCTTTAGAAAAGCGGGCATTTCTGTGCGGTATACTGTAAAATCACACTGACAGGTTTAATAAAGATTCGAAAGAATAGATATATACACATAGAATACATATATACAGTACAGACCAAAAGTTTGGACACACCTTCTCATTCAAAGATTTTTCTGTATTTTCATGACACTGAAAATTGTAGAATCACACTGAAGGCATCAAAACTATGAAGTAACACATGTGGAATTATACAATACGGTTTACAAAAAAGTGTGAAGCAACTGAAAATATGTCTTATATTCTAGGTTCTTCAAAGTAGCCACCTTTTGCTTTGATTACTGCTTTGCGCGCAGAAAAGGTGAACGGATGGACTCTACATGCCTTGTTCCCACCCTGAAGCAAGGAGGAGGTGGTGTGATGATGTGGGGGTGCTTTTCTGGTGACACTGTTGGGGATTTATTCAAAATTGAAGGCATACTGAACCAGAATGGCTACAACAGCATCTTGCAGCGGCATGCTATTCCATCCGGTTTGCGTTTAGTTGGACCATCATTTATTTTTCAACAGGACAATGACACCAAACACACCTCCAGGCTGTGTAAGGGCTATTTGACCAAGAAGGAGAGTGATGGGTGCTACGCCAGATGACCTGGCCTCCACAGTCACCAGACTTGAACCCAATCAATATGGTTTGGGGTGAGCTGGACCGCTCACCGCTTCAATTTTAAATAAATCACCAACAGTGTCACCAGCAAAGCACCCCCACATCATCACACCACCTCCTCCATGCTTCACGGTGGGAACCAGGCATGTAGAGTCCATCCGTTCACCTTTTCTGCGTGCAAAGCAGTAATCAAAGCAAAAGGTGGCTACTTTGAAGAACATAGAATATAAGACATATTTTCAGTTGTTTCACACTTCTTTGTAAAGTGTAATGTATAATTCCACATGTGTTAATTCATAGTTTTGATGCCTTCAGTGTGATTCTACAATTTTCATAGTCATGAAAATACAGAAAAATCTTTGAATGAGAAGGTGTGTCCAAACTTTTGGTCTGTACTGTATATAAATGTCATTGAGACACATAAATATATATATAAATATATATTTATAGTTCATAGAGTTCTACATAGCATAATAGCAGCTAAATCAATTGCCGGCTTCTGTAAAATCAGTACAGAACCTGACATGATATGACACATGGGTTACATATAGTAAACCATCTGAATATTAACTATCCATCGAAAAAATATCATCATCCTCATATAGGTAATATAAATACATCAACCCCAAACAATAAAAGGGGATAAAAGAGGCATTGGCATCAAAGTTAATAAAAATCCAATATTTATTAATAATATTAAAAATTATTATAAACATCAAAAGGAGTTTCTCAAACAGGTCAAAAGAGGGACAGTGAAGATGAGAAAAAAACAGTGTTCGTAAAATAGAAGCAAATTAGCAGCAAAATGGAACAATAAATTATAATGACTAGAACTACACCTTGATGTCAACCAACAGCAAAATTAAAATGACACGCATAGTGCTCATCTATTGCAGCAAAGTATCCATCATCTTGGTGAATAGTATCACTAAAAAAGTGTTCAATGTCAATAGTGAATGTTTACATATAAAACTTGTCATTACATACAAAGAGCTCTTTTCTGGTCTCCTGATGTCCACTGTCCTACCCCGGCAGCGCCTGACTGGCTTCTTCACAATGGGGGCATGATTTAATTCATTCTGCACTGGTTTACAGCCGGGCCGGTAGCATTAGCACCGGTCCCTGTTGTAAACTAGTTAACCCCTTGTGATGGATTGCAGTGGGGGACCTGACTGAATGGCGGAGAGGTATGGATATTGTTGGTTTTTTATTTTTTTTGGTTACAGGAGAACAAGTGATTCAGTTGGATTGGCAGCATAATAAATTTGGTCAAAAACTTTGTGTAATTATTTCATTAAAAGAATTTTTAATTAATGTTAACCACTTATCAACTCATGAGCCACCGCTAAAGGCAATGGGAATAGAGAGGCTAAGTGCCAGAAAAGGCTTATAGATGCGCCTTTTCTGGGGTGGCTGGGGCCAGATGTTTGTAGCCAGGGGGTCCCAAAACCATGGTCCCTCTCTAGGCTATTAATATCTGTCCTCAGTCACTGACTTTCGCTCTCTGGCGGAGAAAATAAAGCCCAAGCAATTTTTTTCAATGAATTTACTCGTTAATTTAATATGTGTCTCAATGACATATATGTATATATATATATATGTATCCTATGTGTATATATCTATTCTTTCGTTTGTGTTTTAAAACCTGTCATTGGGATCCATTATATGTCCATTTTGCAAGCCGGCGAGAAAATCTCGCCATACGGATGCGAAACGGATGTCACACGGATGCTTAGATACGAGAAAATCGCTTCCTCGCATTACAGTCAGATGACATATGGATCACTGTTCATGAAACATTTGAGCGATTCTGGTCCATGAAAAACTGACCATATTTTTACACGGTGTGTGTGACTCCAGCTTAAGAGTAACAATACATGACAATTTAAACAGAATGGGTATGGGGCCCTTCTTTATGTCTAATGCGGGGTGTGTCTGAGTCCCTAATTTTTGGCAATTTCTTCATAAATGAAACTAAAATTTCCTAATTTCTAATAAAAAACAAAATGAATTTTGGTTTACTTCATTACAGTTTTTTGTAATCCCTTTTAAATTTTGCCTTATATACATGTTATTATACAGGAAATGCAAAATTTGTAAAATGCAATTTCTTGACGATTTGGAATGTTTTTTTTTATTGTCACTGCTTAAAGTGGAGTAAAAGTGTGACACCATTGTTCTCAACAGCGATCTGGGAATGAGAGATGCTTCCAGGGGTCTTCCCCATGATGTTCTCCTTCCATTTAACACTTTTCCCATCCATTTTAACATTTTCACTGCGCCCCCAGATCATGCATTGTAGCATGGCGGTTCTGACCCTGAGTCAGACTACAAGATCACCAGTGGGGCTTAATCAAGGGGAATATGTTATCTTAGTGTGAAGCTTGGAGACAACACTTGCACACACACAGATAATATACCAGCTTGTTTCCATTTATTGAGACTGCAAGCAAACCTTTTACCCCATTAACAGATATAGAGACATTTCTTTCCTAGTTTCCAGAAAATTTCCACCAGACACTTTGGCGTCAGCAGTTTCAGAACAGCTTGATTTTTATGTCTGAAGAGTACATTCCTTTCACATAAACATACACTGTGATTTCATAAAAATCTGCTATGATAAGAAATATTAATCCAACTACCGTATATACTCGTGTATAAGCCGAGATTTTCAGCACCTTTTTTTGTGCTGGAAATGCCCCCTCGGCTTATACACGAGTCATTGGGCAGAAACCAGCGGGGGAGGGGTGCCGCGGCAGGAGCCGGTGGCTGGGACATCATACTCACCCTCCCCGTGCCATCGCTGAACGTCCCTGCAATCCTGCGTTCTCCCCGGCTTCCTGCAGCTCTCCTGTGCTCAGCGGTGACGTAATACCCGCTCATTAAGGTCATGTAATATGGATGCGACGCCACTCCCATAGGCGTGGCGTCCATATTCATGGCCTGAATCATTAATTAGCCGACGACATGCAACATCTGATCTTTCTGTAAAGATTAGAGTTGAGCGATACTTTCCGATATCCTAAAGTATCGGAATCGGAATGGTATCGCCGATATCACTAAAAAATCGGCGATACCCGATACCGATACCGGAAGTCCCATGTAAGTCTATGGGAACAAAATATCGCAACTAAAAAAAACCCATTCTTTCCTTGTAAACACTAAATATACACACATAGAATACATATATATATATATACATGTCATTGTGACATATATATATACATATATGTATAGTTTATACACTTCTACATAGTAAAATATCCTTTGATTCAATTGCCGGGTAAAGCCGGCTTCAGTGAAAAGACAGAAGCACCCGACATGAAATGACACTTGGTGTACATAGGGTTAACCATGTCTTTTCATGTCGTTTGCTATCTGATTTGCACAAACAATTAAATCAGACTATGTGTGCAAAATTTCACACCTGTAGGGGTTAATTAAAGGTGTAAATTCGTTGTAAAAAAACGGACTTTTTTGCTACGAATTTACACCTTTAATTAACCCCTACAGGTGTGAAATTTTGCACACATAGTCTGATTTAATTGTTTGTGCAAATTAGATAGCAAAGGACATGAAAAGACATGGTTAACCCTATGTACACCAAGTGTCATTTCATGTCGGGTTCTGCATTTTCACAAAAGCCGGCAATTGAATTAGCGGCTATTATACTATGTAGAAGTGTATGAACTACAAATATAAATATATATATATATGTGTCACAAATTCAATGACATGTATATATATATATGAGGTGTAAAATTGCTGAAAAAAAATGCGTGGGCTCCCGCCCTATTTTCGCAACCAGACAGACAAAGCCAGTGAGTGGGGGCAGATAATAATAGCCCAGAGAGGGACCATTATTTTTGGCCCCCCCCGGCTACTTAACATCTGCCCCCAGACACCCCAGAAAGGGCAAATCTCTAATTAGATTTGCCCTTTCTGGCACTTTGCTCGTCTATTCCCATTGCCCTGTAGCGGTGGCGAATGGGTTAATAAGGGGTTAAAATGACCTTGCAATTGAAAGGTCACTTTAAGCCAGGTTAATAATTGAGAGCTGTCAATTAGACAACTATCAATTATTAATCCTATTGCATGAAATAAAAATAAAACACACACACTTTAATTAAAAATCATTTTAATGAAATAAAGACACATGTTTTTGACCATCTTTTATTTTACTGCTAAAACCATTTCCTGTAATAAAAATAAAATAAAAAAGCAAAATTATTCTTACCTATCCCATGCACAGTCAGGTCCCACGGTGTAATCCTTCAGAAAGGGTTAATGTTTACTGCAGGGACCGCAGCTAATGCTGCAGCCTCACAGTAAACCCCAAATGAATGAGTTCCTCTCCTGCCTGACAGGAGAGTAAAGGCTGGGTGTCACATAACGATACACCAGCGATCCCGACAACGATATGCACTTGTCAGGATCGCTGGTGTATCGCTACATGATCGCTGCTGAGCTGCCAAACAGGCAGCTCAGGCAGCGATCTGGGACAGCGACACTGCGGGTAACATCGCTTAAGGGCCCATCTCACATAGCGATATCGCTACCGAGATCGCTGCTGAGTCACTAGTTTTGTGACGCAGCAGCGAGCTCACCAGCGATATCGCTGTGTGTGACATTCAGCGACGATCAGCCCCCCTGCCGGGTATCGCTGATCGTCGCAGAAATATCAGGACCTTTTTTTGATCGCTGGTTTCCCTCTGACAGGCACGCATCGCTGCGTGTGACAGGCGGGAGACCAGCGATCCGCTGGTAACCAAGGTACACAGCGGGTTTCCAGGCACCGCGCAGCGCTTGGAAACCCGCTGTGTACCTTGGATACCAGCTCCCTGCATCAGGGCGCTGGTATCCAAGGTACACAGTGGGTTTCTAGGCACAGCCCCGCGCCTGGAAACCCGCTGTGTACCTTGGTTACCAGCGGATCGCTGGTCTCCCGCCTGTCACACGCAGCGATGTGTGCCTGTCAGCGGGAAACCAGCGATCAAAAAAAGGTCCTGACATTTCAGCGACGATCAGCGATACCCGGCAGGGGGGCTGATCGTCGCTGAATGTCACACACAGCGATATCGCTGGTGAGCTCGCTGCTGCGTCACAAAACTAGTGACTCAGCAGCGATCTCGGTAGCGATATCGCTATGTGAGACGGGCCCTTAAGTGGAAAGCTTAATTGATTGCTTTCCACTTTCACTTCAGGTCAGCCAGGGACACAATCAGTGACGTCAGAGGGAACTGATTAACAAAAATAGGGGTTCCCTTCGAAAAAAAAATGGCGTGGGGTCCCCCCTATTTTTGTTAACCAGCCAGATGAAGCAGACCGCTGAGGCCTGGATTTTCAGGCTGTTAAGGAGCCAAGATCCATGGACCTTGCCAGCCTGATAATACTAGGCCACAGCAGTCTGCATATCTTGGCTGATTAACAAAAATAGGGGATCCCCTCGAAAAAAATTGGCGTGGGGTCCCCCCTATTTTTGTTAACCAGCCAGATGAAGCAGACCGCTGAGGCCTGGATTTTCAGGCTGTTAAGGAGCCAAGATCCATGGACCTTGCCAGCCTGATAATACCAGGCCACAGCAGTCTGCATATCTTGGCTGATTAACAAAAATAGGGATCCCCTCGAAAAAAATTGGCGTGGGGTCCCCCCTATTTTTGTTAACCAGCCAGATGAAGCAGACCGCTGAGGCCTGGATTTTCAGGCTGTTAAGGAGCCAAGATCCATGGACCTTGCCAGCCTGATAATACCAGGCCACAGCAGTCTGCATATCTTGGCTGATTAACAAAAATAGGGGATCCCCTCGAAAAAAATTGGCGTGGGGTCCCCCCTATTTTTGTTAACCAGCCAGATGAAGCAGACCGCTGAGGCCTGGTTTTTCAGGCTGGTAAGGATCCAATATCCATGGACCTTGCCAGCCTGATAATACCAGGCCACAGCAGTCTGCTTAGCTTGGCTGCTTAACAAAAATAGGGGATCCCCTCGAAAAAAAAACGGCGTAGGGGTCCCCCTATTTTTGTTAACCAGCCAAGTAAAATGCAGACTGCTGCGGCCTGGTATTAAAAGACTGTCAAGGCCCATGGATTTTGGCCCTCAACAGCCTGATAATACCAGGCTACAGCAGCCCCACATTTGGCGCATCAAAAGATGTGCCAATTGTGGCACTTTACCCGGCTCTTCCCACTTGCCCTGTAGCGGTGACAAGCGGGGTAATAAGGGGTTAATGTCACCGTTGATTGCACGGTGACAATAAGCCCGGTTAATAATGGAGAGGTGTCAATAAGACACCGATCCATTATTAATCCCAAAGTTATTAAATGTATAAAAAAAAGACACAGCAAGAAAAAAGTATTTTAATGAAATAAAAGAGACAACACAGTTTTCATTAATTTTATTACTCTCTCATTCCTGCGACGCCATCGATCTCCTGTAAAAAAATAAAAAAAACAAACCAACAGTATACCACCTGTCCGACGCAGTCCAGAACGACAGTCCCACGACGATCCAGCTGTGCTACATCGCAATGACAGGCAGAGCCTGTCATCGCGACGCAGCACAGCTGATTACCTGCTTCCCCGGCGGTGACGTCATCGGACTGACTGCTTTACGGCCGGGATTACCCAGCAGTCACTGCAGTTATCGCGAGAAACTGCATGTGACCGCCGGGGAAAGAAGATGGCGGCCATGAAGCAGTCCAGGACGTGACCGCCGGAGATCTTCTGCCAGGTAAGTGCCGCTGACTCCTGACAGACCCGACCGACGGACACTGACAGTGACAGTGACAATCCCGATTCCGGTATCCGATAAGACGAAAATATCGGAACTCGGAATCGGAATTCCGATACAGCTAATATCGGCCGATACCCGATATTTGCAGTATCGGAATGCTCAACACTAGTAAAGATAGATCTTCATGATTTTGAGGACCAATATGACAACTATCAATATTTTCAAAGGGTGTAAAAAGAGATTTAAAATCTGAGTTGCAGTGGGTGGCCACCCTTGATGATGTCATAACAAGGTGAGTAGTAACACTCTTTAAGCTTATCTCTGGCATTAATTGCACTCCTGTACACCTCATGTAGTGTAGCATGTTGCTGTCTTTGTAGTGACATTGTAATGTCTGGTACAAAGATATAATGATGATTGTGCCAATTTGAGTGGGTAATGTTAAAGGGGTTGTCCCGTCTTAAGCTACAAGTCTGCAGTGCAGCCATTCCATGTGACTGCAGACTTGCGAATCCTTACATGGTAAGCACTGCGTTCTGTGAGGATTCTCAAGTATTGGTGCCGGGAGTTAGCCAACAAGTATGCGATATGCATATTCACAATCACACTCCTACTAGATGGGTGTGACCTCGCTCAATGCAAGTGTATTGAGTGAAGCCAGAAACAGTCTAGTCTGAATGTGGCTGGGAGTATGTATATTGCATAGTGCACGTGATGTGAGGATTCATAATTCTGCAGTCACATAGAGTGATTGCAGACTTGTAGCTTAAGACCAGTTAACCTCTTTAAGCAAAGAGCTTGAAAAGAAGGCTGTTACGTTATATGGTTTCAGTATATTGTTATCATTAGTGGCAATGCAAATTTGCAGCAGCTCTATTTCCATAAATACCCTTACAGTGGTGGGAAAAAGTGTTTCCCCCTTCCTGATTTCCTATTTTTTTTGCATGTTTGTCACACTTAAATGTTTCAGATCACCAAACAAATATAAATATTAGATAAAGATAACACAAAATGCAGTTTTTAAGTGGTGGTTTTTATTATTAAGGAAAAAAGAAATCCAAACCTACAGGGTCTTGTGTGAAAAAGTGATTGCCCCCCTTTAAAACATAAATTAACTGTGGTTTATCAAATCTCTGGGAAGCTGAGTTCAAATTCCCTAGCCACACCCAGGCCTGATTACTGCCACACTTGTTCGCATTAAGAATTCACTTAAATAGGATCGCCTGACAAAGCGAAGTAGACCAAAAGATCCTCAAGAGCTAGACATCATGCCATGATCCAAAGAAATTCTGAAACAAATGAGAAACAAAGTAATTGAGATCTATCAGTCTGGAAAAGGTTATATAGCCATTTCTAAAGCTTTGGAACTCAAGCAAATCACAGTGAGAGCATTATCCACAAATGGCGAAAACATGGAACAGTGATGAACCTTCCCAGAAGTGGCCAGCCAACATAAAATTATCTCAAGAGTGCAGCGATGGCTCATCCAAGAGCTCAAAAAAGACCCCACAACAACATCCAAACAACTGCACTGTACGTGTTTGGATGCTATGTGACTGAAACCAGGAGCTATCCAGAAGGCATTTACCATATTACACATATGACTTTTAAGCCATTAGTGGGGTCTTGGGTTTCTTGAGTCATCATTGGGAAGAGGTACCTTGGTAAACACAATATATCCTTCCTTTCCCATACACCATTTGAGTTTAAATAAATATAGATAAACACCCAGGATCCCAGACGAAAAAAGGAAATATCTAAAAAAAGAAAAATATTTAGACTTGAGAGTCCTCAGTGGTTGATACCTTTTAATGGCTAAGCCATTAAAAGGTATCAACCACTGAGGACTCTCAAGTCTAAATATTTTTCTATCTACTGGCTAACACGGTACGAAGATATACATCTTTCCTATATATAAAAAAAGAAAGCGAGGGAAGTTCACACCCAGCCGTAAATTGTATTGCACACACCTGTCAATTGTGCGCTTGATATCAGAAGCAGATTGGCTAAAATGTATACCTTTGTGCTAAGTAAAACCCATAAATGAAACATCCAAGGAACATGAAATGTTTGAGCAAAAAATAATTGTTGGAATATGAGCTGACGTCCTCATTCCAATGTGGCAATTTACTAATTAAAAGCAAATAGTTCTATATTATAATTTAAACCACTAGGTACAAGGGTATTTAAATTAAAAATTTGTCTGAATTCTTCCCGAGACATTCTTGCCATATACAGGAGTTATCACCTCTCCAATCTATTGGAACTTAATCCTAAAATACTAACTTTTCTTCTGTCTAGTTATTGTTTTTTTTCTACCTAATTATGAACTCTAGGACTTCTACTATCTTGTACAATAGCTTTTTTATACGCCTCACAAAGTACCCCGCCCCTCCACCTTTTTTTCCTTTAAGTTGCTCCTATATCCATGCTGTGCTCAAACAATCCATGTCCACTTGAGTACAGTTTAGCTTCCATTCTTCACCAGTGCTCCTTCTCTGTTTGGGACGCGTGTTGCTGTAGGGATTTCAGAACGTCTAGACTCACTGTGGCTGGGACTTGCGGATTCCCTGTCACCCTTTTCTGTTACCTAAACCACCTTGCCACTGTTTATGCAGCTTCATCTGCTCTTGGGCTAACCTTACCTCTTGGAAATCACTTTTTGTGTGTGCTTTTACCTTGATTATGCCTATCTAGTAACAATATTGCTTCCATTAATTGCTTACCCAGTTTTGCAGGTTTAATGGGCCATAGTCATGGGCAATACCAAATGCATAATGTAAATCTGTGAAAATGTTATCTGTTTTACTAATTTTGCCCATCTACACTCTTCAGTGGGTGCCTTCAGTTCTGCCTCCTGAGTTGACACGTGAGAAGGGAGTAGTTCAGCTTCGATAACCTCTTGTAAGGATACTACCACATATCCATTGAAGAATCATGAATTTTGTGCAAGGTGGTATTACAGTAAGAGGCTTTTTGGATCAATGCTCCTGACTGAACTTACTATCTTATATCCTCAGCCAGGATTATTGACTGGACCGGCTTAAGAATTTCTGCTTTAAACACAGAGGGGTGGTTCCCTCTTTCAATTTAATCATGATTGGAAGGATGGGTAGCCATCCCACATTGGTTTTCCCCTTTGCGCACAAGGCATCTGGCAACCGATGCACTTCCATGTCATCATGCATTTGAGTATTAGGTACCATTACAGCTTTTGACATAAACACCATTCCTGTGAATTTGCACAGATGTTTGACTGGCAGGGGATTTGTGACTGTGATACCATCAGGAGTGTATTGAATGGTTGCATGTGTAGCACACAGCACATCTGTCCCCAGTAAATTCATAAATATATTTTTGCTACCAATACATTTTGTAAGTACATCTTGGCTGGCTAGCAGATTCAGCTTCAGTCACTACTAGCCCCTCTACCCCCACACACTCCACAATATCGCAAATAATCATGTCTGGTCATATCAAGCCACAGTCCCGGCTGCCTCTGTGTCGATGTGTAAGGGGGTGAAGGAGTATCATTGCTTCGCCCTACCCCTTAAGTGCTCTTGTATATATGTGCTAATTACCGTGTTATAAATATTTGGTGGTATTGCTACATGGAACATGTATTACCACACATAGCAATGGTATTGCCAAATCTTCTCTTGTGTTACCATTATGGGATGTGAATTAATGTACTTGTATACTTTAGGGAAAGTTAGGTGCTTTCTTCTGGGAATACTAGATGAGGGCACCTTAGTGTATAGTTCTCATATATTGGGTAAGTGTAGTTCTGTGGTGGGCCACTAGATGGGGCATACTAGTGGGGCCTTGTTAGGTATAACTGATAGGAAGTTCATAGAGGGTTAAGTGTAGGAGGGGCTGCCGGATAGTAGTGAGAAATTTTGAGGTGGTTAGCTCAGACAGGGCCAATGTGCCCAAGTGTCCACATGGGCTATAGGCCTGGACAGCCAGCAGCCACGCAACGTTTAAGTGCTGCAGCCAACGTTACTCATGGCCACTGTATACCATATCAGTGGGGCCTGTGCAGAGAAGAAGGATGTGGCATCTTACCATCTGGGCCAATGCTTTTTAGGGCAGAAGTTGGCTGGACTAAGGAGATGAGAGGAGATGGAGCTTCGACTGGATCGGTATAGATGGGCCGGATGCTTCACCGGGGGCCACCAAATGTAGTAATTGATGAACTCAGCTCTGGGGCAAAACAGTCTGAGGGAAATGTCATTATGGCGAGGTCGGGCCAGGAAGGAACTGGGAGCTGTCTAGTAGGACGGTTCGGTCCGGGCGTGTACTGCACAGAAGTGACAGCAAAGCAGGGAAAGAAAAGGAAACAAGTGAAACCCATGATGTGCCAACTGTGGATGTAACGTGTGAAGTGTTAGGTAAAGAGAATGTTCAAGTTATCCTGGACTGTGTCTCCATTACTGGGGGTTGCCTGAAAAAGGGACTGTTGCCGCCTGGGAAGTGCACAGGGGAAGCTGAACCTGGACATGCAGGTATGCTGAAGAGAAGTATACAGTTTCATGTAGGGGAAGGACTGGCCATAGATGTTGCAGTAATTCAGGTCACAATTACAGTCCTGTCCCTCCTTTACAGATGAAGAAGTATTCCTCCTTTTCCACCAGGGCTTTTTTATGGTCATGATCAAGGTGGAACCAGGACCCACGAGGACAAAAACAGGGTGCACATTTGTTACTGGGTTGGCAACACAAAGGGGCGCATAAAATCTGTCTGCTCCTCTCTGGGGTTTTTGCATTGCTTGGAGTAATGTCCTTTCTCCCCACAGTTCCAGCACTGCACGGTTAGCCATAGCATACATGATTGGTCACTTGATCTTTGTCTGTTCAGCTCATTTAGCTACTTACAGAAGGTCTTTTGGTCAATGTTTCCAAGCCAAAACTGGATGAAAATCAGATCTAGGACACTACTGAAAATTTGAAAATTAGTCAGTTTATTTTTGTGTCATAAATGCTACTGATTTAGAAGGGCTAATATTTATTATCATTCTAGATGTTTGTGAAAAATCCAGTTCTCCCATTATCTCTATGTCAGTAACATTTTTCACTATATGCGACCATGTATGGACAGAATTTATCATGACTAGCTTGTGGTGAGAGGTAGCACATAACACACAAGTATATTTCCTGTCTGGATTTTGGCTGACTGCAATGTTTACAAGTCCATTCATCTAGTCTAGGTTTCTGATTATTGAGAAGTGGGGCAGTTCAGTCACAGTCTTAGGTTTGGTGCATCAACACACCCTTCATACATAGTAACAAATTAACATAGTAACATAGTTAGCTAGACCAAAAAAATATATTTTCCATCCAGTTCAGCCTATATTCCATCAGAATAAATCCCCAGATCTATGTCTTTCTAAAGAACCTAATAACTGTAAAATACAATATTGTTACGCTCCAGGAAGACATCCAGGCCTCTCTTGAACCCCTCGACTGAGTTCACCATCAACACCTCCTCAGGCAAGGAATTCCAGATTCTCACTGCCCTAACAGTAAAGAATCCTCTTCTATGTTGGTGGAAAAACCTTCTCTCCTCCAGATGCAGAGAATGCCCCCTTGTGACCGTCACCTTCCTTGGTATAAACAGATCCTCGGAGAGATTGTATTGTTCCCTTATATACTTATACATGGTTATTAGATCGCCCCTCAGTCGTCTTTTTTCTAGATTAAATAATCCTAATTTTGATAATCTCTTTGGGTGTTGTAGTTCCCACATCCCCTTTATTAATTTTGTTGCCTTCCTTTGTGCTCGCTCTAGTTCCATTATATCCTTCCTGAGCACCGGTGCCCAAAACTGTACACAGTACTCCATGTGCGGTCTAACCAGGGATTTGTACAGAGGCAATATAATGCTCTCATCATGTGTATCCAGACCTCTTTTCATGCACCCCATCATCCTGTTTGCCTTGGCAGCTGCTGCCTTGGCACTGGCTGCTCCAGGTAAGTTTATCATTAACTAGGATCCCCAAGTCCTTCTCCATGTCATATTTACCCAGTGGTTTCCTATTCAGTGTGTAATGGTGATATTGATTCCTTCTTCCCATGTGTATAACCTTACATTTATCATTGTTAAACCGCATCTGCCACCTTTCGGCCCAAGTTTCCAACTTATCCAGATCCATCTGTAGTAGAATACTGTCTTCTCTTGTATTTACTGCTTTACATAGTTTTGTATCATCTGCAAATATCGATATTTTACTGTGTAACCAGATCGTTACAGAAACCTTCTACATCATACGCCCGACTGTAGTTTTTCTACACCCATACAGCTCCACTTCCTCAGCCACGAAATACCACTTGCTTTTTCTTTCCATTATCCAATCCTTGTTCACTTCCTGAATCTGTGCAATTTTTTCACCCACATCCAAATATCGACATTACAGATAATTTGCCTTTTTCAGTATTGACTTCACATTTTTCACTGCTCCCTTTTCTTCCCTATCATTTAATACTTGCTTAGCTGTTTTGGATCTCGTTGAGGGGTCAGACTCCACACTGAACAAATTTCCCTAAACTTGTTCTTCCAATCCTACAACAGCCCGAACTCAACAAATGCCCTCCTAATGCTCCAGGGCTTTTAAACAGGCTGTAACGCTATGGCAAGCCAGAGTGGAATTTCAAAGTGTAGTTGGAATGCTCACGTAGTTTTCTCACCCACTAAACCAAGTGTGTGGCCATGTTCAGTATTTGGTCAGTATTTTACATCAGCCAAACCCAGGAGTGGGTGAAAAATACAGAAGTGGTGACGTGTTTCTATTATACTTTTCCTCTGATTGTTCCACCCCTGGTTTTGGTTTACAAATGATGAGATAAAATACTGACCAAATACTGAATGTGTGACCCTAGCTTTATACTGATGCTTTACCATCTTGTACATCAGCCACATAACAAAGAGATACATGACAAAGGTACAAGCACATAGCAATAACCAAAACAATCACTAATATTTCATAAGTAGGCATGGTATCATTTTCATTTTTTTCAGCTGTATCTCCACGTGTTGTGTGTAGTTTCATCCCATTTCTTGTATGAAAAAAAAGTTTATCTATACGAAATCTGTAAGTGTGATTGGATAGATTGTTTTTTGAATATTTATCAGACAGAACTATAGCACCCAATCAACCACAATGCCCTCTATGCTAATAAAGTTCTTTCTTAGTCAAATTGGATAAAAGACATCAAATAAACAGTCAAGTGCCTCTTGGCCAATCTGGCCATTTGTGAATTGGAGGATCTTTACAATGGTTTGTCTGATGAAAATAGTTGACTCATTGGTTTGGGTAACATAATTGGGAGTTCTCCATAGATATTCAGGTATTAATTTCTTGTCCAGTGTTTAAATAATCAGTGCTAATTTCAAGGCCCTTAATAAATATAGACTTCACTTTGGCTCCTTATCAATAACTTATTGGCTTTTCTGATGTTTGATAGCATTTATTACTTCTCAAAAGGAAATAAGCTGGGAAGAAAAACATACCTTATGACCTTAGAAAACTAAGTGAGTGGGCAGCTGTGTACTACTTGAAATCTTTGTCTGGTTGCTAAGTAGCATGGTGAATATAGAAGTTAGAAAAATAAAAGTACCTTCCCCAAGAACAATGAAAAAATGAGAGCAAACCAAACTGTAGCTAAAAATATGTCAATTGCAATGTTCAGTACAGAGGACATCACACATAAACATAATTATTTGCCATTAATATCACAAAGTGTGAGATTCTGATATTTCATCCACACATTAATATTTTTGTGCACAAATGGTTGGATGCAAAACCAATATCTTAGGGTAAGATAAATTATTTAACTTATTTATTTGACTCACTTTTATATAGCCCCATTAATTACATAGCACTTCGCAGACATTATAAAAATTGTAAACATTTTATAACTACATTATGTTACTGCTAATGTCCTAATTATATTTCATTTTTGATAAAGTGTTAATATTGGCAGCTTAAAAAAAAACTGTGTGTACATATTCTTAATCAGGAACATTGCCAGTGACTCAATCTAAGGCTATTTTTTTAAAACTTTTTGATTGCGCACCCTTTTTAATGGTATAAATTTCTTTTGGCAGGGATTAATCGGTCATCTTATGAGCTCTGGGAGCTAGCGCTTAGCCACTCATATCTTATATATAATCTGGGTCCTGACTGACACACATCGTGAGATCTAGCTTTTACTGCATGGTTGGGAGGATTGTAGTTGGTGGTTATATGAGAAGGAGTTTGGTGGGTTTATCTGTGACTGTTGCTTGATGTAGTAATTGTGATAATTTCCTTTCCTTCTCCTACTTTGGTTTTTCCTCCACTTCCCAGTGCGTTCCTCTGATATATGTGAGTGAATATTTGTATGCATGGGATTTTTCCATTGCCTTGTTCATCTGGTTGGTGTACTACAGTCCCTAACTATTCCCCTATTCCCTGGGTGGGGGAAGGGTACAGACAGAGGGTGGATTCAGGAGATAATGTAAAGTACGTGGCCCCGGCATCTTCACCTTCAGGAGTAACACAGGGAGCAGGGCGCCTAGGGCGCCCCTAGCGTTAGGGACAGGGAAGAATACCCTGGTACCGGGTCAGCCGACAGCAGTCATAGCAGCGTTATATTTATCACATGATTATAAAAAATTTTGCTTCGTCCCCAGTGCATGATCTTATGTTTTTCCACTTTTCATTAATTTACCATTTCCTTGCCCAGGTCCCTAGCCTCTCCAAAACCCTCTTCCTCTATGTTTATTACATTTTACATTTTAATATATTGTGCATATAATGAGATTCTACTCTATATGTTCCCTACAAAGTAATTAATAACCTTAATACAGAGAAGAGGGCCCAATGCTGACCCCTGTGGTACCCCCATTGTTAACTGTGGCCCATTCAGAGGATGTGCCATTAACAAATACACTCTGCACCACTGTTAACTCATTTACACATATTTTCACCAGACTAATCTCATTTTATGTATCAACTTTTTATGTGTCACAGTGTTAAGGACTGACCTGAGTTGTAGTAGTGATATTGCAACCACTATGGGCAGCATTGGCAGGTAGTGTCGTCAGGATATAGCCAGAGGTCAGTACACGAAGCAGCAGTAGGATCTTGAGGCTAAGCAGCAGGTGTGAAGAAAGTAGACTAAAGGCTAGACACTCAATAATCTTGCAATGAAGGAATTGCAGTATCAGGTTTAAGTAGGCCGCTTAATCAGGAAATCACATTGTGAGCCAATCAGGAACTTGGGGTGGAGACATCAGGAACTCAGGTTGGAGACATCAGGAACAACACAGGTACTAGTATCTGATTTAGCAAGGAACTATCCAGCAAGATGAATAGCTCAGAAGGAAGAGCGCTGGTGTCCAAGAGCTGCTGGGTTTGAATCCTGACACACAGCTTTACATTGGTCTTGTGTAAAAGCTGATCTGCTTGATTTGTCTACAATTAACAGTATGGGCACAGCATATAAAAGCCCTTTCTTACTTTACATACACTATGTGAAAGAGACTATGTAACACTTAGGCTAAGTCCACATGTTCAGGAATGTGTGCAGAATTTTCCTGAGCAAAACCGGACTTTTTTGCGGGAAAAACGCATGTGTTATTGTCGCGTTTTCTGTGCGGATTTTGCACGTTTTTACCGTGAATTTTTTCTGGACATTCTAGCTCAATAATATAGCGGTGAAAATGCTAGTTTTCCGCGAAATAATGAACATGCTGCTTTTTTTTCTGCGATGCGTTTTTTGCGTGGAAGAAAACGCACCATGTGCACAAAAATTGCAGAATTCATTCTAAATAATAGGATGCTTAATTCATGCGTTTTTTAAGCGTTTTTGACACACAAAAAAACGTGAAAAAAACTTGAATAATCCTGAACGTGTGCACTTAGCCTTAGGGCTCATTTAGACTTTTGTTGTTTTTTTTTACACACAAGAAAAACAGACCAGTTTCATTAGAGTTTTGATCAGAGTTTCATCCAAGCTTCAGCAAAGTGTCATCAGAGTTTGGTCCAAATTTCATCAGTTTTGCCAATATTTTATATACCCGTACACTTACATTGTCGATTTTGATCCGACAGCTGCATGTTCAGAGTGCAGCTTGTTTTTCTTAGCTTTATTGTCTTGGTGTCTCAGCTTGCAGCTATTCACACTTGTCTTGTTCTTTTTGGAGGTGCTGGTCAGTCTTTTTGATATTGGATCAATATTGGACATCTCCAGAATTTTGCGTGGATCACTTGATGTGACAAAAAAACAGATAGGTGAACAGTCTCATACACTACAATAAGTATGAATTCTATCTCTGATAAACACGGATAGTACTCGTATGTGAAAAATAGAACGTATTTAAACTATTCATTAAATCTTATATATAATCGGGGTTGTTAAAAGCATATCAATACAGTCTTGTATATTAAAAAAATTATAATTCTAGATTCAATCCAATGTCAATATCTCCCATCCAGTTCACCATTAAAATATTATTTGTCATTCTCTTTAAAGCCTGAAAAGCTTTATGTTTTTTACTAACATGCTTCTCTTTTCATCTACAGCTTGGTAAAATACATTTACAAAAACATGAATAATGAGATGGTCTAGACGGGAAACCATTCACTTTTTTGCCTGTGGTGAGTGATTGCCTACTGCTATCTGTTATAAGGATTGAAGACATACAATTTGCTTAAGTGAAAAATTTAAAAGGGAGATCATCCAAGCAAAAAAGTGGAAGCCATTACTGCTGTCAGGTAAAATGTATTGTTTTTTATGCAGTGATGTACAGGATCATTTATCTGCAAAAATTTAGACGTGTGGTGACGTAGATATTAATTTAATCTCAGTGTAAATTTAGAAATTGAACTGGGATGAAAAGCATTCCAAGTCTCCACAGCTGATGAGTATTTGCTGCTGGTTTTTTGAAGGCTTGGCCATGGACAAAAATTGTTCCACTTAAGGCCTCGCTCCCTCTAGCGTTTAAAAAATCATTCCAATATTGATGCAGAAAAGTAGGCCTGTGTCATGCAGCACAATGCTATTTTTCTCACATAGCATCCGTATGATGTGCGTATACAAAGCATTTTTTGTCTGCAACTATTATTACACAATCATTTATATGACCATTTACAGGGTTCTATGCTACAGAAGGGTAATATATCCGAAAAAAATCAAAAGGCATATGGATGGTTTGTGTGTCATCCGCATTTTTTCTCGCACCCATTGGCTTGCATTGGCGAGTCTTGTCCGGTATACGCAGTCAATCGCAGCATGCTGCGATTTTTCCTCAGTCCGATTTCAGCTGAGGCACTCGATTACAATAATACTAATATATTCTATTCAAATAACACTAAAAATTCAGATCCTGAATAATTCTATTATATATTGCTTGTATAATTTAAAGGGGTTGTGCCATGAACAAAAGTACATTTTAATCAACAGATCATGGAATAAAAATAAACTACACAATTGGATGTGTTTATAAAATATGTTCCTGTGCTGAGATAATCTTATAAATGTGCCCCTGTTGTGTACTGTGTAATGGCTGTGTCTGACCATGCAGGAACATGGTCTGATCATGCCACAGTTGACTATATAGACAATCCCTTTAATACAGAACACAAATGTTATCTCATACAATGTCCAAATAATACTACTGTCACAGGTTTACTGCAACAGATAGGAGCCAGAAGACCGAAGCATCAGATTTCACCTACTCCTGCGCTGAATAGAAGCACCTCACCTTCTTATTAAACTGTGTAAATTTCTTTATATAGGAAAGATGTGTATCTTCGTACCGTGTTAGCCAGTAGATAGAAAAATATTTAGACTTGAGAGTCCTCAGTGGTTGATACCTTTTAATGGCTAACTGAAAAGATGGTAACAAATTGCAAGCTTTCGAGACTACTCAGGTCTCTTCATCAGGCATAGACTAATACAACATCTGAAGAATCACATATTTATACACAAAATAGCACAAATAGCACCTGGACGTAACCCTCATTTGGATAAATATATAGACTCATTCAGACATTTGATAAAATCCACCATCATAGCCACCAACAAGAGACAAGCCTCCAACATCAGTGCCCAGGAGAGAAAGGCCATACAGTCTCTGAAAACCAACAAAGAAATCATCATTAAACCTGCTGACAAGGGAGGTGCAATAGTCATGATGAACACATCAGACTATATGAAGGAAGCAAACAGACAACTTACGGACACACGCTACTACAGAAAACTGGAGTCGGACCCTACACAGGACTATTACAAGGAACTAAGCAAGTTGGTATCTTGTCTGTCTGACAAATCCATAAGAGCTGATGACCTGATACCAGAAAGTCCAAGAACAGGGACATTCTACATGCTTCCCAAAATCCACAAAGCCGGAAATCCAGGGAGGCCGATTATTTCATGTGTGGACACCCTTACTGAGCAAGTATCTGGATGGGTAGAGGGTGTTCTTAAACCCCTGGTAAAGGATACACCCAGCTACATTCAGGACACAACTGACCTACTGAATAAACTAGCAGCAATAGGTTCTCTACCAGAAGGAACCATCCTGGCCACCATGGATGTGGAATCTTTGTACTCTAATATCCCACACCAGGATGGATTAAATGCCTGCAAAGTCTTCATGGGAAACACCGGGAATGATGCTGATTCTGTGGTGAAACTCACAAAATTCATCCTCACCCACAATTACTTCGAATTTGACAACAAGATCTATCTTCAGGAGACTGGCACAGCTATGGGAAGTAAAATGGCTCCACAGTATGCAAATCTTTTCATGGCCAAGCTTGAAAGCGAATTTTTGTCCTCCTGCCCCATCAGGCCTCGGGCCTACTACCGCTACATTGATGAGATTTTAATCATCTGGACGGAGTCTGAACAACAGCTAAAGACGTTCCATGAACAGTTCAATCAATTTCATCCCACCATCAACTTAACACTTAACTACTCCAGCACTGAAATTAACTTTTTAGACACCACCATTAAGCTAAAGAACAATGAAATAGAGACATCCCTGTATCAGAAGCCAATCGACCGTCCAACATATCTTAAATGGGACAGTTTCCATCCTAAACACATAAAAAACTCTATTGTCTACAGCCAAGCCATCAGATACAACCGTATATGTTCCAACCCCATGGATAGAGATGAACACCTTGGTCGCCTCAGAAAGACTTTTTTGAACCAGGGCTACCATCCAAGAACAATTGAAAACCAAATTACAAGAGCCACCAGAATATCAAGGAATCACCTGCTACATTACAAAGCTAAAGAAGAAAATAACCGGGTGCCTCTAGTGGTCACCTACAATCCAAGTCTGGAGATGCTAAGGGGAGCTGCACGGAAACTACAACCTTTACTACAAAAAGATGCCCGATTACAATCCATATTTCCAGACCCCCCACTACTATGTTTTAGGCAGCCCCCAAATCTAAGAAGCATCATTGTCAGAAGCTCCCTGTCCTCCCCAACAGCTGCAGGAACCTTTCCTTGCAGACAAAAGAAATGCAAGACCTGTACATCTATAATGACCACGGACAGGATAAAGATCCCCAACTCCCATCAGGACTACAAGATACCAGGTACTTTCAGCTGCATCACATCTAATGTGGTGTACCTAATTATATGTACTAAATGTCCAACTGGGGGTCTGTATGTGGGGGAGACCGGGCAAAAACTGAGAACAAGGATGAATTCTCATCGCCACACGATAAGAGAAAAAAGAATGGATTTACCTGTGGCCAAACACTTTTGTATGCCCGGTCATAGCATGACAGATATGGAATTACTTGTATTAAAATCTAACTTCAAATCTGAGAAGGATAGAAAAGTCTGGGAATATAAACTTATGATGACCTTTGACACTCTTAGTGCTGGGATGAATATATCCCAGAGTTTTATGTCGTTCTACAACAATTAAGGAATCTGCCTCCCTGACCTTTTAGGGTCATCACAACACAATACCAGACCCCAATCAGAGGGTAATAAAACCTTCACTCCTTATCTATGAACTAGTCATATTTATGTTAATCCCTCTGCCATAATGACAGTTCTGCTTCATGTCACTTGTCCTACCTATTGCATTTTTTCTGTGCTATTTTGTGTATAAATATGTGATTCTTCAGATGTTGTATTAGTCTATGCCTGATGAAGAGACCTGAGTAGTCTCGAAAGCTTGCAATTTGTTACCATCTTTTCAGTTAGCCATTAAAAGGTATCAACCACTGAGGACTCTCAAGTCTAAATATTTTTAAATTTCTTTAGACAGTGCTGTGGTTAATCTGCTCTGTTGAGAGCTCTTGTAGCTAAGGCTCTCAGCTGAGCACTGTAAGTGAAGTGCCCCACCTGGGCCTTGGGGTACCCGGTACCAGGTCGGCACAGTTCTTAAAGGGGACGTGTCACAGCAGCAGTGACCCGGTTCGTGACCGTGGGCGTCCAATAAAAAAGGTGTTCGAAAATAATGATGATGAAAAGGGAAAAATAAAAATAAAAAGGGGAAAAAGGGAAATAGTTTGTGACCCCACCCATGGTGTTCGGCAATAAAATGGCCAACGCTGCGATTCAAATCCTCTGGGGCAGTTGGTGACGCAGCAAAGCTGTTACTGCTCCCCACGGGAAGAGCGGGGCCCTAGGGATGTATTAGTGTTTGAAGTAAATGATGGCAAAGGTCGTGGTGCAGGGCTGATGACCCAGTAAATAATTTAGAGAACACAGCAGGGTGCAGTCTCTTTCAGTTTACTCACTGTTGTTGAACAATCCCCAGCCGGGTACTGTGTCCTCCGGATAGGTGGTCCAGCCAGCTCTCAAATAATTTGGGGAAATCTTTGTCAGGACCCCCATCTGATGCTCTTTCTCTGGCTGTCTCCCTGCGCTGGCTACCTCCTCTCCGGCCCTGCACCACGCACATAGTGTCCCAAGCCAGTAGCCTCGAATCCTGTCGGGCGACGTTACTCCAGGTCACCTTGATCCTATCTGGCTAACTTTTCGGCGAATGTGTGTGGATTTGGCTGAGGCACTTACAGTTACCTCAGCCTCCGGTTTGCTAGCTGAGCCTTGTAGTCTTCCACTAGTCTTGGGGGCCGGTTCCCTACTGCGAACTTGTCTCTCCACGACCAAGCCGGTGGATACGGGTTCCATGGTTGGATTCCTCCCTATCCGTGTCCCTAGGACCACTTCTTCTTCTCTCTCACTGAGGCTTTCCTCTTTCTATCTTGCTGTTTCTCTCACGCTCTGTCATCAGGTCCAGGAATGAGCTCCTCACTGCTGGAGTCCCAGCACCAACTGACTGCTCATTCTGTCACTTCTCAAGCTCTGCCCCCTCTCTACTGACTCCACCCACACCCTCTATCCAGCCCTCCCTGGCCTTGAGAGGTATGGTGTTGAGTGCAGGTGTGTGGGTTCTGGGTAGTGTCCCCTCCTTTCTTGAGAGCGAAGTACCATACCTTTGGCTAAGGTGCAGCACCTCTGTGGCGACTGGACCTCAGGGGCGCCACATTAGCCAGTCTTATCCCCTATATAATTTTGGTCCTGACTAACACACATGGTCAGAGTTAGCTTATGCTGCATGGCTAGAAGGATAGGTGTTGGTTATTTGAGTAGTCAGTTGTTGGATTTATCTGTAACCATTGCTTGGTATTGTGAGTGATAATTCCCTTTCTTCTCCTACTTTGGTTTAACCTCATCCTTTACTCCCCAGTGAATACCTCTGTTATATTTGAGTGTTTGTGTTACCTTGTTAGTCTGGTTGGTGTATTATGGTACACTACTACTCCCCTCTTCACTGGGTGGGGGAAGGGTACAGACTAGGGCAGATTAGGAGCTAAGGCAAGGTAAGTGGCCCAGCATTTTCACCTTCAGAAGTAACCTGGGGAACAGGGCAAGGTAGGGCACCCCTAGAGTTAGGGACAAGGAAGGTGCTCATGGTCCGGGTCACCCGACAACAGAGTCATGACCGTGTGACATTTATTATATGGACAACTACCAAACAATTCTTAAAATCTCTGACATGGATAAAATAGTACCATTAGTTTTTGGCAAAAGGGGTAACCGTGTTAATAAGGACCTTATCCCCAGATTTTCTTGTAGTACTGGACACACAATGTATAGGCATTGCAGAGCAGAATAAAATGTTTTTGCTTTGGTTTTTAATGTCTCTTCTCCGGTCCAGAGATATTATCATTCAAAGTATTTGGCACCTAAATAATTAATTTTTTTCAGTCCAAGTGGGCATTACCTGAGATAATTTACTGGGAGTGTCTACTTCTTCCTCATTTTAATGCTGACCAATCATAATCAGACAAGAACACCCTAGGGAAATGGAGAAAGAAGAAACACATCCTGATAATAACTTAGAACAGGCTCAGTGTTACACATCTATTGACAACCAGTCTGCACTCC
>JARQOD010000002.1:573121205-573137941 GCA_033576555.1 Oophaga sylvatica
CCTCACAACACTGAAGAGGGTATCTGTTTTGAGCAGCAAGGCCATAATTCTGAGAACAGATACGTCACTTCCATGCTGCGGAGTGATGTAGCACTGCTAGGTATGTCGGGAAATGGCAGCAACTTTTTACTGATAGTCGGATTAGCATATAATTTGCATATTTTTCCTCCATTAATAAAAGCTCTTTCCTCACTGATTTTTTTATGACATATTTAGAATTTTGTTTATTTTTTTTACTAGTAATATATTAAAATAAAAAAGGCAGGTGTAATATTTGGTGATGATATATGTCATCTTTAAATATAAATACATAAGAACTTTTTACAGATGTTTGTCCTATGGATGAATAATCTTGCAAACCAAATATGAAATGCAAAACTAATCATGAGACTGAATGCTTTCTAATAAATCCTATGGGCCCACTCCTTGCTTCTTCTAACTTGTAGATCAAAGGTAAGGTAAGCTCCAGTTAATGCCGGGGCATCTACACAGAGGAACATGAACATATTCATTACATTAAAAAGCCATAAAAGATATAAAAGATCTTCAGATCCTTTTAGAAGACAACACAATATCCTTTTTAATGTAAATGCCAACCTTCCTTTCTAGAGATACTGGGAATGTAAATTAACATTTATAAGTGGTAAAAAATAAACCCTTGAAAAGCATTGTCCATAACATGTAAAGGTAATTTCATTGTATAAAATTAAAATTAATTTTTTTTCAAGAGCCTTCTGTTTTGTGTTGCTTTTTCGACATTGTCAGACAACATAATAGACCATGAAGTTAGCGCCTTGCTGGGTATATTGGCTAAAAATTCTTGTTTTGGGTTCATATTCCCCAGATGGCAATAACAGAATGCAACATTACTAAGGGGATTAATGAACTTTAATGAGATTTTCTTCAATGCAAAATTTTAGTTGTTTTTCCAAGGCGCCATTTGAAATAAATTAACACTTTCAGTGCCAAAGCCAGTAGTGTTGTTTATTAATGATTCTGAAATCTAATCTCTTCCTTTCCTCTCAGACACACGTCAAACTCTGGCACACGGGTTAAATCATTATAATTGGCCCGCAACGCCAGCACCACTCGCATCGCACTTTCAACTGCATCGGCATTCTATATCGGCATCATTCTCACTCTGCATCTGAAAATCTTAGCGCGATGATGTCACTATTTCGCGTCCGCTGTGCCAAGCAGTGAAGAGCTTTAGGGCAATCGCTGCCGAGACTGGAGCGGGGAAATAAGGAGAAGTGAGTATTTTTTTTTTTTAATGCAGATCTCGGGAGACGAGATCTCGTTGCCGAGATTTGAATGAGTATGCGGCGGCCATCTTTCCGGAGGTCCCTGGCGGCCATTCTTCAGCACGGCACCGCGTCGCAGCTGCGGGGGGCTTTCCGGCTAGGACGAAATGCCGGCGGAGCCCCCCACGCAGCACAGAGCCCCGCTGCTGCCCCGACACCAACACCGCACCATAGGCTGCATCGGGACCGCCACCGGAGGCTCCTGGCGGCCATCTTTCAGCACGGCACTGCGTCGCAGCTGCGGGGGGCTTTCAGGCTAGGACGAAATGCCGGCAGAGCCCCCCATGCAGCCCAGAGCCCCGCTGCTGCCCCGACACCACCACCGCACCACAGGGAAGTCGCATTGGGACCGCCGCTGCCACCGGACTTTTATGTATGTTGCGACCATAAGACGCACCCCCATTTTCCCCCATAATTTTTGAGGAAAAAAGTGCGTCTTATGGTCCGAAAAATACTGTATTATTTAAAACGTACTTTGCTTGTGAAACAGCCCCTTTAAGTTTGCTTCCATATGAAAACGTTCATTGTTATAGCTGACGATAAGGAAAACATCCTCAATTGTAGACATTTTTTAATTTGGCCGGTGACTTTGTCCAAGTTTTTGAGTTTGACATCTCTGCTCTAAGATGTTCAAAGAAATGTCCACTAGGTTCTGAATTTCACCTATAGCACCCCATTACCTGTTTTAGATTGGGTCACATATTCTCAACTCAACATAAGGATTTTTTACAATAGGTTTTCTTCCATGCTAAATAGATAGACTAATAGGTGTTCAAAAGTGGCAATGAACAAGAAAGCATTTTCAATTGTGACAGAAAAATAAGTTAGCTGCTGTATGGCAGGTGGGTACCAAATTTGACAGCTGAAGTAGGGGTCAAGTCTATGGAGGTTGTCACTCAAACCAGTTTCACACATCCATTTTCCATATAAACTGTAATGTCCAGGCAGCCTGAGGGTCTGATGAACAGAACTCATATGCTTATGAGGGTAGGTTCACAGGAGAATATGAAAAATCAATCAGAACTGAATCCAGAAAAGTAGGATTTTTTTCTCACTTGTCATCTGTATGCAATCTGTTTTTTTTACAGCAGCTATTAATCACTTACAGGACCATTTACAATTTCCTATGTTACAAAATTACAATGTATCTGTAAAATTGGATGCTATACTGTGGCTCCGTATGGCTTCAAATGTCTTTTTTACGGACCCATACACTTGAATGGGTGAGTCTCATCTGATTTGTGGAAGAACCTAGTGCATACTGCCATTTTTTTTTACAGATTTGGTCACTGAAAAAAAAATTGTTCACCAGCACAGCCACATTGAATAACATTGGTCCAAATGTTGTGTTTTTTTAACGGATAGCACTCGGTCTGAAAACACGGCTGTGTCAACCGATCTTGAGGCTGCTTCATTTGAGTCAGTTAACCCGCAGCCAATACTGACATCACACTCTATACTCTGACGGCCTAATATAGTGGACTTCAGTGCAAGCAGGAAGTCAGAATTAGGCCATGTTCACACGTTCAGTATTTGATCAGTATTTTACCTCAGCATTTTAAGTCAAAGCCAGCAGCGGGTGATAAATACAGAAGTGGTGACGTGTTTCTATTATACTTTTCCTCTGTTCCACTCCTGGTTTTGGCTTACGGATACTGAGGTAAAAAATTCACCAAACACTGAATGTGAATGTGGCCTTAAAGGAAATCTGCCAGTTATTTTATGCTGCCCAAACCACAGAAAACAAGAAGTATATACAAGGTCCCTCATTACAGATAGCCATGTTTCACTTGAAAAACTATAGTGTGGGATTTATGAAGACTGGCGTTTTATATGCCAGTTTTAATTCTGGGAGATAATGAAGTTTTTATTCTTCCTGCAACCGCTCGCTTCTAGTCGTCGGGTGGTGCAAGGAAGTGATTGGGGTCACCACTCACTACATAGCGAGCGCTGTAATCACTGTCTGGCAGTTTGACTGACAGTCTGCATACATAGGCTTCACAAATAGAGCAGTTTTGTCAATCAAAGTGCAAGATAGTGATTACAGTGCTATGTAGTGAGTGGTGACTGTAATGTCTCCCCTGTTCCGCCCTGATGATTGGAAGCGAGCGGTTACAGGGTGAATACAGCTTCATTTTCTCCCTGTAGCCACTCTTCCCATAAAAGCCTGACACGCAAGATTGAAACTCTCTTTACCTTTAACTTGATATCTGCAAATAAATAGTATTTCTGGAAAGATCAGAACATGCGGCGTCAGAACATGGCGTAACACTACCGGAATGGGTCAGATTACATATATCCTGACAATAGTGATTTTTCATAAATTGGTACAGTCAAGTTTTGAATTGGAAAGAGACTAAGAAGATTTTCTGTCGTTTGTGACATTTCAATCTTTGTTCATTCCTGATGTTCACGATCTCTGCCTATTTGATGATTTCAGAACTGCTATTTATTTCTGATAAGTGGATAATGGTCTCTCCAGCATGTATAGAACGTCCTATTATCCAAGAATAAAGCTCCGACCCCAGGACCTAGCAAAGTGACATTGCTGCCCGGGTGTTGGCCGTTGTTATAATCTTATTCTACTTAAAGGCTCTGCTTCTACTTTTAGATTTTCAGATAAAATCTAGGTTGGACTGGGGTTCTGCTCAGGGTTGCCAACTTGACTTTTTATTTTTCTAGACAGCTTATTAAAAAACCAAGGACATATAATATATTTTACGGACACATTGTAAAACTATAATAAATCATTATGATTATAAGTGATAAATGTCTACAGCCCATAATTCTGATATCAACTGCATTCACTATGTGTGGCCCAGCTGCGCTTGGTACACATGTCTCCAGGAGAGTGCACAGAAAAGGTAATTGCAAAACCTGATATTCATTCACACTCACATTTCCCAACATTACCACTAGAGGGAACCTTAGGATATATAAGGTTAGTGAGACGTAGCAGTTGAGTTCAGTCTGGATTAGTTCCAGTCGAGTTAGTTCAAGTTCTGGTCTTGGAGGGAGAGGAGAGAAGACTGGTTCCTGACAAGCTTAGGTAGCTCATCTTGAACTGAAGTGGAGGCTAGTACGAGTAGAAAGGAAATTACTCTAGCCTAGTCAGAGCTACAACTGAATCTGTTATCTCAGAACAAGCTGCCTGTGTTCTCTAGAACGTGGAAAGTGACTCTCGGAGCTACAGCATGTATACAGTCTGACGGAACGTCCTGTGAGCTGCTCTGGACAGAGTTTTGAAGGGAAAGAAGGAAGGGAACTACGACAGTGTTACAACGACGAGCTAACTGAGAGCAGGTCAGTGAGCTTGGAAGAAAAGCTGACTACTACACCTACTGCTACCCGTGCTTATGTTAAGGGTGAGAGCAGGGCGACAGGCGAGTGGAGAAGAAAAGAATAGTGACTTGGGTGATAATCACCGTCACTTGTTAACCGGATGCCGGGTCCGAAGCATTGCTAGCACTTCACGGCTAGTGATAGAAAACCGGAATCCTTGCTGGACTTCAAGTCACAGAAGGTAGCCCTAAGTGTTATGTTTCGGTAGCTGAGGAGTGCAGGTAAAAAAGGCAATACACCAGAGCAGTTGGAATCTATGGGATTGCAGTACCCTGACTAACCACCACAACTAGAGGCAGCCGTGGAGCGTTCCTACGTTGGTCCTAGACGCCTCGTCACAGCCTGAGAAACTAACTACACCTAAAGATAGAAATAGGAAAGCTATCTGCCCCGGAGCAGAACCCCAAAGATAATAGAAAGCCCCCAAACATGTAATGACGGTTAGACAAGAGGAAATACTGACACAGAAAGAAAATAGAATGAGCAAACGCTGGGGCCCAAACTATCTAAATAGAAAAGGACAGGAAGGGTACTTACTGCAATCCCAGAAAACCCTGAAAAACACCAACTCTACTAATTTCAAAATCACCTGAGATCACACGACCTCTACCACCTAAATTAGCTCTCTGGTGTAACAAAATCAAAACAGCAGCCACTGAAAAAACTGGAAAAAGCAAAAGAACAAAACTCAGTGGCTGAACTAAACTGAGAAGGCAGAAGCCCCCGGAGGGGACCCAGAAGGCCCCAAAGAAGTGCAGGACAAAATGCAAAAATAGCAACAACACAAAAGAAGAAAAATTCTTATCTGGTAGCAGGAGATGCAGAACGACACAGCAGGCTACAAGGGAAACTGGAATGAAGGATTCAGACCAGAACAATTGATCACCGGCAACCGTGATGGGAAAATGACTCCCTTATATAAGACCAGTCAGTAACACCTGATTCCCAGTCCTCACAATCTTCACTAGTACCGCTTGTAACCACCAGAGGGAGCCTCTGCTCAGAACTCATCTCAAACCCATTCACAACACCTAAGTGTTGATACGTAACTTGAGTCAGGGAGAACAGGAACTTTGAGCAGGACGCTGCAAAAGAAGGACTTCGTTCTTGCCAACATCTGAGTATCAGAGACAGAAAAGGCTCTACCACAATGTCGACCGGGCGTAGCTGTTATACATAGAGTTGAACTTCGTTTCATGCAGGTTGGAAACTCACACTTTAAAGGGAAAGGAGGCCTCAAACCTGCTCAGCGATTACCTGAATGTGCATTCTCCACCCTGACCAGCTTCCGGGATATACCTGCCAACAACATCAGTAAAGGTATGGAAAGAGACTGACTTGTGTGTGACTGCGTTATTGCCTGCACCCTGCACCATCATAGACTTCGAGGGAAAAGTCCCACCTGTGGGGGACTTAACATCTAGCTGCCTAATAACATCCCCCCAGAAGATTAACCCTGCAGCGCTGGTCAAATTGATCAGAAACCACAGGTGGCGTCACGAACTATTACTAAAATCCCCTGTAAATATCCCCCTTTGTATGAGCGCCCAGGGCCACGGACCGAGCTCTGCTGCCAGTGACATCCCCATAGACTTCCATGGGCTCGGTGCGAGTATCCCATAACCCTGGTACTACGTGTGCGACTCATTCTTTGGCGTCACGAACAGGATCCGAAGATTACAATTTGTGAGTCCTGTGTGCCTATGTGGACTGTTTTTGTGAAAAAGACTGTGTGCAGCTTTTGTAATTTTTGGCGCCATTTTCCGCCATTTTGCCGCCATATTCGCGCCCTGAGGCGCTGGTGAAGAAGAAGGGTGTGCCTTCGTGGGCGTACCCCCCCTTGTGGCACGAAAACAATGGGCGCCCCCTCTAAATGTTATTACAATACAAGAGCCTGCCCCACTGCAAGGGAAGTCCGCCTCCTCTTCATCCTCTATGCCAAAAAGAGGAAGCACAAATCCCGCCCCCACGGAGGAGACCAGATTGTTCCAGATGGAAAGCACAGTCTGGCCTGGAGAGAGATGGCGGAAGGACAGGAGACGCTGTGTGGAGGAGCGGCGGTGCACAGACCCCGTTCCCCAGAAGAGCTACTGCCTGTGCCGGAGCCGTCCCCAGGTCGGGACACCGACCAAATTATGTTGGAATTGGAGGAGGTGAATGCGGTGCTCAGGGACATGGTCCAGCGCCGTGAAGAGATGGACGAGACGGAGAGAAGCTGGCGTGCCCGGAAACAGCGGCTGCTGTGGGACGCAATGCTCTCTCCCCCAGGAACGAAGCCATTACCTGTGCTCCCTGTGCCACCACAGCCAGCAGCTGATGAGAAACCGGAGGCCGGCCCCGAAAGAGCTGATCCCGACTCCACCGATGATACGGTCGGAGGGACGGAGGCTGAGGAGGCCCTGCCCGTTCCGGAGTGCCAGCCAGGCCTGGAGGCCGCAGCGGAATGCCGATCCCCGGTAGGGACACCGGAGGGGACCCAGCCGTCCGTGATGGAGGTCGATTGGGAGGAAATGGAGTACCTGGACGACGTGGAGTACGCCGCCCAGGTGGAGAACGAAATGCGACGCCGCGAGCAGGAGCAGCGACTACAGCAGGAGCAGAGAGAGGTGCAGCAGTTCCGTCAGCGGTACCAGGAGGAGTTTCTTGCTGATAAAGAAAGCGTCAGGAGAGATAAAGGTACGCTCCGGGAACCGCGGCGCCAGGGGTGCGTTAGTGATTTTAAACTCCGCAAAGGCTGGGGCTTCATCCATGAACCAGGCCTGTATCAAGGGGTATTTGTCAGCCGCAGAGATGTGGAGTCTCATCTGCCCATTGGTCACCCGGGAAGGGATCTCATGAATGGGGACATTGTCAGCTATACGCGTCACTGGGGTCTAAAAGGATGGTATGCCTTAAATGTTTCCCGTGTCAGCGACCCCGTCCCCGACGCCGGTAATGTGCATCATGCCTCAGCGACACGGGCCCCGTCCCCAGCAGCGCCAGGCCGTGCACCAGCTTCGCAACCTGCGTCCTCCTCTGCATCGCAATCTGCATCGTATACTGCGGCTCCTTCTACAACGCAACCGGAGTCTTACTCAAGAACGCAGCAAGAAAGTGCGCTTCAACGTGAGCCGAATCTATATTCTGGAGAGGCACCCGTTGGGCCCCTAGTGGATTGCACAAGGACTGTAGCCACGCAAACGCAGATCGCAGGCCATGACCTTCTGGTAATGAGCTCAAGAGGACATCGCACACTTCCAGCCCCAGGGATGGAAAAAGCAATCACAATCTGTAAAGAAGAAGAACAGTAGGACCCAGACAGGGTTTACTGCACCTGTATAAAGTTTGAAGAAGTTTGATGAAGAAGATTTGCACTTTATTGAAAAATGTTTGATAATGTTTATTTGCCAAATGTAATTGAAGTAGAATACCCAGTTGGGTAATAAGAAGATATAGTATTATTGTGATTTTACTTGAAAATGTTTTACCCAATGACTGCGTGGCTGAGGACTGTGCCAGCCCAAAAACTTTATCTGTAAATAGTTCGCACTTCGGTGCCCCATCTTGGTTTTACGTGAAAACCATATCTACCTCTGAAGAAAAACCCGTATGGTGTGGCCTAAAGTGAGGTCTGCAGCAATGAAGTCCTGCAGCCCACCCAGGACCCACGTGGGAGGTTTTTGGTGCGGGTCCTCCACAAGAATCTTGTCTTGTATATATTTATGTGAAAAATATTTTGATATTTTTCTAATGCCATTGTACACAGTGTAACGTTAAAGAGTCCTTACCTCCCGCAAGGGATGAGTTAAATTGTTGATGTTATATCATAAAAATGTTTTTCTTTTCTATTTCAGCCCGGGAGTGCTGATGATAACTAGGGGGGGATGTGTGGCCCAGCTGCGCTTGGTACACATGTCTCCAGGAGAGTGCACAGAAAAGGTAATTGCAAAACCTGATATTCATTCACACTCACATTTCCCAACATTACCACTAGAGGGAACCTTAGGATATATAAGGTTAGTGAGACGTAGCAGTTGAGTTCAGTCTGGATTAGTTCCAGTCGAGTTAGTTCAAGTTCTGGTCTTGGAGGGAGAGGAGAGAAGACTGGTTCCTGACAAAGCTTAGGTAGCTCATCTTGAACTGAAGTGGAGGCTAGTACAAGTAGAAAGGAAATTACTCTAGCCTAGTCAGAGCTACAACTGAATCTGTTATCTCAGAACAAGCTGCCTGTGTTCTCTAGAACGTGGAAAGTGACTCTCGGAGCTACATCATGTATACAGTCTGACGGAACGTCCTGTGAGCTGCTCTGGACAGAGTTTTGAAGGGAAAGAAGGAAGGGAACTACGACAGTGTTACAACGACGAGCTAACTGAGAGCAAGTCAGTGAGCTTGGAAGAAAAGCTGACTACTACACCTACTGCTACCCGTGCTTATGTTAAGGGTGAGAGCAGGGCGACAGGCGAGTGGAGAAGAAAAGAATAGTGACTTGGGTGATAATCACCGTCACTTGTTAACCGGACGCCGGGTCCGAAGCATTGCTAGCACTTCACGGCTAGTGATAGAAAACCGGAATCCTTGCTGGACTTCAAGTCACAGAAGGTAGCCCTAAGTGTTGATACGTAACTTGAGTCAGGGAGAACAGGAACTTTGAGCAGGACGCTGCAAAAGAAGGACTTCGTTCTTGCCAACATCTGAGTATCAGAGACAGAAAAGGCTCTACCACAATGTCGACCGGGCGTAGCTGTTATACATAGAGTTGAACTTCGTTTCACGCAGGTTAGAAACTCACACTTTAAAGGGAAAGGAGGCCTCAAACCTGCTCAGCGATTACCTGAATGTGCATTCTCCACCCTGACCAGCTTCTCGGGATATACCTGCCAACAACATCAGTAAAGGTATGGAAAGAGACTGACTTGTGTGTGACTGCGTTATTGCCTGCACCCTGCACCATCATAGACTTCGAGGGAAAAGTCCCACCTGTGGGGGACTTAACATCTAGCTGCCTAATAACATCCCCTCAGAAGATTAACCCTGCAGCACTGGTCAAATTGATCAGAAACCACAGGTGGCGTCACGAACTATTACTAAAATCCCCTGTAAATATTCCCCTTTGTATGAGCGCCCAGGGCCACGGACCGAGCTCTGCTGCCAGTGACATCCCCCATAGACTTCCATGGGCTTGGTGCCGAGTATCCCATAACCCTGGTACTACGTGTGCGACTCACTAGAAACTGTAAAATGATAATTACAGTCAAAAACATCTGTACAAGTTTCATCAGCATAAAAAAATATCATGGATGCCTTAAAGTTTTCTTAAGGACAAACCAAAAAAGTGCCCTATTTTTACAGACCGCCCAGGGATTTCTGGACCGTTGGCAATGCTGGTTCTTCTTTAGTCATGCAATATTTTACCCCTTTATTCTATCCTTCTCTGCTCCTCTTTATCCAAGTCATACAAGGATGTATTCTAACTATAATGGATAAGAAAGGAAAATTACCCTTTAAAGAGGATCTGTCACTAGATTACACAAAGTAAACTGAGTAAAATGTTAAATAGATCTCTTAGACCTGATTAAGGGTATGTTTCCACGATAAGGAAACACTCCGGATTTGCTGCGTGTTTGGCGCTGTGCGTTGGCGCAGCGCCAAACACGCAGCGTCCAGATGTTACAGCATAGTGGAGGGGATTTCAAGAAATCCCGTCTCCACTATGCGTAAAAATACGCAGGCGGAAGACCTACGTTTCCGGACATGTGGCGCGTCTTTTCAGACCGCAGCATGACCTAGCGTCTTGCGGCGACCTGCGTCGCCGCAAGGTAAATAACACAGGGCTATGCAGCCCTGCGTTCTTTCCGGATGTGTTACCCGGGGGTGTCCGGAACACATCCGGAAAGAGCGCGCGTCAGAAAGGGGGCGGGGCTTTGGGCGGTGCGGAATTTCCGCTCCGTCCAAAGCGCTGTGGTTCCGGACCGTGGAACCACAGCCTTACATGGTGAACTTAATTTGATATCCAAGGCAGATTAGATGTATAATTCTTCTTGAAAGTTTTCCTGCTTGCAAAATGCTCATTTTAATATAAAACGGGAAAAAGGATTATAGAGTCATTCTGGTAAAGATACTCAAAAGTTACCCATCAGATCTATTTCATAATGTATTCAGTGTGTACTGTGAAATTTGCTAATAGATTATCTGCAAGGCTGTGTGCACACGGTGCGTTTTTGGTGCGTTATTCTGCGATTTTTTTTTTCCTGCGTGGAATCGGGTCAAAAATGCTAGGGAATCCTTATGCCAGATAATTCAATGAGAATCCTGAAGTGCTGTGCACATGATCAGTAATTTTCCCTTGCGTATTTGGTCCCACGACACAACAGATCATTACGCCTGGCAGGGGCGTAACTAGGAACGGCAGGGCCCCACAGCAAACTTCACAATGGCCCCCCCCCCGCCTCCGGCCGCCATTTTAAAAAAAATATATATTTTTTTAAAAATCACTAATCGCAAACGGCGAATGGATTGAATAATCCAGTCGCCATTTGCAAATTTTTAGCTGCTTTGGCGACCATTTTGGTCGCCATCTGCAGCACTGTAAAGAGGCCTGCTGTTTTCGGGGCCCCATTAGGGGCCTGCAGTTTCCTGGGGCCCAAGGCCCCTAATGGGGCCTGCAGTTTTCTTTGGACCTAGGCCCCTAATGGGGCCTGCTGCTTTCTTTGGACATAGGCCCCTAATGGGGCCTGCTGTTTCCTAGGGCCCCATTAGGGGCCTGCTGCTTCCTGGGGCCTCTAATGTGGCCCGCTGTGTCCTGGTCCCCCACCAAGCACACATGCGATTTGCACACTTAGGCCGGGGTCACACTGGCGACAGAATCGGACGACTGCAATACGATGAAATATCGCATTGCAGTCTGCCCTATGTTAATCTATGGAGCAGCTCCCAGTATCAGATTTTTTGTGGTCCGTTTTAAACGTCCGAGTGCAATCGCAGCATGCTGCGATTGTCACCGATTGTGGGTCGACTATCGCCAATGCAAGTCTATGGGAGCGATGAAAAATCGGATTACAAACGGACCGCACGTGTGACTTGCGATTAAATCGCATCGGTGTCCTTTAGAAAAGCCGGCAATTCATCCCCGGCTATACTGTAAAATCACACTGACAGCTTTAATAAAGAATAGAATCAATACATATACACACATAGAATACATATATATATATATATACATATATATATATGTCATTGTGACATATATATATATATACATATATTTATAGTTCTTACACTTCTACATACTGTAATAGCCGCTAATTCAATTGCCGGCTTTTGTGAAATCACAGAAGCCGACATGAAATGATTAGTGTTGAGCGATACGATACTGCAAATATCGGATATCGGCCGATATTAGCTGTATCGGCCTTTCGATTCCGAATACCGATATTTTCGTCATATCGAATACGGAATCGGGATTGTCACTGTCATTGTCAGTGTCCGTCGGTCGGGTCTGTCACTGTCAGTGTCCGTCGGTCGGGTCTGTCAGGAGTCAGCGGCACTTACCTGGCAGAAGATCTCCGGCGGTCACGGCCTGGACTACTTCATGGCCGCCATCCTCTTCTCCCCGGCGGTCACATGCAGTTTCTCGCGATAACTGCAGTGACTGCTGGGTAATCCCGGCCGTAAAGCAGTCAGTCCGATGACGTCACCGCCGGGGAAGCAGGTAATCAGCTGTGCTGCGTCGCGATGTAGCAGAGCTGGATCGTCGTGGGACACTCGTTACTATGGACTGCGTCGGACAGGTGGTATACTGTTGGTTTTTTTTTTTTTCTTTTTTTACAGGAGATCGATGGCGTCGCAGGAATGAGAGTACAATAAAAGAAATGAAAACTGTGTTGTCTCTTTTATTTCATTAAAAGACTTTTTTCTTGCTGTGTCTTTTTTTTAAACATTTAATAACTTTGGGATTAATAATGGATCGGTGTCTTATTGACACCTCTCCATTATTAACCGGGCTTATTGTCACCGTGCAATCAACGGTGACATTAACCCTTTATTACCCCACTTGCCACCGCTACAGGGCAGTGGGAAGAGCCGGGTAAAGTGCCACAATTGGCACATCTTTTGATGCGCCAAATGTGGGGCTGCTGTAGCCTGGTATTATCAGGCTGTTGAGGGCCAAAATCCATGGGCCTTGACAGTCTTTTAATACCAGGCCGCAGCAGTCTGCATTTTACTTGGCTGGTTAACAAAAATAGGGGGACCCCTACGCCGTTTTTTTTTTCGAGGGGATCCCCTATTTTTGTTAACCAGCCAAGCTAAGCAGACTGCTGTGGCCTGGTATTATCAGGCTTGCAAGGTCCATGGATATTGGATCCTTACCAGCCTGAAAAACCAGGCCTCAGCGGTCTGCTTCATCTGGCTGGTTAACAAAAATAGGGGGGACCCCACGCCAATTTTTTTCGAGGGGATCCCCTATTTTTGTTAATCAGCCAAGATATGCAGACTGCTGTGGCCTGGTATTATCAGGCTGGCAAGGTCCATGGATCTTGGCTCCTTAACAGCCTGAAAATCCAGGCCTCAGCGGTCTGCTTCATCTGGCTGGTTAACAAAAATAGGGGGGACCCCACGCCATTTTTTTTCAAAGGGAACCCCTATTTTTGTTAATCAGTTCCCTCTGACGTCACTGATGGTGTCCCTGGCTGACCTGAAGTGAAAGTGGAAAGCAATCAATTAAGCTTTCCACTTCCTCTCCTGTCAGCCAGGAGAGGAGCTCATTCATTTGGGGGTTTACTGTGAGGTTGCAGCATTAGCTGCTGTCCCTGCAGTAAACATTAACCCTTTCTGAAGGATTACACCGTGGGACCTGACTGTGCATGGGATAGGTAAGAATAATTTTGCTTTATTATTTTATTTTTATTACAGGAAATGGTTTTAGCAGGTAAATAAAATATGGTCAAAAACTGTGTGATTATTTCATTAAACTTCTTTTTTATTAAAGTGTGTGTGTTTGATATTTCTTTCATACAATAGGATTAATAATTGATAGTTGTCTAATTGACAGCTCTCAATTATTAACCTGGCTTAAAGTGACCTTTCAATTGCAAGGTCATTTTAACCCCTTATTAACCCATTCGCCACCGCTACAGGGCAATGGGAATAGACGGGCAAAGTGCCAGAAAGGGTGAATCTAATTATAGATTTGTCTTTTCTGGGGTGTCTGGGGGCAGATGTTAGTAGCCAGGGGGGGCCAAAAATAATGGTCCCTCTCTGGGCTATTATTATCTGCCCCCATTCGCTGGCTTTGTCTGTCTGGTTGCGAAAATAGGGCGGGAGCCCACGCATTTTTTTTAAACAATTTTACACCTCATATATAAATATATATATATACATGTCATTGAATTTGTGACACATATATATATATATTTATATTTATAGTTCATACACTTCTACATAGTATAATAGCCGCTAATTCAATTGCCGGCTTTTGTGAAAATGCAGAACCCGACATGAAATGACACTTGGTTTACATAGGGTTAACCATGTCTTTTCATGTCCTTTGCTATCTGATTTGCACAAACAATTACATCAGTCTATGTGTGCAAAATTTCACACCTGTAGGGGTTAATTAAAGGTGTAAATTCATAGCAAAAAAGTCTGGTTTTTTTACAACGAATTTACACCTTTAATTAACCCCTACAGGTGTGAAATTTTGCACACATAGACTGATGTAATTGTTTGTGCAAATCAGATTGCAAACGACATGAAAAGACATGGTTAACCCTATGTACACCAAGTGTCATTTCATGTCGGGTGCTTCTGTCTTTTCACAGAAGCCGGCTTTACCCGGCAATTGAATCAGAGGATATTTTACTATGTAGAAGTGTATAAACTATACATATATGTATATATATATATGTCACAATGACATGTATATATATATATATATATGTATTCTATGTGTGTATATTTAGTGTTTACAAGGAAATAAAGGTTTTTTTTAGTTGCGATATTTTGTTCCCATAGACTTACATGGGACTTCCGGTATCGGAATCGGATATCGCCGATATTTAGTGATATCGGCGATACCATTTCGATACGATATTTTTAGATATCGAGCAGTATCGCTCAACACTAGAAATGATACATTGTTTAGACACAGTTAACCATGTCATTTCCTGTATTTTGATATATGGTTTGAACTTACAATTACAGAAGCGTATGTGTGCCAAATTTCAGACATGTAGGGGTTAATTAAAGGTGTAAATTCGTTGAAAAAAAATGCGTGGGCTCCCGCTGTATTTTCTCCACCAGACAGACAAAGCAAGCGAGTGGGGGCAGATAATAATAGCCTAGGGAGGATACATTTTTTTTGTGCCCCCCCTGGCTACTAACATCTGCCCCCAGACACCCCAGAGAGGGCAAATCTATAATTAGATTTGCCCTTTCTGGCACTTTGCCCGTCTATTCCCATTGCCCTGTAGCGGTGGCGAATGGGTTAATAAGGGGTTACAGCCACCTTGCAATTGAAAGGTGACTGTAAGCAAGGTTAATAATTGAGAGCTGTCAATTAGACAACTATCAATTATTAATCCTATTGAAGTAAATAAAAAAACACACACACTTTAAGAATAAATAATTTTAATGAAATAAAAACACATTTTTTTGACCATCTTTTATTTTACTCTTAATCCGTGCGAGGCCCTTGATCTCCTAAAATAAATATAAAATAATAAAACAACATTATTCTTACCTATCTGGCGATCTGTCACGTCCCACGATGTAATCCTTCACAAAGGGTTAACTAGCAATCAGCTAATCAGCGCAACTAATGTTGCGTGCTCAGTTGATAGCTCCTGAATGAATGAGCTTATCTCCTGCCGACAGGAGAGGATGTGATTAATGAATGAAGCTTAATTGATTGTGTCCCACTTTCACCTTAGGTCAGGTCACTCAAGTGAAAGTGGCAATAAATCAATTAAGCTCCATTCATTCATCTCTTCCTCTCCTTTCGCTGGTAGAGGAAGTTATTCATTCAGGAGGTTACAGCTCGGAGACTGCATTATAGCTCTCTGCTTACTGTAACCTGTTAACCCTTTCTGATGGATTACACCGTGGGACCTGACTGTACATCGGATTGGTAAGAATAATTTTGCTTTTTTATTTTATTTTTATTACAGGAAATGGTTTTAGCAGGAAAATAAAATATGGTCAAAAACTGTGATTATTTCATTAAACTTCTTTTTTATTAAACTGTGTGTGTTTGATTTTTCTTTCATACAATAAGATTAATAATTGATAGTTGTCTAATTGACAGCTCTCAATTATTAACCTGGCTTACAGTCACCTTTCAATTGCAAGGTGGCTGTAACCCCTTATTAACCCATTCGCCACCACTACAGGGCAATGGGAATAGACGGGCAAAGTGCCAAAAAGGGCAAATCTAATTATAGATTTGCCCTTTCTGGGGTGTCTGGGGGCAGATGTTAGTAGCCAGGGGGGGCACAAAATAAATGTACCCTCCCTAGGCTAGTATTATCTGCCCCCACTCGCTTGCTTTGTCTGTCTGGTGGAGAAAATACAGCGGGAGCCCACGCATTTTTTTTCAACGAATTTACACCTTTAATTAACCCCTACATGTCTGAAATTTGGCACACATACACTTCTGTAATTGTAAGTTCAAACCATATATCAAAATACAGGAAATGACATGGTTAACTGTGTCTAAACAATGTATCATTTCATGTCGGCTTCTGTGATTTCACAAAAGCCGGCAATTGAATTAGCGGCTATTACAGTATGTAGAAGTGTAAGAACTATAAATATATGTATATATATATATATATATATATATATATATGTCACAATGACATATATATATATATGTGTTCTATGTGTATATATCTATTCTTTCTTTTGTGATTTAAATACTATTCTTTTGGATCCATTATATGTCAGTTTTGCAAGCCTGCGAGAAATTCTCGCAAGTCGGATGAAAATCGGATGTTGCAAGGTACACACACATGCGACTAAATCGCATCTTTGAAGGAAAATCGGATGCCAGGCGGATGTATGATGTTTTCATTTTGTTCCGATAATCGACCGACTAAAACGGTCCGATTTTTT
>JARQOD010000002.1:573138041-573171846 GCA_033576555.1 Oophaga sylvatica
TTGAGCCAGGGGACAGGGATTCCCACCTAACCCTTTAATTACCGACAGCCCTTTTCCGGAAAAGGGCCCAAAGCGTCGTCTTCCCAAAATTTGGTCAGGACGCCCACCTAGGAATCTCTGACAGATAACTCAGCGTCATCAAGCCCTGATTTAATGCCAACAAGGCTTTTTCGCTTGATCAGTAAAATTTGGCTCAGTAAATAACCCCAAAAAAACCTGAAAAAATGCATCAACATCCTCAAAACAGGATCCAGGTATCAGGGAAAAAGCCCAATCCGAGGATCGCCGCGCAGGAGAGAGTGACTTTGAACCTGCCGCTCTTTTCCCGGGGAGGACTTGATTTTAAGGCAAGAAAAAATTTTTAAAATTATTTTTGAAATTCAAAAATTTAGCTCGCCCCTAAAAACAAATCTGGCTGGGGATCCGGTTCACAACAGGCAACCAGCAGGATAGATAAAAATACTCAACCCCTCAGTGGCAAGCTGATAAGGCCAACAACTGTGAAAAACCCCATTGGGAGAAAAGACCTCCCCAGCCCCGAGATAAGAGGGAAAAAAAAAAAAAAATGCAACAAAAAAAAATATCTCTGACAACTTTTTCCTTCAAAATTTTTTTCCCCTTCTTGGTCCTACAATTTTTAGGCCGGTGATATGTTTGTTGGGGTAGCGGGAGTGCAGGTAAAAAGGAAATAACCAAAAGCAGTTGGGGAATTTGAGATTGCAGTACCCTACTAACCACCGCAATAAGGCACCCTTTTGGAGCGTTCCTACGTTGGCCTAAAACCCCTTTTTTCACCCCTGAGAAACTAACTACACCTAAAGATAAATAGGAAAGTTTTTGCCCGGAGCAGAACCCAAAGAAAAAAAACCCCCCAAAAAGTAATGGGGGTTAGAAAGAGGAAATACTGCAAAAAAAAAATAGAATGACAAACGCTGGGGCCCAAAAATATCTAAAAAGAAAAGGATGGAAGGGTCTTACTGCAATCTCAGAAAACCCTGAAAAACCCCAAACCCTTTCAAATTTTTTAAAATCATTTGGGGTTTACCGACCCTCCCACCAAAATTTTTTTGGTGAAAAAAAAAATCAAACAGCAGCCCTGAAAAAAACGGGAAAAGCAAAAGTAAAAAAACCAGGGGGCCCACCAAACTGGAGGGAAAACCCCGGGGGGGGCCCTGAAGGCCCCCACGAGTGGGGGAAAAAAAGCAAAAATATAGCAAAAACACAAAATAAGAAATTGTCTTATTTATAGCAGGAGAGCAGACCGAACAGAAGGTCAAGGGAAACGGGAAAAAAGGTTCGACCAGAACAATTATCCCCGGAACCCTGATGGGAAAAGATCCCTTCAAAGACCATCGAAAAAACCGATTCCCAGTCCCAAAACCTCACTAGTAGCTTGAACCCCCAAGGACCCCCTTTTTCCCGAACTCTCTCAAACCCCATTCACAACAGCAGGGCTCGGAATGCCATAAGCAGGAGACGACGTGTGGTTTTTGCCAGCGAATTTTCCACCCGGGGCTTGGTAGTGGTGCCGGGCCAAATCTGGGGCAGTTTGGGCCCCCTTGGAACGTCCACCACATACCATTCGGGACATGTGCTCAACTTGGTCGGAGAGTTTTTTGAGGGATCCCCGGATCTTGATCCGTGCACAAGGCCCCCCAGAGTGCCCCCCTTGCGACCCCCCGCATGGCCAATGCGCATTGCAGTCTAAAACGCAGTTTCCCCTTCCTGAACTTCGCACATATGTACGTACCCACCGGGGAAAATTCCCCCATTTAAAAAATCAATCGCAATTTGCGTCGTTCACACTTAACCCACGGGGGGGGGGCCCCTCATGAAGGAATCTCCCATTTTTGCGGGTTTTGATGGTCACGGGATGGCGAGTGCAGATGATGCATGTCAGCCTGATGTCCCCTTATCGCCGCTTCAAAAAAAAATGCAAGCAAAAAGGGGTGGGTTTTGGAATTTTGGAGGATGAGGAGTCACCAAAAATTCCCCCACCCCTTTGGCAGAGCGCAACGGGTTCCTCACAAGGGGGGGGCAGTTTCACTTTTGGGAGGATGGGAGGAGTCAAGGGGGGGAAGACATCGCTCCAGAGGGGGTACACAACCCTCTATCATATTGAGCGAGGGTGGGTGTGCAGAGCACGCAGGATGACGCCTTTTGCGGGGACGCGTTCTTTTGGCCCCTTGGGAGTCTGCAGCACATGGTTATTTTTTGCTGCAGTGCCTAGAAACGACCGCCCCCTCGAAAACCTTTCACCCGTTGTTTTTGGGGGGACACCCTCCAGAACCCCCCCACGGGACAACTTTTAAAGCCCATCACAAAACCCTTTTAACGGGGCGTAAAAAAAGGGGGGTACCAAGACACCTGGTGCAATCCATAATGTTCTCCCCTTTTCCCCCCCAGGCACTGCCTTTTACAAAGCAGCTCTGTGCGTCGAGGCGTGGAGACAGTCTGAACAAGGGGAGCCAACACGCATTTACGGGCAAGACCTTTGTTCCAAATGTGGGAAATTTTTTGGCAGGCCACCAATGTCTACACCTCCGGACGGCTCCGTCAGCAGGGGGGAAGTTCGTAGTGGTGACGGGGTACATGTTTTCCCTTTTGTACTCCCGATGGCTCTTCCCATTCAAGTTTTGGGGGGTCTAAGTGGATACATGGCCAGAGCTTACCGTTGCATTTTGGGGGTGCTGGCTTTTCCGTGCCAGTGTATTATCGGAGCGCGTCTTTAGTGCCGCAGGTGGTGTCTAACAAAACCTCGATGCGACTATCCCCCCCAATGTAGACCCCGGTTCTTTCGAAAATGAACAAGGCAGGATCTCGCCAGGAAAATTTTCTGTGTTTTCAGATTAAATAACTGGGGTTGCACGTTTCCATGTCTCCGTTTTGTTATCTTTCACCCCTGAATCTATCCCCCTTCTACAACACGCCAGTTGCTGCTCGAAGGTCATGTCCACAGAAATCACAAGCTATGTGTTAGTGGGTTCAGTAGCCAGGTTCCCCCCCTGTGTGTCCCCGGAACAAGTTCCCCCCTTCCCCCACATGCCAGAAAAACCCATGTCGAACATGCTCCAAAAAGGGGGCCTCACCTGATTGTTTTTTTCTTAAAACAGGGGAAAATTTGAAGTTTTCCGGGGCCTGAAAAAAAAAATTTTTTGACAAATTGGACAAAATAATAATTTTTTCACAGCGCATTCGCACATGCCTATTAGAAATGGTAAAAAAAACTAAAATATGTTCACTTTTTTTAAAAAATGCATAAAAAGTAAATTTTTTACTTATCAATTAATGCTTTTTAAAAGGGAAATTTATTTTTCCGTAAGATAATGCAGTCAATGGGGGTAATAATCATAAAATCCTCCCCAAAATCACCGAGTTTTATTTTTACAGTTATAAAAACAACTGATGCCCCAATGTAATTCACCCCATATTGAAATGCCCGCATCTAAAACCCCGGGAAAAAGTGCAATAAAAATTTTTAATCTAGAAAGTGTCATGATACTGACTAGGTAGTTTTACCTCAAGTGCGTTGAAACAAAAACCCAACAGTTTTTAAAATTTAAAAAAGGTATTGTATCACGTGCATAGTTATCTGGACAATGTCGATGTAATCTGTACCTCAAAAAAATCAGGTTTTAACCATTGTTTTTTAGTCTTGTAGATTTTAAAGGGAATTCTTTTTTTGTTGGTCAGGGGTGGATTATTAGACAGAAAGTTTTGCTGTCTATTTTTGGCGTCCCTAGGGCGCAAAACGCTTAACGTACATTTTAAAAGGTTATAATTGAAATCACCATCCATCGCGTGACGTAAAGGGGAGTGTTAGGATAAGCCTTCGAAACCAGCAGTTTTTTCCCTCTTCAAAAATGCCCCCAAAAAAATGATGATTGCGCCGCAGACTTTTTTGATACAGTATACTCCCCCCTTACCCATAGAGGCTGCCACTGTTGATACACATAGAATATACTTTGCTATCCTACCCCTTTTTTTACCTACACTTGGGGGGAACAATTAAATTGTGCAATGCTTATTTTTTTTTTAAAGGTTTTTTTTTATCGAAATTTTGTCCTCAATTGAGGTCATGCGGACATGTCATAATGCTGTACAAAAAACATTTATTAACTTAATAATTGAAAGTCTGTGCTGTCACATCAAAAATGCAATGATGTGAGAGTGCTATTAAAAAAATCCTTTTCTTCCTATTTTATGGTTTAACATGCGTTCCTAAGCATTATTATAAATACAAAAAGGACTTTTATTTTTTAAAATTTACAAACTAATTTTTTTAACCAAATTTTTTTGGTGGTGTGTTGTTCCATTTCTTGTTGGTGTGCTAATGCTTTATTTTTGCAGGTCTTTATTTTTTTCTTGAAGTTGAAAATGTTATTTCGTACCGTGTTTGCCTTAGATAGAAAATATTTTACTTGAGAGTCCCAGTGGTTGATACCTTTGAATGGATAACGAAAAGATGGTAACAAATTGCAATTTTTCGAGGTCCACGTTCTTCATCGGGCAAAGAAAAAACAAAAAATGAAGATAAAATTTTCTATAAAACAGGACACAGGAATAGTGCAATAGGTAAGAAAGTAAGTGACGTGTAGCAGAACTGTCTTATCACAGAGGGATGAACTAAAAAATTTGGGAAAAGTTCCTAAAAGGATGAAAGTTTTTGCCCCCCGTTTTGGGGTTTTGGTTTTTTTTTTTATGCCCCGGAAGGGCGAGCCAGATTCCTTTTTGATTAAATGCTAAATCTGTGTCTATTCATTATCACAACAGGGGAAAGGTCATGATGAGATAATTCTGAAACCCCCTTTATCTTTTCTATTTGAAAATTTTTTTTTTAATACCGTAATTCCATTCCATCATGCTTGACCCGGGCATACAAAGTGTTTTCCACAGGTAAAAAACCTTATTTTTTGACTTTCGTGTGGGGTGTAATTCCCTTGTTCTCTTTTTTTGGCCGGCTCCCCTCATTGTCCCCCCCCCACTTTCTTACCCCTTCCTGTGTCCGTTGTGTGTAGAAATATGCGTTCTTCTTTTTTTTTTTTAGCTTAGCCGATGAAAAACCTGAGTATCTTGAAAACTTTTTAAATTTTTTTTTTATTTCAGTTAGCCTTAAACGGTATCAACCCAGAGGCCTCAAAATTAAAAAAATTTTTCTTTCTTGGGAATTTTAAATTCCCCAATCTTTTTTGTCCCAGTAAAGCTTCATTTATTTTGTTTTTTGTCATACATTTTTAATGGCAAGTAACAAGGCAAAAAAAACAATTTTTTTTGGGCCCACCCCTCCTTGACCCGGGCTTCAAAGCGCCAGTTTTGCTCAGAAAGTTGATGCCAGATGAAACAAAAGCTGATGGTTTTGGGGTTCAGTAAAACCCGTGTTCCCCTGCTGTGTGTCGGCAAAAATTTTTGCTGTAACTTTAAATTCAAATTCAAACGTTCATACTGGGGCCCTGCCTACACCCTCCTGACCCTGGCTTCAAAAACGCAGTTCTGCTCAGAATGTTAGATGCAAAGATGAAAACAATCGCTGTGTGTTTTTTGGGGTTCGTAATGCCGTGTTCCCCCCGCTGTGTGTCGGCAAATTACTGTGCTAACAAAAATTTAATTCAAAATCTCTACTAGGGCCCTGCCTACACCCTCCTGACCCTGGGCTTCCGCGCCGTTGTGCTAAAAAATGTTAGATGCACAGATGAAAACAATCGCTGATGTGTTTGGGGGGTTTCATAACGCCCCTGTTCCCCGCTGTGTTCTGGCAAAAATTTCTGTGTACACAACTTCAACTTCAAACGTCTCCTAGGCTCTGCCTCACCTCCCCTTACCCCCGGGTTCAACAGCCCCCGTTGTGTAGAAGTGTTAGATGCACATTAAAAAAATTTTTTATGTGTTTGGGGGTTTTTTAGTTGCCCCTGTTCCCTGCTGTGTGTCTGGCAAAAAAAATGCTGCTAACACCTTAACTTCAAACGTTCTACTGGGCCTCTGCCTAACCCCCTTGCCCCCGGGCTTCAACAGGCCAGTTGTGCTCAGAAGTGAAAAAGCCAGATGAAAAAAACCCTGATGTGTTTGGGGGGTTCATAAACCCTGTGTTCCCCTGCTGGTGTGGGGGAAAAATTATGCTGCACTACAACTTAAAATCAAAGTTTTCATCTAGGCCTCTGCAACCCTCCTTGACCCTGGGCTTCAAAAGCCCCCGTTGCTGCTCAAAAGTTTTTGTGCCGATAAAAAACGCTGATGTTTTTTGGGGGGGTTAGTAACGCCTGCTGTTCCCCGCGTGTGTCCGGGGAAAAATTACTGCTAGCTACAAAAAGGTGAAAAAAAAATACTTTTAAAGTGTCTGGGCTACCGATATGAGGCACCCCTGATTTCTAAGCTGTAAACATTTAAAAAGAAATTTTTAAACCAAAAAAGATTTGTTTTGTCACAAACTGAAACAAAATAATTTGCATATTATTACAGATTTGCACATGTCGAAAAAAAGCAACACAAAAGCCTCTAGCATAGGATACTGATGGTCAACCTTGTCACTCCATCTTGAAAACCCCAATCACATAGTACTCAATGCTGCAATTTGGGAAAAGGGTAATGTGGGTTGAACTTTGACAACTCGGATGTGAGGTTATTTCGTGTTTTTGCCTTTGAAAAAAAAGCTACAATAAATAAATAACCAATGTGTTTAAAAGGGACTGATGTACACCTAAAATTTTGTGCAAACAATGCTGGGGGAATAGTCCTTTCAATTTTATTATTTTGTGTCATTTTAAAAATACATATTTGTTTAAAAAATTAACCCCCCTTCATAAAGGTCTTTCATGAAAAAATGTAATCACAAAAAAATCATGCATACCTTGGAAAGTCAATAGTGCATAGTCACAATACAAAAATTAAAAAACCTGTAAGTGGTGTGAAAAACAAAAAATGATAAATACTGAATGATATATATTTTCGATGAATAGCGACATCTGTACAATTTCGATAAATTTTACTGTACCTTTTAAACAAAAAGCTGTGTAAAACCCAACACTCGTTTTTCTTGTAGTTTTTTATGTAATGGGCACATGGGGATGTTTCTATAGGGTTTTTTACTGAGTAAAGCTTTCTGGAAACCCCCTTTGTGTTGTCGGACCTTGCGATGTAACGATGCGCACCGTGAATTTAGTCTGCGAAAAAAAGACGTACAGGCTCCAACCCCCAACGCGTAAAGAGGAAGCCAGTCTGTGCGTCCAAACAAAGGCGAACCAAATGCCGTAACCTTTTATAAAGTAAAAAAAAAAAAGGAGTGTAAACGCACACTTTTTTGGGGGGACTATTAAAAGCCATTCCCATCGGGGGCTATGCAGTCTTTCTTTATACCTTATTACCGTTTATGCTTGCAAGTCCACAGTCAGGCAAAAAAATCTGTTTTCACTCTGCACTATGCACTTTTAAATTTTTGTTTTGTTATTAAATGATTGGCACTATTATCATTTTTTTCTGATGGAAATTTTAGATTTTTTTTAAAATTTTAGTGATATTTTCCCAAAATTTAAAGTTTTATGATGTCAAAAAAACTTTTTTAAGTGATTTTTTTTAAAAACGCATTCATTGTTACACAATAAAAATGGGGACTTGTTACTTTTCCCTTTTTAATGGATTCTGATGTGTACTTTTTTCTTTTATTTTTTTTTATAGCAATTATTTAACCTTTTTTTAATTTGGTTTGCATTTTTTTTCAACAAATTTAAGTATGCGTTTGTTTGTAAAAATTTTTACATAAAATTTTTTTTAAGTTAAAAAATTTATGGTACTAAATTTATTTTCTCTTGTTTTTGGTTATAGAATTTTTTTAAATTACAAAAAAGGAAAATACTTGATTAGTATTTAAAAAATCCTCCTTGACCCTGGGGGACAAACCGCCAGTTGTTCTGGAAGTGTGTTGCACAGGAACATTTCCCCTGTTACTGGGGTTCAGTAATGTCAGTGTTCCCAGGGGGGAACGGGGAAAAAATCCTGCGCCCCACCCCCTTCCTTCTCACCCCGGGGAAACACGCCTTTTTGCTGGGGTGCTGTTGACAGTGAACACTTGCCCTGTGTTATGGGGTTCTTTTTGTCAGCTGTTTCCCTGCTGTGTGACGGCAAAAAGTCCCCGGTGCCCCCCCTGTTTTTTCCCCTGGGTAAACATCGCCAGTTGTTGTGGAAGTGCTTTAGCACTCAACCTTGCTCCTGTGTTACGGGGTTTTGTAATTCAGCTGTTCCCCCGCTGTGTGAAAAAAGGGAAAAAGTCCTGCTCCTCCACCTGTTCTCTTTTCTCCCTGGGTACAACCCGCCAGTTGTTGCTCGGAAGTGCTTAGCACAGTGAACACTTGCTCCTGTGTTATGGGGTTTTTAAACGCTGTTCCCCGCTGTGTGAATGGCAAAAAGTCCTGCTGCCCCCCCCCTGTTCTCTTCTCATCCCTGGGCTACAACACCGCCAGTTGTTGCTCGGAAGTGCTGTTAGCACAGTGAACACTTGCTCCTGTGTTACTGGGGTTCAGTAATGTCAGCTGTTCCCCTGCTGTGTGAACGGCAAAAAGTCCTGCTGCCTCCACCCTGTTCTCTTCTCATCCCTGGGCTACAACACCGCCAGTTGTTGCTCGGAAGTGCTGTTAGCAGAGTGAACACTTGCTCCTGTGTTACTGGGGTTCAGTAATATCAGCTGTTCCCCTGCTGTGTGAACGGCAAAAAGTCCTGCTGCCTCCACCCTGTTCTCTTCTCATCCCTGGGCTACAACACCGCCAGTTGTTGCTCGGAAGTGCTGTTAGCACAGTGAACACTTGCTCTTGTGTTACTGGGGTTCAGTAATATCAGCTGTTCCCCTGCTGTGTGAACGGCAAAAAGTCCTGCTGCCTCCACCCTGTTCTCTTCTCATCCCTGGGCTACAACACCGCCAGTTGTTGCTCGGAAGTGCTGTTAGCACAGTCTACACTTGCTCCTGTGTTACTGGGGTTCAGTAATGTCAGCTGTTCCCCTGCTGTGTGAACGGCAAAAAGTCCTGCTGCCTTCACCCTGTTCTCTTCTCATCCCTGGGCTACAACACCGCCAGTTGTTGCTCGGAACACTTGCTCCTGTGTTACTGGGGTTCAGTAATGTCAGCTGTTCCCCTGCTGTGTGTACGGCAAAAAGTCCTGCTGCCTCCACCCTGTTGTCTTCTCATCCCTGGGCTTCAACACCGCCAGTTGTTGCTCGGAAGTGTCATTGGCACGGGTACTCACTCCTGCCCAGACTGGTTACAGCACGCCATCTGTTTCCTGTCAGTGTAAATGTCACTTAGCCTCCAATAAGTTGTCCTGTCGTGTTGCGGTCGGGTTAGCCGACTCTATGGTGCTTGGAGTTTAGGTGCTTCCTATGTGTGCTGCGGGATATGCAAATAAAGGCTGTTTCCGTTGTGACAATAGGACAATCACCCACTGTAGTACTGTGGGATTCGGTAACTGCGGCCGGCTCGCGGCCTGTCATCTTAAATTTCCATGGGTACCTTCTGCTACCCGTCCGGGTTCCAGTACCGTCAGCTGGTTCTCCGCAGTGCCTTTGGCCTAGGTGCCTCCATCTCGGTATCCGAGTTCCAGCAATGTCTGCTGGTCCTTGGTAGTGCTTTGGAGCACAGGTACCTCCTGCTTAGTAACCGTGTCCCAGTAACGTCAGCTGGTCCTCGGTTGTGCCATTGGCTCTTTTCCTTCTGCTGCCCCTCCTGGTTCCAGCACAGTCAGCTGGTCCTCGTTACTTGGATTGCCTCTTGTACCTTCTGCTACCCGTCCGGGTTCCAGTACCGTCTGCTGGTTCTCCGCAGTGCCTTTGGCCTAGGTGCCTCCATCTCGGTATCCGAGTTCCAGCAATGTCTGCTGGTCCTTGGTAGTGCTTTGGAGCACAGGTACCTCCTGCTTAGTAACCGTGTCCCAGTAACGTCAGCTGGTCCTCGGTTGTGCCATTGGCTCTTTTCCTTCTGCTGCCCCTCCGGGTTCCAGCACAGTCAGCTGGTCCTCGTTACTTGGATTGCCTCTTGTACCTTCTGCTACCCGTCCGGGTTCCAGTACCGTCAGCTGGTTCTCCGCAGTGCCTTTGGCCTAGGTGCCTCCATCTCGGTATCCGAGTTCCAGCAATGTCTGCTGGTCCTTGGTAGTGCTTTGGAGCACAGGTACCTCCTGCTTAGTAACCGTGTCCCAGTAACGTCAGCTGGTCCTCGGTTGTGCCATTGGCTCTTTTCCTTCTGCTGCCCCTCCGGGTTCCAGCACAGTCAGCTGGTCCTCGTTACTTGGATTGCCTCTTGTACCTTCTGCTACCCGTCCGGGTTCCAGTACCGTCAGCTGGCTCTCCGCAGTGCCTTTGGCCTAGGTGCCTCCATCTCGGTATCCGAGTTCCAGCAATGTCTGCTGGTCCTTGGTAGTGCTTTGGAGCACAGGTACCTCCTGCTTAGTAACCATGTCCCAGTAACGTCAGCTGGTCCTCGGTTGTGCCATTGGCTCTTTTCCTTCTGCTGCCCTCCGGGTTCCAACACAGTCAGCTGGTCCTCGTTACTTGGATTGCCTCTTGTACCTTCTGCAACATTTACAAATTGAAGATTTTTTCAATGCTTTTTTGGGTAATCACTCTGGATCTCCAACAATGAAGACGACGACCCTGATGACCACCCCGAAGAAGATGACGACCACAAGGACGACGAGCATCAAGCCAACCAGCCTAAACACCATCACAAAGAAGAAATAAAAGATTACCAAACAGGACTAAGAAGGTTAAGACAAACTACAAGATACAGAACAAGAGACTTAAGAACAATAAGCAGAAGATCAAAAAGCAGAAGAACATGAAGTATAAGACCAAAATGAAGAGCAAAATATATGCTCTAAATTCTAAGCAGAAGAAGACTAAGCAGTGTATGGGGGTGAGTCCGTTCCTCCTCGTGGTGCCCTTGGAAAATGCCTGCTGCTGCAGGCTAAACTGAACACGGACAAATACTGTTGTAATTTAAATCTTTTGTGACAGCAAGAACGGAAGGATGAAAAATTCATACTTTGACAGATTACAAGTACAGGATTCTCTGTCACAAATAAGAATATGATGAAGAAGATGAAGTACAATATGAATAAGAATAATAGTTTAATAAGAAGAATCTGAGTAATGTTAACAAAAAGATGAATAGCAAGAAGTTTAAGAAGAAGATAAAGAAGGTGAAGATGAAGAATAATTTGATGAAAAAGATGATGCTGCTGAAGATTATGAAGGAGAAAGTGTGTGAAAAGTTAAAAAGGTGAAGAGCATGGAAGTTGTGAAATATACATATTTGCCAAAATAGAAAAAACGTTAACAACATTGTCAATTTCTTCGTCAATCCGAACATCTTTAAAAAAAAAAATATTTATGCTATTCCATTTGATTGGGTTAAACATCTATGCCTTTAATGTCTCCTCAACCTTCCACAATACATTGTACATTACTCTTTGTTGTTTTCCTTCATGTACAATTAACCAACAAGGCAAGAATGGGTTTTTTTTAATTTCGATATTTTGTTCCCATAGACTTACATTGGACTTCCGGTATCGGTATCGGGTATCGCCGATATTTTTTGGATATCGGCGATACCATTCCGATTCCGATACTTTTGGATATCGGAAAGTATCGCTCAACCCTACACCTCATATATATATACATGTCATTGAATTTGTGACACATATATATATATATATTTATATTTATAGTTCATACACTTCTACATAGTATAATAGCCGCTAATTCAATTGACGGCTTTTGTGAAAATGCAGAACCCGACATGAAATGACACTTGGTGTACATAGGGTTAACCATGTCTTTTCATGTCGTTTGCTATCTGATTTGCACAAACAATTACATCAGTCTATGTGTGCAAAATTTCACACCTGTAGGGGTTAATTAAAGGTGTAAATTCGTAGCAAAAAAGTCCGTTTTTTTTACAACGAATTTACACCTTTAATTAACCCCTACAGGTGTGAAATTTTGCACACATAGACTGATGTAATTGTTTGTGCAAATCAGATAGCAAACGACATGAAAAGACATGGTTAACCCTATGTACACCAAGTGTCATTTCATGTCGAGTGCTTCTGTCTTTTCACAGAAGCCGGCTTTACCCGGCAATTGAATCAGAGGATATTTTACTATGTAGAAGTGTATAAACTATACATATATGTATATATATATGTCACAATGACATGTATATATATATATGTATTCTATGTGTGTATATTTAGTGTTTACAAGGAAAGAATGGGGTTTTTTTAGTTACGATATTTTGTTCCCATAGACTTACATGGGACTTCCGGTATCGGTATCGGGTATCGCCGATATTTTAATGGTATCAGCGATACCATTCCGATTCCGATACTTTTGGATATCGGAAAGTATCGCTCAACACTACTCATTAGGAAAAAATCATATCCTCTAATTGACATTATGTACTTCATAAAGGGTAATTTTGTAAGTTTCACATTTGGTCTCTATTTTATCTGTCATAGCAATTTATATGGATTTTCCAAACTAACTGACAATAAAGGTTTATTCCACTTCTTTTCTGTACTCTTTGGCCTTAATTCATCATTTATAATTTTTTAAGTGACTTTTATTTTTTTGCCTTGTCTTTGTTCATTGCCATTCTTTGTGCAAAATTCTTCAAAATGGCACATGCAGGATTATAAATTTTTGCACAAAATCATACGCTATTTTTTTATTTCGCCTTTTTTCTACCTATTTAAAGAAAAAGATCATCTAGAATGAAGCAATGCAGGCTTTAACTGTGCAGAAATAAAATAAGACAGATTTTGTAGACCCCTAGGGTACTAAAGCACAATGGAACAAAAATTTTGCCACATTTGAAATACTCCTAAATGATATTAAGCTAAAACATCTGAATAGGAAAATGATGTACACATTGTAAAAGCCAAGTTTTTGTTAAGCAAAGTTAACTTAAAAATGCATTATTTAATGTATATAATAAATAAGGAACAATTCAAAAGGTCACTATCCAGGTAGGGTCATACAACGGTTTTCTCTCCATCCAAGAAAGACGGTCTGATTTTCTCATCAGAATCTGATCAGAGTTACATTGGACTGGGCTCAGTTTTCCTGGAATGTGGAGAGAGAAAAAAATGTCTCCACCTGGGGATCTCGGGCTCCACGCATGAGCACCCGCCGCTTTACGTCGCTGGCGGGCGCTATCCCGGCAGTTTAATACTGTCGGATTGTTTGGTCCCGGAAGCACTGCCCAGTCTGCCCACAGAGGTGGGCAGTCACGGTCCTCTTAGGTAAATGTTCTAGGCATATTATTTGGTATTATTTTCTGCTTGGTTATTATGTCTTGTGGGGGTTTTACCCCTGTGTGACTTCAGCTTCAGCATTTATGTATATGGACATTTTGTCCCTTATTAATTACACTTATATAACTTTAATTACCTGCACAATGCACTTTGCACTTTTCCAAGTGACTTGTTGATACAATTTGTATAGTGCTCTATTGTCTTTGCCTATTGACTAACCGTGTATCAGCCTCGTCGGTATACCACTGCCATCCTTGCTTTTTAATATGGAGTCTTATTTTCAATAAACCTTTATATATTTTTTAATTATAATTGATTTATGAGTTGTGCTTTCTTCTTATTTGATTTTCATTTGCTTGCACATTAAATTCTTTTCCATATGCGTGCATGTTTTTATCTTGCTATTTGTGGGTGCTGGTCCGGTATATAGGTAATTCCAGTCTGGGCAGCGGTAACCGGGTATATCAGGCCGCTTCCTGCTAGACGAAGCGCCTGATTATTGTCTGTGCCTACCCCGTGCCTGCTATAGGTTCCGTTCTGGCACAGCCTATCACTCAGGCTCCCTTGTACTTCTTCTGCTCCATTTCTTTGTGTAGCCTTATCCTGTTTTGTCCCTTTTACCTTGCAGTGTTCGGATCCCTGGTATCCTGTCTGTGTCTGAACTCTGCTCTGCGTCCTTAGTTCTTGGTCCACAGATCGCATTCCTGCTCCTCCACTCTCCTGCAGCATGCTCTGTGTTCCTGTCCTCACCTTCCCTGTTCCCTGTCGCCCTCTCTGTCACCCCTCAGTCCTCTTATCCTCTGCCCAGTCTCCTCTGAGCCGCCTCTTGGTACTGGCTGTCGTGGTATTCCGGCTCCCTGAGCCTGCCCCTGACACTCCCTGTATAGGGGTGGTTTCACTAGGTCCGCTCGTTCAGGTAGGTTCGGGTTTCACAATCCTGAGGGTCCACTCTTGCGAGCGTAACAGTATAATCAGGCCATGGACCCCGCTGGTATCTCGGCTGCTGCTCAAAAAGAATTAGTATACTTGTGGGAGAATCAAACGCAGATCATGTCTTTCATGAAATCCATGGAGTCCCGGTTGTCAGTTTTACAGACTTCCGACCCAGGGAACGCCTTCCAGCTGGCCAGTCTCTAACAGGAGCTTGCTCAGCAGTGTGACACCCAGCCTACATACTCAGCTATATGGCGTCGGTGGATGGCAGACTGCTCTCCCTCCAGTCTGCTGCCTCGGCTTCAGCACAGATCCAGGCCCCGTACCAGACACCCCGTCTCGGTAAACCACCTCAGTATAACAGAGACCCTAAGCTGTGTCGGGGTTTTATGAATCAGTGTTGTCTACACTTTGAGCTTCTGCCACAGCAATATCCCACCGATCGCTAAACGCTAAGGTGGCGTTTGGGGTGTCTCATTTAGAGGGGAGCAAAACACTATCCATGAAAACTACAGAAAGCAATCGTTCATTATAATGAGTTGTGTGCTCTTAGTAACATTGTTTGCTCATAAAAAGGTAGATAAACAATGATGGATGGAAACCTTTATATTTAGTCACATATTGCTAAAAAAGGTATTGTTAAAAAATAGCATCATTCTCATATTTGGGTAAGTGTATACTAAAAGTGGGTATGAGCGAATCAATTTGTAACTAAGAAGATTTGTCACAAATGTTTTGCTATTTGATTTGCACAAAACTCTAGTAAATTGGTGATCAGTTGGCTGCCATTTTTCTAGATACAGATGGTTGGGAAGAGGGTCAAAAAATCTTATATTCTATCTTATATTCACATCTCCTCAACTCTTTCCATACCTCTCTCACAACTCTTTCCATACCTCTCTCACTGCCACAGGTCTCTTGATTGGCTCCTCAGTCATCTATGTTTTTCTCTTTTCAAGACTATAGCAACTTTGTAGGCTCCATGCCTTAACATGGGGTTCGACACACATTAATGGGATGCATTGTCATTGACGGTTTGGTGCTTAGCAGAGAACAACAGAAGCGGGGTCCCGGAAAGAGGAGATACAGTAAAAGACAGCATGGGAAAAAAAGAGGAGCTGATCAGAGGAGAGGTATGGGAAGGGCCAAGGAAATGTTTTTCATAAAAGTCACCTCTATGGAGAGCACTGTTTATTGTGGTCGTATGGACAGATACTCCAGCCTCTGCTTGGGAAGTCTGCAGCTCCTTCAGGGTTACCTTTGGTCTCTGTGCTGCCCCTCTGATTAATGCCCTCCTTGCCTAGGCTGAGTGTTTTTTTGGGCAGCCCTCTCTTGGCAGGTTTGTTGTAGTGCCATGTTCTTTCCATTTAATGATAGTGAATTTGATGGTGCTCATCAGAGATTGGGATTATTTTTTATAACCCAACCCTGACTTGTACTTCTCAACAACTTTGTCCCTGACTTGTTTGGAGATCTTGGTCTTCATGGTGTTATTTGGTTAGTGTTGCAGCCTTTCAGAAAAGGTGTGTATTTACTGACAGCCATGTGACACTTAGATTGCATACAGGTGGACTTCCCTTCAGGAAGCATGTGACTTATGAAGGTAAGTGCCTGCACCAGAAGTTTTTAAAGGCTTCATAGCAAAAGGCCTGAATACATCTGCACATAACTTACACTATACACTCAAATCCCAGTAAAATTTCTACTCGGATTAATCAAGCAATTACTTTCTCACAAAAAAGTTATTTTGAAAAAACATTCAACTTTATTAATATAAAAAACACATTCAAATTTGTGAACAGAAAAAAGATGCAAGATTGAAAAAGAGAGACATGCGACTCTCTTTTTGTAAATAAAATGCTGCATGGCAAAAAATACAATATTCACAACCATCTCTGGATTTTTTTGTGTCTCTTATTGCAGATCCACTGCATTAGTATAACTATGAATGAGATGTTTTAACAGCTTCTAATAAGACACATACAACTACTGGTTCTGCGCACAGATGCCCCAGTCCCCATACAATATGGATCAAAGCGCTGGAAATCTCAATTAATCCTAATGCTGGTAGATACACATTGGAAAATTCTTACTGACACATGATCCTAATGCGGTATGAACATGTATAATTTACCTGAATACTGGCAGCTATCGCAAGATGTAATTACGGAGACCTGTCCCTCTGCCCCGACGCGCACGTTTCGCCCTGCTTCTTCGGGGGGCGAAGTTGAATGTTTTTTCAAAATAACTTTTTTGTGAGAAAGTAATTGCTTGATTAATCTGAGTAGAAATTTTACTGGGATTTGAGTGTATATTGAAAGTACAAGCATAATACAGATATTGGCACCATTTAGTGGATATAACTTACACTATTCAGTACTGATGCATCACACACAAATCGGATTACAAAAATATTTAAACACTTGGAATGTAATAAAATAGGTTAAAAGCCAAAGAGGGGATGAATATTTTTGCAAGCCACTGTACTTGGTGCAGAGGGATCAGTGTGATCCACAAGAGGGCAGCGTGCTTCCATTGAAAAAGAGGTACAAAAAAAACAAAGGTTTTTAGGTAGATGCTGACTTTCAAAGCAGTCAGCATCTACCTAAAAGATGCACAGTAAATACATGTATAGAATTATATTTTTTAGAATTAAAAATTTTTGGTGATACGTCCTCACTAGTGTTGAGCATTCCGATACTGCAAGTATCGGGTATCGGCCGATATTCGCGTTATCGGAATTCCGATACTTAATTCCGATACTTTTTCCATATCGTATACCGGAATCGGAAGTTCCCATAATTCTTTGAGAGGCAATGTGATTTTAGTCAGCCAATGAGGAATCCTACGAAGTGTGGGCACATCCTGTAATGATGCGGTCATCTTAACTAATGGCATGGCTGTGATTGGCTGCTGAAATGATGTCAGAATGCACTATAAAAGGCGCCGCAGCCATTTTAGCGTCACTGTGCTGTGAACTCAGTTAGGGACAGAACGCTGCTGTGCTGACTCTGAGGGACAGTTAGATATTGCGATTTTGTGTACTACTGTGCTTGAGGCAGGCTAGTTTACCAACCGCTGTGTAAAGCTTCATTTTGCCAGTGTTGTTTTAACAGCTCTGTGCAAGGTGTGTGTGTGACAGTGCAGGTGACGCTGCAGTTTGCTCTGCATCCACCGCTGTTTGTAGGCATCTGCACGTGTCACTTTTTTTTTTTTTTTTTTTATTTTATTTAGTGGAATTGGTGCAGCTCCATTATATTAGAAAAAAATCAAATCTATTAGTGTGACGTGCTTCCATCCGTATACAATACATTGGTTGCAAACACTATAGAAGTACAGAAAGGAGCTTTTCACAGATTGTGGACAGTTGTGTTTCAGTGTTCACTTCAGTCTGTGTTTTTTACTTTTTTGAGTGCAGATCACGCTCCAGTTACATGTTCAAGCACTGCTGCTTGTACTCTGCTGAGCGTGTCTCAGTGGCTCATCCTTTTCATTTATCTCCAATTGGTTCTGCTACATTCCATTTAAAATAAATCTAATCTATTAGTGTGACGCGCTTCCATCCGTATACAATACATTGGTTGCAAACACTATAGAAGTACAGAAAGGAGCTTTTCACAGATTGTGGACAGTTGTGTTTCAGTGTTCACTTCAGTCTGTGTTTTTTACTTTTTTGAGTGCAGATCACGCTCCAGTTACTTGTTCAAGCACTGCTGCTTGTACTCTGCTGAGCGTGTCTCAGTGGCTCATCCTTTTCATTTATCTCCAATTGGTTCTGCTACATTCCATTTAAAATAAATCTAATCTATTAGTGTGACGCGCTTCCATCCGTATACAATACATTGGTTGCAAACACTATAGAAGTACAGAAAGGAGCTTTTCACAGATTGTGGACAGTTGTGTTTCAGTGTTCACTTCAGTCTGTGTTTTTTACTTTTTTGAGTGCAGATCACGCTCCAGTTACTTGTTCAAGCACTGCTGCTTGTACTCTGCTGAGCGTGTCTCAGTGGCTCATCCTTTTCATTTATCTCCAATTGGTTCTGCTACATTCCATTTAAAATAAATCTAATCTATTAGTGTGACGCGCTTCCATCCGTATACAATACATTGGTTGCAAACACTATAGAAGTACAGAAAGGAGCTTTTCACAGATTGTGGACAGTTGTGTTTCAGTGTTCACTTCAGTCTGTGTTTTTTACTTTTTTTAGTGCAGATCACGCTCCAGTTACATGTTCAAGCACTGCTGCTTGTACTCTGCTGAGCGTGTCTCAGTGGCTCATCCTTTTCATTTATCTCCAATTGGTTCTGCTACATTCCATTTAAAATAAATCTAATCTATTAGTGTGACGCGCTTCCATCCGTATACAATACATTGGTTGCAAACAATATAGAAGTACACAAACGGGCCTTTCACAGCTACTGAACATGGGTTTTTAATTTTTAACTAAAATATGTATTTTTTCAAATGACACAAATATAAGTAATGTTGAAGAGGAATAGTCCTACATCCATTGTTTGCACAATATTACAGGTGTACATCATGTCCCTTAATCAACAATGTATTATTATATTTACTTGTATGCTTTTATTTAAAAGCCAAGAACACAGAAGGATAACCTTCGCACTGCAGCTGTTGTCAAAGTTCAACCCACATTATGCACTTCCAACATTGCAGCATTTGAGGCATGATGTGAGTTGGATTGGTCAAAGTTATGGAGTGAGAAGGTTCACCATCAGTACCCTATAGCATAAGTATGCTTTTGTGTTAGCATTTGTGTTAGACATGTGGATATCTGCCATAATATGTCACAATTATTTAGTTACAGATTTGTTACCAACACTAATCATTGAATGGTTTTAAATTTGACGTTTCACTTGTTTACAGCTTAGAAATAAGGGTGTAGCCTGATATCTATGTGTAGCACTAGCCACTTTAACATGTCATGTTTTTTTAAACATGTGTAGCTAGGTAGCAGTAATTTTTGCCGGACACACAGCAGGGGAACAGCAGGCGTTACTGAACCCCACTATCACTATAGCTTGTGTATTGGTCTGTGGACACGACACTTCTGAGCAGCAACTGGCAGTGTTGTAGCCCAGGGAGTATAGCTCAGGTGGTAGAAAGATGAACATAACAGGAGACATGGAAAACGTTGCCAACCAGTTAGTTAATCTGAAACCGGACAGGCAAATTCAGGCGAGATCCATGCCTAGTTCATTTTCAGAAAAGTAAGCCGTTCTACATTATCGTAGGATAGTCGCATGCAACGGTCTGTTAGTACACCACCTGCAGCAGTAAAGACGCGCTCCGATAATACACTGGCAGCAGATCAAGCCAGCACCTCCAATGCATACTGGCTAAGCTCTGGCCATGTATCCAGCTTAGAGACACAAAACTTGAATGGGGAAGAGCCATCTGGGAGTACACTGAGAGGGCAAGACATGTAGTCTGTCACCATCTTACGGAAATGTTGCCTCCTGCTGACTGGAGCCGTCTCGGATGGTGTAGACATTGGTGGCGCTGCCACAAAACTTCGACACATTTGGAACATACTGTTCTTGCCCTGTGCAGAGGCGCTGCTTGTGCTCCCTCTTGTTGCAGAGCTGTCTCCACTGCCTCGACGCACAGAGCTGCTTTGTAAATCAGTAGCAGCAGCAGTGCTCTCGGCTGGAATGGAGAACATTATGGATTGCACCAGTGTGTCTTGGTACTTCCGCATTTTACGCTCCCGGTTCAACGGTGTGATGAGGCTTTGTAAGTTGTCCCGGTAGCGAGGGTCTAGGAGGGTGTACACCCAATAATCAGACGTGGTGTGAATGTGTTCGATGCGGCGGTCGTTTCTCAGCCACTGCAGCATGAAATCAACCATGTGCTGCAGACTCCCAACTGGCCAAGAAACGTTGTCCCCTGCAAGAGGCGTCATCTCCGCCTGCTGTGCATCACCCCACCCTTGGTCTACATACTGACTAGAGCATTGTCTACCTCCCTCTGGAGCGATGTCTTCCTCCTCCATTGACTCCTCCTCATCCTCCTCACAAAGTCCTTCAAATACATATAAATTTACAAAATTTAAAACTCAAAATTTAAAAACTTTGTATCATAATTCTGTAACATCAGTTTATGGAAACACAATAGCATTACAAAAGGATAGACAAAAAATGTACATTATGTGCTTTGTAAATACATTAAAAGTTTGTAATGGTTATGAAAATATAGACAGCGACTCTGGAGGTTCAATTGTTGATACAGCATGGTACTTTGAAAGTCCTCCAGCCCTTTGTGAGGAACCACGTTGCGCTGACTGTCCAGAAGGTGATGGAATTTGTGACTCCTCATCCTCCACCTCTTCCAAAACCTCATGCCTTAGTGCTTGCAGTGTTTTTTGAAGCAGGCAGATAAGGGGGACAGTCAGGCTGACTAGTGCATCATCTGCACTCGCCATCCGCGTTGACTCATCAAACGCACGCAAAACGTGGCAGATATCCTTCATAGAGTTATTCGCCACTCATTACACTGGCAGTGGCTGCCCATTCATTATAGGATCCAATTCTAATTACTGGTTCTCACCAACATAGCTCTCCACAGCGCAGCACCCCCCTACATCTCCTCCCTTATTTATATTTATCGGCCTAACCGACTGCTGCACTCTGCAAACGACCTTCGACTAACCTCTGCACTAATCCGTACCTCCCACTCCCAACTCCAAGACTTCACCCGCGCTGCGCCAATCCTCTGGAATGCTCTACCCCAAGAAATTAGGACTATCCGCAATTTGGATGGTTTCAGGCGCTCCCTCAAAACACATTTGTTCACAGTGGCCTATCACATTCACTAATCAAAGTCATTCTATGTGTAATTCTGTGTGTGTAGCCCATTCACTATCTCCATGCATCCCTCACTTCCTTAAAATGGCTGGACCATCATTGTAAAAACACCATTGTATATAAACACCTGTACTTTGTATCTCCCACACTCATTGTAGATTGTAAGCTTTCACCAGCAGGGGCGGCTGATTTTGCTTTAATTATTGTATTGTTAACGTTGTTACTTATGACTCGTGTTTTGAAACTGTTAAACTGTAAAGCACTGCGGAATATTATGGCGCTATATAAATAAATAATATTATTATTCTTATTATAGAGGCCCACTCAGTAGTGGTGAAGTGTGAACGCCGCAAATTGCGAGTTGACTGCGTCTGATGCAGCTGATACTCCATTACTGTTGGCTGCTGCTCACACAACCGCTCCAACATATGTAACGAGGAATTCCACCTGGTGGGTACGTCACATATGATGCGATGTTCATGAAGGTGAAATCTGCGTTGCAGAGCTGCAATCAGCGATCTGGCCATGCTGGAACGTCGCAAGTGAGCGCACTTTAGGCGGACCTTGTGCAGCAGTGCATCAAGATCCGGATAGTCCCTCAAAAAACTCTGCACGACCAAGTTGAGCACATATGACAGACATGGTATGTGAGTGAGGTTGCCAAGGCCCAGAGCTGACACCAGATTTCGGCCATTGTCACACACTACCAAGCCTGCCTGTAGATTCTCTTCCAAAAACCACACGTCGCTCTCCTGCTTTATGGCATTACAGAGCTCCTGCGCTGTGTGGCTAAGATTCCCCATGGAAATTAATTTCAGGATGGCCTGTTGACATTTGGACACGGCTGTGCTCATATCGGTCGCAACAGGTAAACGTTCACGGGTCCATGTGGAGGTAGACCGTGACGGCTCCTGCAGCGATGATTCTGAGGAACTGGAATAGGAGGAGGAATCAATGTGTACAGACTTGATTCCTGCAATCCTTGGAGTTGGCAGAACACGTACAGCGCCACTCGCAAGATCAGTACCCGGCTGCACAACATTGACCCAATGGGCAGTGAGGGAAAGGTATTGTCCCTGGCCATGGGTGTTAGAACCCTCTTGTTAGGTTTTGTTTCAGTTTGCTGGTCACATGACCTTTTTTCCCTATTTAGTCTGGCTCCGCCCTTCTGGCTTTGCTTGACTTCATTGTATTATCTACTGTTAAGCTAGCCGGGTGCTTAGGTGCCTTAATCTGTGAGTTTTGCTTGATGTTAGGATCACAAAGTATTTATTTTTCTGTTTAATTATCCATGCTACAATTTATGTTAGGAGGTGTCCACCTTTTCTCCCAGTCCCTAGATCTTGTAGGGATTACTCCCTCGCAACTATAGGTCTTCGTTCACACTAGATGAGGACTTTAGCGGGTCTGGTCGCAGGATCAGGTTCCCCGTTACATCGTAGGGATTCAGCTTAGTTGTATTGTAGGGACAGAATTCCCTTCTTTCCTTACTGGTTGTAGCAGATCATAACAATGGGTACTGGTCCACGCATCGGTGGTCAGGTGGACCTTGCTACTGAGGGCTTTTAGTAGCGCATGTTTAATTTTTCCCTCAACATGCTTTTGCAGACCAGGGACGGCTTGCCTGCTGAAATGAAATCGGCTTGGCACATTGTATTGTGGGATTGACAATGATATTCAGTTACGGAAACTGTCTGTCTCCACCAGCCTGAATCACAGCATTTCAAGGGACAGGAGTTTTGCAATGCCAGCATTCAGAGCCTGTGCTCGTGCATGGTTTGCGGAGTATGGCCGTCTTTTATCCCATGCCTGTGCTACCGCTGGCTGTTTTGTGGCCTGGGAGTGTGAGGATGACAGGGAACTTGCTGCTGTGTGTGGAATAACAGTTTGTCTCTGGACAACAGTGGCCGAGGTTCTTCCATGGCGATCCTGTGAGGAAGCATAACCAGCTGTGTGTGAGCTCGATGAAGAGGCTTCAACACAACCTGAAGATGTAGGTGCTGCTGTAGGTTGGCCTACATCTCTAGTGTGTCTTTGTAACTCAACTATGTGCTTTGTCCGCACATGTTTCCACATATTTGTGGTATTGAGGTGACTGACACTTTTAGCTATTTTTAATTTTTAATTACACAGCTTGCATTTCACATAGCAAATATCATGTGCAAGTGTGTGAAAAAAGGACCACGCAGTGCAAGTCCTGGGAGCGCACGTTTTGACTTTTGGAAGACAACTGCTCCGAACAGGTGCCAAACTGGAGGCTACAGGCAACCGAGTCTGCAGCCTAACTCTCCCTCCTGTTTGTACCGTTGGGGCAATGTCTTCCTCTATCTTCCTTCTATCACTAACCATTTCTCTAGGCCTCTCCCAGCTTTCAACCAAAGTACTGGTTCTCACCCACAAAGCTCTCCACAGTGCAGCACCCCTCCTACATCTCCTCCCTCATTTCTATCTATCGGCCTAACCGACTGCTGCGCTCTGCAAACGACTTTCGACTAACCTCTGCACTAATACGTACCTCCCACTTCCGACTCCAAGACTTCTCCTGCTCTACGCCAATCCTCTGGAATGCTGTACCCCAAGAAATTAGGACTATCCACAATTTGCATGGTTTCAGGCGCTCCCTCAAAACACATTTGTTCAGAGCGGCCTATCACATTCACTAATCAAAGTCATTCTATGTATTCTGTGTAAGTGTGTGTGTGTCTCTAGCCCATTCACTATCTCCATCCCTCAGTCCCTTAAGATGGCTGGAACATCATTGTAAATGCACCATTGTATATAAACACCTATACTTTGTATCTCCCCATCTCATTGTACATTGTAAGCTGTCACGAGCAGGGCGACTTATTTAGCTTAAATTATTGTATTGTTAACGTTGTTACTTATGACTTGTGTTCTGAAACTGCTAAACTGTAAAGCGCTGCGGAATATGATGGCGCTATATAAATAAATATTATTATTATTCCTCTGAGCTGCTCCCACCACCTTCCTGTTCTTCATGCCATGTTGGGTCTTGGACCTCATCATCTCCACTACCCTCTTCCAACACCTGCTGTTGGGTGGTCTGGCCAGCACCATGCTCAACAGAAACTGGCACCTGGGTCTCATCATCATCATCAGATGCGTTCTGCGGTGTGCTGACCATCGGCACTGTCTCACCCGCCTCTTCAGATTCAGAGAGACACAGCTGTTGCGCATCACTGCATACTCCCTCTTCACATTACAGAATGCTGCTTGGCTGGGCCCCTGTTTGCAAGCCAATAGATTCTGAGAACAGAAGCAGACACTCAGCTGGCTCCTGTACAGAACTCTCTGACTGCCTGGGCAATTTGCCAGGCGGTGAAGAGACAGATGGTTGCCCAACAGTGCTGTGGTCCTGAGAGGAGGTGGAAGCAATTGAAGTCGATGCATTGGCTGAGATCCAAACAACAACGGCTTCAATTTGTTCTTCCCGCAGCAGGGGGGTACTCCGAGCTCCTACAAAAGTGCGCATAAAGGAACGCTCACGGCCCGGGGAAAACTGGTGGATGCTGTGTCACTGGGGGCCGCAGCAGCCACAGAATCCCCACGTCCTCTCCCTGAAGAAACTCCACGACCACGTGCCTTACTCCCTGCCTTCTTCATCTTGGTAGATTGATAAAGAAAGTCTGAAAAGTTATAAGGTCTAAGTGTGGTTATTCCGCAGAGACTGCAGTGAACACTGCACACAACTGTTCACTACCCAATGCGTCTCAGCAGGAAGGCAGTCTGTGCGTCAAAACAAAGGCACAAGCATACATCCATGTACCCTGTTTATACAGCTATATAAAAAAAAATATGTAGTAGTGACGCACACTTTATTGAGGTACAGTATTACATCGCCATTCACCATCTGTGGCTATGCAGTGTCATCTATATATACCTTATCTATCTGTTGTCATGCTTCCAAGTCGACAGTCAGCCATAAATAGCAATTTTCACTATGCACTATGCACTTTTTAAAGGTTATGTTTGTTAATAAAATGATTATTGCCACATATTATGAGTATTACATGATGGAAATTGTATAATTTTGTATAAAATATTTAGGGACATTATTCAGCAAATGGAACATTTTAGTAATATCACAGATAACTTGTAATGCTGATGATGTTTTGAAGTCAGACATTCATTGTCTATACAATAAAAATGGTGTACATACTGTTACTTATCCATCATTAATGGATTCAGATATGTACTTGTATGCTTTTATGTACAACCGTATAGCAGATTCCTTAACTAATTATTTTGTGGTTTGCATTGCTGTTCAACATGTTAATGTATGTGTTTATGTTTGTCAATTCTTTATTTATCTAGATATTAGTTTAAATGAAATCATCATCTTATGGTAGTAAAGGTTATCTTTCTCTTGTTTGAAGTATAGACATTTAAAATTGACAGGTAACAAGGAAATTACTTGATCTAGTATTTAAACATCCTCCTTGACCCTGGGCTCCAACACCGCCAGTTGTTGCTCGGAAGTGCTGTTAGCACAGTCAACACTTGCTCCTGTGTTACTGGGGTTCAGTAACGTCAGCTGGTCCTCGGTTGTGCCATTGGCTCTTTTCCTTCTGCTGCCCCTCCGGGTTCCAGCACAGTCAGCTGGTCCTCGTTACTTGCATTGGCTCTTGTACCTTCTGCTACCCGTCCGGGTTCCAGTACCGTCAACTGGTTCTCCGCAGTGCCTTTGGCCTAGGTGCCTCCATCTCGGTATCCGAGTTCCAGCAACGTCTGCTGGTCCTCGGTAGTGCTTTGGAGCACAGGTACCTCCTGCTTAGTAACCGTGTCCCAGTAACGTCAGCTGGTCCTCGGTTGTGCCATTGGCTCTTTTCCTTCTGCTGCCCCTCCGGGTTCCAGTACCGTCAACTGGTTCTCCGCAGTGCCTTTGGCCTAGGTGCCTCCATCTCGGTATCCGAGTTCCAGCAACGTCTGCTGGTCCTTGGTAGTGCTTTGGAGCACAGGTACCTCCTGCTTAGTAACCGTGTCCCAGTAACGTCAGCTGGTCCTCGGTTGTGCCATTGGCTCTTTTCCTTCTGCTGCCCCTCCGGGTTCCAGTACCATCAACTGGTTCTCCGCAGTGCCTTTGGCCTAGGTGCCTCCATCTCGGTATCCGAGTTCCAGCAACGTCTGCTGGTCCTTGGTAGTGCTTTGGAGCACAGGTACCTCCTGCTTAGTAACCGTGTCCCAGTAACATCAGCTGGTACAAGATTGTGCTACAAATACAAGATACGGAACAAGAGACACAAGAACAATAAGCAGAAGATCTAAAAGCAGAAGAACATGAAGTATAAGACCAAAATGAAGAGCAAAATATATGCTCTAAATTCTAAGCAGAAGAAGATTAAGCAGTGTATGGGGGTGAGTCCGTTCCTCCTCGTGGTGCCCCTGGAAAATGCCTGCTGCTGCAGGCTAAACTGAACACGGACAAATACTGTTGTAATTTAAATCTTTTGTGACAGCAAGAACGGAAGGATGAAAAATTCATACTTTGACAGATTACAAGTACAGGATTCTCTGTCACAAATAAGAATATGATGAAGAAGATGAAGCAGAATATGAATAAGAATAATAGTTTAATAAGAAGAATATGAGTAATGTTAACAAAGATGAATAGCAAGAAGTTTAAGAAGAAGATAAAGAAGGTGAAGATGAAGAATAATTTGATGAAAAAGATGATGCTGCAGAAGATTATGAAGGAGAAAGTGTGTGAAAAGTTAAAAAGGTGAAGATGAAGAGCATGGAAGTTGTGTAATATACATATTTGCCAAAATATAAAAAACGTTAACATTGTCAATTTCTTCGTCAATCCGAACATCTTTAAAAAAAAAAATATTTATGCTATTCCATTTGATTGGGTTAAACATCTATGCCTTTAATGTCTCCTCAACCTTCCCCAATACATTCTACATTACTCTTTCTTGTTTTCCTTCATGTACAATTAACCAACAAGGCAAGAATGGGTTTTTTTTAATTTCGATATTTTGTTCCCATAGACTTACATGGGACTTCCGGTATCGGTATCGGGTATCGCCGATATTTTAGTGATATCGGCGATACCATTCCGATTCCGATACTTTAGGATATCGGAAAGTATCGCTCAACTCTAGTCCTCACAACACTGAAGAGGGTATCTGTTTTGAGCAGCAAGGCCATAATTCTGAGAACAGATACGTCACTTCCATGCTGCGGAGTGATGTAGCACTGCTAGGTATGTCGGGAAATGGCAGCAACTTTTTACTGATAGTCGGATTAGCATATAATTTGCATATTTTTCCTCCATTAATAAAAGCTCTTTCCTCACTGATTTTTTTATGACATATTTAGAATTTTGTTTATTTTTTTTACTAGTAATATATTAAAATAAAAAAGGCAGGTGTAATATTTGGTGATGATATATGTCATCTTTAAATATAAATACATAAGAACTTTTTACAGATGTTTGTCCTATGGATGAATAATCTTGCAAACCAAATATGAAATGCAAAACTAATCATGAGACTGAATGCTTTCTAATAAATCCTATGGGCCCACTCCTTGCTTCTTCTAACTTGTAGATCAAAGGTAAGGTAAGCTCCAGTTAATGCCGGGGCATCTACACAGAGGAACATGAACATATTCATTACATTAAAAAGCCATAAAAGATATAAAAGATCTTCAGATCCTTTTAGAAGACAACACAATATCCTTTTTAATGTAAATGCCAACCTTTCCTTTCTAGAGATACTGGGAATGTAAATTAACATTTATAAGTGGTAAAAAATAAACCCTTGAAAAGCATTGTCCATAACATGTAAAGGTAATTTCATTGTATAAAATTAAAATTAATTTTTTTTCAAGAGCCTTCTGTTTTGTGTTGCTTTTTCGACATTGTCAGACAACATAATAGACCATGAAGTTAGCGCCTTGCTGGGTATATTGGCTAAAAATTCTTGTTTTGGGTTCATATTCCCCAGATGGCAATAACAGAATGCAACATTACTAAGGGGATTAATGAACTTTAATGAGATTTTCTTCAATGCAAAATTTTAGTTGTTTTTCCAAGGCGCCATTTGAAATAAATTAACACTTTCAGTGCCAAAGCCAGTAGTGTTGTTTATTAATGATTCTGAAATCTAATCTCTTCCTTTCCTCTCAGACACACGTCAAACTCTGGCACACGGGTTAAATCATTATAATTGGCCCGCAACGCCAGCACCACTCGCATCGCACTTTCAACTGCATCGGCATTCTATATCGGCATCATTCTCACTCTGCATCTGAAAATCTTAGCGCGATGATGTCACTATTTCGCGTCCGCTGTGCCAAGCAGTGAAGAGCTTTAGGGCAATCGCTGCCGAGACTGGAGCGGGGAAATAAGGAGAAGTGAGTATTTTTTTTTTTTAATGCAGATCTCGGGAGACGAGATCTCGTTGCCGAGATTTGAATGAGTATGCGGCGGCCATCTTTCCGGAGGTCCCTGGCGGCCATTCTTCAGCACGGCACCGCGTCGCAGCTGCGGGGGGCTTTCCGGCTAGGACGAAATGCCGGCGGAGCCCCCCCACGCAGCACAGAGCCCGCTGCTGCCCCGACACCAACACCGCACCATAGGCTGCATCGGGACCGCCACCGGAGGCTCCTGGCGGCCATCTTTCAGCACGGCACTGCGTCGCAGCTGCGGGGGGCTTTCAGGCTAGGACGAAATGCCGGCAGAGCCCCCCATGCAGCCCAGAGCCCCGCTGCTGCCCCGACACCACCACCGCACCACAGGGAAGTCGCATTGGGACCGCCGCTGCCACCGGACTTTTATGTATGTTGCGACCATAAGACGCACCCCCATTTTCCCCCATAATTTTTGAGGAAAAAAGTGCGTCTTATGGTCCGAAAAATACTGTATTATTTAAAACGTACTTTGCTTGTGAAACAGCCCCTTTAAGTTTGCTTCCATATGAAAACGTTCATTGTTATAGCTGACGATAAGGAAAACATCCTCAATTGTAGACATTTTTTAATTTGGCCGGTGACTTTGTCCAAGTTTTTGAGTTTGACATCTCTGCTCTAAGATGTTCAAAGAAATGTCCACTAGGTTCTGAATTTCACCTATAGCACCCCATTACCTGTTTTAGATTGGGTCACATATTCTCAACTCAACATAAGGATTTTTTACAATAGGTTTCTTCCATGCTAAATAGATAGACTAATAGGTGTTCAAAAGTGGCAATGAACAAGAAAGCATTTTCAATTGTGACAGAAAAATAAGTTAGCTGCTGTATGGCAGGTGGGTACCAAATTTGACAGCTGAAGTAGGGGTCAAGTCTATGGAGGTTGTCACTCAAACCAGTTTCACACATCCATTTTCCATATAAACTGTAATGTCCAGGCAGCCTGAGGGTCTGATGAACAGAACTCATATGCTTATGAGGGTAGGTTCACAGGAGAATATGAAAAATCAATCAGAACTGAATCCAGAAAAGTAGGATTTTTTTCTCACTTGTCATCTGTATGCAATCTGTTTTTTTTTACAGCAGCTATTAATCACTTACAGGACCATTTACAATTTCCTATGTTACAAAATTACAATGTATCTGTAAAAATTGGATGCTATACTGTGGCTCCGTATGGCTTCAAATGTCTTTTTTACGGACCCATACACTTGAATGGGTGAGTCTCATCTGATTTGTGGAAGAACCTAGTGCATACTGCCATTTTTTTTTACAGATTTGGTCACTGAAAAAAAAATTGTTCACCAGCACAGCCACATTGAATAACATTGGTCCAAATGTTGTGTTTTTTTAACGGATAGCACTCGGTCTGAAAACACGGCTGTGTCAACCGATCTTGAGGCTGCTTCATTTGAGTCAGTTAACCCGCAGCCAATACTGACATCACACTCTATACTCTGACGGCCTAATATAGTGGACTTCAGTGCAAGCCAGGAAGTCAGAATTAGGCCATGTTCACACGTTCAGTATTTGATCAGTATTTTACCTCAGCATTTTAAGTCAAAGCCAGCAGCGGGTGATAAATACAGAAGTGGTGACGTGTTTCTATTATACTTTTCCTCTGTTCCACTCCTGGTTTTGGCTTACGGATACTGAGGTAAAAAATTCACCAAACACTGAATGTGAATGTGGCCTTAAAGGAAATCTGCCAGTTATTTTATGCTGCCCAAACCACAGAAAACAAGAAGTATATACAAGGTCCCTCATTACAGATAGCCATGTTTCACTTGAAAAACTATAGTGTGGGATTTATGAAGACTGGCGTTTTATATGCCAGTTTTAATTCTGGGAGATAATGAAGTTTTTATTCTTCCTGCAACCGCTCGCTTCTAGTCGTCGGGTGGTGCAAGGAAGTGATTGGGGTCACCACTCACTACATAGCGAGCGCTGTAATCACTGTCTGGCAGTTTGACTGACAGTCTGCATACATAGGCTTCACAAATAGAGCAGTTTTGTCAATCAAAGTGCAAGATAGTGATTACAGTGCTATGTAGTGAGTGGTGACTGTAATGTCTCCCCTGTTCCGCCCTGATGATTGGAAGCGAGCGGTTACAGGGTGAATACAGCTTCATTTTCTCCCTGTAGCCACTCTTCCCATAAAAGCCTGACACGCAAGATTGAAACTCTCTTTACCTTTAACTTGATATCTGCAAATAAATAGTATTTCTGGAAAGATCAGAACATGCGGCGTCAGAACATGGCGTAACACTACCGGAATGGGTCAGATTACATATATCCTGACAATAGTGATTTTTCATAAATTGGTACAGTCAAGTTTTGAATTGGAAAGAGACTAAGAAGATTTTCTGTCGTTTGTGACATTTCAATCTTTGTTCATTCCTGATGTTCACGATCTCTGCCTATTTGATGATTTCAGAACTGCTATTTATTTCTGATAAGTGGATAATGGTCTCTCCAGCATGTATAGAACGTCCTATTATCCAAGAATAAAGCTCCGACCCCAGGACCTAGCAAAGTGACATTGCTGCCCGGGTGTTGGCCGTTGTTATAATCTTATTCTACTTAAAGGCTCTGCTTCTACTTTTAGATTTTCAGATAAAATCTAGGTTGGACTGGGGTTCTGCTCAGGGTTGCCAACTTGACTTTTTATTTTTCTAGACAGCTTATTAAAAAACCAAGGACATATAATATATTTTACGGACACATTGTAAAACTATAATAAATCATTATGATTATAAGTGATAAATGTCTACAGCCCATAATTCTGATATCAACTGCATTCACTAGTGTGTGGCCCAGCTGCGCTTGGTACACATGTCTCCAGGAGAGTGCACAGAAAAGGTAATTGCAAAACCTGATATTCATTCACACTCACATTTCCCAACATTACCACTAGAGGGAACCTTAGGATATATAAGGTTAGTGAGACGTAGCAGTTGAGTTCAGTCTGGATTAGTTCCAGTCGAGTTAGTTCAAGTTCTGGTCTTGGAGGGAGAGGAGAGAAGACTGGTTCCTGACAGAGCTTAGGTAGCTCATCTTGAACTGAAGTGGAGGCTAGTACGAGTAGAAAGGAAATTACTCTAGCCTAGTCAGAGCTACAACTGAATCTGTTATCTCAGAACAAGCTGCCTGTGTTCTCTAGAACGTGGAAAGTGACTCTCGGAGCTACAGCATGTATACAGTCTGACGGAACGTCCTGTGAGCTGCTCTGGACAGAGTTTTGAAGGGAAAGAAGGAAGGGAACTACGACAGTGTTACAACGACGAGCTAACTGAGAGCAGGTCAGTGAGCTTGGAAGAAAAGCTGACTACTACACCTACTGCTACCCGTGCTTATGTTAAGGGTGAGAGCAGGGCGACAGGCGAGTGGAGAAGAAAAGAATAGTGACTTGGGTGATAATCACCGTCACTTGTTAACCGGATGCCGGGTCCGAAGCATTGCTAGCACTTCACGGCTAGTGATAGAAAACCGGAATCCTTGCTGGACTTCAAGTCACAGAAGGTAGCCCTAAGTGTTATGTTTCGGTAGCTGAGGAGTGCAGGTAAAAAAGGCAATACACCAGAGCAGTTGGAATCTATGGGATTGCAGTACCCTGACTAACCACCACAACTAGAGGCAGCCGTGGAGCGTTCCTACGTTGGTCCTAGACGCCTCGTCACAGCCTGAGAAACTAACTACACCTAAAGATAGAAATAGGAAAGCTATCTGCCCCGGAGCAGAACCCCAAAGATAATAGAAAGCCCCCAAACATGTAATGACGGTTAGACAAGAGGAAATACTGACACAGAAAGAAAATAGAATGAGCAAACGCTGGGGCCCAAACTATCTAAATAGAAAAGGACAGGAAGGGTACTTACTGCAATCCCAGAAAACCCTGAAAAACACCAACTCTACTAATTTCAAAATCACCTGAGATCACACGACCTCTACCACCTAAATTAGCTCTCTGGTGTAACAAAATCAAAACAGCAGCCACTGAAAAAACTGGAAAAAGCAAAAGAACAAAACTCAGTGGCTGAACTAAACTGAGAAGGCAGAAGCCCCCGGAGGGGACCCAGAAGGCCCCAAAGAAGTGCAGGACAAAATGCAAAAATATAGCAACAACACAAAAGAAGAAAAATTCTTATCTGGTAGCAGGAGATGCAGATACGACACAGCAGGCTACAAGGGAAACTGGAATGAAGGATTCAGACCAGAACAATTGATCACCGGCAACCGTGATGGGAAAATGACTCCCTTATATAAGACCAGTCAGTAACACCTGATTCCCAGTCCTCACAATCTTCACTAGTACCGCTTGTAACCACCAGAGGGAGCCTCTGCTCAGAACTCATCTCAAACCCATTCACAACACCTAAGTGTTGATACGTAACTTGAGTCAGGGAGAACAGGAACTTTGAGCAGGACGCTGCAAAAGAAGGACTTCGTTCTTGCCAACATCTGAGTATCAGAGACAGAAAAGGCTCTACCACAATGTCGACCGGGCGTAGCTGTTATACATAGAGTTGAACTTCGTTTCATGCAGGTTGGAAACTCACACTTTAAAGGGAAAGGAGGCCTCAAACCTGCTCAGCGATTACCTGAATGTGCATTCTCCACCCTGACCAGCTTCCCGGGATATACCTGCCAACAACATCAGTAAAGGTATGGAAAGAGACTGACTTGTGTGTGACTGCGTTATTGCCTGCACCCTGCACCATCATAGACTTCGAGGGAAAAGTCCCACCTGTGGGGGACTTAACATCTAGCTGCCTAATAACATCCCCTCAGAAGATTAACCCTGCAGCGCTGGTCAAATTGATCAGAAACCACAGGTGGCGTCACGAACTATTACTAAAATCCCCTGTAAATATCCCCCTTTGTATGAGCGCCCAGGGCCACGGACCGACTCTGCTGCCAGTGAATCCCCATAGACTTCCATGGGCTCGGGGCCGAGTATCCCATAACCCTGGTACTACGTGTGCGATCATTCTTTTGGCGTCACGAACAGGATCCGAAGATTACAATTTGTGAGTCCCGTGTGCCTATGTGGGACTGTTTTTGTGAAAAAGACTGTGTGCAGCTTTTGTAATTTTTTGGCGGCCATTTTCCGCCATTTTGCCGCCATATTCGCGCCCTGAGGCGCTGGTGAAGAGAAGGGGGTGCCTTCGTGGGCGTACCCCCCTTGTGGGACGAAAACAATGGGCGCCCCCTCTAAAAAGTTTAAAACAATACAAACCTGCCCCCCCTGCAAGGAAGTCCCCCTCCTCTTCATCCTCAAAGCCAAAAAGAGGAAGCCCCAAATCCCGCCCCCAAAAG
>JARQOD010000002.1:573171946-573199353 GCA_033576555.1 Oophaga sylvatica
CCATTTGACTTTAATAGTAAATTAGCTCCAATCGTTAGCGGACACCATGTCGTGTTTGGAGAGCCCCTGTGTGCCTAAACTTTGGAGCTCCCCCACAAATGACCCCATTTTGGAAACAAGACCCCCTAAGGAACTTATTTAGATGCACAGTGAGCACTTTGAACCCCCAGGTGCTATACAGAAGTTTATAACGCACAGCCTTGAAAATAAAAAATCATTTTTTTCTCAAAAATGATTTTTTTTAGCCCCCTATTTTTTATTTTCACAATGGTTACAGGAGAAATTGGACCCCAAAAGTTGTTGTCCAGTTTGTCCTGAGTACGCTGGTACCCCATATGTGGGGGGTAACCACTGTTTGGGCACACGTCAGTGTTGGGAAGGGATGTAGTGACGCTTTGAAATGCCGACTTGATGGAATGGTCTGCGGGCATCTTGTTACGTTTGCAGAGTCCCTGATGTGCCCAAACAGTAGAAACCAACCACAAGTGACCCCATTTTGTAAACTAGACCCCCCAAGGAACTTATCCAGATGTGTGGTGAGCACCTTGAACCCCCACGTGCTTCACAGAAGTTTATAATGCAGAGCTGTAAAAACAAAAAATCATTTTTTTCCTCAAAAACTGATATTTTTAACTCACAATTTTTTATTTTCACAAGGGTAACAGGAGAAATTGGACCCCAAAAGTTGTTGTACAGTTTGTCCTGAGTACACTGGTACCCCATATGTGGGAGAAAAACTACTGTATGGGCACACGTCGGGGCTCGGAAGGGAAGTAGTGATGTTTTGAAATGCCGACTTGATGGAATGGTCTGCGGGCATCATGTTACGTTTGCAGAGCCCATGATGTGCCTAAACAGTAGAAACCCCCCAAAGTGACCCCATTTTGGAAACTAGATCCCCCAAGGAACTCCTCTAGATGTGTGGTGAGCACTTTGAATCTCCAAGTTCTTCACAGAAGTTTATAACGCAGAGCTGTGAAAATAAAAAATCATTTTTTTCCACAAAAATCATTTTTTTAGTCCCCAATTTTTTTTCCCAAGAGTAACAGGAGAAATTAGACCCCCAAACTTGTTGTGCAATTTTTACTGAGTACGCTGATACCCCATATGTGGGGGTAAACCACTGTTTGGGCACACGTCGGGGCTCGGAATAAAGGGAGTACTGTTTCACTTTTAACAGCCAATCAGAGCGATCGTAGCCACGTAGGGGTTAAGCCAACCCCCCTGTGGTGAAGCACAAAGGGTCTTGTGCCTGCGTGTTGGGTGACCTTTCAGTGACCCCGGTCACCCGACCCGCAGGAACGCGATCCTTTCATGACACATACGCTGTGTCACAGGTCATGAAGGGGTTTTCTCCAGATAAACCGCTTCACGGGAAAACTTAAATACAATCCTTGTCCAGCACAAAGTGAAACATAAAGTAAAAAGTCTATTGAAAAATAGGTGTTCAAAAGTAGTGCAGGTTCACCCACTTGAGCATGGAATCCAGCTTCTTTGACCTTTAGCAAAGACACACTTCTTGAGATCTGCATGCCTCCACACACAGACCATGTTTGAGACAAACATTTTACAATGTGAGCCACACACAAGGGTGGAGATATGGTGAGCTGCCGTCCTGTGCAACTCTTGAGCTGCTCAGCAATTACTCCAGGTTTGCATCACAGAGGACATCCACCTCTGTGATACATATCTCCCATCTATATGTGTCCAGCAACCACCTTACAAATACCCCAAAAATATTTCTGAATTGCTTTTGTTTTTTTTTCATTCCGCCTCCCAAAAATCGAAATAGAAAGCGATCAAAAAATGTTATGTGCTGAAAACAGTACTAATAAAAATGTCAACTTAACTCGCAAAAAAACAAGCTCCAACAATGACTGTCAGCAGAAATCTAGAAAATATAGAAAAATTATTGCTCTCAAAATATAACGATGCAAAAACATTTTTTTTGCAATAAAAAGCGTTTTTTAGTGTGTTGTAGCGGCCAAACATAAAAAATATAAATCTGGTGTCGCTGTAATGCGCACCGACCCAAAGAATAAAGTTGTCCAATCGATTATACCTCATGAGGAATGGCGTAAATATAAACAGAACCAATTCTTGACCGGCTGTTGATTTATTCATTCTGCCTCCTAAAACTTACAGTGAGGTTCACATTTATCCTGCGCTCTGCGCAGAGCATTTACAACAGGGTTTCCATGTAAATCACTGAAATTCATGATTTAGACAGAACCCCTGACAGAAGATTCCCTATAATGATTCAGATGGAGATGCTGTGTACGCCGTCTGGCCTATGATCCAACAGTGTCTTTTTAAGCGTGCATAAAAGCGCTGTCAGCCACAGTTTTGTGCACCTTTGAAAAGAAGGACACTGTTAATCAGAAGCTAGATGGAGTCCAAAGTAATTCAGCCTCCTCATTATAGTAATTGGATCTCTTGGGGGTTTTCAAATGAATCACGTCATTTGGAGACTTAGATGGAAACCCCGGTGAAAGTGCGCAGCACAGAACGCAGGATAAATATGATACAAAAAGTTATGTCAAATGTTTCCAGCAAAAACTTCAACTTAATCCACATCCAATCATGCAGTGCCGTCATCTGTTAACGGATATATAGGATGTTTCCACGTTACTGGTTGCACTAAGGCTCTAGAAAAGTGGTATGGCTCCTCGCACCACCCAAAAAAATCCAGCAAATTCTGCTCATTCAAATCCTAATGCCCCTCTCCCTTCTGAGCCCCACAGTGTGCCTAAAACATTTAGTATCCATATGTTTGGCATTTCTATAGCAATAAGAGGCCACCTAACTTACAGGGTCCAATGTCTATAGACGCACAAGCTGGGCAATATGTACGGGCACTACAATAACAGATTTGCAATTTTCATTCAGCAACATCCTCCACTACTTGTTTCTGGAAAAAACGCACATGGAGTGAAAATTGTCAATACATTGGTAAATAAATTCCCAGATGATTGTAATTTCCAAAATGGGGTAACTTGAGGGGAGAGATTCTGTTCTTCTGACACTTAGGGGCTCTGTATATGGAGTCTGCAATCTTTTTTACAATAAGTCGTTCTCCAAGAGTCATATAGCGCTCCTTCGCTCCTGGGTCTCGCCATGTGGCTTAGCAGTATGGTATAGTCACATATGGGGTATTGCCACAGTCACCAGAACTTATGTGACAAGTTTTGTTGCCAGTTTTACCTATTTTCCAATGTGAAAATGTAAAATCTGGGGCTAAAACTAAATTTTTGTGGAAAAATGTAATCATTTTTTATTCAATGCATTATGGTATACAATTCTGTGAGGCATGTGTGTCAATATGCCCCTGCATCCCTTGATGAATTCATTGAGAGGTGTAGTTTGTAACTTGAGGTCACTTATGGATGGGTTTTGCTGTTTTGGCACCGCATTGTCTGCCAATTTGACAAGGCATTCTCAAACCATTCCAGCAAAATCTGAACTCTAATATGGCACTTGTTTCTTTCTGAGCTTTCCACTGTGCCTCAAAAGTAGCTTTCGACCACATATGGTGTATTGACGTACTCAGGAGAAATTGCGTAACAAATTGTATGGTCCATTTTCTCCTATTAACCCTTTTGAAAATTAAAAATTTGGGACAAAACAATATTTTAGTGGAAAAAAATAGTAATTTTCCAATGTTATTCAAGTCTGGGAATCGACTGAGAATTAAAAATGCTCTTTAAACCTTTCAAGAGGTATAGATTCGAAAATAGGGTCACTAGTGGGGATTTCTGCTGTTTTGGCATGTCAGGGACTCTTCAAATGTGACATGGCATCCGCAATCTATTACAGCCAAAATTGTGTTCCAGAATTCAATTGGCGCTCCTTCCCTTTCTAGCCCTGCTGTGTGCCCAAACACTAGATTTCAACCACATATAGGGTATTGGTGTACTCAGGAGAAAATGCACTTAATTTTGTGGTCCCTTTTCTCCTGATTCCCATGTGAAAAGGAAAAACTTGGGGCTAAAGCTATTTTTAACTCTGACTAATATAATTACACCTTGTGGTGAGCCCTCTATATTTGCTCTCTTGAAGTTTTTTCTTTATGGGAGACTTAGATACTGAAACACCTACTTTCTAGAGAGTGTTCTTCACTTGTGTGGATATTAAGGAATTTTTCTTTGTCATGGAAAGGATGCTGTGGTCATCCACCACTGTTGTCTTCTGTGGACATCCAGGCCATTATGAGTTCCCAAAATAACCAATGTGCTTTTTTGCAGAATGTACCAAACTGTTGATTTGGCCACTACTAACATTTCTGTTATCTCTCTGATGTATTTATTTATTTCTTATTTCAGCCTGTTGATGGTCTGTTTTTTTCCAATGAGAGCTCCTTTGACTAAATGTGGGTTCACAGCAACAGCTTCCAAATAAAAATGCCACACCTGGAATCCAAGGACGCACATCCAGTTGAAGTTTGTGCTGGCATCGGTGGGTCCCTCTCTTGCACAGGCCCAATCGTGGTCGAGACCTCTGTGACTGCGGTTGTTACACCCCTGGACTTTTATAAACCAACCTCCAGTGAACTTGCTAACCTGACCTTCTTCCTTTGCTTGATAGGATTGGGTTAGCAAACTCACTGCAGGCATCGAGGTTCATCTTTACACATCTATCGAATCACTTAGTGCCAAGTATCTTGCAGGAAAGCAGTGAAGATTGCTTTTAAAGGTTTGCAAGGATACAGGGATGCACACAATGAATCTTTAGGACCCTAATTATGAAGCACATAATGTGCTGGCAGCAGTTTATTAACTGGAAATCTGATGACATGTTCCCTTTAAAGCACACATGTCAAACTCTGGCCCACAGGGTGGTTATATTTAGCTCCCTACTCCAGCACCGCCCCTCTATTATACTGTATGGAGGAATGTGTGGGGCCATTATACTGTATGGGGAACTATGTGGGACCACTATACTATATGGAGGAATATGTGAGGCCCATTATACTGTATGTAGGACTATGTGGAGCCCGTTATACTGTGCGGAGTGCTGTTAATAGATATCAAGCTTGGCCCGCAAAGTTTTTTTTATTTTGGTCCTCTCTGTACTTGAGTTTGACAGACCTGCTTTAAAGGTAGAAAATGTCATAATGTATCAAAAGTATCATTACTCACCTGATAAATATCCAGCTGCACCAGCACTTCTGCCTTGGTGTCTTTGTTAACTGTGGTATTGTAATGACATTCCAGTCTACTAATGCAACCTTTGCCGACACTGCAGAGGCGAGTGATAGGCTGCAGCTGTCACATGATTAGATGGCGCATCATCAGGACAGCACAGTAAATAATACCTTCAGGAATGGTTGCGCCAAATTGGAGATGGCTTTATCAGTTGAGCAATTGCTCTTTTTCCTATTTTATAGCAATTCCATCCTCAAGTCAAAAATGTTCAATCTTCAAGAAATTGATTGAAAGTTATGCCCTATTGATAGCATAGGGGATGAATTGCAGATCAGTAGGGATCTGAGTTCTGGTGCCTCCAATGATATTCAATACAGAGCTCTGGATCCCTCGAACGGACCTCTTCTGAGCTCCATCTGACTGAAGCATAAGATGCACATGCCCTACCTCCACTCAATTCATTGGATATGGGACTACCAAAAATAACTGATCTTAAAATTTTTGAGATTGCTGGGGGTTCCTTTGGTTGCCTCTGAGGTGAACAGAACATTTTTTACCTATACCATTTAATTGAAGGAATGTTTTCAGACAATTCTGCATGCTGCAGTTTCTGTTTTTGTTTCAGTATTTGTAGCACATTCACTTAAAAGCCTTTGTGTTGCACAATAGTGACACCGTTAAACCTTAATGTGTGACCTTGAGAAGACAGGTTTGTTGGTTTCCTGCAGTTTATTGATATGTTTTTTGCTTTCAGACTACATACATGACATTCGCTGAACTGCGGAGCACTAATAAAATCCAAATATATTTCCCCAATCCTGATATGGGTAGGTTAAACCACAGCCAAGGAGTGTAAAGCTGGGTGTGCCTTCCTGCGTACGTTGAGAAACTTAACCACAGTTGGCAAGACAGAATGATTACTTGCAGTCCAATATGTTAATACAGGCCACATGCATATAGCCACACGGAACAAATGTAACAGGTTCATAAATGTCACATTTAATAACTTGAAAATAACGGTTTTGTAATAAATAAATTAGTGATACACTTTTGTTACCATTTGCATAAACTGCCAATAAGCTGTCAGGTTATGACAGGTAACCCAGAAGCTTGGGTTCGAAGCGTGTAACTACTCCAATAATTTATTCTGTACATACTGCTGGATTTTAACATGATGGAATAATCTTTACTGTTTTAAAAACCTATTTCTATTAGTTATTTAAGTGTAATATTTTATCTCCAAAATATGTAGTTACAATTACCATTATAATGAACTGTAGCTTTCAGCAATGTATTTCAGCAATTGCATGAGAGGCTGGCTGGCTGCAAATTTTGCCGTGTCCCATGAGTTGTGGCAGTCCACCTTTAGTCTGCTAATATCTGACATTAAAATAGCAGAGGTAAAAGGCTTTCAAAATAACTGTGGCTGGTACATAGAACCGGGAACAGAACCAAAATTACTACACTGATAAAGGAATAGAATGAAGCTTACTGCATAGATACAGGAACAGAATGGAGCTTACTACATAAATACAGGAAAAGAACAGAGCTTACTGCATAGATACAGGAAAAGAACAGAGCTTACTACATAGATACAAGAACAGAACAGCACTTACTACATTGATACATGAGCAGAAATGAGCTTACCACAGATATGGAAACAGAACTGAACTTACTGCATAGATACGGAAACAGAACTAAGCCTACTACATAAATTCAGTACCAGAACTGAGCTTACTATATAGATACGGGAGCAAAACCAAGCTTAGTACAGAGATGTGGGAGCAACATGATGTCAGAATAAAAAGTCAGTAGATTGGAAATTGCTAATTATTCTCATAGTTTTGCGTAATTCATCACACAGTAAGTTGTGTTGACAAAAAACTGAACACTATACTAAAATTATATAGTGATGTCATTTTGTACACCACCTTTAAAAAAAAAAACTTTTGGAAACTTTATTTCTCTAGTAACCCTCCACGACAGTACACTGGAGGATGATACCCCTTTCCTAATAAAGACAGGAAATATCAAAGAGGTTAAATAACCCCACTTACATCCTCCCCCTTAGTGTTCTTTCCTGTCCCTACTAGACTCTTTGAGCCCTTGTCATCAATAGATGTAGCCGGACTCTCCTGGAAAGCAGCCTTCCTGGTAGCAATAACTACAGCCAGGAGAGAGGGCGAATTACTAGCTCTCTCGATCAATGAACCCTACATGAAAATCTTAGAGGACTGGCTTATTCTGCAACTGGATCTGTAATTTCTTCCCAAGGTGGTCTCAGAGTTTCACAAGTCTCAGAAGATAATTCTTCTCTCCTTCTATCAAGAGCCGGGATGTAAGGAAGAAGGAGAGTTCCACACTTTGGGAGTTCAGAGAACGGTACTCCATTATCTTCAGATGACAGAAAAAACTAGGAAGGACCAAAACCTGTTTGTTCACCTTCGAGGACAGAATAAGGGGAAGAAGACTTCCATATCCAGATCCATGATCGCCAACTGGATCAAGAGATCAATCTCTTAGGCATATCACATCTAGGACCTTCCACAGCCAGAGAAATTTATGGCTCACTCTACCAGTCCCATTGTGTGGATGAGGATTGTAGACCCAAGGGAGCCGTCACTATTGGGGGTCTCACATGAAGTCCCAGGTGATGTGCTTATAGAATATACTTAATTCTTTGAGCTAAAAGCAAAAGTTTAAGGGGGAAGGAGGAAAAGAAGCCACATGGTTAGTCAGGCAGTTGGGAGAGTGATGTTGAAGTGATAGGATCGAGGATGACATCCTGGAGCACATGGATGGATGGATGGCCAATGGAGTTTTGAAGATCGGTTGCCGACTAGGCTGGACACACGTGTTACTGTTGAGGGATCTGTCATCTGGATTTCAGGAACTTTCTTAACTGGAATGGTTGCTGCTGGACACATGGGCTTTGTGTGTGTTACCTGTCATTTGAAGGATCGTGTACTGTGACTACAAACTATACTGTCAGAAGACACGAAATCTGTGGGCCAACCAAAAGTTGGAAGACAGCGAGTATCGCCTGGTATGGGGGCAGTTGGACTACTGGCCCTGGGGAGAGGATCCTGTGGACTTGGGACATTGTATTTTGGCCATATACTTGGAGTAATTGTAAAACCATGGACATAAGGAATAAAAAAAATAGTTGCATTGTTAACCTGCCTAGGTGATTATTACAACCCACAACCTCAAATCTTCACACGTACATATATACTTGAAGACAAATTCACAAAAATACATATAAATAGACAAATATACAGTATACAGTCATACACACTAACATACATAGACATACACATCATACATGTACAAGCACACACACACAGAGACATGCAAACACTAGTAGTATTTTTATTTTAATATGGGGAAGCTGGCAACAAGCCTCGCTCACCTCCCCCCGGCCTGTCTCACATCCAGCTCCTCTAGCATGTGGCTGTGCAGGGCTCGCTGCTTGATTGCCGTCAATTTCACAGACATGAACACATACGGGGCGCTGTCCGGTATTGCCTGGTAGTAGTGAGGCGGCCAGGACGGCACTCCCCCTTTAATTGTGCTTGCGCTGAGGAAATAACAGGTGGCCCTGCATAGCTGTTGGGAGAACAGTCCAGGAGTCATTTGCCCCTGCCCTCCCGGCCCAGCCCACCACAGTATTGCCCAAAGAGTAAGGGAATATTGTAAGTGGATCTTATGATTCTAGAACTGCTCACAGTTCAGAAAAAACAATAACCTAATGTCTGAATCTAACCAGAGCCATAGCTTGAACTCCTAGGCCTCAAGATAAAATTTCTAATGTGGCCCTACTTCTCATATGCCATTAAGTTCTTATTGTCACGGGTGTGTCGCGGCGGAGATCGTCGCGATTGCACACCCTGACTTCGCACAGCTGAGTTTCTGGTGCTGGGTGTTTTTCGGCACTGAGGGAGTTAATTCTTTCTCTCTCGGTGCTGGACTGACCAGCCTCGCCCAGCTGCGATTGATGTTTTGTTAATTAGCTTCCTTCATATACCTGCTGGTCTGCTGGGGAAGTTGCCGGTGAAAGCATTCATTCAGACCAGCAGAGCGGATCGTTTCTGAGAAGACTTAAGCTAAGAGTGCCTGTTGTGGTTTTTCCTCTCCTCGCTTATTGTTTATCTCCTTAACCTTTTGTGTTCCTCTGTAGTGGAAGTTTTTTATGCAAGGCAGTGTTTTCTTTACCCCTTGTCTGTCTCGTTTGTCTTAGACTGTGTGTAAGCTGTGACCTGCCCATTCCCTGTGGTGGTAATCAGGGTCCTTCTCAGGACTAGATTACAGTGGTCAGGGATCTACAGGAGACAGGGTTACGCTGGCGGCCTGGACCTCTGTACCATTAACAGTACCTCCAGGTAGAGGGACTAGTCAGGACCCCAGTTCAGGGTCAGCATAGACCCCGGTCCACCTCTATCCTGAGACAGCGTGACACGTACACAGTATAGACCCACAATACATAGGATATTATGTCAAGTAAGACATTGCTGGCAGATACTATGTATACATGTTGATATTTTCTATTATATGAAATATAGAATGTTGTCACATTAGATATATGTTACTATCATAGAATATATCTGTTATACGTCGTGACATTTTCACCGGCCACTCTAAAAGATTCTCCCCAGCTACCATGGATCCAGTAGCCCAGTTAGCTCAGCAGTTGCAGAGTTTGTCCATGGAGCTGACGGACGTTAAGTCCAAGGTTTTGTACCCCCGGGAGCAAACCAGATCTGAACCTAAAGTAGCTCTCCCGGACAGGTTCACTGGTGGGCGGGACAAATTTTTTACCTTCCGGGAGGCATGTAGGCATTTCGGGGAGTGAAGATCAGAGGGTGGAATTGTCATCTCGCTCTTACAAGGGGACCCTCAATCCTGGGCGTTCTCTCTTCCTCCGGACTCCCCGGCTCTCCAGTCAGTAGATCGATTTTTTACAGCCCTGGGTCTGGTATATGATGACCCGGATCGGGTCTCCCTTGCTGAAACGAAGTTACGTAAGATACAGCAGGGAGATCGTCCGGCGGAGGAATTTTCTTCTGAGTTCCGTAGATGGGCCACAGATACTCAGTGGAATGACCCAGCTCTTAGGAGCCAGTTTTGTCAAGGATTATCTGACAAATTAAAAGATGTGTTGGCTCAGTATGATTCTCCCCCGTCACTGGAGGACCGCTATGGCCCTTGCTATTCGCATTGATAGACGGCTTCGGGAGAGGTGCGAGGTAACTCCGCCCCCTGTGAGGACTCCACCTCCTTCTAAAGTCCCTTATATTGAGGTTCCCCTGGTTTGTTCTGAGGAGCCTATGCAGTTAGGAGGGACATCGTTTCGAGGGAGGGGATCGTCGGTGCGCCGCAAGACAGGAAAGTGTTACTTCTGTGGGAGAAAGGGACATTTTGTTGGGGGGTGTCCATCCCGTACTTTGCTGAGCAAGGAGTCGCCGGAAAACTGTTGATCCCAGGTTGTGTGGTGGACGACAATCTGGGAGTATGTATTTCGTCCCCAAGTCCGTCTCAGTTTCTCGTACCAGCGGAGGTGGTGGTAGGTACGAGAGCTGAGAGGATTTCTGTTCTTCTGGATAGTGGGGCCGCGGCTAATCTGGTGGACGCTCGGTTTGCCCAGGTGCAAGGTATTCAACTGAGTGTATTGGCCAAACCTATCCCTATATTCTCTATTGACGCCAGGCCTCTCGGTCAAGGTAGCTTTGTGCAAGCCGTGCATAACATTGACCTTCGAGTGGGGGCAATACATAAAGAACTATTGTCTTGTTATGTGTTGGAGGGCCTTCCCACTCCTATTGTGTTGGGACTTCCTTGGTTAACTAAACATAACCCAGTTATTAATTGGCAATCCAGAGAGATAAGCCAGTGGGGTGAATTTTGCAATAGTAACTGCATGAACACGGTCATCGGGGCGGTCGTGCCTAGAACCTTACCTCCTTTTCTGGAGGACTTTGAGGATGTGTTTTCAGAGGAAGGGTGTCAAGAATTACCTCCTCATCGCGCGTATGACTGTGCTATAAAATTGCTTCCTGATGCTAAGTTACCAAAATCTAGGTTATATAACCTTTCTGGTCCTGAGAGGCAAGCTATGAAGGATTATATTTCGGAAAGTCTGGCCAAGGGGCATATTAGACCTTCATCTTCCCCAGTGGCCGCGGGGTTCTTCTTTGTGAAGAAAAAAGATGGAGGCCTACGCCCTTGCCTGGATTTCCGTGAGCTTAATCGGATTACGGTCCGAGATCCGTATCCGCTCCCACTTATTCCTGATCTCTTCAATCAGATTGTGGGCGCCAAATGGTTCTCTAAGTTGGATCTAAGGGGGGCGTATAATCTGATTAGGATAAAGGAGGGGGATGAGTGGAAGATGGCGTTTAACACTCCGGAGGGACATTATGAGAACCTTGTCATGCCTTTCGGTCTGACTACTGCCCCGGCGGTGTTTCAACATTTTGTTAATGACATTTTTCGCCACCTAGTGGACAGTTTGTTGTCATTTATCTAGATGACATCTTAATTTACTCGCCGGATCTTGTGTCTCATCAGGAGCATGTGAGACAGGTGTTGCAGATCTTGCGAGACAATAAACTGTACGCCAAATGGGAGAAGTGTGTATTCGCCGTACAAGAACTTCAGTTTTTAGGATTCCTGGTGTCAGCTTCCGGTTTCCGTATGGACCCTGGGAAAGTGAAGGCTGTGCTTGAATGGGATCGGCCAGAGGATCTTAAAGCACTGCAGCGTTTCCTGGGGTTTGCTAACTACTACCGGAAATTTATTCGTAATTTCTCATCCGTTGTCAAACCTCTCACTGACATGACAAAAAAAGGGACGGATTTTTCTAGGTGGTCTGACAAAGCTTGACAAGCATTTTCCTCCTTGAAAAAATGTTTTGCTTCAGCACCCATACTCATCCAACCTGATGCATCACAACCGTTCATTGTGGAGGTAGACGCATCTGACGTAGGAGTGGGTGCGGTATTATCTCAAGGTCTGTCCCCTGGTAAATGGCATCCGTGCGCTTTCTTCTCTAAAAAATTGTCGTCCGCCGAGAGGAATTATGATGTCGGCAATAGGGAACTCTTGGCCATTAAGTTGGCTTTTGAAGAGTGGCGTCACTTTTTGGAGGGGGCAGTCCACCCGGTCACCGTCATTACTGATCACAAGAACCTGCTGTATTTAGAGTCTGCTAAACGTCTGAATTCCAGACAAGCTAGATGGTCGTTGTTTTTTACCAGGTTTAATTTTGTCGTCACATATCGTCCTGGGTCAAAAAATGTAAAGGCTGATGCTTTATCTCGTAGTTTCCCGGGGGCCGGGAAGACGGATGACCCGGTTCCTATTCTTCAGGAGGGAGTTGTGGTGTCGGCTGTATGCTCTGAGCTTGAGGAGGAGGTATTGGAGGCTCAGGGGACGCCCCTGTAGGACCTCCAGGGAGACTGTTTGTTCCAGATCAGTTAAGACAAAAGGTTATCGAGGCACATCATAATTCTGCTTTGGCAGGACACCCAGGGAGTAAAGCAACTGTAGATCTCGTTTCTCGCCGGTTTTGGTGGCCTAACTTAAATAAAGAGGTGGTAACTTTTGTCGCGTCCTGTGGGGTATGTGCGCGCTCTAAGACCCCACATACCCGTCCGTCTGGGGCCCTTTTACCATTGAAAATCCCGGAGCGTCCATGGACCCATCTGTCTATGGACTTCATTACGGACCTCCCTCCGTCTTCAGGTAAAACTGTCATACTAGTTGTAGTTGACAGGTTCAGCAAAATGGCACATTTTATTGCTCTTCCTGCTCTTCCTAATGCTAAAACTCTGGCGCAGGTGTTCATTGGGGAGATTGTGAGACTTCACGGGTTGCCTTCCGATGTGGTGTCGGATCGGGGGTCTCAGTTTGTGTCCAAATTCTGGAAGGCATTTTGTTCTCGTCGGGGGATGCAGTTGTCATTTTCTTCGGCTTTTCATCCGCAGACCAATGGTCAGACAGAGCGTCTGAATCAGAGCTTAGAGACATATCTCCGTGTTTTTGTCTCAGAGAACCAAGAGGACTGGTCTTCTTTCTTGCCTCTGGCAGAGTTCGCTCTTAACAATAGGCGGAGCGAGTCCACTGGTAAGTCCCCGTTTTTTGGGGCATATGGTTTTCACCCCCAGTTTTGTACTTTCAATGGGGGGGGCTCTTCTGGGGTTCCTGAGGAGGAACGATTTTCGTCGTCACTTGCTTCAGTGTGGAGAGGAGTGCTTAATAATCTGAGCACTATGGGGAACCGATACAAACGTATGGCTGATAGGAGGAGAGTGTCTGGTCCGGACCTAAGTGTGAACAATCTGGTATGGTTGTCTACCAAGAATATAAAACTTAAGGTTCCCTCCTGGAAACTCGGTCCCAGATTCATTCGGGCCATACAGGATCAGTTCAATAATTATTCCGGTGGCTTTCCGTCTTGACCTCCCTCCTACGTTTAAAATCCACAATGTGTTCCACAAATCGTTGCTTAAGAGGTACGTGGCACCAGTTATACCGTCACCTCTACCTCCTCCTCCAGTGGTGGTCAATGGTAATTTGGAGTTTCAGGTATCGAAGATCATTGACTCACGTCTGAATCGCCGGTCCCTTCAGTACCTTGTTCATTGGAGGGGGTATGGTCCTGAGGAGAGGATGTGGGTTTCTGCGTCGAATATTAAAGCAGACCGATTGGTTCGGGCCTTCCACACTACTCACCCAGATAGACCAGGCTCTGAGGGTCCAGAGGCCCCTCGTAGAAGGGGGGGTACTGTCACGGGTGTGTCGCGGCGGAGATCGTCGCGATTGCACACCCTGACTTCGCACAGCTGAGTTTCTGGTGCTGGGTGTTTTTCGGCACTGAGGGAGTTAATTCTTTCTCTCTCGGTGCTGGACTGACCAGCCTCGCCCAGCTGCGATTGATGTTTTGTTAATTAGCTTCCTTCATATACCTGCTGGTCTGCTGGGGAAGTTGCCGGTGAAAGCATTCATTCAGACCAGCAGAGCGGATAGTTTCTGAGAAGACTTAAGCTAAGAGTGCCTGTTGTGGTTTTTCCTCTCCTCGCTTATTGTTTATCTCCTTAACCTTTTGTGTTCCTCTGTAGTGGAAGTTTTTTATGCAAGGCAGTGTTTTCTTTACCCCTTGTCTGTCTCGTTTGTCTTAGACTGTGTGTAAGCTGTGACCTGCCCATTCCCTGTGGTGGTAATCAGGGTCCTTCTCAGGACTAGATTACAGTGGTCAGGGATCTACAGGAGACAGGGTTATGCTGGCGGCCTGGACCTCTGTACCATTAACAGTACCTCCAGGTAGAGGGACTAGTCTGGACCCCAGTTCAGGGTCAGCATAGACCCCGGTCCACCTCTATCCTGAGACAGCGTGACACGTACACAGTATAGACCCACAATACATAGGATATTATGTCAGGTAAGACATTGCTGGCAGATACTATGTATACATGTTGATATTTTCTATTATATGAAATATAGAATGTTGTCACATTAGATATATGTTACTATCATAGAATATATCTGTTATACGTCGTGACACTTATGTCGTGCAGATTTTCTACAACGGAAAAAAACATAGGGAAAGATGTGGATATGCCATATATTTCTCCTTTTGCAAAGTAAAAAAGATGGAAAACACAAGGAAATCCACAGGATAAATTGACATGTTGTGAATTTCAAATCCTCAGAACTTTTTAAATTTATGCTACAGATTTCTTATGCAGCAGGGGAGAGAGATTTAAAGCACCACTCCAGCGTGTTTTTTTTTATTTTAGCACTGTAGTGGTGCCACTAATGAAAGTTACAAACTCAACCCCTAGTCGCATGTTATGCAAAAATGGTGAATATATACACCAGTCGTAGTCCACTCAAAAGCAAGCTACAATACCTACTCCAATTATCATAAATAGAAAAGAAACACGGAGCATATAGGTTTCATGAATAAATTCTACAAATTTTATTAACGCCACAAAAGGTCAAATATAATAAAAACATATAAAGCAGATTGCAATTCCAGGATATACAGAATTGTTATGAATCAGGTATTGTTTGTAAGCATGCACATTTTCATATTTTACCATGTGTAACAATAATAGTATAGAAATATCGCAGATATCACACCCATGTTCAGGTAGGTGCTAGGGGATCACATATCTGTGTACCAATTGAATTCCCTGATAACTTCACATATCATACATAATAGTCATATATCTACACAGTACTTTCCCCAAGATACGCGGCACAGCCATGGGGGCTGCCTGTGCGCCCTCATATGCAGATCTCTACACTAATGAAAGTTACCTGACCCTACTCTTATACTTATCAGCCACAATCTTTAGCTCTTCCCAGCGCAGTCCTCTTGTGACTGAAACTTCTGACCAGAAGTCAGAGGTAATGGTCACAAGCTCTCATTCTGGTTCTTGCATTGAGTTGTGACTTTTGGAACACTCAAGCAAACACAGGAGTAATCCAGCAGGTCATAACCTGCTGGGGACCGACAAGAGCATCGCCGATAACAGAAGAAGACGGCGGATGGTAAGACTGCTTTCACATATCAGTTTTTTGCCATCAGTCACAATCCGTCATTTTTTGAAAAAACAGATCCAGCGACTGATGCCACAGGATCCGTTTTTATCTCATAGACTTGTATTAGCGACGGATTGCGACAGATGGCCGTACGTTTCATCCGTCAAACGTACGGCCATCTGTCGAAAATTTTTGGTCCGACACGATGTAGAAAGCAATGTTTTTTGTCTCCGTCAGAAAATCGGACAGCAATGGATCCTTCGCTGTCAGTCGTTTGTTATAATGGAAGCCTTTGGGCGCAGGATCTGTCGTCATCCGTCAAATGACGGATTCTGGCGACAGATTCAATTTTTTTAATTAAGCATGCTCCTGACAGGTTAAAACACAAACAAAAGAATAGATATATACACATAGAATACATATACAGTATATATGTATACATGTCATTGAGACACATATATATTTATAGTTCATAGAGTTCTACAAAGCATAATAGCCGCTAAATCAATTGCCACTTCAGTAAAATCATTGTTGAACCCGACATGATATGACACATGGTTTACATATACTAACCAGTTACATTAGAGTTGTCTGAACCCGTCGATATAGGCCAATAGTCTAATGTGTATGGGTGACATGGGATAGATGATGGCAGGAGACAAAAGTGTCAGGCAGTTTAAATTTCAATGCCTAACCCCTATTCTATTCACAAGATATGCTACTGCCAGAGGTGTCTGGCAGAGGCTTTCTCTGCTCTCGCTTTTAAAAATGAAAGAATGTTCAGCTGAGCTGAGCAATCATGTATATGGGGAAACTGGTAGAAATAGCGGTCTCCTGAATAATCATTTGTCCAGTCATAATTATCAGAGATTTATATTACTGGAACAAGAACAGTTTTTCTTTTTCCATTATAGCAGATCTATCTATAGGTAAATCTTCTTGTATAAAATTAACCTAAGTGAATAGATCCAGATATTTACACTGAGGTCTACAGTTAACTAGATTAAAAAAAATGCAAATTCATTGGAGTCAGGTATAGCTTGGCATATTAAAAGGATGGCAGATTCTTGATGGATGTACTTTAATATCCTATTGTAAAGCTGGCAAGTAGCCGAGTACTTAAAGTTTTAGAGAAGAAGCCAGTAACTCTTATAAATAACTGCTACAGATAAAGCTTCTCCATTAGCGTTAGTGAGCAGACTATTAAAAATTGGCAAAAATCATCTGAAATGATTCATGTTCCCTTTGTCATGAAAAAATCTGAGCTTTCAGCACGTACAGTGACCAGAAATAGGGATTACAAATTCAATAAGAGAAGCTCTAAAAGTGAAAATTAAACTAATATCCAAGGCCAGACATGAAAGTCTTAGGAGAGCTTAGAACAGCTGTCATATATTTTGAGTAACATTTTCCCTATTAAAACATAAATCGTAAGAAGCGCAACAGGACACAGTAGCTGCACCCTCAGATTCCTGCCACAGAATTGCTGCAAACATTCTTCCAGTGTCATGTGCTGTGTGTTGGTGTCTAAATATCCACCTGTGTACTATGTATTGATGTCTATCTATGTACTATGTATTTTTATATATATATGTATATATATTGTGAGACAGTGAAGGAATATGTGTCGAATGGGGTGTACATTTCACCTAGGTACTGTGCTGTATGGTATAAGGGAAATGTGTGGCTTTGTAAACCTAGTGGTAGAGAAAGGTCACTACACCTTACATTCAGTACACACTTGCAGCTCAGGCCTGAAACCATTCAGCTGTTAATTAGGAGACCAGAAGTAGGTGTCTGCGAACACAGTCAGAGAGCTCGCTTAGTCTGGACCGGGAGTCCAGGCACAAGAAGGAGTCTCCAGGAGTTTGAGCTGTCTCAGTCTGGGCGCTCGATGTACCCCGGACACAGGAGTAGTCTCTGTGAGAATCCATGCGGATAGCTGCTGAATAGGAGGGGAGCTCTCTCAAGTCTGGACGTTGAAGGTGCCTTCAGACACAAGGAGGAGACTCTGTGAAACTCCATGCTGGTAAATGCTGAACATATGTGTTGTTTTGGCCCAGGCTATTAGAGTCGGGACCCGGATAGATAGGGAAATCTATCTAAGTGTATTAAGTGGCTGGACAAGCCCAGGTCTTATGTTTATGATTTGTTTTTATCTGTTTGCCGTGGACTTTAATAAAGCTGGTTGCGGCCAGTTTTTACCAGAACTGCTGTCTCTGAATGAACTGTTTCTATGCCATTCCGTCTACCCGGACGGCGATCTCAGAGCTATATCCCCTGAAAAGCTTACAATTGGGGAGAAATGCTGGGGCAGAACAGTGGCTGATACAATTGGTGCTAGAATGTGCATGCAGCACAGTGGCTAGAGACAGCAATAAAAGGTGAAGTCTGTTGAAGCAGCAGCAGAGAAAAAAAAAGTGTGTCAGCAAAAGAAACGTCTGTTGGAGCAGTCTTAAAGAGACAGTAGCCCTAATAGAGTTTGCAAAAGAAAAAAAAAAAGTGTGTCTGCACAGCAAAGCTGAACTTGTTGTGGAAAAGACTGTGGAGTGTGCAGCAGCAAAGGAAAAGTCTGTTGGAGCAGTCTTAAAGAGACAGTGGCCCTAATAGAGTTTGCAGAGAAAAAAAAAAAAAAGAGTGTCTGCACAGCAAAGCTGAATTTTCTGTGGAAAAGACTGTGGAGTGTGTATGTCTTGAGTGAAGACTGCCGTTGTTGAGACACAGAAGTCTAACAGCATGGATGACAGCATGAGGCGCTGTTTGAACAAATGGCGCAAGTTAATGTGCAACATAAGACTGCCGTGGTTGAGACAGATAAGTCCGGCAGTATGGAGGAGCTCATTGAGTACCTGGTCCAGGCCCAGCGGAGCATGCAGCAGAGCATGGAGCGGCAGCGACCTGCAGCACCAGCAGCGCATGCAGCAGGCCCAGCAGCAATTCCTGAAGCAGCAGCAGGAGAATAACCGGTTGTTTTTTGAGCAGGTTGCAGCACTACAAAAGACTTGCAGCGCATCGTCCCAAAGTAATGTTGCAAAGTCACCTGCATTGTCCGCTGTAAAGAAGGCGGTAAGACGGTCCCTGAAAAAGATGACACCTCGTGACGATGTGGAGGTATATCTCACTAGTTTGAGGGACTGGCAGAGAAGGAGAATCTGCCCCTATCTGAATGGGCCATGATGGTCGCACCCTATCTGATTGGAGAACCCCAAAGGGCCTATGCTGACCTGAGCGAGCAGGACAGCCAAGACTATGCCAAGCTGAAAGCGGAGATTCTTACCCGGCTGGGTGTTACGGTGACAGCCCGTGCCAGGGGAGTTCATGACTGGAGATGCAGTTGGGAGTCTGCAGTCAGCAAACCTGATTATGGAGTTGGAAAGGTGATAGTGAACCGCTACACCCGAGCATGTCCTCCTGAGGTACAGCCAGAGGTCGGACAAGGAGACCACCAGGACGCCAATCGTCTGGTCAGCCTGATGGAGAAGGCCTTCACCAGCAAAGACTGTCTCCGTGACCAGCCATCTGAGAGGTCGTCACTTCAGAGTTCCCGGACGCTGAACTCTCGCGGTAAGAGCGTTCCAGCTGTTGGGGACATGGGGTATGCTGATAAGCGGGTTCAGGCCCGAGGGGACATGTGGGTGGAAAAGTGTGATGGACAGTGTTGGAGATGTCGTGAAATTGCAGCCAACTGTCCACTAGAGGGGGAGCCTATGTATTGTGATGTTGGCAGATCCCTCTCTCTCTGCGCAGAACCTGTGTGTGTGTCCACCTCAGCCGAAGAGACTGGACCACAGGTGTCCCCGGTGGGTGTAAATGACTGCCCAGCACAGGCCCTCTTGGACTCAGAGAGTCCAATGACTTCCGTATGTGACAGCCTGATTGATAGGGACTTCTTCCCTGATAAGCACCTGAGTGTGGTGTGCGTCCATGGAGACACCAAAGTCTACCCAGAGACTGTCGTGGACTTGATCCCCAAATGCGGGGAGGTTTCATGTGAAGTGGGGGTAGTGAAGAACCTGGTGCAACCCGTCATATTGGGTAATGACTTTCCCCGGTCTAAGGATCTCTGGGGGAAAAATGTTTCTGATGGACAGTGTGATGAAGCTCCTATTGAGGGTGCGCAGTCCCGAGGGGCGGAACACAATGCTAGTGGGCCGTTAAACTTATGTGATAATGATGATGATGATGATGATGATAATGATAATGATGATGATGATCATGATAATGATGATGACCATGATAATGATGCTGATGCTGATAATGATAATGATGATGATCATGATAGTGATGATGATACTGATCATAATCATGATAATGATATTGATAATAATGATGACTGTGATAGTGATGAAATTCCTTTGCAGGTGATGTTGGGAGACGAGGATGGTGGTTCTCGGGAACCGAGTGTCCCTGACTTACCTGTGTCCTGTGACAATTTTGAAAGTGAGCAGTGGCGAGACCCCACTCTTAAAACGGCACAGGAAAATATAAGTGTTCTAAATGAGGTTTCCCAAGAGCCTGGCTCTGAGGAGAGGTTACCTCATGTTGCCATAAACACTCACCTGTTGTATAGGGACACTGAAGTCCAGGGAGAGGTCGTGAGCCAGCTCCTAGTACCTGAGCTATATAGAAGTATAGTGCTGGGGTTGTCACATAGTCACATACTTGAGGGACCAGATGGTGAAGTTAATGTTGTGGATGACATGTTAACTAAGGTTCCAGATCAAGATGTGAATGAGAATGAATTGTATAACCCTGACAGTGAGCAGGATGTGAATGAAAATGAAGTGTATAACCCTGAAAGTGAGCAGGATGTGAATGAGAATGAATTGTATAGCCCTGACAGTGAGCAGGATGTGAATGAAAATGAAGTGTATAACCCTGAAAGTGAGCCAGATGTGGCTGAGAAAAAGGCGTCAGACAGGGATAGTGGTAGTGATAGTGAATCATCTGATGACCATAAAGCAATCAGTGCAAATGAGGAAGGCATGGTAGCAGAGGAGGTTGAGAGTCCTGAGAAGAAAGCTGATGCTGACCTTACAGCCGGACAGAAGATGGCATCTGAAGATGTTTTACAGTTGGCCGGTTCCCTGGCGAAGACTAAGGTGAAAGGAGGAGAGCTGAGCTTTAAAGGCAGGTCTCTGAAACTGAACACAGCACAAGTGGATGCTGTTGAAGATGAGAAGTTATCAATGTATGGTATGGAGCTGCATCATGCCCAGGACTCTGAAGGTAATGCTGCAGAGGTGGAAAAAGCCATGGAAGTGGTGGTCACCAAGCCAGATGCCTCATCAGAAGCTGAGGTCTCAAGTGAAGCTGTGAGGAACAAGACTGAAGATATGGGGACTGACTCTGTCCAGGAATCTGTTTTTGCCGAAGACAGCGGCGTGGACAGGTTACGGTCCGGATCAGTAGCTGCAACTCGTGAAGCTCAGGCTGGAAGTTCGGCGCCCGGAGCCCCAGCAGTGTTCCCGAGTGATACCAAGGATCTGGATAAATCACAAGATGAGATTTTGAGACATCAGGCTGGCATTGGTGAGCTCAAGCGCACTCTCATGGAGTCTACATCGGAGCCACGTCCCAACAAATGGGAAAAGCGGTGTGTCACTCCGTTGCCGCTGCAGACACACGGGAGCTCAGATGGGATGCAGAACGTGGTGGAAGAGAAGAATCCGGCGGGTTCTGAGTATACAGATGCAGCTATCAAGGAGAACTTGAGAGCTGGAATAAATGGAGATATTGGAGACCATAATGATGTGACTGAAGAGGTAGAATGTAAGACTGACGGTAGGGCTTCTGAGCATGTTCTACCAGAAGAGCCTGAAGAAGGGGCCGAAGACATAAAGGACGTCCAACAGGTACCAGATGAATTGATTACTTCTCAGAAAAAACTCCAAACTGTGATGAAGGAGTGTGATGAAAGCCATGAGCATCTTCGTGAGAAAGTCAATGAAGTAAAAGGAAGAATACAGGGAATCTCTTCGTTGCAAGAGCAAATGCTGCTCAATAAGTCTAAGGCTCTATATAAGAATGCTGTTGTCACGGTAGAACATTACAATTTAGCTGGAGACTTAGCGGATGAATTATGTGTACTGCAAAAGAAAAACGATCTGCTCCTTCTACAGTCCCAATCATTTGAACAGAGTAGCTTAAAATGGTCAGAGACCATGGCAGAGGAGCTTAAGGTCTGTGAAATAGACTTTATGAGTCCACCGATATTCAAGAAAATAGATGTGCTAAAGAGCGTTCAAGGGGAACTAGAGAAAAGTAAAAAAAACCCTATACCTTCTGTGATAGTTGGTGACACATGGTCAGTGCACCAAGGACAGGAGGTACGTGAGTTTCTGAGGAAGAGTCAGCAGAAGTGTTCTGATGTGCCGGGTCGTACTTCTCTGGCCAGGCACTACTATCGAAACTGAGCCCGGCCCTAAGGTCAAGATGAAACCGTGCAGGATACCCGAGGCCCGCAGAGAGCATAGGCCTGGGAGGGTACAGGGTAGTGCGGATGCTTCAGATGAAGAGAAAGCTGATGTTGGCTATGGCTCAGGTGAAGATACAGATGACAGTAGTGAAGATGAAGCTGATGAAGGCCATGACTGGTCCAGAGTTCACTGTCTCTTTTGGATTGTTGACCAGCCCTCCGGTCTGGATGACCAGCCCTCCGGTCTGGAGAAGAGGGGGGGGATATGTGAGACAGTGAAGGAATATGTGTCGAATGGGGTGTACATTTCACCTATGTACTGTGCTGTATGGTATAAGGGAAATGTGTGGCTTTGTAAACCTAGTGGTAGAGAAAGGTCACTACTAGTGTTGAGCGATACGATACTGCAAGTATCGGGTATCGGCCGATATTAGCTCTATCGGCCTTTCGATAATTAGTTCCGATATTTTCGTCTTATCGGATACCGGAATCGGGATTGTCACTGTCACTGTCAGTGTCCGTCGGTCGGGTCTGTCAGGAGTCAGCGGCACTTACCTGGCAGAAGATCTCCGGCGGTCACGGGCTGGACTGCTTGATGGCCGCCATCATCTTTCCCCGGCGGTCACATGCAGTTTCTCGCGATAACTGCAGTGACTGCTGGGTAATCCCGGCCGTAAAGCAGTCAGTCCGATGACGTCACCGCCGGGGAAGCAGGTAATCAGCTGTGCTGCGTCGCGATGACAGGCTCTGCCTGTCATTGCGATGTAGCAGAGCTGGATCGTCGTGGGACTGTCGTTACTATGGACTGCGTCGGACAGGTGGTATACTGTTGGTTTGTTTTTTTTCTTTTTTTACAGGAGATCGATGGCGTCACAGGAATGAGTGTATAATAAAATTAATGAAAACTGTGTTGTCTCTTTTATTTCATTAAAAGACTTTTTTCTTGCTTTGTCTTTTTTTTATACATTTAATAACTTGGGATTAATAATGGATCGGTGTCTTATTGACACCTCTCCATTATTAACCGGGCTTATTGTCACCGTGCAATCAACGGTGACATTAACCCCTTATTACCCCACTTGCCACCGCTACAGGGCAGTGGGAAGAGCCGGGTAAAGTGCCACAATTGGCACATCTTTTGATGCGCCAAATGTGGGGCTGCTGAAGCCTGGTATTATCAGGCTGTTGAGGGCCAAAATCCATGGGCCTTGACAGTCTTTTAATACCAGGCCGCAGCAGTCTGCATTTTACTTGGCTGGTTAACAAAAATAGGGGGACCCCTACGCCGTTTTTTTTTCGAGGGGATCCCCTATTTTTGTTAACCAGCCAAGCTAAGCAGACTGCTGTGGCCTGGTATTATCAGGCTTGCAAGGTCCATGGATATTGGATCCTTACCAGCCTGAAAAACCAGGCCTCAGCGGTCTGCTTCATCTGGCTGGTTAACAAAAATAGGGGGGACCCCACGCCAATTTTTTTCGAGGGGATCCCCTATTTTTGTTAATCAGCCAAGATATGCAGACTGCTGTGGCCTGGTATTATCAGGCTGGCAAGGTCCATGGATCTTGGCTCCTTAACAGCCTGAAAATCCAGGCTCAGCGGTCTGCTTCATCTGGCTGGTTAACAAAATAGGGGGGACCCACGCCAATTTTTTTCGAGGGATCCCTATTTTGTTAATAAGCCAAGATATGCAGACTGCTGTGGCCTGGTATTATCAGGCTGGCAAGGTCCATGGATCTTGGCTCCTTAACAGCCTGAAAAACCAGGCCTCAGCGTCTGCTTCATCTGGCTGGTTAACAAAAATAGGGGGGACCCCACGCCAATTTTTTTCGAGGGGATCCCCTATTTTTGTTAATCAGCCAAGATATGCAGACTGCTGTGGCCTGGTATTATCAGGCTGGCAAGGTCCATGGATCTTGGCTCCTTAACAGCCTGAAAATCCAGGCCTCAGCGGTCTGCTTCATCTGGCTGGTTAACAAAAATAGGGGGGACCCCACGCCAATTTTTTTCGAGGGATCCCCTATTTTTGTTAATCAGCCAAGATATGCAGACTGCTGTGGCCTGGTATTATCAGGCTGGCAAGGTCCATGGATCTTGGCTCCTTAACAGCCTGAAAATCCAGGCCTCAGCGGTCTGCTTCATCAGGCTGGTTAACAAAAATAGGGGGGACCCGACGCCATTTTTTATTCGAAGGGAACCCCTATTTTTGTTAATCAGTTCCCTCTGACGTCACTGATTGTGTCCCTGGCTGACCTGAAGTGAAAGTGGAAAGCAATCAATTAAGCTTTCCACTTCCTCTCCTGTCAGCCAGGAGAGGAACTCATTCATTTGGGGGTTTACTGTGAGGCTGCAGCATTAGCTGCGGTCCCTGCAGTAAACATTAACCCTTTCTGAAGGATTACACCGTGGGACCTGACTGTGCATGGGATAGGTAAGAATAATTTTGCTTTTTTATTTTATTTTTATTACAGGAAATGGTTTTTGCAGTCAAATAAAATATGGTCAAAAACTGTGTGATTATTTAATTAAAATGATTTTTAATTAAAGTGTGTGTGTTTTATTTTTATTTCATGCAATAGGATTAATAATTGATAGTTGTCTAATTGACAGCTCTCAATTATTAACCTGGCTTAAGGCCACCTTTCAATTGCAATGTGGCTTTAACCCCATATTAACCCATTCGCCACCGCTACAGGGCAATGGGAATAGACGGGCAAAGTGCCAGAAAGGGCGAATCTAATTATAGATTTGTCTTTTCTGGGGTGTCTGGGGGCAGATGTTAGTAGCCAGGGGGGGCCAAAAATAATGGTCCCTCTCTGGGCTATTATTATCTGCCCCCATTCGCTGGCTTTGTCTGGCTGGTTGCGAAAATAGGGCGGGAGCCCACGCATTTTTTTTAAACAATTTTACACCTCATATATATATATATATATATACATGTCATTGAATTTGTGACACATATATATATATTTATATTTATAGTTCATACACTTCTACATAGTATAATAGCCGCTAAGTCAATTGACGGCTTTTGTGAAAATGCAGAACCCGACATGAAATGACACTTGGTGTACATAGGGTTAACCATGTCTTTTCATGTCCTTTGCTATCTGATTTGCACAAACAATTACATCAGTCTATGTGTGCAAAATTTCACACCTGTAGGGGTTAATTAAAGGTGTAAATTCATAGCAAAAAAGTCTGGTTTTTTTTACAACGAATTTACACCTTTAATTAACCCCTACAGGTGTGAAATTTTGCACACATAGACTGATGTAATTGTTTGTGCAAATCAGATTGCAAACGACATGAAAAGACATGGTTAACCCTATGTACACCAAGTGTCATTTCATGTCGGGTGCTTCTGTCTTTTCACAGAAGCCGTCTTACCCGGCAATTGAATCAGAGGATATTTTACTATGTAGAAGTGTATAAACTATACATATATGTATATATATATATGTCACAATGACATGTTATATATATTATATATATATATATATATATATGTATTTATGTGTGTATATTTAGTGTTTACAAGGAAATAAAGGTTTTTTTTTAGTTGCGATATTTTGTTCCCATAGACTTACATGGGACTTCCGGTATCGGAATCGGATATCGGCGATATTTAGTGATATCGGCGATACCATTCCGAATCCATATTTTTAGATATCGAGCAGTATCGCTCAACACTAGTCACTACACCTTACATTCAGTACACACTTGCAGCTCAGGCCTGAAACCATTCAGCTGTTAATTAGGAGACCAGAAGTAGGTGTCTGCGAACACAGTCAGAGACTCGCTTAGTCTGGACCGGGAGTCCAGGCACAAGAAGGAGTCTCCAGGAGTTTGAGCTGTCTCAGTCTGGGCGCTCGATGTACCCGGACACAGGAGTAGTCTCTGTGAGAATCCATGCGGATAGCTGCTGAATAGGAGGGGAGCTCTCTCAAGTCTGGACGTTGAAGGTGCCTTCAGACACAAGGAGGAGACTCTGTGAAACTCCATGCTGGTAAATGCTGAACATATGTGTTGTTTTGGCCCAGGCTATTAGAGTCGGGACCCGGATAGATAGGGAAATCTATCTAAGTGTATTAAGTGACTGGACAAGCCCAGGTCTTATGTTTATATTTGTTTTTATCTGTTTGCTGTGGACTTTAATAAAGCTGGTTGCGGCCAGTTTTTACCAGAACTGCTGTCTCTGAATGAACTGTTTCAATGCCATTCCGTCTACCCGGACGGCGATCTCAGAGCTATATCCCCTGAAAAGCTTACAATATATATATATTATATTATATATAATTTATATATTATATATGTTATACGGTATCTAAAATTGTCTACCTATGCACTATGTATCAGTATCTACAGTTAGGTTCAGGAGCATTTGGACAGTGATACAAGTTTTGGCATTTTAGCCGTTTATCAAAATATATTCATGATGTAGTGATATAATCAATATGGGCTTAAAATGCAGACTTTCAGCTTTAAGATGATATGTAGCTGTCTTTTTCAAGGGACTAAAAGTAATTGGACAATTATCTAAAAAGCTCTTTAATGGTCTGTATGGCCTTTTCCCTCTTTAATCTGTCATCAATTAAGCAGGTAAAAAGTCTGGGGCTGATTCCAGGTGTGGCATTTGCATTGGAAGATGTTGCTGTGAACCCACAACATGCAGTCAAAAAAGCTCTCACTGGAAGTAAAACAGGCAATCATAATGCTGTAAAAAGAGAAGAAATCCATCAGGGCGAAATATTAGGAGTGGCCAAATCAACAGTTTGGTACTCTCTGTAAACAAAATGAAACTGGTGAGCTCAATAACGTCTGGAAATCCAAGGAAGACAACAGTGGTGGATTATTGCAAAAATTTAAATCATATACAGGGACTAAGTAAGAAAAAGTTAATATTTATGTAAAAACAAAAAAGTACACATAATTGGTATGGCCGCATCAGGAATGACCTTTAAAACTGTCACACTAGTTAATTCCTTCAGTGTACACCCAAAATAAAAAAAAAGCGAAATTCAAATCCAAATTCCTTCTCCTATTTGAGCCCCACAGTGTGCCTAAACCATATGTTTGGCATTTCTGTAGCGAGGAGAGCTTGCCTAATTTACAGGTGAGTGTCTCCAGAAGCATGAGATGGGCATAATGTACTGTTCACTAGAGCGTACTGGTCACTTCAACAGAAGTTTGCAATTTTCACTCGGCAACATCCACTGCTGTTTGTGTCTGGAAAACACTTATAGAGTCAAAATTCATACATGTGTAGAAAAATTCCCATAGGGGTGTAATTTCCTAAA
>JARQOD010000002.1:573199453-573320557 GCA_033576555.1 Oophaga sylvatica
TGCCCCCAGACACCCCAGAAAAGACAAATCTATAATTAGATTCGCCCTTTCTGGCACTTTGCCCGTCTATTCCCATTTCCCTGTAGCGGTGGCGAATGGTTAATATGGGGTTAAAGCCACATTGCAATTGAAAGGTGACCTTAAGCCAGGTTAATAATTGAGAGCTGTTAATTAGACAACTATCAATTATTAATCCTATTGCATGAAATAAAAATAAAACACACACACTTTAATTAAAAATCATTTTAATGAAATAATCACACAGTTTTTGACCATCTTTTATTTGACTGCAAAAACCATTTCCTGTAATAAAAATAAAATAAAAAAGCAAAATTATTCTTACCTATCCCATGCACAGTCAGGTCCCACGGTGTAATCCTTCAGAAAGGGTTAATGTTTACTGCAGGGACCGCAGCTAATGCTGCAGCCTCACAGTAAACCCCCAAATGAATGAGTTCCTCTCCTGGCTGACAGGAGAGGAAGTGGAAAGCTTAATTGATTGCTTTCGACTTTCACTTCAGGTCAGCCAGGGACACAATCAGTGACGTCAGAGGGAACTGATTAACAAAAATAGGGGTTCCCTTCGAATAAAAAATGGCGTCGGGTCCCCCCTATTTTTGTTAACCAGCCTGATGAAGCAGACCGCTGAGGCCTGGATTTTCAGGCTGTTAAGGAGCCAAGATCCATGGACCTTGCCAGCCTGATAATACCAGGCCACAGCAGTCTGCATATCTTGGCTGATTAACAAAAATAGGGGATCCCCTCGAAAAAAATTGGCGTGGGGTCCCCCCTATTTTTGTTAACCAGCCAGATGAAGCAGATGCTGAGGCCTGGATTTTCAGGCTGTTAAGGAGCCAAGATCCATGGACCTTGCCAGCCTGATAATACCAGGCCACAGCAGTCTGCATATCTTGGCTGATTAACAAAAATAGGGGATCCCCTTGAAAAAAATTGGCGTGGGGTCCCCCCTATTTTTGTTAACCAGCCAGATGAAGCAGACCGCTGAGGCCTGGTTTTTCAGGCTGGTAAGGATCCAATATCCATGGACCTTGCAAGCCTGATAATACCAGGCCACAGCAGTCTGCTTAGCTTGGCTGGTTAACAAAAATAGGGGATCCCCTCGAAAAAAAAACGGCGTAGGGGTCCCCCTATTTTTGTTAACCAGCCAAGTAAAATGCAGACTGCTGAGGCCTGGTATTAAAAGACTGTCAAGGCCCATGGATTTTGGCCCTCAACAGCCTGATAATACCAGGCTACAGCAGCCCCACATTTGGCGCATCAAAAGATGTGCCAATTGTGGCACTTTACCTGGCTCTTCCCACTGCCCTGTATCGGTGGCAAGTGGGGTAATAAGGGGTTAATGTCACCGTTGATTGCACGGTGACAATAAGCCCGGTTAATAATGGAGAGGTGTCAATAAGACACCGATCCATTATTAATCCCAAAGTTATTAAATGTATAAAAAAAAGACAAAGCAAGAAAAAAGTCTTTTAATGAAATAAAAGAGACAACACAGTTTTCATTTCTTTTATTATACACTCATTCCTGCGACGCCATCGATCTCCTGTAAAAAAAGAAAAAAAAAAAACCAACAGTATACCACCTGTCCGACGCAGTCCATAGTAACGACAGTCCCACGACGATCCAGCTCTGCTACATCGCAATGACAGGCAGAGCCTGTCATCGGAACGCAGCACAGCTGATTACCTGCTTCCCCCGGCGGTGACGTCATCGGACTGACTGCTTTACGGCCGGGATTACCCAGCAGTCACTGCAGTTATCGCGAGAAACTGCATGTGACCGCCGGGGAAAGATGATGGCGGCCATGAAGCAGTCCAGCCCGTGACCGCCGGAGATCTTCTGCCAGGTAAGTGCCGCTGACTCCTGACAGACCTGACCGACGGACACTGACAGTGACAGTGACAAATCCGATTCCGGTATCCGATATGACGAAAATATCGGTACTCGGAATCGAAAGCCCGATACAGCCAATATCGGCCGATACCCGATATTTGCAGTATCGTATCGCTCAACACTACTGGTGAGCACTAAAAGTGCAGCGTGTACGATGGAAGTTACAAACATTCATTGACTTCAATGGTTCAAGTCACTGCTGCATTTGGGAAGAATGGGGCCACTTCAGCAAGGTTGGCGTCCTGTTCTGCCAGTCTTGATGTCATTGGAGTATCACATGCCAAATTCAATATGTGCTGTGTTCCTCCTCATAAATTTGGCATATCTTTCAGTTGCATACGAAATTTGAACCAATTAATAACCAATTTTGTGGCGTAAACGGTGATGAATTTGCCGGCTGTCTCTGCTCCTTTTACTTTCAAAAATTTGGCGCCGCTGGCGTAAAACTGGCAAAACTGGACGGTGCAAAATGTTTGCAGCATTTAACAGATTTATGCCAGGTTTTTAAGCAAATTGAATGATGAATCTACAATAATATGACAACGGATCAGCTTCTACTCTTTTTAATATGATAGTGACTAGATAAAAAGCAAAGAATATAATGAACTTTATCCAAAAAAAGGAAGTGATCTGCACTGATTCTAGCAGTCAGAATCTTGACGTTGCTGTGACACCACTTTCCACACACTCTCCCTTCAGGCTATGTGCACACGTTCAGGATTATTTGCATTTTTTTCGCGTTTTTTTGCGGGAAAAAATGCAGCAAAAACGCATGAATTAAGCATCCTATCACTTAGAATGAATTCCACAATTTTTGTGCACATGATGCGTTTTTTTCCGTGAAAAAAACGCATCTCGGAAAAAGAACCAACATGTTCATTAATTTAGCGGAATTCTAGCGTTTTTCCCGCTATATTATTGACTTAGAAAGTTCAGGGGAAAATCGGGGTAAAAATGCGCAAAATCCGCACAAAACCCGCACGTTTTTACCGCAGAAAATGTCCGTTTTTGCTCAGGAATATTCTGCAAACATTCCTAAATGTGTGCACTTAGCCTCATTCTTTACCTTAATATCTGTTCCCTATCAGCTTAAATTTAGTTTCTACTCACAACAATTGAGTGAGAAAGCGCATGTTCACACCCAGATCAATTACTCTGTGCTTCCTCCTCCACTCTCAATGAAGTCACAATGTGTGCAAAGCAAAAATTAATTGGCAGCAGAAGTTGACGGGAAACTGAGAAACGTCAGAATCTCAGTTCTGCTATTTCACATGAAATTTGCCCAAATACAATTTTGTACATAACCTTTTTTTTATATAAAGGCTCATAAAATAAAAAAAATAAAAAAGACTTATCTAAATTTTCATTACCGTCAAGGGGAATTTCTCATTAGATGAACTGACTGCATAAGTCTGGCTCCTGGAGAACCACCAGTGTGGAGAAACCACTGCCAATCAGATACAGGTGCTTCTCACAAAATTAGAATATCATCAAAATTTATTTCAGTTCTTCAATACAAAACGTGAAACTCGTATATTGTATAGAGTCATTAGAGAGAGATCTATTTCAAGTGTTTATTTCTGTTAATGTTGATGATAATGGCTCAGGCCTCTTTCACACTTCAGTCGTGTGACGTCCGCCAAAGTGTGAAAATGACGGATCCGTCAGAAAAGTGTAAAAACTGATGTAAAACGGATCAGTTTTCTGACGGATCCGCCAAGAAGTGTTCACCCGGAAATGATGAAATTTTCGTTCCGGAAAATGTAAGTTTGCAAGTCCAGACCGAGGAGAGAGAGAGAGAGAGAGACCCCGGACAGATTTGGCAGCATTTTCAATAGTTTTCTATGGAGGCGACGGATCCGCAGGCGGATTCCATCAAAGACGGATGCCAGCGGATCCACCACCGATAGGCGGCCATTATACAAAAGGTCGGATGCGGCGGATCCGCCATAGTCCGCCATTTTGGCGGACCAAAAAAACGTTGCAGTGGACGTTTTTCTGAAATGACGGATGCCAATTTTTTGGCGGATCCGTCAAAAAACGGACCTAACGGATGACCATCCGTCAAAATCCGTCACTAATGCAAGTCAATGGGAAAAAAACGGATCCGCAAAAAAAAATGGCGGATTCGTTTTTTTCACATTTTGACGGATTTTGACTGACGTCACACGACTGAAGTGTGAAAGAGGCCTTACAGCCAATGAAAACCCAAAAGTCATTATCTCAGTAAATTAGAATACTTTATATCACTTTGAAAAATTATTTTAAAACCTAAAATGTTGGCCTACTGAAATGTATGTTCAGTAAATGCTCTCAATACTTGGTCAGGGCTCCTTTTTGCATCAATTACTGCATCAATGAGGCATGGCATGGAGGCGATCAGCCTGTGGCACTGCTGAGGTGTTATGGAAGCCCAGGTTGCTTTGATAGCAGCCTTAAGCTCATCTGCATTGTTGGGTCTGGTGTCTCACATCTTCCTCTTGACAATACCCCATAGATTCTCTTTGAGGATAAGGTCAGGCGAGCTTGCTGGCCAATCAAGCACAGTGATACTGTTGTTTGTAAACCAGGTATTGGTACTTTTGGCAGTGTGTACAGGTGCCAAGTCCTGCTGGAGCATGAAATTTCCAACTCCAAAAAGCTTGTTGGCAGAGAAAAGCATGAAGTGCTCTAAAATTTCCTGGTAGACGGCTGCACTGACTTTGGTCTTGATAAAACACAGTGGACCTACACAAGCAGATGACATGGCTTCCCAAACCATCACTGATTGTGGAAACTTCACACTAGACCTCAGCAGCTTGGATTGTGGCCTCTCCACTCTTCCTCCAGACTCTGGGACCTTGATTTCCAAGGTCTAGTGTGAAGTATCCAACATCTAAAAACGAGTTTCTAAACTATTAATAACCTCATTGATAGCAGCCAAGGTGTGCAAGTGGGTGATTCGGCATGTGGTTTTCATACTTGATACTGAATAAACTGAGATGTTTTGAAAAGTTTGTTTCTATGTTTTAAACATTTGCATATCATTAACATGTCTATCAATCCTGTGAATTCCATAATTCCACAACTTTTCCTTCAGTGGGGTACAATTATATATGTTCTTAAATTTTTTGCCTATACATACAGGGTTAACTATTGAATCAGCAAAGTATTAAACTTGTTTAATTTAAGGACCAAGGGTATTTCCGTTTTTGAGTTTCCATTTTTTGCTCCCCTACTTCCCAGAGCCATGACTTTGTCACTTTTCCATCAGTATGGCCATGTGAGGGCTTGTTTTTTGTGAGACGAGTTTTACTTTTGAACTACACCATTAATTTTATTATATCTTGTACTGAAAAACGGGGAAAAAATTAAAAGTGCAGTGAAATTGCAAAAAAAGTGCAACTCCACAATTGTTTTTTTTTTTTTACCATGTTCACTAAATGCTAAAACGGACCTGGCATTATGATTCTCCAGGTCATTACGAGTTCATAGATACCAAATGTATAGGTTCTTTTTTATTTAAGTGGTGAAAAAAAAATCCAAATTTGTAAAAAAAAAAAATTGCCATTTTTCGAGACTCTTAGTGTCTCCATTTTTCGGGATCTGGGGCTGGGTGAGGGCTCATTTTTGGCACGCTGATCTGATGTTTTTATTAATACTTTTTGGTGTAGATACGATCTTTTGATGGCTCCTGGCACATAGTACCGGGTGTCAGCTGTGATAATCAGCTGACACCCGGCCACAATCAGCTGCGCTCCCGCCGTGAGCGCGGCTGATCGCGTATGATGTACTATCCCGTCCACGGTCATACGGGCCCCGGTCACCTGGACAGGATAGTATGTCAGATGTCAGAAAGGGGTTAATGTAATGTTGTGGAGACCAAAAAACTTAATTCTGACGTTTTGGTTTTTTTTGCAACACGCCAATTACTGATCAGATTAATTATTTTTATATTTTGATAAATCAGGCAATTCTGAACGTGGTGATACCAAATATAAGTATTTTTTATTTTTTTTAATTGTTTTATTTTGAATAGGGAAATGGGGAGTGATTTAAAGTTTTTTTTATTTTTTATATTTTTAAAAACTTTTTTTTACTTTTTAGTAATGTGCCGGAAAAGGCGTGGGCTTTAGACCTTCACACATCCCTTTTTTACATCCGTATGTGGTCCGTTTTTTAAGGGACGCAAATACAGACATACACACATCCATTGTATTCAGTGGTGATACCCACATGTCAGGTTTTTCACACAGACCATGGTCCGTGTGAAAAACCTGCAGACATGTCAGGTTTTTTGCGTAGCACGGACAAAATGCGTGCAGCACACATGCACACTGATAACACACGGATTAAATTCGTGTGTCATCAGTGTGTACCAGCGCCTAGGAAAAAGTGGTAGAGTTCTCGCTGATCCCTGAAGGCGGCTCTCATCATTGTCTCCTGCTCGCGCTGACCTCAGGGCAACCAGGAGACAATGATGGTAGTTGTAATCAGCAGCAGCTGTTAAACTCTTGTGTAAAATAAAGAAATAAAAAAAACGGCATGGGCTCCCAAACAATTTTCATAACCAGCAGAGGGAAAGCCCACTGCTGGGAGCTAATGTTAATAATCTGGAACAAGGGACAATAACCCAAAAGATTCCCAGGATATTAATATCAGCTCACAGTTGTTTGCGTAGCCTTTACTTGTGAATTCATGGGGAACCTCAGAAGAAAAAATTATGTAGGGTCCCCCTATAAATTCAAGGCAACATCATTGACCAGTGGTGACATCATCGTGATTACCGCCGGTCAGTGAGGCTGCGTTCCCAGCCGGGCTGAACTGCGGGGCCTCAGCACCATGGAAAAAAGTCAGTGATGAGGTCACCCCAGTTCAAGCTCTGTGTTTCCACAGATGAGCCACGATCAGCTTATGCAATTGGCCTTACAGTAAGTATTATAGCTCAGAGCCACATTCAGAAATCAGCTGGTTGTTACTGAAAATTAGAAATTTAGATGAGCTGTAGTTGTTTTTTCCTGCATTAGGGGACGTTATAAAAAGAATTGCAAGGATTTATATCACCAAAAATTGGAATTGGAAGGCAATTCTTTGAATTAAAATCTTTATATTGATCAGCAGAAATGCTTAAATAATATAAATGCAGGGAATTTGTTTTCCCTGCCATCGTGCTGTAAGTATATCAGTAGACTAGATAGGCTGGTAGGACTTTAACATGTGGTTCATTATAACTAACTGTGTAGTATATTTTCTGCTTGACAGTTCTGTCCTTGTCCAACAGTCTAAGCTTTGTATGCTGGTGTACTTGCAAAATCCTTTCTTTTGACACCTATAATTCCACTAATAGGTCAATAATTGTACCTGTAATACCAATAATATAATAAATGAGATGAAAAAATGGCTCAAAAGATCAGCAAATTTCAATCACTTTTTGAGCATTTTTAGATGATTTCTTTGAAGCAGACCTTCTAAAAAAAACTCCAAAAGCTCAATATGTAAAACCTAAGGGTATATTTTGTACATGGCGTTTTAGAGGATCTTTTTGGAGTTCATCCAGTTTATTTCATGTATATTAAAAATCCATGGCCTGTTTCTCCAGCCCATGCGTTATAGACAGATTTGTCCTTAGTCACGGCAAGTTTTATCCACCTGAGTTTTGACTGTCTATACACGGTAGCTCCTGGTCTAGAGAAACTAAGTAGTGAGCTGATAGATTGTTTCATTTGCCTTTTGGAATGCAAATAGCGTATTATTTTTTTATTAAATCTAATAGCAAAAATAATTTTTAGCCAAAAATATCTGCATTAACTTTTTATTTCAATTCCTAATATTTCATTTCTTTTTTTAAGTATTTTAAAATTGGATTAATATACTTTTGTTTTACATAGTAATTAAGTTTTATTTTCAGAAATCTTAAAAAACCCATTTAAAATGGGTATAGTGTTTCCTGAATATCTGCCTTCACTGTTATTTCAACGTTGGGAAGTGAGAACTGCAGCGTCTATCTCATTTTTAGCAAGCTTGTTCCTCATTTAGAGAGACGACTTGGGTTTCATCTATTCTTTGTCATGAATTAAGGGTTGCCAACCATACAGAAATTCCAGGACAGTCTATAAAATATGGCATTTTTTTGCCTTGTCCATAAAATTTTGTTAAGGCGTCTGTGATTTTTTTTGAAGCTGAAGAAACTTATAGATTATTTTGACTGTAATTATCATCATTTTATAGTTTATAATAAATGCAGAGAATATTTTCCTGTCAGAAATATGGGCTGTAGACATGTATCAATTTGGCTTTCTATTTTGTCCATAAGATTTATGGTCTGACCTTGATTTTTTGCTAAGCTGTGCAAAAAAAAGAAAAAGTCAAGTTGGTAAGCTTGCAGACAGAATTGAATGCTTGTCATAGTTGTGAATTAAATATAACTACATACACAATATTCTCATTTGTATACTTTGTATTAGTAAGGACAATGGAAAACAGACCCGACATGAAGCATATTAAAGGGAACCTATCATGTGCAAAAAAAAAAACTATTTACCGATTTACCTTCAGAAATAGGGAGAACCTGCAGGTAAATAGCAATAAAATACTGCCTGGCCGCCTAACCGAAAATACGGCTACTGGGAAAAATTTAACTGATATCCTCCAGAGAGCTTTCAGTCATAAAAGCGTGCATGTAGCAGTCAAAGTCATCCTCTCACCATGCTGTGAACAGCGAATATAACCAATCCCCGAGCTTTGATTGACCTCTCGATCTACAGTGCATGTGTGCACAATGGGGTCTCAATCAATGCGCCACGGTCGCTCATGGTATAGTGAGGAATAGCTGTAATGCACACCCCTATGACTGAAAGCGTACGGCTCCTTCTCGCGGTATAGTGAGAAATAGTTGTAACGCACACCTCTATGACTGAAAGCGATCAGCTCCCGCTCACGGCATAGTGAAATGCGCAACGGTCGCTCATGGTATAGTGAGGAATAGCTGTAATGCACACCCCTATGATTGGAAGAGGTCGCCTCCCGCTCACGGTGTAGTGACTGATAACTGTAACACACACCCCTATGACTGGAAGCGGATGGCTTCCGCTCACAGTATACTGAGCGATAACTGTAACACACACTCCTAGGACTGAAAGCGGACAGCTCCCACTCACGGTATACTGAGCGATAACTGTAACACACACTCCTATAACTGGAAGCGGACGGCTTGCGCTCATGGTATACTGAACGATAACTGTAACACACCCCTATGACTGGAAGCGGATGGCTCCCGCTCATGGTATACTAAGCGATAACTGTAACACACATCCCTATGACTGAAAGTGAATGGCTCCCGCTCACGGTATAGTGAGCAATAACTTTAACACACTCTTGTGCATGGAAGCGGTCGACTGCCTCTCACGGTATACTGAGCAATAACTGTAACACACACCCCTATGACTGAAAACGAATGGCTCCCGCTTACGGTATAGTGAGTAATAACTGTAACACATACCCCTATGACTGGAAGTGGATGGCTCCCGCTCACGGTATAGTGAGTGATAACTGTAACACACACCCCTATGACTGAAAGCGAATGGCCCCTGCTCACGGTATAGTGAGCAATAACTGTAACACACACTCCTATGCCTGGAAGCGGTCGACTCCCGCTCACGGTATACTTAGCAATAACTGTAACACACACCCCTATGACTGAAAGCGAATGGCTCCAATAACTGTAACACATACCCCTATGACTGGAAGTGGATGGCTCCCGCTCACGGTATACTGAGCGATAACTGTAACACATACCCCTATGACTGGAAGTGGATGGCTCCCACTCATGGTATACTGAACAATAACTGTAAGGCCGGCGTCACACTAAAGAGGAATATGGACGAATGAGAGGCGTGAAAATCATGCATTACACTCGGACCAATATTTCTCCTCCTCCATGCTTCACGGTGGGAACTAGGCATGTAGAGTCCATCCGTTCACCTTTTCTACGTGCAAAGCAGTAATCAAAGCAAAAGGTGGCTGCTTTGAAGAACCTAGAATATAAGACATATTTTCAGTTGTTTCACACATTTTTGTAAAGTGTAATGTATAATTCTACATGTGTTAATTCATAGTTTTGATGCCTTCAGTGTGATTCTACAATTTTTATAGTCATGAAAATACAGAAAAATCTTTGAATGAGGTGTGTCCAAACTTTTGGTCTGTACTGTAAATATACAATATATATATATATATATAGTTCTTACACTTCTACATAGCAGAATAGCCGCTAATTCAATTGCCGGCTTCTGTGAAATTACAGAACCCGACATGAAATGACACATGGTTTACATACAGTAAATATATATATTGTAAGCTTTTCAGGGGATATATCTCCGGGATCGCCGTCTCGGGTAGACGGAGTGGCATAAAGAGTCCAGACAGCAGTACTGGTGCAACTGGCCGCAACCAGTTTTATTAAAGTCCACAGTAAACAAAACATAAACCAAATCATAAACAAAAGTCCTAAGCCTGGCAGGCTGCTAACTTAAACACAGTTAGTTTCCTCACTACTGTGAACTAGGCTCTAGCAGCCTGGCCACAACAACACATATATTGTAATTACCAGAGATGGACTTGCAGGAGACTCCAACAGCGTCTGAAGTCAGATCCAGACTGAGAGCCCCCAATGTCTGTGTTCTCAGCCACCTACTTCTGGCTGCCTAATTAAAACCTGAGTGGCTTCAGGTTTGAGCTGCAAGCCTGTACTGAATGGAAGGTGTAGTGAACTAGCTCCACCACTAGGTTTACAAAGCCATCCATTTCCCTTATGCCAGTCAGCTAAGTACCTAGGCGAGATGTACACCCCATTCAATACATACCCCTTCACTGTCTCACATATCTCCCCCTCTTCTCCAGACCGGAGGGCTGGTCATCAATCCTAAAGAGACAGTGAACTCCGGACAAGGCATCCGCACTACCCTGTACCCTCCCAAGCCTATGCTCTCTGCGGGCTTCGGGTATCCTGCACGGTTTCAGTTTGACCTTAGTGCCGGGCTCAGTCTCGGTATAGTGCCTCACCATAGAAGTACGACCAGGCAATTCAGAACACCTCTGCTGATTCTTCCTCAGAAACTCTCGTACTTCCTGTTTTTGGTGCACTGACAACGTGTCACCAACTATCACAGGAGGTATAGGGGGTTTTACACCTTTCTCTAACTCCCCCACAGTCACCAATGACTCTCTGTCATCCTAGGTCTTGTCCATCCCCAGGTGCCCACCAAGCACGTGGCTATGTGACAACCCCAGCACCATGCTTCTATCTGGCTTAGGTACCAGGAGCTGACTCACGACCTCTCCCTGGACTTTAGTGTCCCTATACAACAGGTTATTGTTCATGGCAACATGAGGAAACCTCTCCTCAGAGCCAGGCTCTTGGGAAACCTCATTTAGAACAGTTATATTTTCCTGGGCTGTTTTAAAAGTGGGGTCTCGCAACTGCTCACTCCCAACATTGTCACGGGACACAGGTAGGTCAGGGACATTTGGTTCCTGAGAACCACTATCCTCATCTCCCAACATCACCTGAAAAGGAAATTCATCTTTATCACGGTCATCATCATTATCAGTATCGTCATCATTATCATTATCAGTATCATCATCATCATCATTATCATGGTCATCATGCAGGGCCGGCTCCAGGTTTTTATGAGCCCCGGGCGAAAGAGCCTCAGTGGGCCCCTTTAACACAGACCACGATTCATGATGCACAGATACAGCAGAGAAATATGGGTACAGTACAATGCCAAATACTTCTCTTCTTACATTACATGAGTGATATCTATTGTAAATTGTACAATAGCTCAAAAACCGCCAAATCCTCACAGCGCACAGTACAGACTGGACAGTACAGTCCTCCATACAATATTATGGGCACCACAGTCTCCCCCTCATCACCCATATAATACCCCATGCATGATGTCACCCCCCATATAATGCTCCATACAGAATACTGGACCCAATATAATGCTCCATACAGGATACTGGACCCAATATAATGCTCCATACAGGATACTGGTCCCCATATAATGCTCCATACAGGATACTGGTCCCCATATAATGCTCCATACAAAATATGGAGCTCTCCTCTGCGCTGTACTGTGTTCTGCACTGTTACAGCTCAGGAAAGGGTGCTGTGGAAAGACTCCCCATTATCATCATCATTGCCTCCCCATCATCATCATGGCCTCCCCATTATCATCAATGCCTGCCCATCATCATCATCTCCTCCCCATCATCATCAATGCCTGCCCATCATCATCTTCTCCCCATCATCAATGCCTGCCCATTATCATCAATGCCTGCCCATTATCATCATCTTCTCCCCATCATCATCAATGCCTCCCCATTATCAGCAATGCCTGCCCATCATCATCTCCTCCCCATTATCAGCAATGCCTGCCCATTATCATCTTCTCCCCATCATCATCATCAATGCCTCCCCATTATCAGCAATGCCTGCCCATTATCATCATCTTCTCCCCATCATCACCAATGCCTCCCCATTATCAGCAATGCCTGCCCATTATCATCTTCTCCCCATCATCATCATCAATGCCTCCCCATTATCAGCAATGCCTGCCCATTATCATCTTCTCCCCATCATCATCATCAATGCCTCCCCATTATCAGCAATGCCTGCCCATCATCACACACAGACAGCACACAAGCACTCTCTCACATACTTATACACACACACACACACACACACACAAAGCACCGCACTACATACACACAGACACACACAGAGACATACACACACACGTCTTACCTGTCCGACGTCCGCGCGCTCTGTGCCACAGCCGGCCGCTGAATGGTGACGTCATTCAGCGGCCTGCTGTGAGAGGAAGCGCCGGCGCCCCCTGGAGCCCGGAGCTGCGGCAGCGGAGGCACGGGAGAGGTAAGTATTGTGCCAGCTGATGCCGGGGCCCTGAGCAAGCGGGGGGGGCCCAGTGGCGGCGCTGACCTCGCTCTCCTCCGCTAACGGGCGGGGGGGTGCCAGACTGCGAGTGGGCCCCCCGCCTGCTCAGGGCCCCGGCACTTGCCCGAGTGTGCCGGGTGCTGACGCCGGCCCTGTCATCATGATTATCATTATCATGATCATCATCATCATCGTCATGATCATCATCATTATCACGATCATCATATAAGTTTAACGGCCCACTAGCATTGTGTTCCGCCCCTCTGGACCACGCAACCTCAGTAGGAGCTTCATCACACTGTCCAGTAGAATCATTTTTCCAAAGATCCCAAAACAGGGAAAGTCACGACCCAATATGGCGGGGTGCATCAGGTTCTTCACTACCCCCACTTCATATGAGATCCCCGAGTTTTGTAACGAAGTCCACGAAAGTTACCGGGTAGACTTTGGTGTCTCCATGGATGCACACTACGCTCAGGTGTTTATCAGGGATGAAGTCCCTATCAGCCAGGCTGGCATGTATCAGAGTCACTCGACTCCCTGAGTCTAGGAGGGCTTGTACTGGGCAGCCATTTATAACCACCTGTGGGCCAGTCTCCTCGGCTGGAGTGGCCACGCACACGGGTTCCGCGAGGAAAGAGAGGGACCTTCCAGCATCACAGTCCATAGGTTCCCCCACTAGTGGACAGTTGGCTGAAATATGACACCTTTCACGGCATCTCCAACACTGTCTCAGGTCTGGTGGTTCAGACGTGGAGACCTTTCTAGGCCTGGGGACTTCCGACAGGGAAGCATCACACTTTTCCTCCCATATGTCCCCTCGGGCCTGTCCCCGTCTATCAGCATTCCCCCTGACCCCAACAGCTGGAACTTTCTTACCGGGAGGTGTCGGAGGCCGGGAACTCCGAAATGACGACCGCTCGGACGGCTGGGCACGGAGGTAGTCCTTGGTGGCGAAGTACCTCTCTATCAGGCTGACCAGTTGATTGGCGTCTTTGGGGTTTCCCTGTCCGACCCAGTGCTGCACCTCAGGAGGAAGGGCCCAGATGTACCGGTCCATCACAACTTTTTCGACCATTTGGGCAAGGTTGCTGTCATCAGGCTCCAGCCACTTCTTTACCAGATAAATCAGGTCATACATTTGTGAGCGAGCAGGCTTGTCCCAACTGTATCTCCAGTTATGGACTCTCCTGGCACGGACTGCAACCGTAACACCCAGCCGGGCAAGAATCTCTGCTTTCAGCTTGGCATAGTCTCTGCTGTCCTGCTCGCTAAGGTCAAAATAGGCCTTTTGAGGTTCCCCAGTCAGATAGAGTGCGACCACCATGGCCCATTCAGATAGTGGCAGGTTCTCCTTCTCTGCCAGTCTTTCAAATATAGCGAGATATGCCTCTACATCGTCATGAGGCGTCATCTTTTGCAGGGTCTGTTTTACCGCCTTCTTTACAGCGGACAATGCAGGTGACCTTGCGTCATCACTCTGGGACAAGGTGCTGAGAGCCTGGCGTAGTGCTGCAATCTGCTCCATTAGCAATCGGTTAGTCTCCTGCTGTTGCACACTAACTTGCGCCATATGTTTGAGCAGCTCCTCCATACTGTCAGACTTGTCTGTCCCGGCAACGGCGGCCTTTACCCAGGACATGCACACTCCACAGTCTTTACCACCGCAAGTTCAGCTTTGCTGTGCAGACACTTTTTTTTTTTCTCTGCAGACCCTATTAGGGCCACTGTCTCTTTAAAACTGCTCCAACAGACTTTTCCTTTGCTTCTGCTTTAGCCACTGTGCTGCCCCAGCATTCTAGCACCAATTGTAAGCTTTTCAGGGGATATAGCTCCGGGATCGCCGTCTCGGGTAGACGGAGTGGCATAAAGAGTCCAGACAGCAGTACTGGTGCAACTGGCCACAACCAGTTTTATTAAAGTCCACAGTAAACAAAACATAAACCAAATCATAAACAAAAGTCCTAAGCCTGGCAGGCTGCTAACTTAAACACAGTTAGTTTCCTCACTACTGTGAACTAGGCTCTAGCAGCCTGGCCACAACAACACATATATTGTAATTACCAGAGATGGACTTGCAGGAGACTCCAACAGAGTCTGAAGTCAGATCCAGACTGAGAGCCCCCAATGTCTGTGTTCTCAGCCACCTACTTCTGGCTGCCTAATTAAAACCTGAGTGGCTTCAGGTTTGAGCTGCAAGCCTGTACTGAATGGAAGGTGTAGTGAACTAGCTCCACCACTAGGTTTACAAAGCCATCCATTTCCCTTATGCCAGTCAGCTAAGTACCTAGGCGAGATGTACACCCCATTCAATACATACCCCTTCACTGTCTCACAATATATATATATATATATATATATATATATATGTCACAATGACGTATATATACTGTATATATATATATATATGTATTCTATGTATATATATCTATTCTTTCTTTTGTGATGCAAAAACTGTCATTGGGATCCATTATATGTCAGTTTTGCAAGCCGGCGAGAAAATCTCGCCGTACGGATGCCATACGGATAACATACGGATGCTTACATGCGCAACAAAATACGCAGCCGCACCTTGACAACGGATTAAATACAGATCACTGCGCCGGGAACATTTCTGCATATTACGGCCGTACAATACTATCCGTATTTTTATACGTTGAGTGTGAATCCAGCCTAACACACACCCCTATGACTGGAAGCGAATGGTTCCCTCTCATGGTATACTAAGCGATAACTGTAACACACACCCCTATGACTGGAAGCGGATGGGTCCCGCTCATGGTATACTAAGCGATAACTGTAACACACACCCCTATGACTGAAAGCGAATGGCTCCCGCTCACGGTATAGTGAGCAAAAACTGTAACACACACTCCTATGCCTGGAAGCGGTCAACTCCCTCTCACGGTATACTGAGCAATAACTGTAACACATACCCCTATGACTGGAAGTGGATGGCTCCCGCTCACGGTATACTGAGCGATAACTGTAACACATCCTTTTGACTGGAAGCGGATGGCTCCCGCTCATGGTATACTAAGTGATAACTGTAACACACCCCTATGACCAAAAGTGAATGGCTCCCGCTCACGGTATAGTGAGCAATAACTGTAACACATACTCCTATGCCTGGAAGCGGTCGACTCCCGCTCACGATATACTGAGCAATAACTGTAACACACACCCCTATGACTGAAAACGAATGGCTCCCGCTCACGGTATAGTGAGCAATAACTGTAACACATACCCCTATGACTGGAAGTGGATGGCTCCCGCTCACGGTATACTGAGCGATAACTGTAACACATACCCCTATGACTGGAAGCGGACGGCTCCCGCTCACGGTATAGTGAGTGATAACTGTAACACACACCCGATGACTAGAAGCGGACGGCTCCCGCTCACGGTATACTGAGTGATAACTGTAATACATACCCCTATGACTGGAAGCGGATGGCTCCCGCTCACGGTATACTGAGCGATAACTGTAACACACCCCTATGACTGGAAGTGAATGGCTCCCGCTCACGGTATAGTGAGTTATAACTATAACACACACCCCTATGACTGGAAGCGGACGGTTCCCGCTCACTGTATAGTGAGTGATAACTGTAACACACACCCCTATGACTGGAAGCGGACAGCTCCAGCTCACGGTATACTGAGCGATAACTGTAACACACCCCTATGACTGGAAGCGGACAGCTCCAGCTCACGGTATACTGAGCGATAACTGTAACACACACCCCTATGACTGGAAGCGGACGACTCCCGCTCACGGTATAGTGAGTGATAACTGTAACACACATCCCTATGACTGGAAGCAGACGGCTCCCACTCACGGTATAGTGAGTGATAACTGTAACACACACCCCTATGACTGGAAGCGAATGGCTCCCGCTCATGGTATAGTGAGCAACAACTGTAACACACACTCCTATGCCTGGAAGCGGTCGACTCCCGCTCACGGTATACTGAGCAATAACTGTAACACTCACCCCTATGACTGATAACGAATGGCTCCCGCTCATGGTATAGTGAGTAATAACTGTAACACATACCCCTATGACTGGAAGTGGATGGATCCCGCTCACGGTATACTGAGCGATAACTGGAACACATACCCCTATGACTGGAAGCGGACGGCTCCCGCTCACGGTATATTGAGTGATAACTGTAACACACACCCCTATGACTGGAAGCGGACGGCTCCCGCTCACGGTATAGTGAGTGATAACTGTAATGCATACCCCTATGACTGGAAGTGGATGGCTCCCACTCATGGTATACTGAGCGATAACTGTAACATACACCCCTATGACTGGAAGCGGACGGCTCCCACTCACGGTATACTGAGCGATAACTGTAACACACCCCTATGACTGGAAGTGAATGGCTCCCGCTCACGGTATAGTGAGTGATAGCTATAACACACACCCCTATGACTGGAAGCGGACGACTCCCGCTCACTGTATAGTGAGTGATAACTGTAACACACACCCCTATGACTGGAAGCGGACAGCTCCAGCTCACGGTATACTGAGCGATAACTGTAACACACACCCCTATGACTGGAAGCGGACGGCTCCCGCTCATGGTATAGTGAGTGATAACTGTAACACACACCCCTATGACTGGAAGCAGACGGCTCCCGCTCATGGTATAGTGACTGATAACTGTAACACACACCCCTATGACTGGAAGCGGACAGCTCCAGCTCACGGTATACTGAGCGATAACTGTAACACACACCCCTATGACTGGAAGCGGATGGCTCCAGCTCACGGTATAGTGAGTGATAACTGTAACACACAACCCTATGACTGGAAGCGGACGGCTCCAGCTCAAGGTATAGTGAGTGATAACTATAACACACACCCTGTGACTGGAAGCGGACGGCTCCAGCTCACTGTATAGTGAGTGATAACTGTAACACACACTCCTATGACTGGAAGCGGACGGCTCCAGCTCACGGTATAATGAGCGATAACTGTAACACACACCCCTATGACTGGAAGCGGATGGCTCCCGCTCACGGTATAGTGAGTGATAACTGTAACACACACCCCTATGACTGGAAGCGGACAGCTCCAGCTCACGGTATACTGAGCGATAACTGTAACACACACCCCTATGACTGGAAGCGGATGGCTCCAGCTCACGGTATAGTGAGTGATAACTGTAACACACAACCCTATGACTGGAAGCGGACGGCTCCAGCTCACGGTATAGTGAGTGATAACTATAACACACACCCCTGTGACTGGAAGCGGACGGCTCCAGCTCACTGTATAGTGAGTGATAACTGTAACACACACTCCTATGACTGGAAGCGGACGGCTCCAGCTCACGGTATAGTGAGTGATAACTGTAACACACACCCCTATGACTGGAAGCGGACAGCTCCAGCTCACGGTATACTGAGCGATAACTGTAAACACACACCCCTATGACTGGAAGCGGACGGCTCCCGCTCATGGTATAGTGAGTGATAACTGTAACACACACCCCTATGACTGGAAGCAGACGGCTCCGCTCACGGTATAGTGAGTGATAACTGTAACACACACCCCTATGACTGGAAGCGGACAGCTCCAGCTCACGGTATACTGAGCGATAACTGTAACACACACCCTATGACTGGAAGCGGATGGCTCCAGCTCACGGTATAGTGAGTGATAACTGTAACACACAACCCTATGACTGGAAGCGGACGGCTCCAGCTCACGGTATAGTGAGTGATAACTATAACACACACCCCTGTGACTGGAAGCGGACGGCTCCAGCTCACTGTATAGTGAGTGATAACTGTAACACACACTCCTATGACTGGAAGCGGACGGCTCCAGCTCACGGTATAGTGAGTGATAACTGTAACACACACCCCTATGACTGGAAGCGGACAGCTCCAGCTCACGGTATACTGAGCGATAACTGTAACACACACCCCTATGACTGGAAGCGGACGGCTCCCGCTCATGGTATAGTGAGTGATAACTGTAACACACACCCCTATGACTGGAAGCAGACGGCTCCCGCTCACGGTATAGTGAGTGATAACTGTAACACACACCCCTATGACTGGAAGCGGACAGCTCCAGCTCACGGTATACTGAGCGATAACTGTAACACACACCCCTATGACTGGAAGCGGATGGCTCCAGCTCACGGTATAGTGAGTGATAACTGTAACACACAACCCTATGACTGGAAGCGGGCGGCTCCAGCTCACGGTATAGTGAGTGATAACTATAACACACACCCCTGTGACTGGAAGCGGACGGCTCCAGCTCACTGTATAGTGAGTGATAACTGTAACACACACTCCTATGACTGGAAGCGGACGGCTCCAGCTCACGGTATAGTGAGTGATAACTGTAACACACACCCTATGACTGGAAGCGGACAGCTCCAGCTCACGGTTATAACTGTAACTGATAACAGTAACCACTCACCCTATGAACTGAACTGGACGGCTCCCGCTCATGGTATAGTGAGTGATAACTGTAACACACACCCCTATGACTGGAAGCAGATGGCTCCCGCTCACGGTATAGTGAGTGATAACTGTAACACACACCCCTATGACTGGAAGCGGACGCTCCAGCTCACGGTATACTGAGCGATAACTGTAACACACACCCCTATGACTGGAAGCGGATGGCTCCAGCTCACGGTATAGTGAGTGATAACTGTAACACACAACCCTATGACTGGAAGCGGACGGCTCCAGCTCACGGTATAGTGAGTGATAACTATAACACACACCCCTGTGACTGGAAGCGGACGGCTCCAGCTCACTGTATAGTGAGTGATAACTGTAACACACACTCCTATGACTGGAAGCGGATGGGTCCAGCTCACGGTATACTGAGCGATAACTGTAACACACACCCCTATGACTGGAAGCGGATGGCTCCGCTCACGGTATAGTGAGTGATAACTGTAACACACACCCCTATGACTGGAAGCGGACTGCTCCAGCTCACGGTATAGTGAGTGAGAACTGTAACACACACCCCTATGACTGGAAGCGGACGGCTCCAGCTCACGGTATACTGAGCGATAACTGTAACACACACCCTATGACTGGAAGCGGACGGCTCCCGCTCACGGTATAGTGAGTGATAACTGTAATACATACCCCTATGACTGGAAGTGGATGGCTCCCACTCATGGTATACTGAGCGATAACTGTAACATACACCCCTATGACTGGAAGCGGACGGCTCCCACTCACGGTATACTGAGCGATAACTGTAACACACCTCTATGACTGGAAGTGAATGGCTCCGCTCATGGTATAGTGAGTGATAGCTATAACACACACCCCTATGACTGGAAGCGGATGGCTCCAGCTCACGGTTATAGTGGTGATAACTGTAACACACACCCTATGACTGGAAGCGGACAGCTCCAGCTCACGGTATACTGAGCGATAACTGTAACACACACCCCTATGACTGGAAGCGGACGGCTCCCGCTCACGGTATAGTGAGTGATAACTGTAACACACACCCCTATGACTGGAAGCGGACGCTCCCGCTCACGGTATAGTGAGTGATAACTGTAAACACACACCCTATGACTGGAAGCGGATGGCTCCAGCTCACGGTATAGTGAGTGATAACTGTAACACACACCCCTATGACTGGAAGCGGACGGCTTCAGCTCACGGTATAGTGAGTGATAACTATAACACACACCCCTATGACTGGAAGCGGACGGCTCCCGCTCACTGTATAGTGAGTGATAACTGTAACACACACTCCTATGACTGGAAGCGGACGGCTCCAGCTCACGGTATACTGAGCGATAACTGTAACACACACCCCTATGACTGGAAGCGGACGGCTCCAGCTCACGGTATAGTGAGTGATAACTGTAACACACAACCCTATGACTGGAAGCAGACGTCTCCGCTCACGGTATACTGAGCGATAACTGTAACACACACCCCTATGACTGGAAGCGGACGGCTCCCGCTCACTGTATAGTGAGTGATAACTGTAACACACACTCCTATGACTGGAAGCGGACGGCTCCAGCTCACGGTATACTGAGCGATAACTGTAACACACACCACTATAATTGAAAACTGAAGGATATAAGTTCTTTTTCTTCTTGTAGTCACACTTTCAGGAATGTAGCAAACAGCATTTTAACACTATTCACCTGAAGTTTTAACCCTATATACACAGGTAAGTAACATTTTGGACTTGACAGGTTCCCTTTAGCTACAGTTTTATGTTGCATTATACGATTTTATCTTATCTTTTCAGTGGAACAACTACAGAACTTACTGGTCTTCATGACCTTTTAGAAGACTTATGTAGCAGGCTCAGCGTTATTTGATGCGTAGATGTTATTCAATTAACTCCTTTACTGGATTATTACTCTTGTGGCCTAAAAGCTACAACCATTTTCTTTTAACAGTTGGATTTTCCAGATTCCTAGGGTAGATCTTATGTACTTTATTTGATAATTTGTCTTCTTCCCAGGATTCTCACTAACCAGATTAATAAAATAAAAAAATCTATGAGATTTATTCTACTTTGTACAGATAAAGACCAGAATCGCTCAATAATAAGTTGTCTTGTTATTAAAATAAAAAAAGGGATTCTTGAATATTAAAGGAATTTTCCAACTCTTAAAAATGTATCCAAATGTATGTAAAAAATCTAATATACCGTTCCTACCTTTTAGACTTATCAATATGCTCATGCTAATCACCAGAGGCAATGCTGACATGACTTCCTGCTAAGGAATGTTAATGAATAGAAAAAGGAACTGCAATATATTACATCTTTGTTCTCATAACTGCAAGCATTTTGATAGGGGTGAAAAAAACGTTTTAATTAGTTCTTACATCAAAAATGATAATGACAATGGAATTTAGTAAATTATCTGACTTCTGTTGATATTTCTGACTTTTTAATAGGTTGGTCTCATGTTTCATCTCCAGTAATGTACCACTCGCCCGCCTCTAGACTATCTCTTAGTTGGGTGCGGTTCACTCCTGAAGACTGACAGTTTGGACTAGCGACATGGTGGAGCCCAAACTCTGTGCTCTCTGATTCTGCAGCAGAATTGGAGGAGCACAGAAGCTCTGTTTTCCACTTCAGCAATTCTGCCAGTTTTAGATCAGCGCTTACAAGGTCTATTAATAAGAACTTGTAAGCAATGCACATGCTAGGTCACCACTGTTGGACTGAAGCAATAGACAATAAGCATTAGAGGTGTTATCCGAGTATTTGCTGATTTTTTTCATATGGGGCCATAAATTTACCACCATATAGTTGCTAACTACCTCCCTGTTCTGCCATGTGATGACCTCTGTCAGCGCAGAGATGTCTGCTTCTGTCCAGTGATTCACATGCTACCTGTGACATCACATCAGAGCTACTTCCCTTCTGTTCTGCTCTGTCCACAGGGCATTACTACCAATTTGAGGCTGATTAATAGTTGGCTCCCCACTTCCTAACTGCAGAGATCCAGCTGTCAATCAGCATGACATTGGCAGTGATGCCCCGTAGACAGAGCAGGCTGGAAGAAAAAGAGTTGCTCTAACGTAAGGTCATAGGAAGCAGGAGAATCACTGCCTGAGCTGAGCAATATCATTGCCCTGCAGAACAGGCAGGTAGTTAGCAACTGCCTGCCGGTAAGTTCTCAGCACAATAAGAAAAAATAACCAAAGTTGCTAATAACACCTTTAAGAAATAACATTAAAAATCCCTCTATTCTTGAGAACGTAGAGGATTTTTAATAAGAATATGGCAAAGTTGCTTGTTTTTACAAGCACTTTCCAGGTTTATCTTTTAGTGATGTTAAGACTAAGCCTTTAATGAGTTTTCTTTGTCTTTTGGTATAAATGTCAAGCATCCTTTTACTGATTATTCCCTTTTATTTTAACATTTCACTGTCTTTCCAAGTAAGCTGGGGCCTCTCATATTATATCCAAAGGAAAATAGTTTTGGTTGGGTCATTTCTCCATTAAGCGATAGCACTTAGTCAAATATATGGTTGTGGCTTCTTGCTTTCTCAAAAGTTTTTGACCACAGAAAGGTTCAAAGGCTTCAATTATTTGCCGGTTATACTTCTTCAATATTCTGCTTTTACTTCTGTAAAGAATTATAGGAAATATTGCACAGTAGCTACGATCTGTGATCTCGTGGATTCATCTTAACATTTGCAGATCACTATATCATTACTTTAAAAGTTTGTTTTATAATTCTTGATGGACTCTGTATTGCTTTTTATTAATCATAATGCCAGCTAGGGTTGGCTTTTCATTGGGACTAAGTGAAGCTGCATTCCTATTCACTGCTGTATAAGGAAAAAGACATGATAAATTAAAATTTTTTAATTTTTTTTAATATGATTAACAACATAAACGGAGATGGGGAATACCATGGTTTGACTGCTGACAAACTAATTTTCTTTGACGGCAGCATAGTGCCAGTGCAACTTTGAGCTGAGTCATGTCTTATACCTGGCTGCTTGAGAAGTTCTACCTGGTGACATCAGCTTATTCAATGGCTTTTGGCAGTAAAGGTCATTTACATGGACCAAATGTTGTCACAAATACGACTGCTGATTTAAGGTTAATTTTTACCACTCTAAAGTCATTAAATGCCTGTTTATGTAACCAAACCAAAGTAAACAATGGGCACTGAACGACCTATACTAGATCGCTCAGTGTGCATCGGCTGCCATTGTTCTCGGCAGCGCGAGTCCTGTTTACACAAGAGGATGTGATGTCGAGAATGATGCACTGTGCAAAAGATCATTTCACCTGATGAATAGGAATTTTACTCCTTCATCCAGTGATCAATGACTTATTAACACGGCAAGATAATCATGACATGAGCAATTTTAACAATGCTTGTTCACAACTATTTTGCAATGTAAATGCAGCTTAAGTCCTTACAACCAGTCAGTCATAGATTACTAAGAGCAAAAAGCCTTGGCATAACTATTTTTCAGTATTTTTCAGTATGTTTTAAAAACACGAGCAACACACAATAAAAATGATGGTGACCTTAATAGATGAGTCTAAGGAATATGCAAAATTTGGATTTTTCTGGTCTGTTCAAATCAAAAGAGAAATTTGATGTTGTATCAAATAAATATGGGTCAAATTGAATCTGCCAGGAAGGGGATAAAAAACTTTCATTCTTACATTTGCTTGGTCCTTCCCATACCAGTCCCATCACTGCTGGCCCTATGGTCAGATCCTTTGCCTTCTGTCTTCTCCCTTCTTCTGTTTCTAGGCCTTTATCACTGCAGTACTTCACTACGACCCATGGCATCACGTAGGGTGGAATGCATTTCATTGACATCGATGACATGTGATGAAGGCTACTGGGCTATGTGCGGCACCTTGCACATAATAGCTTGAGTCCTAGTGTAGAACGTCAGAGCCAGAGACTTAAAAGTTAAAGGGGATAAAAGAAGAGGGTTAAAAAAAGAGGACACAATGTAGAACACAGAGCGACAGATCAGAGTACTGATTGTGGCTTGAGGGGTATGTTTTTTTTTAACCCATACCTCTTTTGGGGATAATGTAAACTAGAAGAAAACTGTTCATCAGACAAACTGTTGAAAATGGATGTTATCTGATATAGCAACCAGAGATAATGTCCATTTTTATCTATTATTTTATTTGTGAAGGATATTTTTTGGTATCTGAAATTGAATTATTATTGGCAGAGAAATATATATATATATATGTATATAATATATATATATATACATATAATATATATATATATATACTGTCTATTTTATTAACAAAGAGCTTATAGAATAGATACCGTATATACTCATGTATAAGCCGACCCGTGTATGAGCCGACCCCCTAATTTTGCCACAAAAAACTGGGAAAACTTATTGACTCGCGTATAAGCCTAGGGTGAAAAATGATTATGCCCCCATATGATGCTTCACAGATTATGCCCCCATATGCTGCACAGATTATGCCCAATATGCTCCACAGATTATGCCCCCATATGCTCCAGATTATGCTCAATATGCTTGAGATTATGCCCCCATATGCTCCAGATTATGCCCCCATATATTCCACAGATTATGCCCTCGTATGATCCACAGATTATGCCCCCATATGCTCCAGATTATGCCCCCATATGTTCCACAGATTATGCCCCCATATGCTCCAGATTATGCCCCCATATGTTCCACAGATTATGCCCCCATATGCTCCAGATTATGCCCCCATATGCTCCATATTATGCCCCCATATGTTCCACATATTATGTCCCCATATGCTTCGGATTATGCCCCCATATGCTCCAGATTATGCCCCATATGTTCCACAGCTTATGCCCCCATATGCTCCATATTATGCCCCCATATTTTCCACAGCTTATGTCCCCATATGCTCCATATTATGCCCCCATATGTTCCACAGCTTATGCCCCCATATGCTCCATATTATACCCCCATATGTTCCACAGCTTATGCCCCCATATGCTCCATTTAATGCCCCCATATGCTCCAGATTATGCCCCCATATGCTCCAGATTATGCACTCATATGTTCCACAGCTTATGCCCCATATGCTCCATATTATGCCCCCATATGCTCCAGATTATACCCCCATATGCTCCAGATTATGCTCCCATATGTTCCACAGTTTATGCCCCCATATGCTCTAGATTATGCCCCATATGCTGCTGCAAAAAAAATAAATAAATGACATACTCACCTCTCGTTGCTGGGGGCCAGGTGCCGGTGTCCTGAGCAGGCGGTGACACAGGTGCGCTATGGGGGACAGGTGCCGGTGTCACCGCTCGCTCAGGACCCCGGCACCTGAGATATTTACCTGTCCTCTCTGCACCGCTGCGCTGCGTCCTCGTCAGACTCCTCTGGCTGTGAATGATCTGGCAGGGGGTGCAGCGCTCACTAACGACATCATCGCGCCCTCTGCCTGATCATTCACAGCCAGAGGAGTCAGACGAGGACGCAGCGGTGGATCGAGGGACAGGTAAATATCGCTGTACTCACCCCTCCACTGGTGCGGTCTCTGCAGCCTCTCCTCTTCTCCCGGCGCTCTCTGCAGCGCTTCCATCATACTGCGGTCACATGGTACCGCTCATTAAAGTCATGAATATGTGCATATTCATGACTTTAATGAGCGGTACCATGTGACCGCTGCAGGAAGGAGCAGGAGATCGTGGGAGAAGCAGGGGGGCTGCAGAGACCGCGCCGGTGGAGAGGTGAGTATAATCCGACACCCCCGCTCCCCCTCCCCCACCGACCCCCATATATGACCCGCGTATAAGCCGAGAGGGTGACTTTCAGCCCTAAAAAATGGACTGAAAATCTCGGCTTATACACAAGTATATACGGTAGGTTAAATCTATTCATAATATTCCGGCACTTAAAGAGAAGCAGAGAATGAACTTTTGTCTAAATCAGGTTGTTCTGCCTTCCTCCACGTATAGTGCTGTGTGGATTCCAGCATACAGCTAAACCTTTCATCCACTTCCCAGTAAAAAGACTGTATGGATTCTTAAATCTATATTTACTGAGATGATGATGTGAACTTTTGGTAGCAGTGAATGATGACAATGGACGATAATGATATGGACGATATGGAGCGGGACGAGATGAGCGGTAAAATCTACTAGGAAATAACATAACGTATATCAATACTGGCACATTACACAACACCAATAATACAGAGTGCTATTACATTAGTAACAGGAGTATTACAGAGGTTGCACAATATAACACATAAATGCAGTTAAGAGGGATATCTAAAGCAAACTTAGGCTGCCAGCATTGCACTACCCTAAACAGAAATGCATCTATCTACATGCTAGCTGGAAGATGCATTGAACCATATACCTTGCTCATAAGACACTGTACGGTGGCTGCATAATGGATAGCAAGTACAGATACATTGCACAAACACATAACTGTATTAACTCTCACCGGAATCCACTTGACAGGAGCAGTGATTTGTAGGAAGAGCCAGGAACACGTGTGTGTAAACTCAGAGATCCAGGGGGAAAATGGCTAGCCCGGGAAAACTGAAGGGGCGGTTCTAATCAGAACAAGCTGTTAAAGAGAGAGGCTCCTTAATCCAGGAGCAGGAAAAAAAGGGGACAACTAATGACATCTAATGGTCATAACTGGTACAGCACTTATGAAAATACTTGCTGCACATAAATGGGCAGAACACAGGTGATTGTAACAAAAAAGGCAATATTTTTTTCTCATATTACCATCTTTATTGAAAAAAACAAAATAGGCAAACTTGCACTTTTCACACTGACCACTGGGGCTTTCTTGACTCGTATACTTCCTGTCCTATCAGGAAAGGTTTACAGCAGGCTCTTATTATCAGAGGCAGGATTACCATGAGAGGTAACACCTCTATACAGAGCTGATAGCACAGGATCCACCAATCACAGAAAGTGATGTCACAGCTGACCCTGCTCCTCCTTCCCTCACAATTACATTTGCTCAGACTCATGAGACACTTCAATATAAAAGATAGAGTCAATATATGACCACTGTAGCTCTGTACATGTGTTATTTCCTAAAACAATTGGAAGTTAGAGTTTAAAAAAAAAACATTGACCAGTGAGAAAATTGCAAGATTTTTTTTTTTTAATACAGATTGTGAAATGTAAAAAAAAGCATGTTCAAAAATGTTTAAAATGGACACATAACACAAAAACCTGATCTAAACTATAGGTTCTTTTTTGATAATAGCTTCCCTTTAACAGCGGCTAAATGTCTTCATATATTTTTATTACAAAAGTGAACATAACACAATATATTGGGGTCTTCTACACAATTTCCCAGGGCCAACATCATCATGCCACTAAAAACAATCCTCTGAGAGACTAAATAAAAATATGTGCAGCCTAAGAATTTTAACTGGTTACTTTGCTATTATCGTTATTCCATAGTGAGTACTATAATTAATGCAAAGACTTCACAGAACTGCCAGGTCATCTTAAAGCACTACTCCAGCATTTGTTTTTCTTTATTTTCACTGCTGGAGTGGTGCTTTAAGCCCCCTGCTTCCTGTCATACACTCACCCTTGAGCGTCTTCACCATTCTTCAGTCCTGCGATGCCATTTTGGGAGTCGGTTTCTGACTGGCAGGAAGTCAGAAGCTACGTCACAAGCTCTCAATACAAATGTATGAGAGCCAGAACGGGGCCAGAACAAGGTTCTCATAGACTTACATTGATTAGTGACCTCTGGTTCACTCCATGAAACACTGGAGCAAGCGGTAGCTTACAAACTAGGAGATGGACTGGAGTGGCGGTGAAAATGGATGAAAATTCTGGAAGGTGAGTATAAGACAGGGGAAGGACACTTGGATTCTTAACACCTCACCAGCGGTGAACTAAAAAAGATGCTGGAGTGGTGCTTTAATCACTAATTATGTGGTATAATGTTATATATAATTCCGAAAATTGGAAGTTAAAGAGCTGAGCAAAGTTATCATTTGTTGAAAGGATAGTACTCAGCTTTCTTCAGCAATCACATGGATAACGGATAAAGTGGCGCTGTGCATGTGCAATCATTTGGTCCATTTAATGGGTGACTTTAATGTCCTATTCTCATGATTAGTGGGGAGCTCAGTAATGAAACTGCAGGCGATCAGTAAATTGTCACCTATCCTTTCAATGATAGGCGAGAATAACCCTGTAACATTTGCTACATAAGTATATTTTACTATTAATAATATATTGGCTTGTCAATCCGATAGAAATCTATCTTTTTAGCTAATTATAATGTATTATGGGTGACAGGAGCTTTATTTATTTGTGAAGACTTTCATTAAACTACCAAAGCATCTGTTTGTCGAGTCTGGCATCATTAGGGCATGAACGCAAGCTGTTGCCATATGGTTATAATTTGAGCATCCAAAGTCAATATGCTCACTTTAAGGTTAGCGCTTCTCGGACACATTTACTTAGTGCTACATATAGCAGTGTTTCATTCCTGCTACGTTTAGTAGAAATCATCATCTGCTATCAATGCCGGCCACGGGCTGGCATTCATAGCAAATCAGCAATGACAAGCACAGGTGGTCTTCTGCAGATCCCAGTTGTCATGCCATCCATCGGCGCCCCACAATCATGTGATAGTAGAGCCCATGGGCGGGGTTTCTGACACACTTTCGGCACGATTATGTTAATTGCCATTGTCAGAGATTGACAGCGATATCTAACATGTTAACAGCCACGGGTCCACCTGCGGCTGTTAGGGGCACATGACAGCTGATCAAATCAGCTGTCATGTGCTGGAAAAGATTCAGGCTCAGTGCCTGAGGCTGCATCAAAGGGAGAGACACTACATATGACGTACCTATGCGTCATGGGTTGTGAAGGGGTTAATCACCATTTGAACTTTTCTTCTAATATAACTTCACACTGACTGTGTAGATTTCGGCCGGACTGTGCACTGGGTCTTCTTCTCCCTGTCTGTGATTCCTTACCCCTCTGCCTTTGTGTTGCGCAAAGATTTTGCAGCTTTTTCAAGTGACTTAGGCCAGATTTCAGGTGTAATTGCTTTCATAAATTGGCGCTATAGTCTCGGTCAGCGCTTCATACTATAGCATACCTGACTGCAGCAAGGGTCTGTTTCACACTGCCCATGGTTTAGGCAACAGAAATGTAATGCCTTAAATTTAATTTCCTTTAATTAACTATTTAATCAGGCTGACCAGAAGTCTATGTGCAAACTAATTACACATCTGGGTGGTGCCCTTTGTGTGAAGAGTCATGTAGACCCACGCCCCTTGTGCCTTCATTAAAGAGGTTGTCCATTATTTTGCATTGATGACCTATCCTTAGGATACTTGGAGGAGGGGGAAGAGTGTAATCCAGCATTACTGTCCAGGTAATTAAACGTTCCTTTTATTTATAATCCGTGAAAAGAAAAAGAAAAAAACAATAAAAACAACACCTGACACATTTCTGGCACGCACGGGGCCCTTAGGCCCCCGTCTCACATAGCGACACACCAGCGATCCCGACAACGATCAGGATCGCTGGTGTGTCGCTACATGATCGCGGCTGAGCGGCCAAACAGGCAGCTCAGGCAGCGATCAGGACAGCGACACTGCGGGTAACGTCGCTTAGTTACCCGCAGTGTACGTTGGATACCAGCACACTGATGCAGGGAGCTGGTAACCAAGGTACACGTCGGGTTTCCAGGCGCTGCGCGGTGCCTGGAAACCCGACGTGTACCTTGGTTACCAGCTCCCCTGCAGCAGCGCGCTGGTATCCAAGGTACACGTCGAGTTTCCAGGCACAGCCCCGCGCCTGGAAACCCGATGTGTACCTTGGTTACCAGGAGATCGCTGGTCTCCAGCCTGTCACACGCAGCGATGCGTGCTGGCCAGCGGGAGACCAGCGATCAAAAAAATGTCCTGACATTTCTGACACGACCAGCGACCTACGTGATCTGAATAAATTAATGAATTGATAGTGTATACTGTGCCTTGTGGAAGGGAAAACGTTTTTTTTCTTGTTAATAGCAAATTCGCGGACATTGCAACGATCTCCAGCACATTTGAAGAAGCCTTTGCTAGAAAGCCATGTTGGAGAAGGTTGCATTGACTTGAACATGCTGCAGAAGGCATATTTCCAAGTGACATGCCTCTTCGTGCTTCACATCTGCAGCCATTATTTAAAACTTGTCGCAAGATATTGTCCTGATTTACAATGGGCAAATATTTCAAAATAATATTTTTGGTTGTCTTTACATTGCTATATGGAGTTGAAAAAGTAATTGGAGAGATAGAATCACAATTATTAGTATTATTGATATTGTTGTGTAATAAATTGCTTCATGTTTTACATTTGATTTCTTTGAATGCTTTATTGATATTGAATCTTTCGTACCCCCTATCCTTTATCCTTTAATCTTTTTCATATGACAATTCAGAATAGAACGTTTCATCATTGGAGAAAATGTGTCTTGCTTGTGTGTATTCACCACATAGAATAGCCTGTATCGTGTGTCGTGGATGGAAACTAGTAGAGTTAAGCGAATATATTCGGAATCGGTCGCCAAATCAGAATTTGCCATATTGGTGCCCTATTCGTGCCAAATTTATGTTTGACGATCGACTTCAAACATATTCGGACATTTCTACTCCCATTGACTCCAATGATGTTTGGCTGTGTTCGGCGAATATTGCAAATACAATATTCGCCGCCCATCGTAATCGGAACTGAATTTTGAAAAATTCGCTCAACTCTAGAAACTAGACGGTAGTAATGTTTTGCTCCCTGTGTTTTCTATACAATGAGGTGTAAACCCCATGTGAAATGGAATTTCCAGATAATGTAATATCCAAGAAGTTAATGTGATTGGAAGGATGATCTGTCATTAGTCATACAATAACTAAAAACAGAGATATGTCGGAAAAGCGTACAATATTTTTTCTTTTGCGTTACTTGTAACCTTTTTAAAGATGTAACAATAAAATTTGGAATTTTTTTTTACCAAATCAGGAAAAAAATGGCTGGAATTTTTGTACTTCCTTAGAAAATAATGTGCCAAGTTCTCTTTAAATATGAATTAATGACGTGTATAAATGTTGTGGTGATGGAGGGGCCTCTGGAGTCCATTTTGACCCAAAGTATCTCAGCACTAGACTATTTTAAGCCATTTTTATGATATTTGTTTCTAGGGAAGTTGCTTGGCAAACATATTGTGGCAGATGTGATCGCGGTCATATACCTTGATATGGCATGCTTAACAGTGTGACAAAAAAGTACAAATCAATATTATACTTTTTTGTTCATATGTAATTTAAAAAGTTTATATAGATCTGATTTGCAATTTTGCCTACATGAGTTCAGATTTCCAATGCCATCACAGCATGCGGCATACATAACATTAAATGGGACCATAATTAGACAGTCATTTCTAGAGACGTTTTGTTATAAGTATTTTATTTTTTGCATTATGCAAGATATTTAGCTCTTAAAGCTGTAAGTGGTTTATGACTGACTTCAAATAATCATAAAAGGTCTTCTCACATTAATGAGAAAGTGAGCACCAGAAGCCTTCCCTACTAGTTCTCTCAAAAGATTTCCGTTCTCGAATCAATAGAATTAAAAACTAGATATGAGGTCGCTATTTGCTTTTTATCGTTAGAACATTTAGGCAGTAAGCCGTAAGCTTTTCTACGTCATTGCACTAAATATTCACGTTTATCAGCTTTTAGTGCAGAACTGAATAAAAAAAGATAGAAAGAAAAAGACTGAACGTTAAATGGTCAAGACTAGAGTTGAGTGAAACAGGTCGGTCAACTTTCGCCAAAGTCGGGTTTCGTTGGCCGAAACACGACCATAGCGTGAGGTCGGCCATGCGGTCGTCAAAACGAGCACCAAAGTCGAGTTTCCCAGAATGCTTTCAGGCGCCTTTTTTCAGCCAATGATCAAGGACGTACACTGTGGGCAACGAGATGACATGTGCAGCGTCCACCACCATCTTAGAGAAGGGCATTGCAGTGATTGGCTTGCTTTGGGGGGCATCATAGTGTCTATAAAAGCCCTGACCGCCAACTGCCATTTTACTTCTGCTGATCTTAACAGTAGGGAGAGGTTGCTGACGCTGTTTATCAGTAGGGAGAGAGTTAGGGCTGGAAAGAGAAGTTCTTATGTGCTTGTGCTGATAGCAATTGTGCTGTACAGTTAGTGTACAGTGACGGGAGGATTTTCTGGTGTGCATCAGCACTGGTTATAAGGCTGCCTGATAGCTGTATTGCTGTGTGTACACTGCTGTGCAGACTCCTTTTTACACAGCACTGGTACTTTTATTCTTTTTTTCTACACAGTTACTGAGCGTTCATTTTTTCCCATACCGTATAGAGCTGTACGCACCTCACACACTACCGTGTACCGGCTGGTCTCACGGACAAATACATGCTGACTATCTGTGTGTGACTCCGGAAATAAATACAGAGATTTACAATTTCCCCTACTCTGTATATAGCTTTTTGCTTCTGATACAGTACCCTTTTTCTGCTTTTTGTATTCTGGTCCAATCCATACTGAGTGAGCATCTGTGTGTTACTCCGGAAATATATACGGAGATTTAAAATTACCCAAACACTGTATACAGCTGAACGCTACTGATATAGTACCCTTTTTCTGCTTTTTGTATTCTGGTCCAATCCATACTGAGTGAGCATCTGTGTGTTACTCCGGAAATATATACGGAGATTTAAAATTACCCCAACACTGTATACAGCTGTATGCTTCTGATACAGTACCATATATCTGCTGGTATTTTGGGTACATGAGGAAGTATGGTGGAAGTGGATGTGGGCGAGGGGCCAGCTGGTACTGATGGTGGTGGTGCTGCATTTGCTGGTAGTGCCAAAGGCACAATAGCACCTAAGGCAGGAGGTGTTGAGCCTGCATCATCGTCTGGCTCCAAAAGACCTGGAAAGCTCCCTTTTCTGGGAGTAGGTAAACTGCTTTTAAAGCCAGAGCATCAGGAACAGGTTTTGGCTTACATTGCCGAAACAGCCTCCAGCTCTTTCGCCTCCTCTTCTGAAGTTTCAAAAAATGCAAGCACTGAGTCGTCAGTGCAGGCTCCTGGTCAGGAACAACACCTTCACTTGTGTCCTTCACCCCCACCAAAAGTGAAGGATGCGGCAGGCCACACTTCAGATTACTCCATGGAGCGCTATTCACATACCATGCCTGGGTTATCAAGTCAACTCCTGAATTCCCCAGTCCAAGATGAATCTGACATGAAGTGCACTGATGCACAGCCACTGCTATATGATTCTGCTGGTACATTCACCCAGAGCACTACATTGCCCTCGCAGTCTACTGAGCCAGAATCTGACCCTTGTGAAACTCAGGTGCCACTTCCTGTATACTATACCACCTTACACAGAGGAAGGTGCAGATGAAATTGAAGAGGAGGTGATGGATGACCCAGTTGTTGACCCAGATTGGCATCCATTGGGGGAAGAGGGTGCCGCTGGCAATAGCTCAGAAGAGGAGGAGGATCCGCAGCAGGCATCGACATCGCAGCTGCGGTTACCTGGCAGGCCTGTAGCAGTCCAAAACCGTGCTAAAAAAACCAAAAAGAGTTGCAGGACAGCTTGGCCAGACGGTCAAATTAGCACAGTGTGCAAGCCCTGAAAATTTATCCCATAGTTGGAAGAGTGCAGTGTGGCACTTTTTTGACCAAAATCCTATTGATGAGGCAAAGGTTATCTGTAAGAAGTGCGGAAGGACCTTTAGCGAGGGAAAAATCTCTGAAAATTGAATACCAGTTGCATGCTTAGACATGTAAACACCATGCACTTGCAAGCGTGGATGGACTACAAAACCTCACTGGCTTTGAACGCCTACATTGCCAAACTGATCTCATTAGAGATGATGCCCTTCCGTTTGGTTGAAAGCGCAGCATTCCGAGAGCTCATGGCGTACGTTGTCCCACTCTATGACCTACCCAGTCGGCACTTCTTTTCTAGAAAAGCCATCTCTGCCCTCCACCTGCATGTGAAAGACCACATAGTCCATGCACTCAAACAATCAAGTGAGTAGAAAGGTGCACCTCAGAACAGATGCATGGGCCAGTAGGCATGGCCTGGGCCGTTACGTGTCCTTCACTGCGCACCGGGTTAATGTGGTGGATGCAGGGCCCACAGGGTACAGCGGTGGTGGGACAGTGCTGCCTAGCCCACGGTATAGGCAACAGTTGGCTGTAGGCGTTCGACCCTCCTCCCCTCTCCTCCTCCTCCAGAAGCAAAATCTCGTCGACAGAGCGCAGTCGCAGGAGCACTCCTCCGCAGCTGCCAGTGTTGCACACGAGGTGTCCCACTATCGAACAGCTAGTGGTAAGTGTCAGCAGGCTGTTTTAAAGATAATGTGTTTGGGCGACAACAGACACACCGCGGAGGAACTGGCCGACTACTTGCAGCGAGAAACTGAATCATGGCTGGGCAGTCTACATCTTGAGCCAGGCAAGGTAGTCAGTGATAATGGCCGTATTTTTGTGGCGGCCATAGCCCTGGCAAAACTCAGACACATACCTTGCCTGGCTCACACCTTGAACCTGGTGGTGCAGTGCTTCCTAAATATCCGGAGTTAACAACCCTGCTCCATAAGGTGCGAAAACTGTGCTTGCACATCCGTCGCTCGCCCGTAGACTCCAGTCGTATGCAGAGGCTGCAGCGATCGCTCCACCTCCCCAAGCACTGCCTAATCATAGACGTTGCAACAAGGTGGAACTCCACCATGCACATGGTTGAGAGGCTGTGCGAACAGAGGCAGGCTGTAATGCATTTGTGGGAGGATACACGGGCAGGCAGTTTGAGGGCAGACATGGAGTTGTCGGGTGTGCAATGGGCAAAGCTGAAAGACCTCTGTAAAGTCCTTCAGTGTTTTGAGGAATGCACACGGCTGGTAAGCGCAGACGACGCCATCATAAGCTTGAGCATCCCACTTATGCGTCTGCTCATGCAAACTTTGACGCACATTAAGGATCAGGCGGCTGCATCGGAGGAGGAGGGAAGCCTTGATGACAGTCAGCCATTGTCTGCTCAGGGAACTGTTCTGGACGAGGTGGAGGAAGAAGAGGAGGAAGAGGAGGGGGATGATTATTTTGGGGAGGAGGATGCTTCCCAGAGGCAAGAGAAAATGGTGGCTTGCCAAGGTCAGGTACAGGGTTTGTGCGTGACTGGAGGGATGTGGATTTGGCAGAAAGTGCTTCACCACCCACCACTGGCAGTGCATAATTAACACCTGGAACATTGGCCCACATGTGTGATTATGTCTTGCGGATCCAAAAAAGGGACCCCCGCATTGCCCAAATTATGAAGGATGGCAACTACTGGTTGGCCAGCATCCTCGATCCACGCTATAAAGGCAAATTACAGAACATCATGCCACAGGAGAACCTAGAGCTAATATTGGCGAACAAACAAGCAACTCTGGTAAACCGTTTGTTAGAGGCTTTACCAGCACACAGCAGCGGTGCAGGTTCTACCACGAGCCGTACTGGGCAACATGGAAGAGGTGTTGGTGGTGCACACAGCCGAAGTGGCGTTGGAGACAGGTGTTTCATGACCATGTTTGTGAACTGATTTCTTGAGGACCGCTCACACGACTGGTAATACTGAATCGATTGCAATAGACAGGAGACAGCAGTTGTCAACTATGGTTCAAAATTACCTCTCCTCACCTATCGATGTTCTCCGTCACAGTTCATTCCCCTTTGACTACTGGGCCTGTAAACTGGACACCTGGCCTGAATTGGCACAATATGCCATACAGGAGCTCACTTGCCCTGCTGGTAGTGTGCTATCAGAAAGAGTCTTCAGTGCTGCTGGATCAATCCTAACAGAAAGAAGGACCCGGCATTGACTTGCATTGGGGTCGGGTTTCGCTTTTTTGTCGACCGCCGACTTTTGCCGCGAGCTAGTCGGCCAATCTCGTTCGACTCGACTTTTGGACCCGAAAAAAGGCAAAGTCGCTCATCTCTAGTCAAGACAGAATGAAGAATTGTTTAAGTAAGGGATTAAATTAGATTACTGTATATTAAGGCCTCATATTCCCCCCGTCCGTATGCACTAAAAGGACATATTGACATTATGGAGGGAGGTCTTTCCCTCTTGTGAACCTTGTCAATAAGTCAGAATGGAAAGCCGCACTAGTGGCATACAGTGGTGGCCAAAAGTATTGGCACCCCTGCAATTCTGTCAGATAATACTCAGTTTCTTCCTGAAAATGATTGCAATCACAAATTATTTGCTATTTTTATCTTCATTTAATTTGCTTGCAAGGAAAAAAACACAAAAGAGAATGAAGCAAAAATCAAATCATTGATCATTTCACACAAAACTCCAAAAATGGGCCAGACAAATGTATTGGCACCCTCAGCCTAATACTTGGTTGCACAACCTTTAGCCAAAATAACAGTGAACAAGCGCTTCCGGTAACCATCAATGAGTTTCTTACAATGCTCTGCTGGAATTGTAGACCATTCTTCTTTGGCAAACTGCTCCAGGTCCCTGATATTTGAAGTGAGCCATTTTGAGATCTCTCCACAGGTGTTCTATGGGATTCAGGTCTGGACTCATTGCTGGCCACCTTAGAAGTCTCCAGTGCTTTCTCACAAACCATTTTATAGTGCTTTTGGAAGTGTGTTTTGGGTCATTGTCCTGCTGGAAGACCCATGACCTCTGAGGGAGACCCAGCTTTCTCACACTGGGCCCTACATTATGCTGCAAAATTTGTTGGTAGTCTTCAGACTTCATAATGCCATGCACACGATCAAGCAGTCCAGTGCCAGAGGCAGCAAAGCAACCCCAAAATATCAGAGAACCTCCGTCATGTTTGACTGTAGGGACCGTATTGTTCTTTTCTTTGAATGTCTCTTTTTTTTTCCTGTACACTCTATGTTGATGGTTTTTCCCAAAAAGCTCGACTTTTGTCTCATCTAACCAGAGAACATTCTTCCAAAACGTTTTAGGCTTTCTCAGGTAAGTTTTGGCAAACTCCAGCCTGGCTTTTTTATGTCTCGGGGTAAGAAGTGGGGTCTTCCTGGGTATCCTACCATACAGTCCCTTTTCATTCAGATGCTGACGGATAGTACGGGTTGACACTGTTGTACCCTCAGACTGCAGGGCAGCTTGAACTTGTTTGGATGTTAGTCGAGGTTCTTTATCCACCATCCGCACAATCTTGCTTTGAAATCTCTCGTCAATTTTTCTTTTCCTTCCACATCTAGGGAGGTTAGCCACAGTGCCATGGGCTTTAAACTTCTTGATGACACTGCGCATGGAAGACACGGGAACATTCAGGTCTTTGGAGATGGACTTGTATCCTTGAGATTGCTCATGCTTCCTCACAATTTGGTTTCTCAAGTCCTCAGACAGTTCTTTGGTCTTCTTTCTTTTCTCCATGCTCAATGTGGTACACACAAGGACACAGGACAGAGGTTGAGTCAACTTTAATCCATGTTAACTGGCTGCAAGTGTGATTTAGTTATTGCCAACACCTGTTAGGTGCCACAGGTAAGTTACAGGTGCTGGTGATTACACGAATTAGAGAAGCATCACATGATTTTTCAAACAGTGCCAATACTTTTGTCCACCCCCTTTTTTAGGTTTGGTGTGGAATTATATCCAATTTGGCTTTAGGTCAATTCTTTTTGTGTTTTTTCATTAAAGACAAATTAAATAAAGATAATACCAAAGAATTTGTGTTTGCAATCATTTTCAGGAAGAAACTGAGTATTATCTGACAGAATTGCAGTGGTGCCAATACTTTTGGCCACCGCTGTAAATAAATCAACTTCCATGCCCATGTTACAGAAAACAGAGTAGGCTGCCATTTCCAAAAACCATTAAGTAAATAAATAGGTGCTGGATGGCGTGATGAAGGAACAGCCACCATCTTGTATATGGGACATAATGCTCGCTTCATGTCTGAGATTGGCCTGTACCAGCCTCCATTTTGTCTGAATTCACAGGGCCACATGCAGCTGGCTGCACCTGGCCCCCATGGCCTGTGGGCATATTCAATACAACAGGGTTTAGTGTCCACTGTAAATAACCAGGTCCTTTTAGTATGCTAAATAGATCAGGCCAAAAACAGGACTTCAAAGTGTGCATGGGGACTGGGGATGCCTGGGGGCTTCAATTAGATTATACCTGTCAGCTAGACACTGAAAACACCTCCATTGTCTCCCCAGCCACTATGACTTCATTCTAGGATTATGAATTATGAGCACGCCTTTCGAGGTACAGTCTCATAAAAATATCTGCGTGATCCTGCGGACCTCGGGCATCTGACAGTGTGACTCCCGAGTCGGTGATGGCTTGGGGACCTGAGATATAGAGATTGGGTCACCGTGGAGGGCCAAATGGGCCAGATTTGATCTCCACGCGACAGGCAAAACGAACTGCATCCACTGGTACCTCTTGTGTCCTGATCCGATCGTCCTGGAGAAAGTTAACCCCTTTCTTAGATATTGGGAATAAATTCTGCAGGGAGCTAAGGGTGGAGATTATTAGCCCACCCTCTGGCACCGAGGGGAGGGACCTAGCAGGTATAAGAACTGTGAGCGGATGGCAGACCCTAGCTATTCTCACAGAAGAACAAGACGATGAAGATCTAAGAAGGAACAAGGGACAGATCTGCCAAGGGAGCAGCAGCACACATTTTGGGGACTGTGCAGCAACTAAGATTCGCACCTGTGGTTCGCAGAGCTCCCGGCGTCCACATGCAACCTACAGCCTGGTAACATTGACCTCTAGCTTAATACCTCTAAACCTTGTACCTTATTGTAATATTTTACTCTGACTGCAAATCCACTGTAATTCCGTTGTATAGCTTAGTGTATATTTCTGTAATTATCTAGTGCACCCTTAAGGCAATTAAACCATAATATTAATTTTGGGCTGATGCTTTTACTCTGATCACGAATCTTGGAATACCCAGTGGGTAACAGGACATCCTCCCCGGCGGCCATTTGCTCTAGGTGCAGTTCCCTTACTGACCTGAGAGACAAAGGGGGCACCAGAGAGCTGAGCCTGTGTAGTTACGTCACATTGGTAACGTGGGAGGAATCGGGGTTGTCCTCCACAGATGGTATGGCTGAAATAGCAAAGAAAAAAAATACAGCAGCACACTGCTTAAATATATGAAATCTTAACTGCATGGCTGCAATGTAGACCACACTTTAAAATGCAAATGATGCCCTATACTAATAGATATACCTCTTTTTGGCCTAGGCTTCCAAAATAAACTCTGAGCAAGTGGGATCCAGTTAGGCCACGTGCACACATTGAGCATTTGGTGAGGTTTTTACCGCAGTATTTGTAAGCCAAAACCTGCCCAGGAGTGGGAGAAAAATGCCAAAGTGGTGACGTGTTTCTATTATACTTTTCCTCTGATTGTTCCACTCCTGGTTTTGGCTTACAAATACTGAGGTAAAAAAACTCAAAAAGTGAATGTGGTCTTATATTCTGCTCTAATTAAAGAGAATCTGTCAGCAGGATTCAAGGCAGATACATTGGGTTAGGAAAATTGTGAAGGCCATACTGGATTATATTGTACATGTGCGTTCATGTCCCCAGTTACGACACTCCTGGATATGTGTTCATGTATCTCATTAATGGGAGCATTGATCTGTTTGTGGTGACCTGAGCATTTTGTGACCTGCTGATAATAAGTAGCTTAGTTGTGCTGTTCCTATCTTCAGCTTCAGAGTCAAATTACCTTTGTCAAGGGCAGATTGAATATTTTTCCTCTGGACCTGGTGAAAACGAAACGGATATGACATTAACCTCAGCGGGATGCTAAATGTAGCGTAACCTAATCAAAATGATCTGCAGCTACAATGCTGGTACTCAGCCCTTGAGTGGGACGTCAATCTGAAGTACGTTTGGCTGGGTGCAGTATAGTTTATGCTGTGGATTATGATTTTATGCCTTCCAGCACTGGGGTCTGGGTTCAAATCCCATCAAGGTCAAAATCTCAAGGACTTTGTATCTTCTCCTCATGTCGGGTGGGTTTCCTTCAGGTACTTTGGTTTCGTGCCACACTCAAAAGACGCACTGAGTCTAGATTGTGAGCCCCATCGGGGATGGTGCCAATAATGTCTATAAAGCGCTGTGGAATTAATGGCGCTATATAAGTGAGTAAAATAAAAAATAAATTAATATGGCTGTTTTTGTACATCCATTCATTCAAAGCAAAATGAGGAGTCAGAGCTTTTTTTTTTCTTGTATTTTGTAACTTTGCCAGATTTCTTTTTGTTATGAAGAACTGATTATTGTAGCAGAGGTGTAAGAGCTTTCTTTAACTGAGATAGAATAGTCTCCAAAAATTAGAGGATACTATTTATACTATTTTCTATCCATTCCAAAGAATAGGTGATAAATGTATGAATGGTGGGAAAAAAAGACTGCTGGATCCCCCCACTAATTATGAGACTATTATCCCAAACACATGCTTCTCCATTTACACCTATTTTTTTAATACATTTTTATTACATTTTTGAAAATTATAACAAACATAACAATACAATCCTAAAGGTCCCCACCTCCCTCCCCATCTGGGACCCCAAACAGTCCTTCAAGAGGGTAAATGTTTGCTTATCCCTTGTATGACATATGTCTTCTATGTCAGAAATTCAAAAGCCCATTGTACATGTTCAGTGTCTATCCAACCTCTAGTGTGAATCTGACATAGGAGGAATATAGCAAATATGTGTGACATCTGTATTGGTGCCTGTCCTTCCTGTTTTTGCTCCTGTCTCTTGAAACTCTACTTCTGTTTCTTCATGGACTTGTAGTTCCATCTTGGCTTGGAGATTGACAGTTAACTTCTGACAGTGTTTGCTCCCTGCTGTGTCGCTTGGCTGGGACTGCAAGCTATTTAACTGAGTTGAGTTGAATGAATTAATTAGCTTCAGTGAACTTCTGGTTATCCTGCTTGCATTGACTGTAGACATTCCTAATTTTGATTTTGGCTTGATTTTTTTTTCTACTGTTCAACCTGGTTCTAACTCAGCTCCAGGACCACTGTCTTTCCTCCGGCCAGTAGGCCATCTGTGTTAGAAATCAAGTGGACCCCATTGTTATATATCAACTAAAACTATCACCTTGTTCAGTGCCTGTACTGTATTCCATAAATGCTTATATATCCCCCTGACTCTCCCTGTATACCCACCAAAAACTGTTCTAAGGTCTCCAACCCTGTGTGGTAATCCGGTCGATCGGGTCCGATGGGCGTGGTTTCAGGCCTCTCCATCCTTTTCACCATCGGCTGCTGCTCACCGCCCTCCTTCTTTGACGTTGATGATGCCTCGCGTCATCCACATTGCCAGGCGTGCTGCAGTGCGCAGATGCTGGGAAAGATCAGGGAGGCCCAGTGCCTGCCCACTGCAGGACTTTGCTCTGCCCTCAACAGGGCAGATAAGTACGCCAGCGCAGGAGCGCGATGCCGAGCAGACTGTATGAATGATGCCGGGACGCATCATCCACATGAAGTAAGCAGGAGGATGGCATCGCAAGAAGATGGGAGGTGCTGGACCAAGAAAAGCGACATCCCTCGCACCGGACCATCCCACAGGTGAGTATAATAAAAGTTATTTTTCTTCTCTTACAGGTTAGGCTGGGGTGGATGTACAGCATTATAGAATGCTGTATATCAGCCCTGAAAGGCAGTAGCCGTAACTTGTATCGGCCAAATCTGGTGACAGGCTCCCTTTAAGCAATGCTGGGTGGACTAACATTAAAATAATTACATAGACTTTGACTATTGTGCATTCATTTCTGCCCTTTGGAGTTTTTAATAATCTTGTAAATATTTTTTTCACATTTGGTTAGTTTTCAAAAAATTACAAAATTATTACATTATATTAAATGTTTTAATGGAAATATTAAATATTACAAATATTAAAATATTAAGTTATATTTAACTACTTTAATTAGCTTAAACAGTGAATTATTGTATGAATTATTGGAGACATTTTAGAATCTAATGAGTGAACCCCTTTAATAGACTTGCATCAATGATTGCATTAGGTCATTAATGGTAGACAGCTGAACAGCCCTTTAAATTTTATATTCCAGATTTACCAGAATTTTCCTCATCAGAATTTTTAGCAGTTCACAGATGCAGAAAAAAATGTTCTTATCTTTGACATAATATGATGCAGTAATCACAAACGCCTCTGCTTGTTGGAAATAAAGTAGCACTTCCTCAGTGTTATGTGTTGTTTTACGTCATTAATGACCCATGAAAGTGTGAAAGGGCAAAATGTCAACATGCCCCAAGTATCTTTACAGAAGCGGAGGATGTTAAAGAGGGTCACATGTCACAATATGTCACACTTACATTACTTTTCATTAACTTTTTTTTCTCTTTCTAATTTTTTATTTTCATTATTTTTAACTTCCTTATCTGACTGTCTAGAGACCAAAAAAAAATCTTTTCTCAATAGAAGAAAAAAAAGGAACAGTTTCAACTCACGAAAAATTAGTTCTCACATTCATGGACAGATACAGTATGCTGTGTAACACATGTCTAGGGTGACAACTTTGGCCATGTGGTGTAGAATTACCTGAAATGGGGCTCCTACATAGGATATAGATTATGGCAGTTGTCATTACCAGTTAGTTCATCATTATAGAAAAAGAATTATGACACTGTACACAATAGGGCATAGTTATCAAAGCTGTCTGGAAGAAAACTGCTACCAATCAGAGCTCAGCTTTCATTTTATAAACAACTCTGATAAAATGAAAAATTGCGTTGTGATTGGTTGCTAGGTGCTACAAAGACAGTTTTCCTTTAAGACAGATTTCATTTTGGGGATACGTGGTGAAGTGGTGTTCCAGTGAGTGACTTGTGCATGTTGCAGATAAAACTCCACTATTTCCTGCTACTCCACGCACAGTATCTCCAGCATATGCATGGTGGAGTTCCATCTTGTTGGTACGTCACATATGAGGCAGTGAGCTGGAAAGAAGTGATGCTGCAGACAGGCGAGCAGCAGCAGGGTGAGAACGCCGAAAGAGTGCACACACTGCACACACTTTCAGCAGCAAATCAGACATATTTGGGAAGTTGTTCAGGAAGCTGTGCACCACCAAGTTCAGTACATGTGCAAGACAAGAGATGTGATTCAAACCGGCCGGGCTTGAGGTTCCCAAGCGCCACAACCATACATCTGTCTGCTGTTTGATCCCCATCCACAGCTCCTGTGTGGTGTGAATCTCTCCACTAAACAAATGAGTTGCAGAACAGCCTGCTGGCATTTCTGTCTGTGCTGAAATTGGTCGTGCATTAACACCACCAACTCACTGTAACCAGATGAGGAGGTGGTAGAGGAAGTCGAGTATGAGGAGGAGGCAACATGTAACTTTGTACCTTTTCAAAGTTAGGCTAGTCATTGAGCACTTTAGCAATACGTTTGCTGAGATGTACATTCCCCAAAGGCACATCTGTGTGGATGAGTCTCTAATACAGTTAAAGGGGAGGCTCAAATTCTAGCAATACCTGCCCAGTAAGAGGGCCAGGTATGGAATTAAGCTTTACAAACTGTGTACACCCACAGGTTTAGGGTTTATGAAGGGAAAGACACCCAGATTCAACCCCCTGAATGCCCCCCTGTCCTGGGGGTAAGTTGGAAAGTTGTTTGGGATTTGGTGCACCCACTGCTGGATCAAGGTTATCAACTCTATGTTGATAACTTTTAGACTAGCATCCCATTCTTCAAGTCCCTCTCTATGTGAGCTACTGCTGCATGTGGTACTATCCACGAAAATCAGAGTGGCCTCCCTAGGATGCTAATTGGGCTGCTGCTTAGAAAGGGTGAGAGCAGAGCCCAATGTACTTGTAGCAACAACATGATGATGGTCAAGTACAAGGACAAGAGGGATTCCCTTTTCTTGACCATCACACATGGTGATGGCAGCAACCCCACTGCTGTACGAGATATCTCTACACAGGTCCACAAACCAAACTGTGCACTAGAGTACAACACGGTCATGGGGAAGTTGATCTCTGATCAAGTCCTCCAGCCATACAGTGCCATGAGAAAAGCCAAGGTGTGGTACAAGAAGCTGGCCGTGCACATCGTATAGATGACAATGTATAACTCTTTCATGCTATCACATGTGCAGGCCAGACATGGACCTTCCTTCTCTTACAGGAAGTAGTAATCAAGGCCTTAATATTTGGCAGTAAGGAAGGAGCAGGCCTCAGTACTTCCAGAACTGAAGGTGCCTGTGTAGTACTGGGGCAACATTTCCCAGGTGAGGTCCCTCAAAACTCAAAAAAAGGAAGGTCGCAAAAAAGGTGTAAACTGTGTTACAGAAGATGGATACTAAAATACACCATTAATCAGTGTGACACCTGCCCTGACAAACCTGGTCTGCATATGAAAGACTGTTTCAGAGTCTACCACTCACCCATGGACTAATAAATTCATTTCTGACTTGCACAACTTACATATGCCAACCTGATGCACTCTACAAAACTCATATGCCAACTTGATACACTCTGCACAACTCATAAGCCAACTTGATGCACTCTACACTGCTCACGTATGTCAACCTGATGTACTCTACACAATTCACGTAAGCCAACTGGATGCATATTACACAACTCACGTATATCACCACATTAAAAAAAATGCATATACCAGGAAAACACTAGATCAATTCAAATATAGGGTCACTAATGGGGGGTTTCTGCTGTTTAGGCACATCTGGGACTCTCCAAACGTGACATGATGCTCGCAAACCATTCCATCAAAGTCTGCATTCCAAACGTCAAGCCTTCCTTTCCGTGCCCTGTTATGTGTCCAAACAGTAGCTTTCCCCTGGTATTAGTGCACTCAGGAAACATTACACAACAAATTTTGGGGTCCATTTTCTCCTGTTACCCTTGTGAAAATAAAAAATTTGGGGATAAAAGAACATTTTTGTGGAAAAAATTATTGTTTTTATTTTCACAGCTCATCGTTATAAATTTCTGTAAGGCACCTAGGTGAGGGGTTCAAGGTGCTCACCACACATCTACATAAATTCCTTGAGGGGTCTAGTTTTCGAAATGGGGTCACTTGTTGGGGATTTCCATTGTTTAGGCACATCAGGGGCTCTACAAAAGCAACATGGCATTTGCTCTTGATTCGAGCCAATTTTGTGTTCAAAAAGTCAAACGTGATCTTCGTTTCCAAGATCTGCTGTGTGCCCAAACAGTAGTTTCCCCCCACATATGTGGTATTGGCATACTAAGGAGAAAATGCAAAACAATTTTTGGGTTCCATTCTCTACTGTTGCCCTCAAAAAAATGCTAAATTTGGGGCTAAAAAATATTTTTATGTAAAAACTGTGATTTTTTTTACTTTCACGACTCTACGTTATAAACTTCTGTGAAGCACTTGTGGGTTCAAGGTGCTTACCACACACCTAGATAAATTCCTTTGGGGGTTTAATTTCCAAAATGGGGTCATTTGTAGGGGTTTTCTACTGTTTAGGCACAACAGGGGCTCTCCAAACACGATATGGTCTCTGCTCTCAATTTCAACAAATTTTGTTTTCAAAATGTCGAAAGGTGCTTCTTCGATTGCAATCCTTCCGAGCTCTGCCATTGCCAAAACAGTAGTTTTCCCCCCCATATGGGATATCTGCATACTCAGGAGAAATCGCACAACAATTTTTGGGGTCAATTCTCCTGTCACCCTTGTAAAAACAAAAAGTTGGGACTAAAAGTACATTTTTATGGATAAAATAGATTTTTTTATTTTCACAGCTCTACATTTTAAACTTTTGTGAAGCACTGGTGGGATCAAGGTGCTCCCTACACATCTAGATAAGTTCCTTGGGGAGTCTATTTTCTAAAATGGGGTAACTTTTGAGGGGTTGCAACTGTTTAGTCACACCAGTTTCCCTCTAAACTTGACATGGCGCTTGCTTTCAATTCCAGCCAATTTGGCATCCAAAAAGTCAAATGGTGCTCCTTCCCTTCCAAGCTCTGCCGTGCACACAAACAGTAGTTTTCCCACACATATGGGGTATCAGTGAGCACAGGAAAAATTGCACATCAAATGTTGGTGTTTATTTCTCTTGTTACCCTTGTGAAAATAAAACAAATTGGGTCTAAAGTAAACAGTTTGTGAAACACAGCTAAATGTTCATTTTTCCTTCCACATTGCTTCAGTTCTTGTGAAGCACCTGAAAAATTAATAAACTTCTTGAATGTGGTTTTGAGCACCTTGAGGGGTGCAGTTTTTATAATGGTGTCATTTTTGGGTATTTTCTGTCATATAGATCCCTCTAATTCAGTTCAAATGTCATGTGGTCCCTAAAAAAATGTTTTTGTAAATTTTTGTTGGACAGATGAGAAATTGCTGGTCAACGTTTCACCCTTCTAACTTCCTGACAACAATTATGTTTCAAAAATTGTGAGGGTGTAAATTATACGTATGATAAATGTTATTTGTTATCTATTTCATTGATTTCTCTTGCATATGTATAGCACCCACATTTTCTGCAGTGCGCTACAGACATTGTAATCCCTCAATATCCCCAGGGGGCTTACAATGCTATACCTATCAGAAAATGACAACAGCACATAATATTCAGTCACTGATTGTGCAGGCTATCCATGAAAGCTTGGGGTATTTTTACGTCTGTTTTCTGCTGTATAAAAAATATTTCACAAATTAAGATCGCTGTTAGATAAAGAAAGTTTGAGACTGGTAGTATAGTTCACAAAGTTTATCTTGTCCGCGAATTTTGAAATGTGATTTATGACTTCAGACTTCAAGAAAAAAATAATCCAACTTTGAAACACTTACTGGAATAAACTTTGCAAACTACAGTCCCATCAGAGATTCTGTTCATATCAATCTTATTTGCCATGGGAGTCATTCTACAGTCCTGGATCACCAGCCTTTGCTTAGATAGCCGCAGTATATACAACTGACTGTCCTAACCTTTCTCTGGTATTAAAGCTACATGTAAATAACATATGATATTTAGCTAACGCTATTTTGATACAAAAGCGTAAAAGCCATCCCACCAATACAAGGTCTACCCATTGGGACTGTCCTAACCAGTCTCTAGTATTAAAGTGCCCTATTTCTATGGACTGTCCAGGAATTTCTGGACTATTGGCAACTCGGCTACACTTGTGTTGTGTCTAGTTTTTGTAACCAAAATTAGTGACTGTATCCTTTGTACTCCTATATCTCAGACACACAGGCTACCTAATTCCACCCTTTGTTATGGCCTCTGTATTTTTTTTATCATACTTGCTCTATAAGTAGCACCTAGAAAATGTGTGACATGCAAGGCATTTAAACGTAATTTTCAGGTCGAAGTCGTGAGAGATAATAATATAATACGAATATGAGTCACATTATCCGTCGCATTGGTCTACAATGTGGTTTCTATAGCAAACCACAATGCAGGTGTCACTAAAAAGAACAGTTACCACCTATTCTTTTTATTAGAAGAAAAGCTTTTATTCTGTAATCATTGTTAATTAATGAGCTTAGAGAGCTTTGTGAACTAAACACAGATCTATGACACCAAATTCATGTATTGATAGGCCAATTATAATCTACATAGCTAGCTGCTGGCTGCGAGTGTAAAATCATTCTTTACTATCTATCTATCTCTCTATCTAAGGTCCATGGTCAAATTCTTCACTGCTGTAGATGCACAACTTGACACAATGGACCCTATTCATTAATTAAAGGTGCATTTGTGCCTTTTTTTATCTAGTTTTTGGTGTTTTTTCACCTCTTTTTCATTTGCTTCTAATTCTTTTGATTTTTTACTTTTTTAAAGTTTATTTTATATGTAAAGAAGAAGCTAAGAAAGAAAACCGTGAGCACAACCTGAATGAAACTGGTGCTTTAAAGTCTAGGTTCCCACACCGGGTACTAATAATGAAAAAAGGCTTAAGCACTCAACTTAAAAGGTTTATTAGTAGTATCTCCAAACGTTTCGGTCAGAAAAGACCTTCATCAGTGACTACTGTAATAATAATATAAACGCATAAGAATATGTACAAACAAAATAAGAAACATTGCGATAAATAAAGTATATACAAAAAAGTGAGACACGGGTCACAGGACGGACAATAGAAAAAACGGTGGGTCAGCTCTGAGTATACCAAGACAGTCAAAATAGTATCCAAGAAGAATGAATGGGTAATAGTGCCATACCTTATTTTTATATAGAAGATAAAATCCTTAAGGGGTGTAGTTTCCAAAATGGGTCAATTGTGAGGGTTTTCTACTGTTTGGGCGCCTTAGGTGCCATGCATATGCAACATGTTGCCCGCAGTCTATTTACCTAAATTTGTGTTCCAAAAGTCAAATGGAGCTCCTTCTCTTCTGAACCCTGCCATTTTGTAGAAACAGAGGTTTCTAACCACATGTGGGTATCATTGCGCTAAGAAAGAACTAGGTAACAATTTGTGCTCTTCATTTTCTTGTGCTATTGCTTGAAAAAGTGAAAAATTTGGGGCTAAAGCTACATTTTAGAGTAAAAATTACAAGGTTTTTTTCATTTGAATTAATTCCTGAAGGGTTGAAGAATGTCCTAACAGCAGTTTGGAAATATTTAAGAGGTTTAGTTTTTAAAAAGGTATCAGTTTGGGGGAGTTTCCAATATATAGGCCCCACCAGGTTTATTTAAATCTGAATAGGTCCCTAAAGAAACAGATTTTGTAAATATCTTCAAAAAACTGAGAAATTGATGCTAAACTTTTAAACCTTCTAACATCCCAACAAAATGTTATTTATTAATTATCTTGTGCAGAATAACTAACTCATTTAAGGATACAAACATTTAAAGTTTGAAAATAGCAAATTTTTCTAAATTTTCACCAAAATTCTGATATTTTTACAAACAAATACAAAATAAGTACTATGTGTTACAAAAACCAGAATCGGTAGGATCCGTTGAAGCGTTCCAGAGTTATTACCACATAAGGTGAAACTGGTCAGATTTCAAAAATTTGGCCCGGTCATTAAGGTTAAAATTGGCTTAGGGGTTAATATAAAAAATCTTCTAAATGTCTTTTTTTTTTTTTTTTTTACACATTATGTATTTACTGGATGTATATAAGCTACTGTAGCCTGAAGGGTTCATACTGGCAAACATAATAAAGACTAGTCCAGAAATCTGGCTCTAGCTGTAATTTGAGCTCAGTCTGGTATCTTTTTTACCTTGTATATATTATTAGGACCCGGTTCTGATATGAGACGTGTTAACAAATGACTGTTTATAGTAAACTGTGTGATGTCAATCATTACACAATAACCTTCACCCACTAGTGCACAGGACACACATACTTCTTGTATAAATGGGATACATAAACCTACAAGCCTACAATACATAATTTCTTTTTAATTTCGGATCACAATCTTATTTCATAATAAAACAAATCATTCAGGATTTTTTGGTAATTTATTTATCAGGAAAGGAAGAAAGTGCACCGACCTAAATGTAAATGTATAATTAGATCGTAGGTGAATATAGGTGGCACTCACCTTTTGTAAATCTTGATAACTTGCATGTAGGTCACTTACTGTAGGACCATTAGGTGTTCAAAGGTGGATATCTTCTGTGGTCGGTATGCTGCAAATCCCTGGTAGCTATTATGTAACTCAGACCAAGTAACCATAGGAATGTTATCCAATAAACTTTTTACCAGGCAATTTGCGCTCCCGTAGGTGTAGGATCCAAGGCTTCTTATTATCCAAAAAAGGGTTTTATTGTTTATCAAGAAGAAGTACATACAACGTGTTTCGATAGTATAAAATGTCGGATGAAACTCAGATGACACTCAGTTGAAAATCTGATAAAGCTGAACAAAATCACTGATGAAACTAGGACCGTTTTTGTGCATGCAAAAAATAGACGTCTGAATGAGACCTTAAAGGTGGTGGATTTAGTTTACTTACAGAAAACCTTGTTACAGTTTTCCTTTAAGATGATGAAAGATGGTGATAGTGTTTCAATAGTTGGGGAGGAAGGAAGGTTTGTGGGTTGATTTCAGATGTACAGGCTCAAATATAAGACTATATACTATCTTTAGGCCTGGAGACCATATCTTCAGGACCAAAGTAAAAATATATTAAGATATTGTACAAGGTTTAAACATTATCTTTCACTTGAATATAAAATAGACTGTATACTGTACATCGTAGAATTGTGGACTTTTTACACTTGAAGACCTCAACTTCTACCATTCCATGTTTACTACCCATCACAAAACATCTACAAAACCACAACAAGTAGAACATGTCCAGAGATCTGTAAAATATTAGCCATTGAATCAACTATGAGGCTGTTTTCACGTTTGCACTGTTGTCTGTTTTTCGATGAATACATTTACATGATAATGAGTGATAATGATTTGTTTTCCCTGCTGTGATACTGGAGGGGAATTAAAGAGTTGCTGCCAGACTCACCCATATAACCTGTTTAGCAACAGCATACAGCTCACTATTGGCAGACCTGTTTAAAGTCACTGTCACACTTAGCGATCGCACCAGCGATCACGACAACAACACGACCTGGCAAGATCGCTAGTGCGATCGCTATGTGGTCGCTAGTTAGCTTCCAAACACAAAGATCTCATCAGAGATCAGCGATCTGTAAACGACCTCTGCGGTCGTGGGAAACCTAGTCCGCCTGCGCCGCTGGTAAAGTCATTCATAAGGTGTCACACTCAGCTCACCAGCGGGACACCAACAACCAAAAATGGCTCAGAATGTTCATGAACGATCAACGACATCGCAGCGGAGGCCACATCGCTGCACATGTCACACACAGCTGAGTCACTAACGAGATCGCTACTGCGTCATAAAATCGCTGACACTTTAGCGATCTCGTAGCAATCTCGCTAAGGGTATGCCACACTGAACAACATCGCTAACGGGATCGCTAAAAACGTCCTATTTAGCGATCCCGTTAGCGATGTTGTTCAGTGCGGCAGCTCAGCGACGGCTTCCTGCTGTGATCTCGCTCGTCGCTGGAATCGTTCCGGACCCTTTTTCTCGTCGGCGCTCCGTGGGTAAGTATAATCGCTAGTGTAGCACCTTTCTTAGCGATTTAGCGTACTTTTGTACCGCTAAAGTCGTTAAGGAGATCGCTAACCGCGATAGCGTCCTAACGACATCGCTAGTTAGGTAGCTACTAGCGATTAAAAACAATCCGCTAGCGATCTCATTAGTATGCGACGCTAACAAGATCGCTAGCGGGATTGTAGTGCAGTACCTTAGTGTGACAGTACCTTAAGGGTCCGCTTTCATGGACCGACCGATGGCATGATACGACCACTGATCGGTAAACTTTTACCAATTGGTGGTCATTTAAATGCCTGTTTACACAGACAGACCAGAGTAAGTGATGTGCACTCATCAATCTGTAGTAGATTTCCCAGTGCGCATAGGCTGCCATTATTCTTGGCAGTGCGAGTCCTGTTTACACGGATTGATGCGCCGCTGAGAAATATCACCTTTTGTGCTGCTCAAAAGATCATTTCTCCCAATGACAGCGCATTTTGCTCGATCATAGGTTGATTGAAAGACTGTTTACAAGGCAAGGTAACAAATGCATTTAGCAGTGTTCGTTCACGATTATCTTGCAGTGTAAATACAGTTTAAGAAAAAGGGATAGTCCTCACTCGGTAACCCCAGAATCTATAATTGGTGTGAAAACAGCTGGGCAAGGAGGAGCAGTAAAAAGGAGTGTGTGTGTTTTGGGAAGAAGGTATGGAAATGGTAAAGCAGTCATGAAAAATAAATGTACCAAAGCAGCCTTATGTGCCACAATCAAAAAACTCCCAGATGCCTGTCCCTTAAAGTTGACAAGAATGCTACAGAATCAGGCTACTTTACACTATGTGGTGTGCAGCATTAAACGACCATCAACCAGCAGCATGTTTGTCATTTAATAGTCTGTTTACACATGCCCCTTCAGATGTGCTCTGATGGATCAGTAGTAGATGGCTCAGTGAGCAAAGACTGCCATTATTTTAGCCAGCGCACTTATTTGCACAGGACGATGCGCTGACAACTATGCTCTTCTGCTCAAACCAAAAGATAGTTTCACCTGACGAGCGAGTGTTTTGCTTGCTCATTAGAAAATCGGCAGCCTGTTTATACTGCACAATTATCATGAAACGAACGTTCCTAGGAACCATCTTTGGTGATGATACAGTTTAAATGAAGGTTTAGTGTATAGGGAAAATAAAGGTCTTAGCACTCAGAACAATTATTGTGATTCTTATGAAGTTTGTTTCACAATAATCGTACAGTCTAAACAAGCAGACGATCAACCGACGAACAAGCCAAACACTCTTTCATCAGGTGAAATGATCTTTTGGTTTGCACAAAAGATTATCATTCTCATCAGCACAGGACCTGCACACAATATTAGCTGTTTAGTACACTTGATATATTACAGATCACTTTCATCTGAAGTGTGGGTCTTCCGGTCTAAATAGACTATTAAATGACAGCCAATCCGCAAACAAGTAGCTGATTGGCGGTCGGCAGGTGTAAACGCACCCCAACACTTTCTTTTTTTATCGTCCAAAATTTAAAGCACAAATGGAGGAGATTAACTGAGAAAAATATGCCACAATTTTTTGTTTTGAGATCCTTTTACTAGACAGTTTTGAAAAGTGTCTGAAATGGTGATATTGGTAAGTAGAATCATAAAAAACACCAGATATGTAAAAGGTATAAATTATTTTGGTGCAAAATGTTTGTAGAAAATAAGAGATGATGTAAGAATTAGAAAATTGTCTGTTCACATCAGTGTGTTACATTTATACATTGTTTGACCCTGTGATAGATCTAGTTATTTCCAGACTGACTTTAGGACAGTGTTAATAAATTTCCCCTAAACTAATGACATTTGCCTTTCAGAATTTAAAGTAGAGTACAAATATTAACTAATATATTCAGGAATTTCCATATACCGTACTTATTATCCTTCCCGGCCGGGGAGTGTAGCTATCACCATTCAATGTTTTCAGCCGCCTTAATGAATTTACATAATATATTTTATATAATGGCGCTGCAGTTTCCTTTCCTACTCTAAGTGCAGCTGTTATTTGCGTTTCTGCTGATGAAGTTGCTTTGCTTTAAAGGACGATCAATCAGATACAGATTTTAGCTGTGACAACTCCATCTGATCTCTAAGTCGATTCGCACTTGTTAAAGCTTTGTGTACAATAAGTGAAAACTGAATAATTAATTGCTTTATCGATTTTATTCTTGCAGGATTGATAAAGCGATGCTGGCCAGCCTGAAAGTCAAGTAAGTCATTCTTTTGTTAATTTGATTGATTACAGCTCCTTTTCTTGGAGGGTAGGTTTCTTCATGAATATGTTATAGACTGGAAAAGAAATGTGCAGGTGGATATACTATATAATGACATTTTTATATATTTTCAATATTGTATTGATTATGGAAGCCATTTGTTAAGTGTGCGTGCTTGCACATAATATTTATGGGCTATAATTATGGTCTAATCTCGTTTCCATCCCCATGATCAACAGAAATATGGGTTGTGGTCCCTTTACTGCAGCGCTCAGCTCTGTATCTGGTGCTGCAACATCATGATCTGGGAACTAGTGGTCCCCAGAACAAAGAAGTGAACAAAAGAAAGGTTTAATAAAATATAAATCTTTGTGAATTAATTACCATAATACAAAAGTTAAAATAGGATAAGTTGCCTGATGTTAACAGAGACACAGTAACCAACACATGTATAGTCTAAATCAAAGAAAGCTCACTGGCTACATTAATATCCTTATTGCAGTCATTAGCCTAATGTGAGTAGCAGTGATACCACGATATAGATATGATCTCATAGAAAGGATCCAGTATGAAAATGTTTTTACCTAAGGCAAAGGTAATTGTGGTTTCCATGGTAGGCTCCACCTCTACGTGCTCCACCCCTAAGCATCCCTCTGCCTCGACACGCGTTTTGCCCTGCTTCTTCCAGAGTGCTAATGACTGCAATAAGGCAATTAATGGAATCAGTGAGCATTGTTTAATTTAGTGTATATACCTTTCACTTGGTTTTATTTGGTTACTGCATCTCTGTTAACATGAAGCACCTTATCCTATTTTAACTTTTGTATTATGGTAATTATTTATATTTTAATAAACCTTTTTTGCTCACTTTTTTGTCCTGTGATGTACTTGATACATGATCATGATTTTATAATTTATTGTGAATTGCAGCCCGTATAGGCGCAATGGTTTATTGGACAGATCTATGCTACTGTATCTGGTACTGCAGCATGTATCTTTTCAAGTGAATGCAGATGATCTAGCTTGCGCCCTACAATTAGAATGTTGCTTTATTCTGTACCAGTATGAACAGACTACTTCTGCTGTATGGGAGTGAATAGGTCATTAATGTTATATCCTGAATATCCCCTTTAAAGTGGACCGTCACTTTCCATAAATGTGTATTTTTCCCCATATCTAAATGCCACCGTTCTCCTTAATCAGCCTTTTTATTCTTTGAATGTAGGGCTGGCAGGACATGAGCAACATCGCAAGAATCATTATATATGGGTTTTCTGGAGACTGTCATGTACATGCCATGTCTTGGCAGTCCCATAGAGAATGGTTACTGATTTATTCAGATGAGGCTTTGCAAAGCCCTGCTCTCAGTATCAGTGAGGTACTAGGGGATGTGTTGCCTCCAATCAGCAAAGCATAACCTACCTATGGTTAGGTAATAACTCCTAAATATGGATGTAAACCTTTAAATCAGACATGTCAAGAAAGCCAAAACTAACATTTCCAGGATGCCTAGTGCATACGCAGAGAGAATCTCTTTGAGCTTGAGCAGAAGAGGCTAAGCTCCTCTCAATGTACCTGTATGTGGTGAAACATACGACATTCTGTACATTGCCATGGCTGGAAAAGAAGGCCAAGAAGAATGTATGGGATGTTAACAGAAAAGAAAAAAATCAGATTGAATGTAAATATACTAGAAAGCAATCTCACCAGCCATCACAATCCCCAATAACATACCATCATCGTAACATATTAATGAATGTGTCTCCAACTCTAACAGTTTTTATTTTAGTTGACATTCATTTTACCAATTCATCTTCTCATGTAAAAGAACAATCATCAATATATCTTTCCTGCTACTTCAAGCTTAAGTTTGGTATCACATACATTGATATTATTCGTCTTTTCACGTGTAGAACAATATGAAGCCGTCAGCAGAACCGAGCAAGTGCAAGGCAGCTTGATAGGTAGAGATCATCAGAAAGCTTCCTCTCTCATCACAGAAACCTGTCATCTCTTTAGTCCTAAAGAGCGTCTCGTCAGTGTATACTATATCTCTGATCCTGAATAGCTTCCTCCTTCCACCCACTGAAGGTGTGTTCCAACATGCAATCATCTCTACATATGGTTTACAAGGAGTCCTAGCAGCCTTCAGTAATTGCCATTCATACTTGAAACCTGAAGCACAATGCCACATAATGTACATCTGATTTACGATACATGGAATATAAAAGCGTTGTGCTTTATAAGGAAGGCTCATCCAGTGCTTTTATAAATTAGAAACTGTGTGGCATCCAGCTGCTGATTGTAATGAATCCACTGGCTGACTCGAAGAGAGCTCTTACCTCTGAAAGGAATGGCCAAGTATAGGCAGAGGTAGAAAACAGTTTCTGCGAAGAGATGGAACAGGTGGATAGAAATGTTGTCAGCTATGTCATGTTTAATGTTATTTTAGCTTGCAAAACTTTAGCCTGGAAGGTTTCATTCATTCTTCAAATTTATATAAATCTAAGCTTCATTGTATGTCTTGGGGGCTGAGGGCACTTATATACACGTATCACTTTTTAATGCAGGAAATAAGTTAAAGTGGTGATAAAATGAAAACTTTATGTGCGCTATTTGAAGATCAGTCTAAGACATTCTGATCACCCTCTTGTCTAATATTGCCACCCCTGACAAGGCAATGGAAGTGTTTTTTTGGAGACCAATATGAAGAATAACTAATGGAGAGGCAGGGACCCTTTACTATTTATCTGGTCATAATAAAACATCCACACATGTTTCGGTGTGCAGCCCAATTCCACAGCCCCTTCATGCTATTATTCAGTAGGGTCCTCAGAGATTAGTCACCCACCAACCACATATTTTTATCTTATGTTAAAAGGAATCTGTAAGCACAAAACAACTGTTCAAATCAAGCATAGGGGCTCGGTCCTCCCTTGGAATGACCCACTAGTTAATTGCACCTTCAAACCTACTTGTTTTACATCTATTGACAGCTCAGGCTTTACAGCAGCTAAAGGAGGGCAGAGATTGATGCTTAACAAGAAGGTGTGAAGATACTTTTTTGTTTGGCCATGCCAAGGATGAACCAAGAGACTGTGCTTGGCTGGAAAAGTCATTTTGTACTGACAGACTCCCTTTATTATGGCCAAAATATGTAAACTCGCAACCCACGTCAAGGGTCCTCACACTTACGAGTCCTATCACTAAACAGCAAAACCACAAAAAGAGGACTTAGAAATCCTCCAAAATTGTTCAAAAAACACCAGAAAAAAGGCAGAGATGCTTGCCTGCCCAGGCCTCCAAACAAATGCAGTAGCAGGGTGCAATGGACCCAATGTAAGATGGCGGCAACACAGGTGAACAATACCGATGAAACAACCACTCTCAACCTACCAATCCATAGTTCCAGACTCCCTTTATGGATAGACCATCAATGTATTTTTCAGAAAAACTTTCTTTTTCTAAAATCTTTATCTTACCCAACACTTGCATCTATAACCGTTGGGGGTCTTGCCATCTGTTCATCCTGACAGCCTGAGTCTCTCCACATTTGGTAAAATGTACCCTTACCAACCCTGTATTTATGTCCACTTGGTCTGAGAAAGATGTGCATTTATGTATTAATGGAATGGTGTTGTGCTGCTCTTACCTACAATTACTGGTTACTTGTTGCCCCCGAGTCTCTTACTAAAGCAAACTAACTTCTGCTTTAATTATCTATGACCCAATTTATATTTTAGGTAGAAATGTAACAGTAATTAAGAACAGCATATATCCGCTTATGAAATGTAGTTATTAATTCCTGATAGTATTGGGTTGAACTAAATCTGTTTTCAATTTGCATGCCATGTATAATATCATTAATGCTTTTTTATAAAATCCTTAGACTTCCGAAAGTGAATAAGTAATGCCAGCAGGAATTATCTGGCTTCTTAATTAGCTTAATTAAATATGTTGTGCTAGTGTATGAAAAATGTAATAACATCATAGGGAAGCAATATTTAAATGGGTAGTCCATCCTTAAATGTGTTTGTCAAAAACCATCTAGCCTGCAGTAAAATAATTAAAGGAATCATACTCGTGTTACCGATCCATCGCAGCGGTTTCTGTGCTACCCCTTCTGACCAAGCATACATTTGACTGTTGCAGTTAATTATTGGTTGGTGCGGTGATACTATCACAGCACATCGATGGGTAGTTTTGGCAGCTTCTATGGCTGCTATCTGGGTAAGTGCCTTTTGCTGACAGACATACAACTTTGCAATTCAGAAATATTGAGTATATATCATCCATAGGGCTGCATTCATCAACAGCACACTGGCATTCTGTAGAAAATGGCCCAATGGATATGAACAATTTTCCACTCAAACCACAACGTGCATGATCGATCTCCATTCTGTCGATAAGAGTCAGATTATTTAGACTGAGGCAAATGACACGTGGGCCCAGTTGTTAGATCTTATGGAACTTCTTGAAGAAAATATGTTGGACTTCACTGTATGTGAGACAACACTAACTCTCCATGTCTTGGGAATGTGGCCTTTAAAGTGTAATGTTTCCATGACACCTGCTGTGGACATCATCTGATATATGCTATAAATCGACAGCGTTTTTAAAGGGAACCTGTCACCTGGAAAAACACTACTAATCTGCAGATATAGGGTTAATCTACAGGTTAATAGCGTTGTGAACCTGCCCAGCACCCGCACTTAGACCCACGCTGCTGGGAGGAAATAAACTTTATTACTCTCGAAAGCATTCTGGTTTCAGTCACGGGGTTGGTGCCAGCGTGGGTTCAGTCACCTCTGTAGAGCTGCATTTGTAACTGCGCCTCCGGCACTGACTGATAGCCGACCTTAATGCTGAGCTTATGTCAGGCAGTGCAGTGGGGTGCTGTTACACCGGCACTCTCTATGCACTGAGCCGAGAATGAACCCACGCCGGCGCCGCTACCGTGGCTGAAATCGGAACGTTCGCGGGGGGGGGTATAAAATTCATTTCCTCCGTGCAGCAGGTATCTGAGTGCCGGCACTGGGTTCAGAACGCTGTTAACCTGCAGATTAATCCCATATCTGAAGGTTAATAGCAGTTTTTCAGGTGACAGGTTCCCTTTGAATACATTTATATCACCATTGTACAAACAATACACAACAATCCCTATAGATATGTTTCATGACCATGGAGCAGCATGTGTTACTTACCTAATCCTGGTTCTGCGCCATCTGTCTCCACTGTCATATATATCTATATATAAAAGATATAGCACCGTCAATGTTCTCTATTGTAATTGCTACAATGCACAGCTAAATAAAGAAAAGGAAGAGACACAAATATTCCTCAGTACATGCAAAATGTATTCTCTTTGGTGATTGATAGGCGACACAAATGTGTAACGTCCTTACAATGATTTACCTGTTGGGAATCACAATTATTGGGCATAAGGAATGTAATTCCTGACATGCAGATCAAATGGATCAATGTATCCTCTACTACCAGTGGCGTAACTAGAAATGGCGGGGCCCCACAGCAAAATTTTGAACGGGGCCCCCTCTCCCAAACGGGCGGCGGGGTTCTGATAGTGGGCGGAGCCAATAGCAGTGGGCGGAGCAAATCACAGCAATTCTCTAGGCCCAAAAAATACTCTTCAGTCTCATAACGGCCAGCTTTTTGCCCAAATCAGAGCTGTATTTAAAGCAGACATTATGGAAACACAATATAATATAATGGACTGGTAGCAATGCAGCCCCCTTATGTAACCATTACTAGTAACCATGTCCCGCATAACTATTAATTCAGGCACATTATGCCCCCATAACTAGTAATAAGCCCTCTTATTCTCCCATCAGTAGTAATGTGCCCCTCAAGTAGTAATGCAGCCAAGAATGCAGAGTTATCACTCACACAGTATGTGCCCCCGTTAATCTTCGGTGGTATCTTCAGCTCCACAGTGGAGCACACTCACCACCAGTGTTCACCCTTCTGGGCGCCGCCGACGAGTGACGTCAGCAGCGTGATCACATGACATGATCACGCTGCAGACGTCGCTCTGACCCGGCGGTCAGAGCTTCAATTGTACTGGCGTCTGTATAGACACCAGTGCAATTGATTCCTGGAGAGACGGCACGCAGCAGCTTCTCTGCGCCGGCTGTCAGCATGACAGCCAGCACAGGGAACCGCCGACTCTCAGGCCATGGGCGGCGGAACACAGCCGCAGGGGAGAAGCTGCAGCAGGGACGGGCCCCCTGCTAGCCCGGGCCCTATGGCAGCTGCTTCCCTGCTTCCACGATAGTTCCGCCCCTGTCTACTACGTACTATAATCTTGTGTAAATATTTGGTTTATAGACATAATAAAAAACAAGTCGATAATTATATTTTGCAAGGTGCGTAAATGGATGGAGTTCACTACTTAGGCCTCTTTCACACATCCGTTTTTTTGTGTCAGGCATAATCCGTCGAATACCTGAAGGGACGGATCCGGTGCTGAAATGAAAAAACTGATGCAACGGATCAGTTTTTTTGCTGGATCCGACCTGAACTTTTGAACCCGGAAAAAGAAGTTTTGCAGCCGGAAAATGCAGGTACGCATGTCCGGACCGAGTAGTAGTAGTCCCTGATTTCCGGAATCCGGATCAGTCTTTTGACAGATTGCGCAAAAGACTGGTCCAGTTCCATAGACTTCTATTATTTCCGGCCGCCTGATGTGCCGCTTCAGGCACTATCAGGCGGCTCCGGAAAAAAAAAAAAAACGTTGCAGTCATCTGGATCCGGACAAAAACGGATGCAACGCAACAACATCAGGCGCGATCCGGCGCTTATGAAAGTCAATGCTAAAAAAAACGCATCCAGTACCAGATCCGTTTTCTTAACAACACGCCGGATCGCGCCTGAAGTAAAAAAACGGATATGTGAAAGAGGCCTTAGAGAATTAGAAATGAAAGGATATTTTGAAATTCGAATTCGTCGACTTCCTTGAATTTTGTCCCCAAAATTCAATTTGCATGACTCTCAATGCTGGAAAACTTGTAAATACTTTGAAAATACACGTAGTGGGATAGGAGAGATATAAAGAAATCTTCTGATCATAAGACCCTAGAGGGGTACTCTGGGGAGATAAAAAATTATCCAGATGCTCTTACCTTCATAAGCTATTATTATAACATGAATAGTGTGGTTTTCCACCCTCACATTAGCTGTAATTCTGCGATGTTGGAGCTGCTCCTTGTTGCTCCCCCTCCATTAAGGGACATTACTTCACATATCAGGGAGTGTGGCCTGCTCCCTGCTGCTAGCAGTAGCCAGCCCCCTGATTCAAACTGCTTTAATTCAGTCCAATATCAGGGGCTGTTATCTGCTCCTCGTTGCTAACAGCAGCCAACCCCCAGATAATATCTTCTTCCCTGTAGTCCCAGATCATGAAGTAAGCCACGCTACCGGATCTAGAACTGAATGCAATCATATATTACCAGATGACTGGCTACTGTTAGCAGCCAGGAGTAGGCCACTCCACTGCCACACCCCCTAATGTGTGTCGCAACGTCCTAGAAGTGAGGGAGAGCACCAAGGAGCAGCTCCAGCGTCACATTACGAGTAGACATGCATGGCTTCACTCAATACAAGGGAATTGTATGTATAGTAGGAATGTGGCTGGGAGTAAGCATATAAAATATATGCGGTCACAAGAAGGCTCAGTCTCTCCTCCGGCATCTGAAAATCCTCCCATCTTGCAATGTGTACAATGGGAGGATTCACAAGTCTGCACTCACATAAAGTAGCTGCAGACTTCCGTGATAAACCTGGACAGCCCCTTCAAGGTATGTGCACAGTGCAGTCAAATCTGCTGCAGAAAAGAGTGTTGGCAGGAAAAATGCTGCATAAAATTGGTGCAAAAATACATTTCAATGGGTGAAAAACCTTGCAAAAATGATGAAAGACTTGCCATGCTGCAGAATGGAAAAAAGTCATTGAAAGTTCTAACCTACAAGGAAAAAAATAAGCAGCCTGTGCATGAGATTTCAGAAATGTCTTACAATTTGCAAGTACTGTAAAACACTTGAGTTTTTTCCATGGCAAAAACACACGGGAAAAAAACGCAGCATAAACACAACATGTGAATGCGCTCTTTACTGAGCACTTTTCCAACCATCAAACTTTGCGGATGCCCTGTGCTATTTTTCCGGTAGAAACGATTGTGTAACATATAAGCACCGGTGTTATGCGCGCTTTTATTGAGCTGCGGTTTATTGGATTTTTTGCGCGGTATGAATTCTGCGCGGCTTTTATGTCTCATGTGTGCTTTGAATGAAAAATCTGTCATGTTACAGCCTAAAATTAATAAATTATGTATTGAACAACAAAAAAAACAAAAAAAGAAATTTGTGAATGTTATTTTTAGAAGAACCTCTTTTTTAATTTGTCCAACCAACGCATTACATGCAAAATAATACTTGAATACCTTACAGGAATCGCCTTCATGTTGATCCGACGATCATTCTCAACGATTTTGGTCAAAATCTGGTCAGGAAGCGATTGTCTATTGGAACGAGTGGCGTGCTGATGATTCTTTTAAAAGGGAGCCGCAGCTCTCCTCCCTGAGAGTGGGCGGCCGTGCCGGGTGTTGATGCGAGAAAGTCGTGCGACTTACTCGCATCACACTCGCAAGTGTGTCGCCGGCCATAGATAGATAATAGATACCAGTAGATAGATAGATAGATAAAATGGTACATAAATAGTTAAAGACACACACGCGTACACATACACAAAATAACACAATAGTTAATAAAAAAAAAAAAAAATATAGGAAAAAAAATGGCGTGGGCTCCCGCGCAATTTTCTGCGCCAGAGGGGGAAAGCAGACAGCCGGGGCCAATATTTCTAGCCTGGGAAGGGTTAATACCCATGGATCTTCCCAGGCTATGAATATCAGCCCGCAGCTAGCCTTCACTGGCTATTAAAATAGGGGGACCCCCCCCCAAAAAAAATGACGTGGGGTCCCCCTATAATTTATAGCCAGACAGGCTAGGCAGACAGCTGCGGGCTGATATTCATAGCCTAGGAAGGGGCCATGGATATTGGCGCCCCCCCTGGCTAAAAATACCAGCACCCAGCCGCCCCAGAGTTGGCGCATCTGTACGATGCGCCAATTCCGGCACTTAGCCCCTCTCTTCCCACTCCCCTGTAGCGGTGGGATATGGGGTAATAAGGGTTAATATCACCTTGCTATTGTAAGGTGATATTAAGCCCGGTTAATAATAGAGATGCGTCAATAAGACGCCTATCCATTATTAATCTTATATTAATATAAAGGGTTAAAAAAAACAACACACGCATAAGAATAAATTATTTTAATGAAATAAAACACAAACACGGTTTTCATATCTTTATTACACACTCAGATCCAAGCGACGCCCTTGATCTCCTGTAAAAAAACGTAAAAAAATAAAACAACCGTATACTCCCTGTCCGACGCAGTCCAATTAATAACGAGGGTCCCTCGACGGTCTCCCCTATAGAACGGTGACATCAGGTGATGCCACTGCTCTGTAGGGCCTCCCAGTGATGCACTGACAGGAGACAATGGCTCCTGCAGTGCATCACTGAGTTCATTCTCTCACTTTATGGCAATGCTGCGTGGGAATTTTCTCACCCAGCATTGCCGTGAGAGAATGAACTGTAGTGACGTCATTCTCTCCCGCGGCAGAGCGGTACACAGATGGATGGCGTCGGGGAAGAGGTGAGTATGTGCTCAATGTTATGTGTTGTATGTTACTGTATGTTATATGTTCTGTATGTCATGTAATTTTTTTTTTTTTTTACATTCAGCAGTGCACATTAGCCGGATGATGGGACTACTACTGTCCCATCATTGGCTAATGTGTCAGTCACTGTCACTGTAGCAGGCATAGCCGGATGGGACTTGCCTGCATACACGGAGACACGCACACAGCCCCGCACACCGCCGCACATACACAGCCCCGCACACCGATCGCGCACACCGATCGCGCACACAGACCCGCACACCCATCACGCAGACACCGGCACACAATCACCGCCCACACACACAGCGCCGCACACTATACACGCCCACGCACCGCCCACACACATAGCGCCGCACACTATTCACGCCCACACACCGCCCACACACTTCCCTCCTCCCGAACTGCAGCGGTTTCAGCCGCAGCAAACCCGCAGATCTTTTTTAGATCTGCGGTTTTGCTGCGGAAGTGCCCGACTCAAGGCAAGTCAATGGGCGCCGAACCGCTGCAGTTCCGCACAAAGAATTGACATGCTGCGGAAATAAAACGCGGCTAAACCGCGCGTTTTTTTCCGCAGCATGTGCACAGCAGACCTGCGGTTCCCATAGGGATTCATTGGCTGTGCACTGTGCTGCGGGTTGGATGCGTTTCCGCAGCGTTAAAAAACGCAGCGGAAACGCATCTAAAACCGCAATGTGTGAACGGGGCCTTATACTGCAGCATACTTTTTTCCAAACCCATCTAAGGCCCCGTTCACACATTGCGGTTTTAGATGCGTTTCCGCTGCGTTTTTTAACGCTGCGGAAACGCATCCAACCCGCAGCACAGTGCACAGCCAATGAATCCCTATGGGAACCGCAGGTCTGCTGTGCACATGCTGCGGAAAAAAAACGCGCGGTTTAGCCGCGTTTTATTTTCCGCAGCATGTCAATTCTTTGTGCGGAACTGCAGCGGTTCGGCGCCCATTGACTTGCCTTGAGTCGGGCACTTCCGCAGCAAAACCGCAGATCTAAAAAAGATCTGCGGGTTTGCTGCGGCTGAAACCGCTGCAGTTCGGGAGGAGGGAAGTGTGTGGGCGGTGCGTGGGCGTGAATAGTGTGCGGCGCTATGTGTGTGGGCGGTGCGTGGGCGTGTATAGTGTGCGGCGCTGTGTGTGTGGCGGTGATTGTGTGCCGGTTCTGCGTGATCGGTGTGCGGGTCTGTGTGCGCGATCGGTGTGCGCGATCGGTGTGCGGGGCTGTGTATGTGCGGCGGTGTGCGGGGCTGTGTGCGTGTCTCCGTGTATGCAGGCAAGTCCCATCCGGCTATGCCTGCTACAGTGACAGTGACTGACACATTAGCCAATGATGGGACAGTAGTAGTCCCATCATCCGGCTAATGTGCACTGCTGAATGTAAAAAAAAAAAAAATTACATGACATACAGAACATATAACATACAGTAACATACAACACATAACATTGAGCACATACTCACCTCTTCCCCGACGCCATCCATCTGTGTACCGCTCTGCCGCCGGGAGAGAATGACGTCACTACAGTTCATTCTCTCACGGCAATGCTGGGTGAGAAAATTCCCACGCAGCATTGCCATAAAGTGAGAGAATGAACTCAGTGATGCACTGCAGGAGCCATTGTCTCCTGTCAGTGCATCACTGGGAGGCCCTACAGAGCAGTGGCATCACCTGATGTCACCGTTCTATAGGGAGACCGTCGAGGGACCCTCGTTATTAATTGGACTGCGTCGGACAGGGAGTATACGGTTGTTTTATTTTTTTACGTTTTTTTACAGGAGATCAAGGGCGTCGCTTGGATCTGAGTGTGTAATAAAGATATGAAAACCGTGTTGTGTTTTATTTCATTAAAATAATTTATTCTTATGCGTGTGTTGTTTTTTTTAACCCTTTATTAATATAAGATTAATAATGGATAGGCGTCTTATTGACGCCTCTCTATTATTAACCGGCTTAATATCACCTTACAATAGCAAGGTGATATTAACCCCTTATTACCCCATATCCCACCGCTACAGGGGAGTGGGAAGAGAGGGGCTAAGTGCCGGAATTGGCGCATCGTACAGATGCGCCAACTCTGGGGCGGCTGGGTGCTGGTATTTTTAGCCAGGGGGGGCGCCAATATCCATGCCCCTTCCTAGGCTATGAATATCAGCCCGCAGCTGTCTGCCTAGCCTGTCTGGCTATAAATTATAGGGGGACCCCACGTCATTTTTTTGGGGGGGGGTCCCCCTATTTAATAGCCAGTGAAGGCTAGCTGCGGGCTGATATTCATAGCCTGGGAAGATCCATGGTATTAACCCCTTCCCAGGCTAGAAATATTGGCCCCGGCTGTCTGCTTTCCCCCTCTGGCGCAGAAAATTGCGCGGAGCCCACGCCATTTTTTTTCCTATATTTTTTTTTTTTATTAACTATTGTGTTATTTTGTGTATGTGTACGCGTGTGTGTCTTTAACTATTTATGTACCATTTTATCTATCTATCTATCTACTGGTATCTATTATCTATCTATGGCCGGCGACACACTTGCGAGTGTGATGCGAGTAAGTCGCACGACTTTCTCGCATCAACACCCGCACGGCCGCCCACTCTCGGACCCGAATGTGCGGCTGCATAGAAATACATGCAGCCGCACACTCGGGTCCGAGAGCGGGCAGCCGTGCCAGGTGTTGATGCGAGAAAGTCGTGCGACTTACTCGCATCACACTCGCAAGTGCGACGCCGGCCTATCTCTATCTGTGTGTGTGTAATGGAGTGTGGGTTGGACAAATGTAAAAGAGGAGGTTGGGCAAGAAATGACATCACAAATCTTTTTTTTTTTTTTTTTGTTAAACAACATATCTTTATTTAGCTGTAAAAACCGCATACAAAACCGCATGAGAAAAAACGCGTCAAAACCGCGCCAAAAAACGCATCAAAACCGCGCCAAAACCGCGTCAAAACCGCGCCTGCGGTTTCTGCCAAGAGGTGCGGTTTCGGCGCGGAAAAATCCGCAGGCAAATCCGCAATGTGTGCACAGGCCCTAAAACTTTTGCACAGTTCTGTATGCCAACACTGTATGTCTATTTTATACATGGTAGATATAATAGATATGTGTTATACATATTTATATGCTCACTAGTGTGTCTATGCGGCCTGCTCTCTACATTTCATTGAGCATGCCTTGTCTTATTTCTTGGGAAAATATGTTTGCAAAGCAGAGAGTCATGACATCACTCTTCTCTGCGCGGCTTTATTATGGATGCTGGGTGCAATGTGATGCTTCTGAATGAAAATCAACACTAGTCAATGGTTCACAGCACTTACAAAAATTCTTAATAAATTAATGTACATTGACAGCAACAAATCATCATATTTATTTATGTCAGGTGAGATTAAAAGAAATTGTGTCTTGTAATACTGTTATTTATTTAAAGAAGAACCGTCAATTTTAATTGTAATGTAGTCAATCAAGAGTTCATGCGAAAATAACATACTTTGTAATATCTCTTATCAGAGAATCTGCTTCATTCTACTCCTGGACTGATCATTCTCAAAATTCTGAATTGTTGGGTAAAATCTGTATTCAGTGAAGACAGATTGTTTCATTATTGAGATAGGAGTGGCAGGTACTGCTGATGAGATTCTATTTAGATGGAGGGGAGGAGCTCTGGCTCTAGCTCCTCCCTCCCCTTTGTAAGGAGACTTATCAGTAGTAACTGCCATCTCCTATCTCAGTAACGTAACAGTCTGTCTTCACCGTATACAGATTTTACCATAGAATTTAGAATTTTGAGAATGAATGAGAATGAAGCAGATTTCTCTGATAAGGCCGGCGTCACACTGGCGACAGAATCGGACGACTGCAATGCGATGAAATATCGCATTGCAGTCGGACCTATGATAATCTATGGAGCAGCTCCCAGTATCAGATTTTTTGTGGTCCGTTTTAAACGTCCGAGTGCAATCGCAGCATGCTGCGATTGTCACCGATTGTGGGTCGACTATCGCCAATGCAAGTCTATGGGAGCGATCAAAAATCGGATTACAAACGGACCACACTATGTGACTTGCGATTAAATCGCATCAGTGTCCTTTAGAAAAGCCGGCAATTCATCCCCGGCTATACTGTAAAATCACACTGACAGCTTTAATAAAGAATCAAATCAATACATATCCACACATAGAATCCACATATATATATATATATATATATATATATATATGTCATTGTGACATATATATATATATACATATATTTATAGTTGTTACACTTCTACATACTGTAATAGCCGCTAATTCAATTGCCGGCTTCAGTGAAATCACAGAAGCCGACATGAAATGATACATTGTTTCCACACAGTTAACCATGTAATTTCATGTATTTTTATATATGTTTGAAACATACAATTACATGAGTATATGTGTGCTAAATTTCAGACATGTAGGGGTTAATTAAAGGTGTAAATTCGTTGAAAAAAAATGCGTGGGCTCCCGCTGTATTTTCTCCACCAGACAGACAAAGCAAGCGAGTGGGGGCAGATAATAATAGCCTAGGGAGGGTACTTTTTTTGTGCCCCCCCTGGCTACTAACATCTGCCCCCAGACACCCCAGAAAGGGCAAATCTATAATTAGATTCGCCCTTTCTGGCACTTTGCCCGTCTATTCCCATTGCCCTGTAGCGGTGGCGAATGGGTTAATCTCACCTTAATGTCACCTTAGTATTGAAAGGTGACCTTAAGGCAGGTTAATAATTGATAGCTGTCAATTAGACAACTATCAATTATTAATCCTATTGTAGTAAATTAAAAAAACACAGACACATTAATTAAAAATTATTTTAATGAAATAAAAACACCTTTTTTTGACCATATTTTATTGTACACTTAATCCGTGCGAAGCCATTGATCTCCTAAAATAAAGAAAAAAAAATAAAACAACATTATTCTTACCTATTCCGCCGATCTGTCACGTCCCACGCTGTAATCCTTCACAAAGGGTTAACTAGCTTTGAGCCAAGCAGTGCAAGTAATCCTGCATGCTCAGCTCAAAGCTCCTGAATGAATAAGTTCCTCTCCTGCCGACAGGAGAGGATGTGTTTCATGAATGAAGCTTAATTGATTGTGTCCACTTTCCCTTTAGGTCAGGTCACTAAAGTTAAATTGCCAATAAATCAATTAAGCTCCATTCATGAATCACTTCCTCTACTTTCGCTGGGAGAGGAACTTATTCATTCATGGGGTTAGAGCTAGTAGACAGAATTATCTCCCTGCTAACTGTAACCTGTTAACCCTTTCTGAAGGATTACACCGTGGGACCTGACTGTACATCGGATTGGTAAGTATAATTTTGCTTTTTTATTTTATTTTTATTACAGTAAATGGTTTTAGCAGGAAAATAAAATATGGTCAAAAACTGTGTGATTATTTAATTAAACTTATTTTTTATTAAACTGTGTGTGTTTGATTTTTCTTTCATACAATAGGATTAATAATTGATAGTTGTCTAATTGACAGCTATCAATTATTAACCTGCCTTAAGGTCACCTTTCAATACTAAGGTGACATTAACGCCAGATTATTAACCCATTCGCCACCACTACAGGGCAATGGGAATAGACGGGCAAAGTGCCAGAAAGGGCGAATCTAAATTATAGATTTGCCCTTTCTGGGTGTCTGGGGGCAGATGTTAGTAGCCAGGGGGGCACAAAAAAAGTACCCTCCCTAGGCTATTATTATCTGCCCCCACTCGCTTGCTTTGTCTGTCTGGTGGAGAAAATACAGCGGGAGCCCACGCATTTTTTTTCAACGAATTTACACCTTTAATTAACCCCTACATGTCTGAAATTTAGCACACATATACTCATGTAATTGTATGTTTCAAACATATATAAAAATACATGAAATTACATGGTTAAATGTGTGGAAACAATGTATCATTCATGTCGGCTTCTGTGATTTCACTGAAGCGGGCAATTGAATTAGCGGCTATAACAGTATGTAGAAGTGTAAGAACTATAAATATATGTATATATATATGTCACAATGACAATATATATATATATATATGTGCTCTATGTGTATATATCTATTCTTTCTTTTGCATTTAAATACTATTCTTTTGGATCCATTATATGTCAGTTTTGCAAGCCTGCGAGAAAATCTCGCAAGTCGGATGAAAATCGGATGTTACAAGGTACACACACATGCGATTAAATCGCATCTTTGAAGGAAAATCGGATGCCAGAAGGATGTGTGATGTTTTTATTTTGATCCGATTGTCGACCGTCTAAAACGGAACGATTTTTTGTGGTTGTGTGTGACTCCAGCCTAAGATATATTACCACGTTTTTTCTTTTTCATGTGCACTATTGATTTAAGTAATAAAAATTAAAATTACAAATACACTTTAAATTTCAAAAAACTGACTGTCACATGCAAACATAAACTAAGTGTGAACGGTGCTTAACCTAGAGTCACCAACTAATATACACTCAAACAAAAAAGGCAGCACTCTGTAGCGCCATAGCATGCAAATATGAAATATGAAAAATAAATTGCATTACTGCCTTAGAAATATTAAAAATTGAGAAAGCTTAGCACAAAATATGGCCAATTTATGTGTACCTGGAAGCCACGTTAAGGCATTTCTCGTTTTCCAGGAACTAACCCTAATGCCAATCCTCACTTAAACTAAAGTCTTCATCTGTATGGGAACCTATGAATCCTCTCCTTGGACTGAAATCTACATCCCTGTGAAGGGGTAGTGATCCTGCTGTGATTAAAAACGCCTGCGGCTAAGAGACGGAGTGCTCGGTCAGAAGGCTAATGAATGCAAATTTCAAAAAACTGCCTGTCACATACAAACATAAACTAAGTGTGAACAGGTGCTTAACCTAGAGTCACTAGCTCATATACACTCAAAGAAAAAAGGCAGCACTTTGTGTTATACTTAAAATTTTGTCATTTTATTTGTAAAATAAGGTTTATACCATAAACATATGTATTGTATTTAATACTTTCAATAGCAGCATGCATATTTAAAAAGAAAAAAAAGATTTTTGTGTTCAAAATAACTTATTAAAAATTATTTACAACTATGGACATTCCTATTTTTTCATATGAACGCCATATTTATAACAGCAAACACATGAGACTGAAATGATAAAAAATATAACACAAACATCACAAATTCTGATATGTGGGTGGTGATCTTTGCTGAGAGGCAGGAATGTTTCCTGCCATAGATGGTGGTGGTTTCAGCAAATAAGGTTGGGACATAAAATGTGGGTTAGATGGCGCTGAAGGTAAAGGAGCCCTCTATGTCTGGGGCCCTGGGAGGTAATGGTATGGACCACTTTGGCCATAATAGGCAACTTCATTAGGCCCATGCCTGTACCATGGTCGCTGCATATGACCACCAATGTATCCATCCATTGAAGCTTCTGGACCAGTGCACTTCCCTTGCCTTCGGCTAATCATGTGGCCGTAATGATTGGTTGGTGGTTGAGGCATTTTGGCGGATGGTTGTGTTGGTGGGAGCTGTTGGCAGGATGTGTTTTGGGTGGACTCTCATGCTCATCATCATCATCTGGCAGGAGAAGACGGTTTCTGCCAGATCAATGCCAGCTTTCAAGGCAGTCTAAAACCTTGCGAGGATTGTTAAGTCTGGCACAAACATCCAGCACAATGTGCACAAGCCTGTTGATGTAACGCAGAAAATGTGCCAGACTACCCCTAATCCTCATCCTCATTCACTTTGCGTGATAGATAATTTAAAACACCACTATCTACCTTGTGCTTGGTGGTGATAAGGGACTCTCTCCTGACAAGGTTAGTATCTTGGAAAATTATCAAACAAGCCAGAAGCCAGAACTTACAGACGTCGGTCCATAATACGGTTGGGAAATGTAGGTGGTCCATATAAATATAGGGCTGTTTCTTGGTGGCCGCAGACCCACTTTTTCATGCTGTTGGCGCTCATGTCTATATGTTTCCCGACATCTGCACCAGCGTCAAGTAATATCATTCTCTGTTTAAAAAAAAAGAAAATTTCACAACAAAAAAAAACATAGCACACATTTTAGCCTGGAAAGGGTCCAATATCCATGGCCATTTTCCAGGCTATTAATTTCAGCCTGCATCTGTCTGTTTAGCTTTTGCTGGTCTTTGATTATAAGAGGGACCCCATGTTAATTTTTTGGATGAGTCTCCCCTAGAATAACCAGTAAAGGCTAAAAAAAACAGCTGTGAGCCGATAGTAATAGCCTGGGAACATTTATGTCTATTGGCCCTTTTCTCAGAATATTAACATCAGCCCCCAGCGGTCAGCTTTCCCTCTGCTGCTTCAAAAAATACAGGAGCCAACTCCATTTTTTTCAATGATTTTTTTTACACAGTAGGTGCTGAATACAACTCTCATCATTGTTACCTGGTTGCGCTGATCTCACGGAGGCCAGACGACAATGAAGAAAGCTGTCTTCAGCTAACTGCTTTTCCCAGGCACCGGTTATAATTTTACTGTCGATCAGAAGCAGTGCTTGCTGCCTGCGCTGTCATGCATATGACAGCGCAACAAACAGCCGTTTTTCGGGGGACCAAACCAAAACAGTAACATGGAAATTCATGTTCGGTAGGTGTTCGGTACAGATGCCAAACTTTACTATTTGGGTTCGCCTATGTCTAGTCACCTGCAGTAGTTATGACCACCGTTAGTTTAAGACCACCAATATGTACAACAAATCACGGATTAGTAATTTAATCCAGAAAAAAATGTTCAATGCTTTTTTGGAGTGTTATATAACATTGAAATGTACCGCATAGCACGTAATAGTATATGGATGAGTATTTGAATCCAGAAAAATGTATCAACCCTTTTTTTGGAGTGTTTTAGCCACGAAAATGTACCACAGAGCATGTAATTGTATATGGATGAGTATTTGAATACAGAAACATTTTTCAAGTCTTTTTGGAGTGTTATATAACACTGAAATGTATCACAGAGCTCGTAATAGTATATGGATGAGTAATTGAACCCATCAAAATGTTTTTTCCTGGAACGCTTTTTGGGTTGTTATATTACACACAAATGTACCACAAAGGTTCAAATACTCTATGTATGACAATATAGTCAATTTTTTCACCACCCGCAGCTATATATTTAGCAATGGGCTGCAAAGCAATAATCCCTGCTTAGAAACTGTATTTAGCCACGCTCCCTGCTCCTGCAGCTCGCTCTCCCTCCCTAAGCTGAATGTAGAATGTATCTGATACAAATAGCAAAGCATAAAATTAGCCCTTACAAGGGCTGTTACTATGATTGTTCAGCTTCAGCACCAGTATCAACATTATAGGACTCTGATTCATTAAACTATGCACACACATGCCTGGACAAGTACACTCTCCCCCAATAATAACTGTTACAGAGCTGGGCAGTGGCATCAGTGTGCCGAGCCTGGCGGCGCCTGTCCTTTTAGATCCCCGATGATGTCACACAGCCAGCCAATCACAGTAATGCCACTACTAAGATCGCTACGTCATTACAGTGACTTGCAGGCAATCCAAGCATGCGTTATGGCTATGTAACAGGTGCAAAACATGCTGGGTGGGGATTCAAGTTTGAAATCAAGCATCGGCCAAGTGCCAAGCACCCAGATACTCGAGTGATATTCGAGTATCACCTAGCACGTTCTTCATCCCTAGTACTTACTCATTGTTGTTTGCCTCTCTCATGAGCTGGCCTCATAGGTCGGATACATCTGGCGGTAGATGTATGTCCAGGATGCATCTCGACAACTACGGTCCTGGTAGCTTGGGCCACATTTGTCCTACTTTTCTGGCCACTCGTGGACCAAGACGATAAGCATTTTGACATTAATGTGTGGTTGCATAGTCCTGATCTCTGTGGAGGCGTGTTTGAGAGTTTTTATAGGTTGCCTGGATGCTTTGGCCTTCCAGCTTCCTGCAATGTGCTGATGCAATTTCATGCCCCAATGGAGAAATTCACAAGAAAATCGCATGATATTCGGCTTGTCCAAGTACTGTCTGATTTAAAAATTGCATCCATTGACGTGCATTGGCGATTGCGATCCGATTTTCACATACAGTGCGAGATACCTGTGGCTTCTCCTTGACCACTGCCATGGATTTGAAGGTCTCGGCCTACACACACATGTAGGCTTAATCCTGTCAATAAAGTGCAGCGGGCAGGGAGAAGCCACCAGGGACCCACCTGTACGACTAGTCTACAGCATGGTCTTTTAAAGTATGTTCTTTCTCCGAAACATTGCAGTGTTTCAGAGTCAAACAAACCTGGTTAAGATACTACAACCAGTGACTGATACTTGCTACCCACCGATTACACAGCCTTAATCAGTAGACAGGTTTATTTTAATTTTACCCCAAAACACGTTTTACATGAATTGTGCCTCATTTATTATGTTTTAGGGCTCATGCACATGACTGAGCTTTTTGTACCTGTGCTATCTGAAGTTTTAACTGATAGCACTTGTACCTATGATATTCTAAGCGGCTGTGCACATGTCCGATTTTTTTACTCAGGTCAAAAACAGCAATTCAAGTTTATGGGTCCCAAAAAAGAATAAGACTGCACATAGATTCGAATGCAATATGGTTAACACGGACTGACAGAATAGAGAAGGTGGAGAATCTTTTTTTTCTTCCATGTCCAGGAAAAACTGATGCCTCTCTGATCAACAAAGATCAAACTGTGATCAAAGTTTGATCAGAATAATAGGACAGTTTTTCTCAGATGTGGAGAAAACAGTCGTATGACCCTACCCTACACATTTTTCCAACACTGGTGAGGTATGATGGGAACCTTTTAGTAAGTCTGCCCCATTATATTTCTAAATTCCACTTCTATGTTCCAGTCTTCAAGTGTATTCTTTGGCTCCAATGATGTAATAATCAGAGGTCTCTATAAGCCTGGGAGTTCACCCGAAAATGACCCCCTATTATAGTGCCCAGGTGTAGTGACTGTTGAGCTACAGCCTTTATGATGACAATAGGGTAGTTGTGCTTTGCATTACCAATCCCCAAGACTCAGCGACACACATCAGATCTGCCGGCTTTGATATTTTCGTGCAGTATAAGTTTCATATTCAATTAAAGCCAGACACAAACACTACAAGTCGAAAGCTCCGCATTAGCCAGAAATGTGGCGCTGTTATCCTGCCAACCGATACAGTTATTAATAAAGTCATGCAGGTGGTGCTCAGCTTCAATGCACTTTTTCCCTCTTCTTTATCCTCGTAAATCAGTTTTCATTAGTTCCCATGACAACCTGTAAAATTCCTGTTAAGGGAATTGAAATAGGAGAAAATAAGTAGACATTACAGCACGGAGTCGCATGTGGCGAGCAGCTGAACTGATAAGCCTTGAGCCTGATTTTCCCGTCCGGCTTCAGTTAATTGGTTAAGTTGTTCGGACTTGGAGACGATAGATTCTGGACCGGGATCACTTACACTGCACTTCACCTCACACCATGTACAGGAGGTTATGGTAAGTTATTACACCCTATGCTTCTTAATATATGTTAGGTCATGCTGCCATTTCCAAAATGAAGTATTATTAGAAGTGTCACCATGTCTGGTGTCCTTTATAAATGTATGAGAGCTGAGCTCCTGGGACTGTATCCTATGTGCATTGTCATAACTCCGAGCTGAGATAATGCAGCGTATGGACCTGCAATCCTATGTAAACCCGCAGGTAACACAATGCATTATCTGCAGATTATGAAGAATTTATGGAATTTTAAAACATGAATGTTGCTTATTAAACATGCCTTTACTAAAATTCACAAATTTAAGAGAACATAGATAACCTATTGAGGCATTTTTAATCCACGTTCTTTTTTTCATTCACAATTACTTTCTGAACACAATAGCAGTGAGATTTTCACCCATAATATAGTTTATAGTTTCATATTAATGACTTCAAATTTGACAATTTGAACTATGGTACTTTTATGAATGTTTTTTAGGAGTGTTTTTTGTACATTTTACTCCCTAAGGCTAGGGTCACACAAGAGTGTATTCGTCATCTGAGAGAATCTGGTCAATTATGCAAATCACACTCTGATTAAACTCTGATCAGAATGTGATCAGATTCTCTCGGATGACAAGATGGGTACAAAAAATTCTCCATCTTCTCCATTCTGTCTGTTCGCGGAAATGGGATTGCACCAAATTGGACTGCAGTCCGATGCCTTCCACCGACTCATTGACTTGCATGGCTGAGTGCGATCTGAATATCGGACCACACTTGGGCATGCTGCTATTTTTTTCTCGGACCAGAAAAGATCAGACATGTGCTCAACCCTATAGACTTACAGTGGTTCAAGTGTGATCCAATGTTTTGTTGGATCGCACTCAGACCAATAATATGGTCATCTCCACGGATCCTAATAGTGTTTAACTAACCAGGAGAAATATTGTATGTATTAATCATTTGTGCTAACATTTTGAGCCATTTGTGATTATTTGTAAAATTGAAAACAAAAGTGCTTGTTGCTTACTGCTTTATTAGGATTTGGACTAATTTATGAAGGACAACTTTTTTAAAAAGTTAAAACACCACTCCAGTATTTTTTTTTATTTCAGCGGTGGAGTGGTGCCACTAACCTAACTTCTCTGACCTTAGTCTTATACTTACCAGCCGCTGTATTCAGCTCTACCCAGCGCCGCTGCACTTCCGATCCGCCATCTTGTGATCACAACTTCTTACTGACTGGACGTCAGCGGGAACGGTCGCAAGCTCTTAATGTAAGACTATGAGAGCCTTCTTCTGGCTTCGTTCTGGCTTTCCTAAACTTACATTGAGTGGTTACTTTCTGATCACCCAGCAAACACTGGAGATATCTAGCAAGTTACATAGTGAAAATATATCGTAGCACTACCGTGATGGTGCACAAGTAGGTTTCCCAACACAAAATAGTGAAAATAGAGAAAACTTGGCACTCAACTTTAGAGAATAGGTTCCTGTTTATTGCAGTCACAGTACAGATGAGTACGTCTATGAAATGTTTCGGTCCAAGTGGACCTTCGTCAATCTGACAGCAATGGATCATACAACAAAAATTGAAAAAGAGTGGCATACACCAAAATCAAACAAAACCAGAATTACAACTATATACAAAAATATATACAGAATTATATAGCACTATATACTAGTGTTCAAAATCTGCTAATGAGTGGATAAACACAGAGGAGAATCTTCATAGTGAGACATCTAAATTAGGTGAACGAGTGTGACAATAAAATTATTTTCATTAGAAAAATTCCAAATACCTACCCGACTGCTTGTGAGGAGGCAATAGTATGAAAAAAGAGGCAGTTTGCCTAGAAAATAACCATGTTGTATGTTAGCCTTATAATATCGATAAAAGGAATGTAGTAAAATGAGTAATGGTAAATGGTACAACCAGGTACCTTCAGAGGTGAGTATATTTCTATATTCTTATGAGTTGTGCTCCTAAGAGGTAGTCCCTTGTTAGGACCTATGATATAGAGTTTGTGATGAAAAAATATGGAGGTATAAAGAGACTAATACATCTATCCTAGTGCATTTGAGTATAGAGGAAATGAGTAAGGGGGACTCACTTTATTATTTTGAATCCAAATATGGAAAAAGGGGGCCAAAAGGCTCCAAACGTAACCTAAAACGGCAAAGAAATACCCACATTGTACTTTCTATATTGATGTGTACAGGAACAACCTAATTCTACATATAATGTCAGAATACCGTGGAGCATATGGCCGTGTCAATTCACAGTATGAAGGCTTGTTTATAAGATGCTATAATAGCAAGCTGGTATGAGTGGACTAATTATTAACATTATATCTGTCAGGCTAATAGCAACCTAGTGAAATCAGGGCTTAACCAGTGGTGCTATATATAGAAGTTAACAATATATGTGTGTTCCAAATGTGTTGGAAATATGGCGGTATTATAGCCCACTATGGTATCTGGATCACTCTCCATAATCCTGGTATGCCAGTATGGTATTTGGGCTACTCCCCATAATCCCAGTGAGCTACATATAATACCATTGGTGGCAGTGTGCCTGTCAGACTAATAGAGCGCTACTGAGGGTAGAAGCCCACATAGTAAAGTGATACATTGGTGACAGTGGGATCAGACTTACTTGTTAGGAAGGTGAAGGAGCGCTGATCTCTCTGCTCTGGCGCGGTATCCACCGCTTGTCAGGAGCAGTGACTGTGTATTCACCTGCCTTAAATGGAGGAGGGGGCGGGACCGTCCCACATGGCAGTGTGACGTCACAGGAAGTGACCTGTGCGTTCCACTGCCTGCGTTCCACCTCTCTGGCGCTGAGGAAGCGTCATAGTGGTAAAACCTCATAGAGCATGGCGAAATAGCGTTACACTGACATAACTAGGAGGGAGTGTCCTCACAATGGTCGCCTATACTGAAAAAATAAATGATTGTATAAATGAATTGTTTACAGCTTATCAGGGTTATCAGTTCAGATTGAGTGAGTAAAAAGAAGAAAGAAACAAAAGGTGATATGTGAACAGGTGAAGTTTATTACACATAATCATACATATAAGGCAAAACTGAAAAGAAAAAATTGAAAGAAAAAGAGAAATGAACGGGAGAATAAAGGGTGCTGGAATGCAGTCGGGTGGGAGGGATCCAAGGGTGTGGATTCTAGGTGAGAGACTCAATATAAACGACTCTGTAACAAAAGAAAAACAGAGATTAGTGGGAAATTTCAATTGGCTCATACAGTACTTATTGTGCCGGAGAGGGACCAATAGAGACACTTCACAGAACCAAGTATTATCTTATAATGTAGAGAGTTAATATTATACAATGCTGGTAAATGAGACATTCATATCAGAAACGATATTTCATGGCTTTTGCTTAATACGTTTAAAATGATTGATAAGGGCAAAATAACCCAAAGGATATAGTTCCCTTCTTTTTATCGGTAACAATACTCAAAAGGTGCATAAACTCACAACTCCTAAATGAAAGAGAGCAAGTCATATTCCCTATTTAAGCCTTTAGGTGAAAGGGTCTGCAGTTCATGTATCCAGTATGCCTCCCGTTTTTTTAGGAGGCGTACTCGGTCACCCCCTCGTCTGGGTGTGCGGATTTGTTCGATCACCTGAAACTTCAACTGCGAGATCTGATGGTCTTTGGTGATGAAATGTGATGGAATTGGGAGGAGCAGGTTTTTGCATCTGATTGTGGATTTATGCTTAGAGATTCTATCTTTTATCGCCTGCGTAGTCTCCCCTACATAAAGAAGGCCGCATGGACATTTTATTAAATAGACAACGAAGGATGAATTGCAGGTAGAATAACATTTAATATTGTACCTCTTGCCTGAATGGGGGTGGTAAATAATGTTCCCTTTCATAACGTTGTTACACTGGGTGCATTGTAGGCAAGGAAAGGTACCCGTTTTGGGAGTGGATAGAAACCTCTGGGTCTGTATCTGTCTATTGTCGCCTATGTCCGCTCTAACCAGATCGTCAGGAAGATTGGGTGCTCTTTTATAGCACGGTAAGAATGGGTTTGAAACTCGGGTATATCAGGATGTGCCCTGCCGAGAAGGCCCCGATGTTGTCTAATTGTTTTGTGTAGGATATCCACAAAAGGGTGATAGGTGTGGACAAAGGGAATTCTTTTCCCAACCTGATTTCTAGGTCTATCTGGTGGTGCCGCTGCCTCGGTGAGAAGAGTGGAGGGGTATCCTCGTTCTAAGAATTTATTACGCATCTCACTTTGACGGTGAGGGAGGATATTATAATTGGATACAATTCTTTCTACACGTTTTGAATACTTTTCCATCCAATTATGACAAGAGCATTCTTAAGGTGATACCTTTATTGGCTAACCAGAAAATTATATTGTTGGGAACGTGGTATGGCTTTTTTTTATCGCTGGTGGATGTAGACTGCTGAAATGCATTAGACTATTGCGATCCGTCTGTTTGGTAAAGAGATCCGTGCTCAGGATGCCTTTCTCGTCCTTTGATACAGTAGTATCAAGGAAATTGACTTGCTCTTTACTTTCAGACATGGTGAAAGAAAGACCTGGCCATGCCTCATTTAATGTTGTAAAGAATTGTTGTAGAGTAGACGGGGGTCCATCCCAAATACAGAAAATGTCGTCTATGTATCTCTTCCATAGACGACCGTGGGTACGAAATAGAGCATTCGTATAGACCACCTCTTCTTTAAATTTGGCCATATAGCAGATTGCATAACGGGGGGCCACATTTGACCCCATAGCAGTGCCCTTGATCTGCATATAAAATGTTTCCTCAAAGAGGAAAAAATTCTTTGTCAGGACAATAGTCAGAAGCTCTATACATAATTAGATTGAATCTTTGTGCATTTGGGATGTCTGTAACAGCTGTCTGGCGCAGGAAATCCCTTTGTCGTGTGGAATAGATGTATAGAGATCTTTATTTTGCCCTTATCAATCATTTTAAACGTATTAAGCAAAAGCCATGAAATATCTTTTCTGATATGAATGTCTCATTTACCAGCATTGTATAGTATTAACTCTCTACATTATAAGATAATACTTGGTTCTGTGAAGTGTCTCTATTGGTCCCTCTCCGGCACAATAAGTACTGTATGAGCCAATTGAAATTTCCCACTAATCTCTGTTTTTCTTTTGTTACAGAGTCATTTATATTGAGTCTCTCACCTAGAATCCACACCCTTGGATCCCTCCCACCCGACTGCATTCCAGCACCCTTTATTCTCCCGTTCATTTTCTCTTTTTCTTTCAATTTTTTCTTTTCAGTTTTGCCTTATATGTATGATTATGTGTAATAAACTTCACCTGCTCACATATCACCTTTTGTTTCTTCCTTTTTTTTACTCACTCAATCTGAACTGATAACCCTGATAAGCTGTAAACAATTCATTTATACAATCATTTATTTTTTCAGTATAGGCTCCATTGTGAGGACACTCCCTCCTAGTTATGTCAGTGTAACGCTATTTCGGTAACGTTTGCGCCATGCTCTATGAGGTTTTACCACTATGACGCTTCCTCAGCGCCAGAGAGGTGGAACGCAGGCAGTGGAACTCACAGGTCACTTCCTGTGACGTCACACCGCCATGTGGGACGGTCCCGCCCCCTCCTCCATTTAAGGCAGGTGAATACACAGTCACTGCTCCTGACAAGCGGTGGATACCGCGCCAGAGCAGAGAGATCAGCGCTCCTTCACCTTCCTAACAAGTAAGTCTGATCCCACTGTCACCAATGTATCACTTTACTATGTGGGCTTCTACCCTCAGTAGCGCTCTATTAGTCTGACAGGCACACTGCCACCAATGGGTATGTATATAGTAGCTCACTGGGATTATGGGGAGTAGCCCAAATACCATACTGGCATACCAGGATTATGGAGAGTGATCCAGATACCATAGTGGGCTATAATACCGCCATATTTCCAACACATTTGGAACACATATATATTGTTAACTTCTATATATAGCACCACTGGTTAAGCCCTGATTTCACTAGGTTGCTATTAGCCTGACAGATATAATGTTAATAATTAGTCCACTCATACCAGCTTGCTATTATAGCATCTTATAAACAAGCCTTCATACTGTGAATTGACACGGCCATATGCTCCACGGTATTCTGACATTATATGTAGAATTAGGTTGTTCCTGTACACATCAATATAGAAAGTACAATGTGGGTATTTCTTTGCCGTTTTAGGTTACGTTTGGAGCCTTTTGGCCCCCTTTTTCCATATTTGGATTCAAAATAATAAAGTGAGTCCCCCTTACTCATTTCCTCTATACTCAAATGCACTAGGATAGATGTATTAGTCTCTTTATACCTCCATATTTTTTCATCACAAACTCTATATCATAGGTCCTAACAAGGGACTACCTCTTAGGAGCACAACTCATAAGAATATAGAAGTATACTCACCTCTGAAGGTACCTGGTTGTACCATTTACCATTACTCATTTTACTACATTCCTTTTATCGATATTATAAGGCTAACATACAACATGGTTATTTTCTAGGCAAACTGCCTCTTTTTTCATACTATTGCCTCCTCACAAGCAGTCGGGTAGGTATTTGGAATTTTTCTAATGATAATAATTTTATTGTCACACTCGTTCACCTAATTTGGATGTCTCACTGTGAAGATTCTCCTCTGTGTTTATCCACTCATTAGCAGATTTTGAACACTAGTATATAGTGCTATATAATTCTGTATATATTTTTGTATATATTTTTGTATATAGTTGTAATTCTGGTTTTGTTTGATTTTGGTGTATGCCACTCTTTTTCAATTTTTGTTGTATGATCCATTGCTGTCAGATTGACGAAGGTCCACTTGGACCGAAACGTTTCATAGACGTACTCATCTGTACTGTGACTGCAATAAACAGGAACCTATTCTCTAAAGTTGAGTGCCAAGTTTTCTCTATCTAGCAAGTTACAACCTGCAAAAGATGACCGGATGGCCCCGATAACAGATGAAGACGGCAGTTGGTAAGTCTGAGACTAGATGCATGGAAGTTTGTAGCATCACTCCAGCAGTAAAATAAAAAAAATTCTGGAGTGGTGCTTTAACTCCTTCACGACCTTTGACGTATATTTTTACATCAAAGTTTGTTAGGGTTCAAGTTCCCGCTGCTGCACAAGGGGAGTCTCGAACCAGTCCCGCATCCATCTCCGGCCGCAGTGGAGCCTGCTCAGCAAAGACGTCGGTCCCAGCGTCTCGCCCAGTTTACCACTGTGCAGAGGCTTGTTGTGGTCTTTCCTGGTTCCTCTATTATAACCAGTGGTGGAGCAGGCAGTTCGGGAACTAAGTCCCTGCTTTCTCCATCTGAGCATGCCCAGGGCAAGATCTCCCATTGGAGATCAGGGGTCACATGCTCAATTACAGCAGCGACTCCCATTGGTCCGCCAGCAAGGTCCTGAAACTACATGTGTTCTGGAATGGTTTTGCATTGGTCCTTTTCTGGTAGGTCCTGCAGTTGCTACTATAAAAGGGTGGCATGGCTGGGCCGCCATGCGCTAGTATCAAATCCGTTACGTGCTTGCGCCAGTGTGGTCATGTATGCATGTGGTTAGGTCTGGCTGAAATAAGCCCCTAGAATACCGGCACCTCCGGTGAGGAGATTGTATGCATGTGTTCAGGGCTCGGCTGAAAATGCCATTAGAATACCGGCTACTCCGGTGAGGAGATTATTGCTTGTGTTCTGACTGCATGATCACGGACTGCTATCCGCACAGCAGTTAATCGTGTACCTGGACCCAGTAGGGCTACTCAGCGACTTTGTGACGCAACAGGGTTCGCTTTAAAACACTAGTCAGCGCCCTAGTATTTTACTTTGCGGCTCACTGAAGCTAAGTGAGTTCGCAATTATCGCCATATAGCGCTGTGGCATTCCCGCTAGCGACTCTGTGGATTAACAGAGTTCGCACTAACTGCCACAGCGCGCTACGGCGTTTATTTTAGCGACTCTGCGGGATAACAGAGTTCGCTACGCACGCCATCTTACTAGCAGCAGGCTCTGCCTGCACGGTGGACCCCGGGCTGCGAATGCACCTCTCCTTAATATCTATTAGGTGCGTTCCGCAGGCCCTTAACAAAGGTCATGTCCCTGCCTTTGATATGGGCTCGCACACCAAGACCACATCTTTCCCTGCATATGATGACTGATTTAATCAGTAATCATGTGCCTTTAACAGCCACTGGAGGAGCGGCTGTTAACCAATTAAATCCCACTGTCAATCACTGACAATGGGATTTAACACATGCCGTCAGGAAGCGCGTCATACATCCTGCCCATTGGTGCCCCTGTCACGCGATCACGGGGCGTTGTCATGACAGCGAGAGGTCTGCTGATGACGTTGTGCCTGTTATTATAATCCTCCTGTGAACACCGGCCCATGGCCAGCGTTCATATGAGGTTGTGATTTCTGCTACACATAGCAGTGCTGTATCACTGCTATGTTTAGCACAAGCAATCAGAATAAGGGGATTATTGAAGTCAGTAAAAGGTGAGAAAAAAAGGTTTTAAAGATATGAAAAAAATAAAAAAAACGAGTTCAAATCAAGCCCCTTCATTTTCACTATATAGTGTTTCTAAAGCAATTTAGAAAAATACCTTTATTTGGTATTGATGCATTCAGAAATGTCTGATCTATAAAAATATGAAATAAATGTATCCGATCGGTAAACAGCAAACTGATAAAAAAAAAAAATCTAAATGCCAGAATTACAGTTTTTGGCCCATCAAAACATCTTTTCTACCCCAAAATGGTGTTAATAAAAAATAAGCCTTCACACAGCCCCAAATCCCAAAATTGAAAACGCTACAGGTCTTGGAAAATGGCGACCTAAGCAAAATTTTTGTTCTTTCAAACTTCCAAATTTTTTTCCGCAACTTAAATAAATAAAAAAAAAACTATACATGTTTGGTACTTGTGAACTCATACTGACCTGAAGAATCATACTGCCAGGTTAGTATAGTGAAAATCTTAAATAAGAAAATCTAAAAAACAATTGTGGAATTGCACGTTTTTTTGCAATTTCAACGCACTTGGAATTATTTTTCCCGCTTTCCAGTACATCATATGATAAAATGAACGGTGTCACATGAGAACAGAAAACTAAAACAGTTATGGCTCTTAGGCTGGAGTCACACACACCGACTAAAAAATTGGACCATTTTAGTCGGTCGATTATCGCAGCAAAATGTCATGAACAGTCATCCGTCTGGCATCCGATTTTCCTGGAAAGATGCGATTTAGTCGCATCTGACCGTAGTTGTAACATCCGATTTACATCCGACTTGCGAGAATTTCTCGCAGGCTTGCAAAACTGACATATAATGGATCCAAAAGAATAGTATTTAAATCACAAAAGAAAGAATAGATATATACACATAGAACATATATATATATATATATATATATATATATATATATGTCATTGTGACATGAGCCTTCTTAAACCCGGAAGTAGGGCGCACATAGCGTCCTACCTCCAGCCGGCCACATTATCCATTGCGAGCGTCTCCAGGTAATATCTCCCATAATCTTTGTGCAGCTTTCATTTGCAATCTTACTATCGCCTGTTTCTTTACAATTTGGTGTTCTCTCTGCAGCGCTCTTCCTTTGCTACATTTGTAGCCATCAGCGCCAGTCTTTTTGTTCCAGTGTGGCTTCCCCCAGGTACTTGACCCTTCATGCACCTATTTTCCATATCATACTCTGCTCATTCATCTCCATTCATGCTGTTTTCCTTTCTTTTACAATTTGGCAGTCCTCATTGGGGTAGGATACTGAGTATCTCCACTCAGGTAATATTTTCATTTTGGCAGTTTTTCTATGGTATTGCCTCTGTGTACGTATTATGTAGTTTTATATAATAATTTTATAATTGTTCTCCTACAGCGCTTTTACTCTTGTAGCTTACTGCTACCAGCGCTTATTCCCCATTCATTGGTTACCGTTTCCAAGGTATCACTTTTACATAGAGTACACTATTTTACTCATTACCTGTTATACCTTCAGGTATACCTTTCAGGTATTTCAGCTGCAATCCTTTTTTGTTATCTTGTTTTCACAGCTGTATACCATCTGTGGTTTACTTCTTTTTTACCACATCCATTGTGGCAAAGGTATTCCATTTATTAATCTTTATTATTATTCTTTTCTCTTTCCCTTCTATTTTTCCTGTCTCTTTTTGTCTTTTCTTCCTGTCTTGTTCTTTTTTTCTCCCCTTGTCGTCCTTGCTCTTCTGACAGTTTTCCTCTGTAGATGACTCTTTTCTCTTTTTACTTGGGCTATTATTTACCACCGTATAATAATAATAAAAAACTATCATTCTATTACAGGTATTGCTCTCCATATATCACATAATTGAATAGATCACAACAATTTGACTGGGTGATCTCTATATCCTTTTTGGTATCTGGCTTACATCTATTTTTTTCTTTAGTCTCTGTTATACTGTTAAGTATGTCCTTAACGCAACCTTCCCATACGTTCACTGAGCACCTCTGGATAAACGAGCCATGTGAGATTCAACAATGTTTGACATGTTTAATTAAAACTAATAGGTTTCTATAATGTCACATTTGCTGCTTTTATTTTGTAATTTTTATTTTGCATTTATTTTGTAACCTTTTTGTGTATACTCACAATTTTTTTCTTATGTTATCTTGATATTACAGTGCAAAAATTGTACATATTGACTGAGGAAGGCTGATGCTTTACAGCCGAAAACGTTCACATTTGTTATGTACATCACTTTTTTCTTTCACGGATGCAAATAAAAAAGAAAACCACAGCAACTATTATCTCATTTTTATTATTCAACAATTGAGTGCCAAGTTTTGTTTCAATGTATCATTTCATGTCGGCTTCTGTGATTTCACAAAAGCCGGCAATTGAATTAGCGGCTATTACAGTATGTAGAAGTGTAAGAACTATAAATATATGTATATATATATATATGTCACAATGACATATATATATATATATTGTGAGACAGTGAAGGGGTGTGTGCTGGATGGCGTGTATATCTCGCCCAGGTTTCTTAGCTGGGGCGCATAAAATAGGTTGTCAGTGCGGTGTTCATTCCATTCCTATCTGGGACAGGTTTTCAGTGCAACCCGGAGTGAACACAGCTGCTTAATTAGGCAGCCATAAGTACCTGCTTGAGAAGTTCAGAGGGGCTCTATCTCTCAGTCTGGATCTGACTTCAGACGCCATTGGAGCCTCATGTGAGCTGCACGCTGGTAACTACTGAACATATGTGTTGTTTTGGGCACAGGCTATTAGAGTCTGGACCCGGATAGAAAGGGTAATCTATCTAAGTGTAATTAGTGGCGGGACACGCCTAGGCTTTATGTTTATGATTTTGTTTTAATTTATGTTCTGTTTGCTGTGGACTTTAATAAAACTGGTTGCGGCCAGTTTTTAACTGAACCACTGTCTGTGAATGGTCTCTTTATGCCACTCCGTCCCCCCAAGACGGCGATCCCAGAGCTAAATCCCCTGAAAAGCTTACAATTGGTGCTTGAATGCTGGGGCAGCACAGTGGCTGAAGACTTTGAAAAAAAAAAAAAAGGGTGTCTGCACCGCAAAACTGAACTTATTGTGGAGAAGACTGTGGAGTGTATATGTCTTGGGTGAAGGCTGTCAGCCAGCCCAAGATGTCCGGCAGTATGGAGGAGCTCGTTAAGCAGCTGGCCCAGAACCAGCAGGCCATGCAGCAGCAACATCAGCAGGCCATGCAGCAACATCAGCAGGCCATGCAGCAACAACAGCAGGCCATGCAGCAACAACACCTAGAGGCCCAGCAGAGCCAGCAGCAACAGCAGGAAACCAACCGGTTGTTACTGGAGCAGGTTGCAGCACTAAAAAAAACTCCTAGTACCTCGTCCCCGAATGAAGACGCCGGGTTACCGGCATTATCCTCTGTAAAGAAGGCGGTAAAACAGACTCTGCAGAAGATGACGCCTCATGACGATGTGGAGGCATATCTGGCTATATTTGAGAGACTGGCGGAGAAGGAGAATCTGCCACAATCTGAATGGGCTATGGTGGTCGCGCCCTATCTGACTGGGGAACCCAAAAAACCTATTTTGACCTCAGCGAGCAGGACAGCAAAAACTATACTAAGTTGAAAGCGGAGATTCTTGCCCGCCTGGGTGTGACAAGGGCAGTCCGTGCCAGGAGAGTCCATAACTGGAGATACAGGCGAGACAAGCCTGCTCGCTCACAAATGTATGACTTGATTTCTTTGGTAAAAAAGTGGTTGGAACCTGACGTCAGCACCCTGCCCAAATGGTTGAAAAGGTGGTGCTGGACCGGGACATCTGGGCCCTTCCCCCTGAGGTCCAGCTCTGGGTCGGACAGGGAGACCCCAAAGATGCCGATCAACTGGTCAGCCTAATAGAAAGGTATTTCGCCACCAAAGACTATCTACGTGACCAGCCGTCCGAGCGATCATCAGTTCGGAATACCCGGCCTCCGTCATCTTCCGGTAAGAGGGTTCCAGCTGTGGGGGCAAGGGGGGCTGTTGATAGTCCGGGTCAGCCCCGAGGGGACATGTATGAGCGGAAGGGTGATACTTACCTACCAGGAGAACCCAGACCTAGGAAGGTCTCCCCGTCTGAACACCCTGACCTGAGACAGTGTTGGAGATGCCGTGAACAAGGTCATATTTCAGCCAATTGTCCACTAGTGGGGGAACCTATGGACTGTGACGCTGGACAGTCTCTCTCGTTCCTCGCCGAGCCCGTGTGCGTGGCCACCCTAGTCGAGGAGACTGGCCCACAGCTGTGTCAGTTCATGATAAATGGGTGCCCAGTACAGGCCCTACTCGACTCAGGAAGTCGAGTGACTCTAATACATGCTAGTCTGGCTGATGGGAACTTCGTCACAGATAGGTACCTAAGCGTGGTGTGCATACATGGAGACGTCAAAGTCTACCCAGTAACCTCCTCAGACTTCGTCACAAAACTCGGGGAGATCTCATATGAAGTGGGGGTAGTGAAGAACTTGATGCATCCCGCCATATTGGGTCGTGACTTTCCGCTGTTTTGGGGTCTTTGGAAAAAAAATGTTTCTGCTGGACAGTGTGATGAAGCTCCTACTGAGGGTGCGCAGTCCCGAGGGGCGGAACACAAGGCTAGTGGGCCGTTAAACTTATGTGATGACCATGATAATGATGATGACCATGATAATGATGATGATCATGATAATGATGATGACCATGATAATGATGCTGATGCTGATAGTAATCATGATAATGATATTGATAATGATGATGACTGTAAAAAAAATGATGAATTTCCATTTCAGGTGATGTTGGGGGAGGGGGAGGATGTTTCTCTAGAACAGAATGTCCCTGACCTACCGGTGTCCCGTGGCAATTTTGGGAGTGAGCAATTGCAAGACCCCACTCTTAAACATGCCAGGGAGAATATAACTGTTCTGAATGAGATCCCACAAGAGCCCGGCTCTGATGAAAAGTTTCCCCATTTTGCCATGAACAATGACCTGCTGTATAGGGTCACTAAAGTAAAGGGAGAGGCCGTGAGTCAGCTCCTGGTACCTAAGTCATATAGAAGTATGGTGTTAGGTTTGTCCCATAACCACGTGCTGGGTGGGCACCTGGGGATGGACAAAACCCAGGAAAGAATTCTTCAGAGGTTTTACTGGCCCGGGGTTTATCGAGATGTGGAGGATTATTGTAAAACCTGCCCCTCGTGTCAGATAAATGCTCCGGTGTCTCACTTCCGGAGTCCATTAATCCCGCTGCCGGTTATAGAAATCCCCTTTGAAAGGGTAGCAATGGACTTGGTAGGTCCTATTGTAAAATCAGCCAGGGGACACCAATACATCTTAGTTGTCCTTGATTATGCAACCCGGTACCCCGAGGCGGTCCCTTTAAGAAATATGGCATCTAAAAATATTGCACGGGAACTGTTTCATATGTTTTCCAGGACAGGAATTCCTAAAGAGATCCTCACGGACCAAGGCACACCTTTTATGTCCAAAGTGATGAAGGAACTGTGTAAGTTGCTTAAAATCTCGCACATTCGGACATCTGTGTATCACCCCCAGACGGATGGGTTGGTTGAACGTTTTAATAAAACATTAAAACATATGTTAAAGAAAGCAGTAGAGAAAGATGGGAGAGACTGGGACTACCTGTTACCCTACTTATTGTTTTCAATCAGAGAGGTTCCCCAGGCCTCTACGGGATTTTCTCCCTTTGAGTTGGTGTATGGTCGGCATCCGCGGGGCTTGCTGGACATAGCCAAGGAGGTTTGGGAAACCGAGACAACTCCATACAAGAGTGTTATAGAGCATATTGCCCAGATGCAAGAGAGGATGGCTAAAATTATGCCATTGGTGAAGAATCATCTGCAGAGAGCCCAAGAAGCTCAAAGCAGAGTCTATAATCGGTCAGCAAAAATTAGGTCTTTCAATCCCGGGGATCGAGTCCTAATTCTAATTCCCACGGTGGAAAGTAAGTTTTTGGCCAAGTGGCATGGTCCATACGAGGTCGTACAAAAAGTGAGCGAGGTTACTTACAAAGTACACCAACCCGGGAGACGGAAGCCCTACCAGATATATCATATCAATCTGATCAAGCCCTGGAGGGACAGAGAGGCATTGTTGGCCTCGGGTGAAGTAGAGAAAGGGGTAAAACCATCTCTACCTCCTGTGACCATTGGTGAGACATTGTCCGTGCTCCAAAAACAGGAAGTACGGGAGTTTCTGCAGAAAAATCGGCAGAGGTTTTCTGACTTGCCCGGCCGGACTTCTCTCGTAAAACACCATGTCGAGACTGAGCCCGGTACTAAGGTCAAAATAAAACAGTACAGAATTCCAGAAGCCCGCAGAAAGATAGTCTCTACTGAAATCAAACGTATGCTAGACCTCGGGGTCATTGAGGAGGCCCAAAGCGAGTGGTGTAGCCCGATTGTTCTGATCCCAAAACCTAATGGAACCTGGAGGTTCTGTAATGATTTCAGAAAGTTGAACGAAGTGTCAAAGTTTGACGCATACCCGATGCCACGGGTAGATGAGCTAATCGAGAGGTTAGGGGGTGCCCGTTATATTACAACCCTCGATCTGACAAAAGGGTACTGGCAGATACCCCTATCCGAGGAGGCAAAAGAAAAAACGGCCTTTGCAACCCCGGAAGGTTTGTTTCAGTATCTGGTGATGCCATTCGGGTTGCATGGAGCCCCAGCTACCTTTCAGAGGCTTATGGACCAGATCCTACGCCCGCATCAAGCCTATGCAGCTGCCTACCTGGATGATGTGGTAATTTTCAGTTCTGATTGGGAGAGCCACCTCGCTAAGGTACAAGCCGTCCTAGACTCGATAGGCGGAGCTGGGCTGAACATAAACCCAGAGAAATGTGCAATTGGCCTAGAAGAGGCCAAGTACTTGAGCTATGTGATTGGCAGAGGGCTGATCAAGCCACAAATCGATAAAGTAGAGGCAATTCGAAACTGGCCTGTACCCCTCACAAACCGACAGGTCAAAGCATTTTTGGGCATCACTGGGTACTATCGCAGATTCGTACCAAATTATGCCTCCATTGCTGCCCCATTGACTGACCTGACAAAAGGGGGGAAGTCCAAAATGATAAATTGGAATCCGGAGGCAGAAAAAGCATTTCTATCGTTGAAAATGGCTTTGTGTCAAAGACCAGTTCTGGTCACCCCTAATTTCAGGGAAGAGTTTCTTGTTCAAACTGATGCCTCTAATGTGGGGTTAGGGGCGGTGTTATCACAGGTCGTGAAGGGTGAAGAACACCCAGTCCTGTATCTAAGTCGAAAAATGACACCGGCTGAACAAAATTATGCCATTGTGGAGCGAGAGTGCCTCGCAATCAAATGGGCGCTGGACTCCCTACGGTATTACCTCTTGGGTAGGAGATTTAAATTGCAATCAGACCATGCTCCTCTGACATGGATGAAGCAGAACAGGGAAAGGAATGCCAGGGTGACAAGGTGGTTCCTTTCACTTCAAGAGTTCAATTTCTCGGTTGAGCATAGACCTGGGAAATTACAGGGTAATGCTGATGCCTTGTCCAGAGTTCACTGTCTCTTCGGAATTTCTGACCAGTCCTCCGGTCTGGAGAAGAGGGGGGGGATATGTGAGACAGTGAAGGGGTGTGTGCTGGATGGCGTGTATATCTCGCCCAGGTTTCTTAGCTGGGGCGCATAAAATAGGTTGTCAGTGCGGTGTTCATTCCATTCCTATCTGGGACAGGTTTTCAGTGCAACCCGGAGTGAACACAGCTGCTTAATTAGGCAGCCATAAGTACCTGCTTGAGAAGTTCAGAGGGGGCTCTATCTCTCAGTCTGGATCTGAATTCAGACGCCATTGGAGCCTCATGTGAGCTGCACGCTGGTAACTACTGAACATATGTGTTGTTTTGGGCACAGGCTATTAGAGTCTGGACCCGGATAGAAAGGGTAATCTATCTAAGTGTAATTAGTGGCGGGACACGCCTAGGCTTTATGTTTATGATTTTGTTTTAATTTATGTTCTGTTTGCTGTGGACTTTAATAAAACTGGTTGCGGCCAGTTTTTAACAGAACCACTGTCTGTGAATGGTCTCTTTATGCCACTCCGTCCCCCCAAGACGGCGATCCCAGAGCTAAATCCCCTGAAAAGCTTACAATATATATATATATGTGTGTGTTCTATGTGTATATATCTATTCTTTCTATTCTTTATTAAAGCTGTCAGTGTGATTTTACAGTATAGCCGGGGATGAATTGCCGGCTTTTCTAAAGGACGCCGATGCGATTTCATCGCAAGTCACACAGTGTGGTCCGTTTGTAATCCGATTTTTCATCGCTCCCATAGACTTGCATTGGCGATAGTCGACCCACAATCGGTGACAATCGCAGCATGCTGCGATTGCACTCGGACGTTTAAAACGGACCACAAAAAATCTGATACTGGGAGCTGCTCCATAGATTAACATAGGGTAGACTGCAATACGATTTTTCATCGTATTGCAGTCGTCCGATTCTGTCGCCAGTGTGACTCCGGCCTTAGACTAAGAGAAGGATAAAATGAAAGTGCAAAAAAACAGAAAATTCCAAGGTCATGAAGGGGTTACACAACACTAGCTCAGAAAAAGTGACTTACAGGCTACTTTCCCACGATGAGTACTTACTGTGTTTTTGATGGTGCACATTTAGTGCATTTTTGCACCTGTTACATTAGGTTACTTATGTTTTTTTACATGCAATTTGTATTGCATTTTTGACGTTGCATTATTGTTTCTTTTTGGGGTGTCATGTTTTAAAGGACCCCAGTGGTGCAAAACTGCAGTGCTAACCACTGAGCCACAGTGCTGCCTGCACCAACCTTTCCAACATAGCATTGAAACTGGAGCAATGGTGAAATAAGTGAAAAACTATTTTTTTGCTCTTTTATTACTTTTTAGATGTTTTTGTTTTTTTTTAACTACTGGAAGGACTGCAACTTTAAGATTGTTATAAATTGCGCATATTAAGTCTTAAAGAGACGTGTGTAAGTTCACACATTTCTGGTATGAAACCAAATGAGTAAAAACAGTGAACACTCCCTTCCTATGGTTTGCATCACTGCTTGTATAGTGTAGGATAAGATATAAAATGCATTTAAAGTATAATAACTTGCACTTTGTAACATATTTTGCTAGATAAAAATACTCCATCATCTTTATTATATTCAAACCACTTTTAGGTTTTAATTTGTCACTTTTGCATTTTCACCAATTAATGGTTCCATGTAATGTAAACTTTTACATTCCTTGAGTTCGCATAGTAAGTTGTGTCCAAAATATATTTTCAATAGCTTGTCTCTCATTGAAGCCTAAAGTCTATCTGTCATTCTAGGAAACTGCATAAAATAAGCTGTCATGTGAATGTATGTGAAGAATAACACTATTTCTGGACATTTAATGAATGGTATCCTGCATTTTTTACCAGTTTAGCCCTTTGAAGGTTGTAGTTCAAATTTTCATTTGTCTCTGAGCTGGTGGGTAAAAACCACTTATTATGATGTCTCCCATAAACAATACACAGGAGATCAGGGATTCCTGATCGTCTGTTTCTTTGCAGCTCATGTACAGAAACATCTGCAGCAAGATGGATATTATACAGCAGTACTAATTAGCATAGCTGTGAAATCAAGACTGAAAATGACAAAAAGTACCTGAACATCAAAATGCAATTAACCCCTTCACGAGTCGAAATATGACATATATTTGTCTTATGTCGTGTCCCTGACTTTGATGCGGGCTTCGATGCTGAGCCCAAATCTTTCCCTGCTCCTGACAGCTGATTTAATCAGTTGTCTTGAGCCTTTAACAGTTGTGGGTGGATCAAAGCTCCACCCGCAGCTGTTAATCAGTTAAATCCTGCTGTCAATCTCTGACATCGGGATTTATTATATGCCAGCCGAAATTGCGTCATTACAGCCAAACATCAGTGCCTCGTCACGTGATCGTGATGGGCTATCATGACAACTGGAATCTGTAGAAGACACCATGCCTGTCACGTGATCGCAGGGCGACTATGGATTGTCATGACAGCCAAGAGGTGTGCTGATGACCTCCGTGCCTGTCAGTATGATACACCTGTGAATGCCAGCTTGTGGCTGGCATTCATAAGAGATCATGATTTCTGCTATACATAGCAGTGCTGAAGTCCTGCTATGCGTAGAACAGGTGATCGAATGATCGCAGCTTCAAGTCTCCTAAGGGGACTACTAAAGCAAAACGTGAAAAAAAAGTAAAAAAAATGTTTTAAAAATATTTATAAAAATTAACACAAAAGTGCAAATCACACCTTTGCCCCATTGAGCATAAAACTATTTAAAAAAAATACACATATTTGGCATCGCTGCGTTCAGAAATGTCCGATCTATCAAAATATGAAATAAATTCATCAGATCTGTAAACAATGTAACAAGAGAAAAAATATAAATGCCAGAATTATATTTTTCTGTCCGCCACAACATTACAATAAGAGGCAAGCAAAACATCATATCTACCCCAAAATTGCAACAGTAAAATCATCAGCTCAGTGCACAAAAAATAAACCCTCACCCAACCCCAGATCGCAAAAAAAGGATACACTACAGGTCTCGGAAAATGACAACAAACGCAAAAACTCTTTCTCATTCAAATTTTGGATTTTTTTTTTCACCAATGAAATAAAAAAAACAAACTATACATATCTGTATACTCGTACTGACCTGGGGAATCATATTGCCAGGTCAGTTTTTCCATATAGTGAACACGGTAAATTAAAAACCCAAAAACAATTCTGGAATTCAAATATTTTTTTGCAATTTCACTGCACTTGGACTTTTTTCCCATTTTCCAGTACACTATATGGCAAAATCAATGATGTCATTCAAAGTATAACTCATCCCGCAAAAATCAAGCCCTCTCACACGGCCATATTAACAGAAAAATAAAAAAGTTATGACTAGGGGAGGAAGAAACAAAAAATGAAAAAATGGAAAATGTCCATGGTGTGAAGGAGTGTAGGCAAAAAACAAGTGTTAAAGAGAATTCACAAACCAAGACATAAACAGGCTTCATTTGATTTTTTTGTCACTTTTCTTTCTTGTGTTGTGGTATTAGTTGTCGTTTTTTGCTCTCAATTCTTCAAAATGGTGCACGAGAAAAATGGTCTTTTTTCTGTATTGAACTAGTTATGCAACTTTTTGTAGGTCCAAAGTTGCACATTGTGCAAACATTTTACATAAAGTTGGCATACTCAAAAATACACCTGGAAGAGGAGAGGAGGGAGGACTGGAGTGGACTTGTTCCAATGTTTGCAACTTTTTAAAAGTCTCCATTGATTTGTCAGGTGAAAACATCTGGAATTGCTAAACTCCACCCACAAAGTGGAATACATGGAGAAATCAGGCGAGCACATATAAAATAGCCTATAAAAAAGGCACAAATAAAATAATGAATTTTGGCAAAACAATAAAAAATGTGAAAAACACACAGAGAAAAAAGACAGGTGTAAAGGCAGCGATGAATCGGGGCCTCAGTGTCCAATTCGTCAATGAATTACTAAAAAGCAGCAGCAGTGGTCAATGTGCGTCCATGCCTCTACCTCTCACAACTTCTCACTTTGCTCCTCTCCCTCACCCCTTTATAAACTTTAATAGACAGCTGTAATCTAATACCTCAATGAGATGGCAGTTACACTTATCTTCAGGGCTTGTACAGATGACCATATTTTCGGTCCGAGTGTGATCCGGCGAACATCTGGGACCAATGTTTGTCTATGGGACTGTACACATGTCCAGTTTTTTCCTCAAACAGACTATGTTGCAACATGCCCGAGTTTGATCTGATTGTTGGATCGCACTCCGCCATGCAAGTCAATGAATCTGTGGAAAACATCGGACTGTACTTAGTTGTCATCTGTGTAGTCCGATTTCCATGGACTGACAGAATCGAGAAGATTGAGAATTTTTTTTCCCCATCTTCTCTTCTTCTGAGAGAATCAGATCAAGCTCTCATCACTCTGATCAAAGTATAACCAGAATGTGATTTACACAGTTGATCCGATTCTCTTGGATGAGAGAATACGCACCCGTCTGCACCTACCCTCATGTATTTCAGCTGTATTTCTATTTGAAAGACAAGTTCTGAGGCAGGGTGAGAGATGAATGGCTCAAATGTGGAGAGGGAAGCATATATTCTCTGATGAGATATACCGCATTTTGCGGATTATCAGACGCACCCCAAATTTTGAGGAGAAAAATAGGAAAAAAAACTTTTTTTAATAAAATGGTGGTGCCTCTTATAATCCATGCGTCTTATTGCTTACCGGGGCTGGTGGCTGCGGTGTAGCGGGGTCCCGGGGTCCCTGCTGGCGAGGCAGGAGTGGAGTGTTGCTGCAGACCGCAGGCTGGGATGAGGGGTGTTTCCGTTGTGTGCCGCTGTGGGTGTTCAGTGGTGCTGGGACTCTGCCGACATATTGTGAAAGCCCAGAGCCCTCGCACTTACATGGTTTACTGTGCGGTGGACTCTGGGAAAATGGCTGCCGGGGCATGTGCAGATGGAGATCTCGGCACCAAGAGAGATGAGATACGGTAATACAAAGTTTCTTCTATTCTCTCATGGTGTCAATTTATAATGATGTGTAGTCAGCGCTGATGAATGGAAAGCTTACAGCAAGAAATAGTAATAATTTTTCCAAGTAATTGGAAATATGTATGTACAGTATATTTGAATGTAGAGGGTGGCCTGCAAGTAGTGTGGTTAGTACCATAGTAAGATTAGAATGGCACATAAGAAGGGAGGTCACCCGGTTACAAAACTTACTATAGAAGCCCAATTCATTGAGATAACCTAATCTTCTGTGCCTCATTACTAACATTGCTGCTAACAATGACTCCAAACTATACAGTAATTAACTTACATTGTGTCTCTATAGTTTAGTGAACCTGTGTTGAAAGGAACCGACTGACCACTGGAGATGTTTCTACCAAAACATACCAATTTCTCTGCGACCTATAGTTTGCTTGCTAAATCGTGATGGGTGCTTCTAGTGTTTTTATTACCAGAAACAAAAAGTGAAAATGTTGCACAAGCCAAGGAGATGAACAAACATATCTGTAGATGTTCCTCCTTTTTTTAGTCAATGAAGGTTGCCTCCAGAGGTGAAGTTATCACTTTCTTCATTGATCGTGCCTGTTTTCTGCTATGGAGTTAACATAAAAGGTCCATGCTCAGGTCAACAGCATCACTCTCTCAATGGCTGTCATCACTCTACAGATACTTCATAGTTACCAAACACGGATCAATGAAATAACCTGAGATGTGGTCGTAAAGGGCTGAAAGTAAATGGGTTGGATAAATACACGCAACAAAGGTGGTTGTCATCAGCAACTTCCGATAATTCTTCTCTCTTCACATCAAGGTTTCCTCCACTTTAATGTAAACCTCTGCAAGTCTTTACTGATTTTACATACCATATTATACCCAGTGTAGCAATAGTTAAGAATATTTTCTTATGATTCTGGTACAACTTTACTTCCAAAATTTGGTTACCTCTTTTCTAACTTAAAACAAATACATTTACTATGGTAAGAAAGCAGAACAGTGGCGGACGATAATGAAATGATGCCGAAAGAATAACTGTGTAATATTACGTGGCTTTGATGTTTGGTCTAAGAATAAATGGCAGTTGGCATATTTGATATCCAGATGGCACACTTAATTCCTGGCACTCTGACAAATGAATACTCACATGTTTAAATCAAATAATATTACAAGTGCAAAACATCATCATAGAAATCTGCTAATTTCATTTATAAGATAAAATTATATTATTATTTTGGTCTATTACATTCTTATGTACAGTACTCAGCATAAATGAGTACACCCCCCTTTGAAAATTAAGATTTTAATCAATATCTCACTAAGTACAAGAACAATTTCCACAATTTTGACAAAGTTTCATAGAACATTTTTCATACCCATAACATGAAAGTAAGGTTAATAATAAAGCTTACAGTACAAAATCTTCAGTTTTACTCAAATCAGTTGATGCAAAATGAATACACCCTGCATCAAAAACTACTACATGTAGTATTTTGCATCACCTCCATGATTTTTTCTAGGCATGGGATGAATGTGTTGGTGCCATATTGCAACATCTTTTTCCATTCTTCAAAAACGACCTCTTTTAGAGCCTGGATGCTGGATGGAGAGTGATGACAACTTGGCTAATCAAAATTCCCTTTGGGTGTTTGGTTGGGTTCAGATCAGGAGACATACTTGGGTAATAAAACACGTGCTTTGTTCTTATTTAGAAATGCAACAGATGTGTGTTTGAGATCATTGTCATGTTGGAAAAGTTCACGTCTACCAAGGACATGGAGTGATGGGAGCATCTTCTATTCAATATACAGCAGTACATTTGTGAATTCATGAAGATATCATCAAAGAAATGTAGCTCCCTGACACCAGCAGCACTCATCAGCCCCACATAAGGACACTGCCACCACCATGTTTCACTTTAGGCAACCCTCTGATATCCTCTATTTGCACTTTAGTATGTTTTCTATCATGTAGTATTATTTATTTTCTATCATGTAGTGTTATGTAGTTTTAGCAGATAAGAACAGGACTGCCCATTCAGCTCTGTGCAGCTGGATGTACAGAGGGGCAGATGAATAGTAAAAAAGATGTAGAGGTACAAGAAAGAAACTTTATGTTGGGCTTAGTCTGCATATTAGCACAATAAGTATACACATACTGTGATTTGTGGAAAATAATACATGTACAGATTTGTAATCCTTCTATACTGACCTGCAGCAAATTGATACAGTATACCATATTTTTCGAACTATAAAACACACTTTTTTCCTCCAAAAATGTGTAGGAAAATGGGGGTGCATCTTATAGTCCAGATGTACCTGCTCTGGCTGTGGATAAGGAGGTGGGAGAGCTGCAGCGAGGGAGCAACGGGTCACAGGAAGCTGGAGCCGGCGACTGCGGTTTACTCCTGTGCCCGCTGCTAAAGAGAAATGAATATTCACTGCATTCCACAGCCATGGGAGTGGAGAGTAATAAATATTAATTTCTCTTTAATAGCGTACACACTGTTACCCACAACAGCCATCTTCCTGCAGCTGCACGGCTTTCACGTTTGCCCGCTACTTAAGGCAATGAAAATTCACTGCTCTCCTCTCCCATAGGCGTGGAATGCAGTGAATATTCATTCCCTTTAGTAATGGGCACACAAGAACTCCCGGCAGCTGCAGGAAGCCGGCTACTGCAGCTAATGCTATGCCCTATTAAAGAGCAATGAATAGTCACTGCTCTCCATGCACATAGTCCCGTCGTGGGGAGCAGTGAGTATTCCAACAGCTGTCCTCCAGCTTGTAAGCAGCGCATGACATCCCTGCCATGCGCTGCTTACAAGTATATGTCAGCTGCTGGCATCGTAACAAGATGCTGCGAGGGAGTGCAGGAAGATAAGTATAATGGCTTTTGTTTTTTTTTAATCTTTTTCTGATGGGGCCATGCATATCAGGATGTGGATGGTGTCCAATCATACCAGGATAAGGATGGGGCCATGCATACCAGGACGGAGATGGGGGCCCTGCATACCAGGATAGGGATGAGAGGGGACCTTGCCTAACAGACTAGGGATGAGGGGGCCATGCATACCAGGATGGTGATTAGGGGTCCATGCAAACCAGAATGGGGATGAGGGGGTCATGCATACAGGATAGGGATGAGAAGGGCCATGCATACAGGATAGTGATGAGGGGGCCATGCATATCAGGATAGGGATGAGGGGGTCATGCATACCAGGATGGGGATGAGGAGTCCATGCATACCAGTATGGGGTTGAGGGGGTCATGCATACAGGATAGGGATGAGGGGCCATGCATATCAGGATGGGGATGGGGCCATGCATACTGGGATAGGGATGAGGGGGTCATGCATACCAGGATGGGGATGAGGGGTCCATGCATACCAGAATGGGGATGAGTGGGTCATGCATACAGAATAGGGATGGATGGGGATAGGGGCCATGCATACGGGATAGGGATGAGGAGGCTATGCATACCAGGATAGGATACCAGGAAATGATGAGTGGTCATGTCAGGTAGGGATGAGGGCCATGCATACCGAGGATAGGGCTCAACAGATGGGAGAGGGGCCATGCATACAGAGGATAGGGATTAGGAGAGGCCATCATACCGGGATAGGATGAGGGCTACATACCAGGATAGGGATACAGGAATGATGAGGGGCATGCATACCAGGTAGGGATGAGGGGCCATGCATACCAGGATAGGGATAGGACCATACATACCAGGTAGGGATGAGGGGGCATGCATACCAGGATAGAGGATATGAGCGGGTACATAGCATGATACCAGGTAGGGATGAGGGGCCATACATACCAGGATAGGGATGATGAGGGGCCATCATACCAGGATAGGAATGAGGGGGCCATGCATACTAGGATATGGGATGAGGGGGCCATGCATACCAGGATAGGGATGAGGGGCCATGCATACCAGGATGGGATGAGGGCCATGATACCAGGATGGGGATGAGGGGACCATTATACCAGGATAGGGGATATTAATACAGAATTGATCAACTATTTTGCTTCAATTTTTTTTTCTAATTTCCACCTCTAAAGCCTAGGTGCATCTTATGGTCTGGTGTGTCTTATAGTCCGAAATATTCAGTAAACGTTTTGCTTTTGGATATGAACACTTTTGGGACATTTTTTTTTACTCAAAAGGGTTGTCCACATTTTTCAAGAAAGTCTGCAGTCACTCTATAAGGATTATCCAGTGCCGGTGACAAAATCGGATGGCCATATGACCACAAGCATGTGATATGTATACTTTTAGTTACACTCCGAATAGACATGTTCGGCCTCGCTCCATACACGTGACATGCATGTCTAATTGGAATTTGGCCATGTGCTTGCATATCACATAGTTGCGGTCACCGCTAGGTCTTGCCTCCAGCATTGGAGAATGCGCACGCACTGTGAGGATTCACAAATCTGCAGTCACATACAGTGACTGCAGACTTTTGTGGTAAACCTCGACAACTCTTTTAAATGCATCTATTCTAGCGTTAAAATTCTTTTGGCATTTTGCTGTCATTTGGCTTTTAGAGACTCTTTGTCTCCTACACATTGCTAGCTGTAGAATGACTTGAGTGAAAAGCACCAGTTACTGGCTTTGATAGAGAGTTTGTAACAATTTTATCTAGCTTTTTTTTTCTCAGCTGATTTATTACCACAACAAAGTTCACCTCAACTTTGATGTGGTCTATGGTCATATTTCACCACAGAGCAGTTCATTAAGGCCGAGGTCACACATGCGAGAAACTCGCATGATTCTCGTGTGAGTCTCTCGCAGGAACACCCGGAACTGCCGCCGACACTTGGACCGGAGAATACAGCTGCATAGAAATACATGCAGTCGCACGCTCCGGTCCGAGTGTCGGCGGCAGTGCTGGGTGTTCATGCGAGAGACTCGCACGAGAATCATGTGAGTTTCTCGCATGTGTGACCCGGCCTAAAAGTCAGATGAAAGAGTTACAAACACTCCATCAGAACAGCTCACTGATGGATTCTCAGTAACTCATTCAGCAGCGTGCAATGTGCAGGGAAACAAAGGGCCTGTTAACACTAAACTGGGCAAATTCTTAAAAAAACCTATTGCAAAATGTATTTAAACAGAATTCATGCATTCATATAAAAACAGTCCCAGATATGTCCATACCTTTAAAGTGTCTTTGATGTATAAGGCACTCATCCTCCTGGTTGTCTTCCTTTTTGGCTGATGCTTCGACATGTCTTTTGTTTCACTTCTCTCTGTCCGATCTTCAGGGTTAAGTACTGAGGCTCTTCTGCTTTCTCACTATACAGACCTAACTTGTTATCTGTTCCATTTTTTTATTCTTCTAACATCCAGTTTGTATTCTTCATCCTGTGATTTAGTCTTGTCTCTGCTGGTTCTGGCCAGTGCACGCTTTATGTGAAAACAGTGCAGGTAACGTTCCAAATAAGATATTGTCACTAATTAAAATATTTGCTAAAAACTTTTCTATCCAAAGTTTTATTCTGTTAGAGCCCTCACTTCAAACAATGACACATACTAACATGCTAGCCTCCGACTAGGGTGTATACGAAATATTGTTAAACAATCCCCGCATGTGTTCCGCTTGTCGAACAGCCGTGAGACATGCAGCCGCGGGGACTTGAACATATTTTTGAGCACGCTGAAGTCACTCGGTTAGCACCCGAGCATGGTCATAGATCATAGAATCATAGAATGGTAGAGTTGGAAGGGACCTCCTGGGTCATCTGGTCCAACCCCCTGCTCAAAGCAGGATTCTCTAAATCATCCCAGACAGATGTCTATCCAGCCTCTGTTTGAAGACTTCCATTGAAGGAGAACTCACCACCTCTTGTGGCAGCCTGTTCCACTCATTGATCACCCTAACTGTCAAAAAGTTTTTTCTAATATCTAATCTATGTCTCCTCCCATTCAGTTTCATCCCATTGCTTCTAGTCTTTCCTTGCGCAAATGAGAATAAAGATGATCCTTCTACAATGTGACAGCCCTTGAGATATTTGTAGACAGCTATTAAGTCTCCTCTCAGTCTTCTTTTTTGCAAGCTAAACATTCCCAAATCCTGCAACCGTTCCTCATAGGACATGGTTTGCAGACCGGTCACCATTCTGGTGGCTCTTCTCTGAACTTGCTCCAGTTTGTTGATGTCTTTTTTAAAATGTGGTGCCCAAAACTGGACACAGTATTCCAGATGAGGTCTGACCAAAGAGGAGTAGAGGGCAATAATGACCTCACGTGATCTAGACTGTATGCTTCTGTTGATACATCCTAGAATTGCATTTGCCTTTTTTGCTGCTGCATCACACTGTTGACTCATGTTAAGTCTGTGATCAATTAGTATACCCAAGTCTTTTTCACATGTGCTGTTACTTAGCCCTATTCCTCCCATTTTGTATATGCTTTTTTCATTTTTATTGCCCAGATGTAGTACTTTGCATTTTTCCCTGTTAAAATCCATTCTGTTAGTTGCTGCCCACTGCTCCAGTTTATGTATATCTTTTTGAATCCTCTCTCTCTCTTCTCTAGTATTAGCTACCCCTCCTAGCTTTGTGTCATCAGCAAATTTGATCAGTTTACCCTCAATTCCTTCATCTAAATCATTGATAAAGATGTTGAACAATACAGGGCCCAAAACAGAGCCTTGTGGTACCCCACTTGAGACATTCTTCCAACTGGATGTGCAGCCATTTACAACCACTCTTTGGGTCCGATCACTAAGCCAGTTATGAATCCACCTAACAGTTGCCTTGTCCATTCCATACTTAGTCATTTTTTCAATAAGGATTGTGTGAGATACTTTGTCAAATGCTTTGCTGAAGTCAAGATATACTATATCTACAGCATTTCCCTGATCCACCCAGTCAGTGATTCTGTCATAGAAGGAAATTAAGTTAGTCTGACATGACTTATTAGTTACAAACCCATGCTGACTCTGTTTAATCACTTCATTCTTATCCAGGTACTTGCATACATGTTCTTTAATAATTTGTTCAAAGATCTTTCCTGGTATAGAAGTCAGACTCACCGGCCTGTAGTTCCCTGGGTCCACCTTCTTCCCCTTTTTGAAGATAGGAACAACATTTGCTCTTCTCCAGTCTTCTGGGACTTCTCCTGTTCTCCAAGAATTTTCAAAGATTATGGACAGTGGTTCAAGAATTTCTTCTGCTATCTCCTTCAGTACCCTGGGGTGTAATTCATCTGGACCTGGAGACTTGAATTCATTTAGGTTAGCTAAGTGTTTCCTCACTGTCTTTCTGTTTATAGATATCCTGGATTCTTCTATTCCTTTAATAGGACAGTGAAGATCAGTTGATGTTACATTTCCTTTCTGAGAGAAAACAGATGCAAAATAGGAATTTAAAAGTTCAGCCTTCTCAACATCCTGACTTACCATTTCATCATTTTCATCCTGTAAAAATCCTATAGCATCTTTGACTTTTCTTTTACTTTTGACGTATCCCCAAAATCCTTTTTTGTTGCTTTTGACGTCACTTGCAAGCCTTAATTCATTGTCAACTTTAGATAATCTGATTTGTGCCCTGCAGGTTCTGCAGACAGCATTATATTCTTCTTTAGATATGCCTCCCTCTTTCCATTTGATAAACATTTCTTTCTTCCTTTTTAGCATGTGTTTAAGTTCTATGTTCATCCATCCTGGTTTCCTTAAATGCTTCCCATTCTTCCCTCTTTTCGGAATTGTTAACGATTGTGCTTTGAGAATCTCATTTTTCAAGATTTTCCATCCTTCCTGGACATTTTTGTCCTTAAGGATATTCAGCCATTGGATCCCTCCAATTCTCTTTCTGAGTTCCTTAAAATCTGCCTTTCTGAAATCTAACCTTGACGTCTGAGTCTTCACAGGTCTTCCTCCTCTTGTTATCCAAAATTCTAAAATAGCATGGTCACTACCTCCTAGGGTCCCAGCCACTCTTACCTCCTCCACCATTTCCTCCCTGTTTATGAGGATTAGATCCAAGGTAGCAGATCCCCTTGTTTTCTCCATTACCTTTTGGAAGATAAAGTTGTCAGCAAGAGAGGATAAGAATTTCCTGGACCTGTTAGTTTTGCCTGAGAGAGATTCCCAACAAATGTCTGGATAGTTGAAATCTCCCATGACCACTAGGTCATATTTTTTGGAGAACTTGGCCATTTGATGCATAAAGAGTTCATCCATATCTTCAGCTTGCACAGGCGGCCTGTAGTAAATGCCTACAATGGTGTCCTTTCCATTGTTCTGTCCTTGTATTCTTACCCAAACAGTTTCCACAGAACTCCCAGTCTCTGAAGCTTCAATCTCTGTGCAGATATACGCTTTTCTAACATACAATGCAACACCTCCTCCTCGTTTATCAAGTCTGTTTCTTGCAAATAAGTTGTAACCTTCTAGCCTTGTATTCCAATCATGTGTATCGTCCCACCAAGTCTCAGTGATTCCAATTACATCATATTTCTTCTCCTGCGTTAGTAGCTCCAGTTCTCCTTGTTTGTTGCCCATGCTTTGTGCATTCGTATAGAAACACTTTAGTTTGTGATTGGTTTCTCTTTCTTCAATATTTTTATTATGTAGATTTTTTTGTCTTTGTTCTTCCCCTTCACTTCTAATAGCAGAGTTCTCAATAGTATTTGTCAGGTGTATGGCTTTTGCTGGCGTTTTGCTTCCCTTCCCACATTGTTCTAGTTTAAAGCTCTCCTGATGAGTGTAGCAAGGCGACTTCCAAATACATGTTTTCCAGTCTTCGTAAGGTGCACCGCATCTCTAGCAAGTAGTCCATCGTACAGGTAATTCACTCCGTGATCCAGAAATCCAAATCCTTGCTGACGGCACCATCGACGTAGCCAGTTGTTCACCTGCAGAATCTTATTCCACCTCCTTGTTCCATGGCCATCCACTGGAAGGATGGAGGAGAAGACCACCTGCGCTCCCAGTTCTTTCACTTTCTTACCTAAGTTTTCAAAGTCACTGCAGATGGTTTCCAGGTCACTTCTTGTGGTGTCATTTGTCCCCACATGTATTAGCAGGAATGGGTAGTCATCTTTAGGTCTGAAGAGTCCTGATATCCTGTCAGACACATCTTTAATTTTTGCACCTGGAAGACAGCACATTTCTCTTGAGGTTATATCTGGTCTGCAGATAGCAGCCTCTGTTCCTCTCAACAGGGAATCCCCCATGACAACAACTCATCATCATCATCACTGCTGACTACTGAAGCTTTGGAGGAGATTTCTTTCGGCTAGGCCGGCATGTTGCAATGTTCTAATGGTATGATATATACAAGAGTGTGAACATTAAGGTGAAGCCTTTAGTTTTGTCCAAAATATTTTGTTTTTCAAACCAGCTTCACTTAAACTATTCATAAATGCAGCAATGAGAGTTATTTTTCTGGCCAATAGTTTATGACTCCTTTTTCGTCTCAAATCAAATTCTGAAATCAGTCATGTTTTCTATGAAGCTCTCCACAGTTCTGCACCTTCATACATATCCTCTCCTGTCTCCGTCCATTATAACCGTTTTCTTAATTGAGCCAAATGATTTACAGTTGTCATCATCCCTCATTACATTCCCCTTTTTCTTTTCCTAAGGGCTCGTACAGACTGTCCTAATCTGTCATTTTGGAGGATATCACTAGTCCCCATGTTATTCTCTGGGGCCGTGCACATGTCCATTTTTTTCCTCGGACAGAGTCTTCCAAGGAAAAGAAACACTGCATGCCCGAGTTTGAATTGATATTCAGATCGCACTCGGCCATGTAAGTCAGTGAATGAGTGGAAATAATCCTACTGCACTCGGATGACATCTAAGTGCAGTCCTGACTGACAGAATGGAGAAGATGGAAACATTTTTTTCTCCATTTTCTCCTCATCCGAGAGAATCGGATCACACTTTGTTAATCAGAGTTTGATCAGAGTGTCATTTGCATAATCGCCCAATAGGGAGAGGGAGAGATTGTTATTTTTCGTTTAAAAAATTTGGGTCCCCATTGTTTTCAATGGAGTTCTAGTTCAAGTTCGGATAAAATTCTGGTACCTGAACTAAACTTCCACAGATCTGCTCATCCCTAAATATAAGATAATGTATTGTTGCATCTGTACTGCTACTTCCCAATTACATTAACGTCCCCTAGTAACAGAGGGACCAAAAGATTGTGTTTCACTCGAATACTAAAATTGTAACATTATTGAAATCTTAATGTAATAAACAGTATGGCATGTAAAGATCTGTACTATACGAATGGCTGGTGGTTCAGTTTTACAGCACTAACATTACTTCTATATTTTAAGGACATAATTCTTTATTAGATCATAATAAGAAAAAATGCTCCAGTGTGACAACGTAAGATCATTCAGATCAGGCCAATTTTCCTGCTGTAAATTACTTTTTTTCAGTCGTTTTTTGAAGGCGTGTGAATTAATATTGAACCACTAGATGGCGATGAACTCCCATCTAATTCCGTTTTTTGCTGTGACGACCTAATTTAGGCTAAATATACTTTACATTTTTAAGTTAATTGACATTTTTATTTAAATATGAAAAGCACCTCGTGTGTCCGTAAAATGTGCTAGTTTGTATTCTTTGGGTAAGTTAATAATTGTAAATTAATGTTAAACATGCCTAGAAAATGGGATCTTTTTAATTCCTATATGATTATTATTTTGCTCTGCGGTAAATTGAAATATAGGATTATTTACTATATTGATAGAATATCATAGCTGAAGGAAATGTTTTTTCAGAACAGAAAGTTGTGAGTGCTGCCTGGAAAATGTAGTAATGTCTCCGAACAAATTAGATTGGTTTGCAGTCCTGTCGAAATTTGTGGGTTCGGCCAACACACATCATTTAATGTTTGGACAAATTTGGAGCTTTTTGGGGGCAGAAGCGTCTGAATAATTGACATTTAGTATTTTTTTTACACTGAAAAGGCCACATCGGAAAAACAGCACCATGTGCACAACAGACATGTTTGAAAATGATGTCCCCAGGCGCCATTTGCTGTAAAAATACTTTGCTCAGTCTCCACCGCTGCTCCTAGTGCCTGTTATTGTCTGCAGCGGTGACCTCCTATTACAGGACTGCAGCCAATAACTGAGCGCGAAGGGTCTGCCCATGTAGACGACACAAGCCATGGAGAGCCGCAGAGATCACGGATTGACTGCAGCGGTATCAAGATGATGACAGTGCGGCAGTTAAAACCGACATAGTGCACCTTTGACTTAACTCGTAAAAACTGAAAACTTCCTATTGATTTTAATGTGAGGTGCACATGGTCACGTTAATTTTTTCATGCCTTTTCAGTATGGTAAAAGAAGCAGCATGTCGATTTGAGAGGGGTTTTTAGCTAAAAAAAAAAGCTCTAAATTTAGTCTCTGAATAGGAAGCAGTATAAAGTGCCCCTGCACAAAAGCAATCATAAAAAGCACAAAAATTGTTTTAGGTTTTTAAGATGATTCTAGGGAAAAAATGCACATAAAAATCAATTGTAACATACCTGGATTAGAGAATAATTGTTGCATCACAGAAAGGTGTCACTAGGTGGCAGTGTAAGACTAACGTGCCACAACTGAAAGACGGGAACCCGCTACTAAACTGTGGATCTATTTGACAAAGTACCAATGAAAAGCTACAGATGCGTAAACCAATTATTATCAGCCTGATTATATTACTAAAAATCCATGCGACTCGGAAACATTAACCTGCATCTGTAAGGAGATGGACAAATGGAAGATTTCCTCAGTTAATGTATAACAGGATGTCCACAAGTCAGTGCTGCTATCTACAAGCCAAAGATTGTGGGACTAGAGAAAGTGGAAAGGATTGCATCAGCAGGAACTTCATAACAAAGCGCTTCCTCAGGGGAAAAGATTTGTGAAGACACCAGTAGCATAGCTACCAGGGAAACAGAGGGGCAGTTGCCCCGGGCCCCGTACTCTGAGGGCCCACCCGGAGCTACGCTTCTGTAACTGTGTCAGCATGTGCAGCACGCCGATACAGTTACGGTAAATTCTGTGGCAGAGCATGGAGAATCGATCTCCCTGCTCTGCCACCCGGCCACTTTGGGGCCACTGAGCAGGCAGGGGGCTTGGTGCCACCAGTGGGCCCCCCCGTGATCGCAGGTTCAACTGTATTGAACAGCACGGTATTGGGCAGCACGGTGGCTCACTGGATAGCACTGCAGCCTTGCAGCGCTGGAGTCCTGGGTTCGAATCCCACCAAGGACAACATCTGCAAGGAGTTTGTATGTTCTCCCCGTGTTTGCGTGGGTTTCCTCCGGGTATACCGGTTTCCTCCCACACTCCAAAAACATACTAATAGGGAATCTAGATTGTGAGCCCCATCGGGGACAGCGACGATAATGTGTGCAAACTGTAAAGCGCTGCGGAATATGTTAGCGCTATATAAAAATAAAGATATTATTAATTATTATTGGCTGGGTGCTGATACAGCTGACCACATTGATGAGAGAAGGAGCGTTACGCGCTCCCTCTCCCATCATCCCCCTCTCAGGGTCTGACGTCACAGATGCCAACACTGACATGGGGTCACAATGACGTCACTACTTGGCGCCTGCGGTCCGAAAATGTGCTGGCGCTCAGAGCAGCGGAGGAACCAGGAGAAAGAAAGGTGAATATTGTATTTATTTTCTTATGGGGCTGCATTATACTATAGAGGCTGCCTGTGGAGAGTGTATTATATTAGGGGCTGCATTATTTTATAGAGGCTGCCTATGGGGGTGCATTATATTGGGGGCTATGTTATTCTATAGAGGCTGCCTATGGGGGTGAATTATGCTATATAGAATCTGCCTATGGGAAGAGCATTATACTATAGACGCTGTCTATGGGGATATGGGGAGTACATTATGCTATAGAGTCTGCCTATGGGGAGTACATTATACTACTGTATATTGAGGATTGTCTGGTGCATTATACTATATGGAGACTATCTAGGTGGCCATCATATAGTGTGGAGATTACAGTGTTGGAGCTATCAAAGAATTTGGGGGATACTAAGGGGTCAATATATACACAGTGAGGGGACATCAAACTATGGATAGCACTGCAGCCTTGCAGCGCTGGAGTCCTGGTTCAAATCCCTCCAAGGACAACATCTGCAAGGAGTTTGTATGTTCTCCCCGTGTTTGCGTGGGTTTCCTCCGGATTCTCCGGTTTCATCCCACACTCCAAAAACATACTGATAGGGAATCTAGATTGTGAGCCCCAATGGGGACAGTGATGATAATGTGTGCAAAACTGTAAAGTGCTGCGGAATATGTTAGCGCTATATAAAAATAAAGATTATTATTATTATGTATAAGAGAGCATCATACTGTGTATAGGGGAGCGCAGCAGCAGCTAATGGATCTCTATATAAACCTATAGCTGCTACTGCGCAGGCGCCCCGGGTGCCATTTTCAAAATGACTTTATTTTTTCCTCGCTCAAGAAAAATAAATTGTCCTCCTCCAAGATGGTACTGCCCGCGCCTGCGCAATAGCAGCTCTCGGAGATCGCCAACAGCTGCTATTGCGCATGCATGGGTGGCACCATCTTGGAGGAGGACAATTTATTTTCCAGGAAGATGGATTCGCTAAGGCCTGCACAACAGCAGCTATCAGGTCTCTATACAAAGCTATATAGCTGCTACTGTGCAGGCGCCCCGGGCGCCATTTTCGAAATGACTTTTTTTTTCCCTTTTCCTCGCACAAGTAACTCTGCAAAAGGGATTAAGTGCACAGTAACCATGTGATTATGCTGCAGCACAGGTGCCACAACCGGCACCTGCCAGCAGAAGCATTTTTTTTTTTTATTCAGTATGTGATGATATTCATTATGCAGACTAGGGGGCAGGTCATTGAGGGATCAGTGACCTGTCAGCAGTCTGCATTATGAATAGCTAATCAGAGCACCACATACATGAACCCCGCCTTAGGACACAAGCATATCATTAACACAAAGCTGAAAATAAAGAATAAGAAACAACCACAAGACGGATTTCATCAACCAAGGTATCATTTTATTCAGTATAATGGTGTCGACTTGCCACTGTCTGCAGGTTATTATGCACAATCCTGCTGACAGGTTCCCTTTAACCCCCCAAATGCATTAGTCTAAGGTCATTCAAACTAACCGAGATCAGCTCACACGCTAATATGTATGGGGGTACTGACCAGCTGATCTTCTGGGGTGGTGTGGATGATCAGCATGCCTGATTTCGGACTGCTGATTGCTTTGTTCTCCATGATATAAGCCGTAAGAAGAGGTGTCAACCGGCAGCTTTGTCATAGAGAACACAGGAGCACTCGGCTGATTGAGCACTCCTGTCTATGGGAGAGATGGCGGAGATGGCTGTCAGTTGAACGATCGGCTGAAGCATCGCTAGGCCGACAGTCGTCTGATGTGTATGGCGAGCTTAAGTGTTGAATCCCTATATTAGCTGTCCATTATAAAGCATTACTACGGCATTTACGTTCACCGGTGTGATAATAGATATCACATACAGAACTGTGTTTACACCTTTATTGTTCTTGTTTCTATCTTAATTTTGACCTTGATTTTGTGCCCTTTGTCTTGGCAAACCAGCACGTCTTCTGTAAGTAATGACCAAATCTGATGTAAAGTCTTAAAAGGAGTCTGAGAAGCATCGGAGAAATACTATATGAATTATTTATAAGGCTGAGACATTACGTGCCTTACCATAGAAAAGCTGCGATAAACAGTATTAGCCATCACGCTAACCTGCGGTGTGCCCCGGCAGATCAATACCTTATGTATAAAAGTCACTGCATATTGCTCCATAAATTATGTGATTTGGGAAATGTATTCCGAGCTGGGGAGCAGGAAACCATGTTAAGCCACAAATTATCTCCAGTAAGGCCGTACTGGGCCCCTGGCCCATCAAGGGAGGTCGCAATGACAGGGCGATGTGGGACTTAGGGAGCCAGCAGGGGTTAATCGGTGGTGGACAGTGGGTTAAGAAAAAAGGTGGGGCGGGAGAGGCAAGCAGTGCTTTGGAGGCACGAGCAAATGAATGATAGGGAGGGAAGGGGTTAAAAGGGGGAGCGGTGAGAGCGCGAGAGGGATGCGGCAGGGCCGTATAAAAGGGGGGCGGCCATGTTAGAGGGCACCCATTTTGGGAGAACTACCATTTACAAGAAGCTAGTACTCAGCCTGGTAATGCTTCTGATACCGCTGAGCTTTCTAAGGTCATGTTTGACTGGGGCATAGAAAGGGCTGACCTTAGATAAAGGGGTAGACTTAGTTTTGCCTGGTTTCTATTTCCTGTCCTGCTCCGGGTCTGCAGAGCCATCTTGTGACCGCAACTGCTGCCGGGGTCACACTTGCGAGTGCAATGCGAGAAACTCGCACGAGTCTCTCACGTCAATACCCGACACTGCCGCCGGCACTCGGACCGCAGCGTTCAGCTGTGTAGAAATACATGCAGCCGCACACTCCGGTCCTGAGTGCCAGCAGCAGTGCTGGGTATTGAATGTGTGACGTCTGAAATATACACTACCACATAACCCGGGCCTTTTGTGCAAATCATATGGAGGAACTCAAATAAATAAACTTTTACAAGTTTATTTCAAAATTGCAAAGTATCATATGAAGAATGCACAACATTGTAATTATAATTGTTTGCAAAAAGTAAGCTACCGGACCTAAAAGGCCCAGGTTATGCATTTTAGGGCCTGGGAACTTTTGTCAGATCTGTAATACCTGTAGCTAAGTGTTATTACTACCTTGTAGTCCATGTTTAGCGATTAACTGCACTTATTATATAGATGCCTTGGGTATACTGTAAAAATGAGCAAATTGTTCAAGTCAAATTGAAATTGCTGCAAATTTTTTGTTATTTTATTTGTTCGGATTCAGAAAAATGTCCATTTGGCTGCCATTTTGGTTTGATTCTTTTTGGGGCCTGAAAGGAGTTAAAAAGTTAAAAAGACTACCTCACCCATCATTGGTCCTGCTGCCACAGCTTCTTGCATGCTGCTCCTCTGACACCTTCCCTTTGGTTACATACTTCTTCTCTTCTCTTTTTTGGGCCTCTGGTATTTACAAGGCCACTGCAGGTCATGATATCACGGGGTAATGCATTCCTGACTTCACTTGAGGCCTAGACAAAGACATTGTGAAGCGACAGACCTCATGGTCTAATTAGGGTCAGTTTTACCAAAGAGTGAGGAATTGTAAGGCTCAACTGGTGAGATAGATCCACAAGGCCTCTGGTCCAGGTGGACACACTGACTCTAGGCATTGGTGCTACTTCAGGAACACATGGAACCATGAGGACTTGGACAGACAGCAATCACAGAAGCTGTAGGACAGATGAAATAGTATCCGGCAGAGATGGAAGTTAAAGCACAATAAACATAGTTGACGGAGCCCACCAAACATAGGACAATGGAGTGTAACCCAAAACACAGGTGTGTGTCCTAATGGGCCTTAAATAGGATTAGAGAGATGCAATGCAGTTGTAACTCTTATTACTTCATTGGTTTTCTCACGCCTGTCTCTGATTGGTTGAAAAGTGTGCAGATCTCTTTCTATCATCCTCAGACACACAGCTGCTTTTAATGTGTAACTACTGAGAAGTGCGGTAGGATTCTTTATTTCATTATATCTTTGTGGAAGTCTAATATTTTTACTGATTGAAGTTTTTCTGGTTCAAGTAATAAAAGCTTATGTTGTTTAGAACTTTAAGATTCAAGTCCGTTATCTTCTCACATAACATATCTGTCAAACAGGAACCCCCAATAAGATGTCAAAAATTAAGTAATTCTTGTGTATATAACTTAATGCTGCTGATGTCAAGGGGCTATAATCTGACATGAGAGGTTATGAAGCGGCTTAGGACAGTGTATACTCCGGAGAAAAATTATACCAGGGGTATAATCAAGCCTAGGCCTCTTTAACCCCGGGTATAGTCTGGACTTGGGGTATACTATGTCCTGTTATATCAGGGCAGGTGTGTAATAGGATTGAAGAACTGGAGCTCCAAGAAGTGAGCCAGCGAAGGAAGAAGGGGAGTAGCGGCAGTGGGCCGGACAAGGGGCGAGATGAGTAATACTTTTTTTTACATTTTTCTGACCCCTTCGTTTATTATAGCCTGGTATCCGGAGAGACCTAAAAAATAATAAATGGCTTTTATCAACAATCAGGGCACATTCGATTCACATTGAATAGATTTGTTGAAATCCCCTGTGAAATTTGATTGAATCTGCCAAATTTGAATTCCAGAAAATTTGCTCCTCTGTTGTAGACTCCAGTTCCCAGTTTTGTCACCAGAGTTCCCCTTTACATGTTTCTGTTCTTTACATTTTGTTTGATGGATTACTAATTCATTGTAGTCTGTGAAATTAAAGAAAAGATGGAAAGTTGCATATTCAGGGCAGTAATCCTCCTAGAGTCTCCGGCATTAGTTCTTAGGTAGGTGTATTATATTTTCATATCAAAATCAATTTATCTTCGTCTCTCCAGGGGTCTTCTCTGTATTATTCTCATGAGCTTCTGAATTTTTTTTTTTTCAATCTTGTCTTTTTGCTGTACATTTAAGTTTCCTTTAGACATTCGGATGAGCAGTGTTGATTTGACAATACCTTTTTTTCTGCCTAGGCAGATTCGTGTGACGTACCAATGACTTGATAACTTTTACCTCATGTATAATGAGAATCTATAGACTGAAAAAAATTGGTTACACACTCCCTTCTACTGGGTCTGCTGCCATCTGTTGTGCTCCACGACGGGTTGCAGTTTGCGTGATTTTATCAAAATTGCAGAAAGTAGCCCGGTAACTGACAAATCGCTGGAATCAGGGTCTCTAATGGAGCATATAAAATCTGGTAACGTGATTCCCTTTGATAAGTGCAAGATCTTGTTTTTCTATGGTGTGCTTCAGCTTATTCTTAAATGTTCTAAGCTTGTGCTTATTTTTATCAGAACATTTATATGAATATTTCACAACCTCATTGGAAAAATACTCAAAAGTGCTTCACTGTTTGTAGTGCAATTAATATTTCTGATTATTTTTCTCTTCCATCTATCAGTATACTTTATTTTTAGAGCACCCTGCTGTTTTTTAGGTTTTATGTTTACTTTAAAGTTACCATGTTCAGCTGCATAGTCACTAGAGCTGGGTTTTGTTCCCAATTGTTATGTCACAGTTTGTTTTGTTTTCTGTGGTTTTCCATGTGATTGCAAATAAAGTTAGTGCATTATTGCTGTGACAGTTTCCTTTGTGTTGCTTGTCCTGATAACGACCAAATGCCATAAATTTACAGGGCCTGTTCCTGGGCTTTAAATTTTTGGCACAGGATTAAAGCTCCTGCAATCTAGTGGGTAGAGGAGAGAAGTCATACTGGTTTTCCCACTGGATCCCCATTGCTCAAACATTTTATAAAACCTAATCTCTGTGATGATGCCTACAGTTTTCCTATATGCCCTTTCTCCTCCTTAAGGCTATGTGCCCATGATCTGGATATAGCAGCGTTTTGGAAATTTTTGCTGCATCCAAAACGCTGTGTTCAAATCATGCAGGTAAATCTGCACATGTTCATTGAACCATGCAGATTTAGTGCATCTAATTAATAGTTATAGGTGAGACTACGCTACAGAAACTAGTGACTCAGCTGTAGATAACTCAGTGGTGAGTTTACGCAGCGTTAAATAGAAGCCCAATGGGCATGGAATTTGTATAAATCTATAACGTCCAAAACGCTGCTATTCCGGATCGTGGGCACGTACCCTAAAGAGCTATACCCATCTTCATAAATGGGATAAATTGTCAAATATTGCTTGAAAAATTAAGCACTTTTTCAACTTACTGTTCATTAAAGCCTGCAGTTGTTTTAGAGATATTGACAATTTCCTTTTCATTTGTTGCTTGTTGACCAGGAAACCGACCATCACTGCTGTGTTAGCAGCAGTGGACAAACATGCACAGTGCTTACAAGCTCTTATTTATTGAGCTTATGAGTTCAGCTTTAAAGCTGACCATACACTATTCTAAAAACTGCACCCTCAAGGTGCTCAAACCCACATTCAACAAGTTTATTAACCCTTCAATTGCTTCACAGGAATGTTTTCATTGTGGAAGTAAAAAAGAACATTTAACTTTTTTTCACAAAAATATTATTTTAGACCCAATTTTTTTTATTTTACAAAGGTAAGAGGAGAAAATAGACCTCAAAATTTGTTGTTCAATTTCTCCTGAGCATGAAGATACCTCATATGTGAGAGAAAACTACTGTTTGAGCGCAGGGCAGGGTTTGGAAGGGAAGGCGCTTGACTTTTTGAATGCAAAATTTGCTTGAATCATTAGTGGACGCCATGTTGCATTTTGAGAGCCCCTAATGTGCCTAAGGAGGTGAAACCCCCCATAAATGACCCATTTTGGAAACTAGATCCCTTAAGGAACTTTTCTAGATGTGTGGTGAGCATCTTGAACCTCTAGGTGCTTCACAGAAGTTGTAACATTGAGTCGTGAAAAGAGAAAATCAAATTTTTCCTACAAAAATGTTCTTTTAGACTCATTTTTTTTTCACAAGGGTAAAGGAGAAAATGCACCATTCAATTTATTGCACAAGTTCTCCTGACCTTTCTGATATGCAATATATGAAGGAAAACTACTGTTTGGGAGCGCGACAGGGCTCAGAAGAGAAGGAGTGCCATTTGACTTTTTGAATGCAAAATTTGCTGGAATCATTAGCAGACACCATGTCGTGTTTGGAGAGCTCCTAATGTGCATAAAGAGTGGAAACGCCCACAAGTGACCCCATTTTAAAAAACTAGATCCCTCAAGGAACTTATCTAGATGTGTGATGAGCACCTTAAACCCCCAAGTGCTTCACAGAAGTTTATAGCGTTGAACAGTGAAAATAAAAAATCCAATTTTTCCCTCAAAAAAGTTCTTTTAGCCCACTTTTTTTTATTCTCACAGGGGTAACATAAGAAAATTGATCCAAAAATCTGTTGTGCAATTTGTCCTGAGTATTCGGATACCTCATATGTGGGGAAAACTACTGTTTGTGCACACACCAGGCTCAGAAAGGATGGAGTGACTTTTTGGAATGCAGATTTTGTTGGAATGTTCTGCGGGTGTCATGTTGCGTTTGGAGATCTCCTGATGTGCCTAAACAGTGTAAATCACCCACAAGTTACCCCATTTTGGAAACTAGACCCCTCAAGGAATTTGTCTATGTGTGGTGAGCACCTTGAACCCACAGGTGCTTTACAGAATTTTACAACGTTGATTTGTGAAAATTAAAAAAATATATATTTTTCCCACAAAAATGTAGCCTCAATTTTTTTGATTTTCGTAAGGATAGCAGGAGAAAATGGAACCCAAAATTTGTTGTGCAATTTCTCCTGTGGTCGAAAACTACTTGTAAGGCACAGTGCTTCTGCATTACAGGGCATTGGATCGTCATCTCTCACACAGGGAGGAGGCGTGTCAGCTTCTGCTCTGAGCATGAGCTGACAGGCCACCATCCCTGGGTGACCCCTCGGCCATCTTTCGTCCCGGGGGTCACCATGTAGATCATCGGCACAATGCTGTCGCAATTGCGTTGTGCTGATAAGAGCAAAGAGGGATCTACTGTACGTCCCTCTGTGATGCTACTCGATTTCTCTGTCACTATTGACAGTGGCATCAGAAAAGTTAAACGCCAGCGATTGGTGCTTGCACCGATTATGGGCCGTACTGCAGGGTGTCAGCTCTCATTTAGAGCTGACAGCCTCATTTGATCGCGACGCGGTGCTCATCACGCAGTACATATATGGCGTTTTGTGGGAACGCAGCTCCTGCTGCACTGTATATATACTGCGCATGTCGGGAAGGGTTGAATAGGAGTTTCCAGGACAATTTAACTTTTTTTATTAAGGACCTAAGAACTAGAAGGCAGGTAGTTGCTAATTTCCTACCTGTTCTTCCCAGCACAAGCTCGTAGCCCTCATAGACTGATCCTGCCAGTGACTCTGCTCGTTCCAGTCAACAGAGCAACTCTTCCTCTTCCAGGCTGTTTTTTGATAGGGCGTAACTGCCGATGTCATGCCAATATCATGCTAATTGACCACCGACTTCTCACAGTTAGACAGTGAGGATCTAGCTGTCAATCAGTATTACATCAGCAGTCATGTGCCCCGTCATCAGAGCAGAGCAGAAGAGAAGCAGCTACTCTGTTGACGTGACGTTAGCTGAAGCCGCAGAGTCGCCGGCTGTAGAACTTTGTAACCTTTCTGAAACTGCAGAGATTTGTGGCAGGCAGAACTGACAAAAACTGTAGTTAGCAACTACCTTCCTAGAAGTTATTGGGCTGAAAGTAAAAAAATAATAATATTTAATTATGTGTTAATATGAATGTTCAACCATTGAACACAATTGTTTGTTGGTTGCAGCTTTGTTATTCTATACTGGCACATCATGTATTTTCAATCTAGGACTGGAGGACCTCTGGAAAGAACTTAGATAGCTTGTATTCACTTTGGTTATTCAGTTTGTTCCTGCATACGCCCTGTTGCAGCAGATACTACGTAGTAGTAATACTAAGTAATATTTTCTTATTTCATTTCAAACAAAATTATTTTTTTTTAATATAGGGATACATGTAATAGGTTAAATTATAAAAGAAAAAAAAATAAGTAGACATTAGAAGCATGGACTTGAGACCTTGTTGTGATCTTATAACCTCCTGTAGTCCATAATTACCTATTTATAGAAAAGAATGGGGTCAACAGCAATTACTTCTCAGGCCAAAAGCCTGTATTTATCTCACCGTGGTACTGTTGTTGTATTGTGCTACATTCATGTCATTGGGATTTAACTTTTTAGTGTCAGAAACCTTTTTAAGTAAATATAAGACACCAAACAGCCCACAGTATATATGTGTGTGTGTATATATATATATATATGTATATATATACGTATATTTATATGTATGTATGACATCTATCTCCACTTGTTTAGTACCAATATGTGTAGGATTCAAGCAGACCTACTTCATACTATGGTTAGCATTATGACAGTGGTAATAGATTTACTAAAAGACTGGCGTCAGTTTTCTTATATTAGGAAGACTCACTGACTTGGTACCAGACAAAATATTTAACTGTCTCAGCTTTTATCTTCCAGTTCTAGGTATCAGAACTTTTCACCAGGTCTACCATGTGTCAGTAATGTCATTCTCCTTCACTCTCCTTCTCCAGTTCATTTATGTGCCAGAACTCTTCTTCGGTTATCCTATGAGACAGAAGTCTTCTTCACCTGTTCTCCCTCGCATCAGTGGTAGTACTCTTCTTCTCCGATCCTCTTATGTGCTAGAACTTCCTCTCTACACTTTTGTATGGTAAGACTCTCCTTCAGTTCTCCTATGTGACAGAACTATTGTTTTCCAATTCTCTCATGTGCCAAAATGATTACTCTCTGATTCTCCTATGTGCCAGAACTCTTCTTCCCCAGTTCTCTAATGTGCCAGAATTCTCCTCCATTTATCCTGTTTCAGAATTCTTCTTTTTCAGTGCTAAGACTCTTCTCTGGTTCTCTTATGTGCTCGAACTTTTGTTCTCTAGTTGTCCTATGTGCTATAACTATTCTTCTCCAAGTTCTTTTGTGTGCCAGAACTCTTTTCCAGGTCTTCTCTGTGCTAGAACACTCCTTCTATTCTCCTCGGTGCCAGAACTTTCCTTCCCCAATTCTCCTATGTGCATGAATAATACTTCTCCAATTTTTTTTATGTAACAGAAGACTACACCAGTGTACTAGACTTTTCCTCCCTCAGTATGTCAGTATGTATCGCAGACTCTTCTTCACTAGTTTTATCCAGAACAATCCTTCAGTTCTAAACTACTCTATCCACAGTTCCCTAATGTACCCTACAACTCCTTCCCCTAATCTTACTTGAGCACTCTTTGAAATCTGGCTAATGCTTTCCTAGTAATCCCATCATAAATACCTCTTATAAGATTGCAATCTTGATGCTTATCACTTGTACAACTAGGATAATTTATTATCTAATGGCATCTGGCATCCAACTAAAGAGTGAGAGCTGATAAGTCCAAGTTTATTCAGTCCAGGACCACCCAGTCTAACAACAGTCAAGATCTGTCAATCATGCTACATGGACGGAGATTAAAGGTACTGCCACACTAAACAATCCCGCTAGCGATCACGATAACGACGCATACTAATGCGATCGCTAGCGGATTGTTTCTAATATCGCTAAATGCGGCCACATTTAGCGATATAGTTAACGACGCTATCGCCGTTAGCGATCTTCTTAACGACTTTAGCAGTACAAAAGTACCGCTAAATCGCTAAGAAAAGGTGCCACACAGCGATTAGATACTCACCCAGCGGGAGCGCCAGCGATGAAATAGGGTCCGGAGCGATTCCAGCGACGAGCGAGATCACAGCAGGAAGCTCGTCGCTGGAAGCTGCCGCACTGAACAATATCGCTAACGGGATCGCTAAATAGTGACGTTTTTTAGCGATCTCGTTAGCGATATTGTTTAGTGTGGCATACCCTTAAGTTTACATTTTCAGAATGGATTATACAGTCAATCTGATACAAATTTTCACAATCAGTACACCAGCCTCATTAGGTCCAAGAGATTGTAAGGTTCTGTGTACATGTTCCTGAAACTCAGTTTGTTCGTCAGCCATTTTACTTTCTGTCTTGCTGCAGCTATCTTGCCCTCAGTCAAAATGGAGTTTCCAGCTTGCATGTTCCCGCCCTGATTCTCTCCTTTTGCTTCTTAAGCAGCCACAGCTGAGCAATCAGTGCTTCAGAATCTAGCCTGCAGTGAACCTGTGACCTGACTCCTAAAGCCTTGGACCTTGTACTCCAGCTATTCCTACTGAGGAACTCTGAAGCACTTGTGGACTCTGAACCCTGCTCTTTGAAAGACCCACGTTTGCATGGACTTACGGTAACAGAGAAGAAGATCCTGAACCTGTTGTGGAGAGTGATTGCTGAGCTTAGATTACTCTGGCCTGCTGTGTCTCCTGCTTCTGTGTCTGCAAACTGTGTGACTATTTTTGCCAACTTGTATGAAGTAATACAAGACTTTCTATATCAAACCTGTGTCTCATGTATTTTCATCGCACCCAAGCACAAGACGCTATATGAACTGTACTACATACATTACAAGATTCTGAAGCCAAAACGTTAGTGTCTGCTGGGTCTGGAAAGGCTGTGTCTGCTGTAACTGTGGATATCGGATGTCCGGTTGTACTTTCTGTGATGACAGTGGTTGTGACTTCTCACAACCATTCCAGATGTCCGGGTGAACTTTCTGTGATGATAGTGGTTGTGACTTCTCACAACCATTCCAGGTGAGCAGTTCCCTTAATTTTTTTTTCTCTCTGCAGTGTTACCACAGGTAAACACTATTGTTTTTTTTTTCTCCTCTCCTCTTCTTCCAGTACTCCTGTCTTAAAAGATCTGGAAAATGGAGGCCCGCATAAAGGAACTTTGCGGAGTGACTGATAATATCCTTGCAGATTTGCAGAATATAAAGACCCGTTTTTCAAGCCTACAGGACCTCACTAATCACAATTTGCAAGTGTTTGGACAGACTGCCCAGGATTTGCGAGCCAGGATTGAGGTTCTAGAAGAGCGAGTCCAGGCTCCTGCCGTAGCCCCGAGTTCTGGGATTCCCAAGTTGCCCCCTTTTCGTTTTGGCGGTGAACGTGAGAAATTCAGGGGATTTATTAATCAATGCAATCTTTTTTTTTTCTGCACATGCTTCACAATTTCCCACTGAACGATCTAAGGTGCTTACTATAATTATGTTGCTTACCAACAAGGCTTTGATGTGGGCAAACCCTCTGATTGAGACTGAGGATGATTGTTTGAATCACCTTGATGCTTTTATTTCAGCCATGGGGCAGGTGTTTGATGACCCCAATCGAGGTGCAACAGCTGAAGCAGCCATGTTAGCTTTGCGCCAAGGTAAGCACTCGGTAGCTG